>CM075880.1:10537694-11260194 GCA_038021265.1 Cyprinella venusta | reverse complement strand
AAACCTTAATGAACTTACCAAGCCCTTGTGATTCTGCAAGAACCACGACCAGGTAGGAATCGATTAAAGACCTTATAGATGGTGTGAGTCAGAGAGCAGGATTACAGGGAAATATTAAAGAAAAATCCACATCTTCCTATAGAGAATTTGACTGAGTTCTTAAAAGCATTCCCCAGGCTCCTCTCCAACCTGGCTGCTCTCAAAAAATGCTCTATAATGTATTATTCCTGTCATAAGCCTAATTTTAGTACTATTGTCGAACCGACCAAACATTAAATTATGCAGGCGGCGTTTGAGGTGGTGGATTACACTCTTCTCACAGCCAAAACCCAGAAAGCTTTGCAAAATGCAACCAAAATATATGAGCCAGAGCTAACGGAGAGCATTGAGTCAAGACACACAGCGCAAAAGAGAGACCCGAAATGGAAGAGCGAGATAATGGTTACAAAAGTGAAAACATTTTTAAATTAAACCGTACTGTGAATTAGAGAGACAATTATATTAAGGGTGAGCGGAGGGAGAATTACGAGTATGAAACTCTGACGCAGACGGTGGCTTTAATGCAAGCCTCTGTGTGGGTCTCTGTGGGTGTATTTGCTCTGCTGAGAGAAAATGAGACTCGTCTTTAATGATATTAAGGTAAGAAATGGAAAATCAATTCGGAATTGCTCAGTCCGAGAACCACGCTTGGCTGTGAGATATGAGGGAGAGAGAGAGAGAGACGGAGAGGATTTGAAATGAAAAGGGTCTTGCTAAATAAAGGGAGACTGAGTCAGGTCAGGACTCTAAGCATCTATAATCCTTTAAATCTGAATCATTATCTTTCAAACAGGACTGTGGGGAACAGAACACAACTGGCAGAACAGAAACTGAGCTTCCTGTGCCAAAAGGAGGAAAAAAGACAGTAGTAGCAGTGGCAGACACCCCGAATAAAGCACAGATACCTGTCCAAAACATCCAATACAATCCCCCTGCTGACTATTGTGATAGAGAGTAGTACATACAAAGGTTAATGTGACATAGCCTGCAATACCTAGGCAAGTCTCCTGTGGATAATACGAAATGAAACGTACATAGCTGCATTCTGGGTTACACAGGCTGTAAATACTGAGAGAAATTAGACCTCTAAAAAATTGACCAGTTGAGATCAGAAAGGTCTATAACACCAGGAGAAAGATGTCTGTCAGCTTTCCCATTTGTCTCAATGGCAGTTGCTCAGCAATGCTTAACAATCTTTGCTCATGGTCTCTCAGTTCTGCTACCAGATTGTTTTGAGTCAATCTATTCTAAATGTTATGTGCATATTTTTAATTCAGGATGCATTACAATGATCAAAAGTGACAGTAACAACATTTCTAATGTTACAAATTATTTCAAATTGCATTTCAGTTAAATTTCAATTGCATTAAATATTCATTAAAGAGTCCCAAAAATGTATTATGGTTTTCACAAAACTATTATGTGACACAGGGGTTTTCAACAATGATAATAATAATAACAATATGTAATAAGATAATAAATAGATGGTAATAGCTGTGTCGACACCGACATATAGCGTTGTGGTGCTTCAGACGACCTGAGTTTGAATCCCAGCTTGTGGACCTTAACCGAATCAGTCTCACACCTTGCTTATCCTATCACTATAAAGCCCTATATTTGATACTATCCTATCACCAAAAAATAAAAATAAATAAAAAAATTCTCTGTTTTTTTTTTTTTTCTCATGTAATTACAGACAGACACAATGTCGGTGAGATCAGATCTTCGGGTGGAGCACCGGCTGTTGTAAGACTCCTTGTGGATGCAGAAATCTCACTTGATTATTACAATCAATGGCAAAATGAATGTTTGGTGATGTAAACTGATATTTCCTATTCCCACACTATAGCAAAAGATATAAATAACTGCCTTAAAACCATTTTTTAGTGAAAATACTAAGACTTTCCACACAGATATACAGTATACATATATATTTCAAAGCCTGTAAGAAATATTTATGGTTGGTACATTTTCTCAATTCATTGCTATTGGCAAGAAGATATGTACACAGCGCCTCAGAAACAGATTCTGTCGCATCCAATTCCGCCCCCGGGGATGCAGCCAAGAAACTGGAACCTTCCAGCGTTCGTTCACAGATACTCGAGATGCCCAAGCCAAGTTTGGAACTAAACAAACAAGAAGCTTGAGTGTGACTGCTCGGACAAAGTGCTGCCACCGAGGAAACGGTTTCACTGGAGGCACCGTTGACTTTAAATAAACCATATAAATCATCATTTCAGGCCCCAGACAGAGACAGAGTGTGTGTACACAGACAAAGAAAAGTAGAAAACAGTAAAGCATGACTAATGATTGTGAATGTGAGGCATATGGAGAGCGCATGAGTTGATGCCAGTGTTGTGTGTGGCCTTACAGGCAACACATAGGCCCTGGCATATGTGATAGTAAACCCATTGTTTCTGATGCATCCATTAGAGTAGAAAGAAGAGAATCTCCAACAAACCAACCAAAGCATGGTTGCCAAAGACCTTGAGGCCATGGATTAACTACGAAGCCCAGATACACATCTATAGTGCTTCCAAAACCCTGTTGCATTGCTCTCTGGAGTGGCTCTAATACACACTTGGCTTCTTCGGAGTTTCAGTTATTTTATTTATTTATTTTTTGTATTGCACATGTAAACACACAGACATCTTGTAGTCCTGAACTTGCGCCAAGCTCTGTGCACACAATGAACTACTGAAATGTCTGAGCATCCATCAGGAACAGAGCTCTTTCGCATCCTGTGCCGGTTCGAAGCAGAATTCTCCTCCTTGTGATTACATGCATCGCTGGGAATGTCTTATTTGATTTGTTCATGCAATATTAAAAAACATTATGCTTGACAAGCAGTCAGGCTTATGCAATGTCAATGCTCCAGTGCTGTGTCAATGTTCAATGCTTTCTGGAAATGAAGATGGTAAGAGATTTACGTTAAATACACTAAATACAGCCCGCCACTGATTTATATGTAAACTCGGATGGGAAATGTAAAGCCTTTTTTAGTTTCATTTCAAAACTGAAACATTTTTATATCAGAATTTTGTATTACTCTAAAACATATATTTTTATGTCAAATCATTCCAGTTATTGCACGCAAGTGCTTTGCATCGTCTTTCTCACAGTCAAGTGCTTTGCAAATCTATTCAGTTCAATGCCAAATTTACACTGCTATAACACTGTGTTTGACCTTGCAAACACTGAAGCTTTTTCCATCCAAGAGAAAGAAAAAATAAGTCAATTTCCTCTTTTCCCCCCTTTCCTTCATCCTCTAATTCCTGGTCCCAAAGCGTCCATGTATTACTTCTCTGCTTTCCAAGCGGGCTCTCGTCTTCATCCTACTTTTTTTCATTGTACTTTTCACACCAGATTCAGAGTTGGAGCCTCCGAGAGAGTCAGTGGCAGCTTTGTTGGCGTTTGCTCGCCCATGGTCCTCATCCCTCCTTTCCTCTCTTTTCCTGTTCCAGCATTTGGAGATAGAGCAGTGTTTGTGTCAGTGCCGAGGTCTGGCTTGTGGCTTGTTGCTGAGTGGCAGTGGAGAGGCCTGGGAGAGCTTTGGAGAACCCAATCTGCTTCTCACAACAGTTACAATGTTTCAGTGTATGGATCCGCACGTCCAAAGATGTCTCATCCAAAGTGTCCTCTCTCTCCGAGGGCTTGGCAGAAACCAACAGATCTGATCCCTCTCTTACTGCTGGCAGCTGTCGGGCTGCAGCTGTGTGTGTTTGGATATTGTCCGTCTGATGGCTTTGAGGTCAATCTCAAGCCATCGGAGATCTGTGCCATCCCTGTGAAACTTCTGATCCAGTAGACACACAGTGTGAATATGAGTCGGAGTATATATGAAGAGTTTAGATGCAAAAGCCTCTAAGTGGCATTTTAAATCAAGCTTGTATCATTTTCATCAAACTTGTATATTTAAAGGGATACTCCACTTTTTTTTTGGAAATAGGCTCATTTTACCACTCCCCCAGGGTTAAATATTTGAGTTTTACCGTTTTCGAATCCATTCAGCCGATTTTTTTTTTTTTTTTTTTTTTTTTTTTTGATATTTAGAAGAATATCAGTAACCAGACAGTTTCTGGTCTCATTGACTTCCATAGGAAAAAAATATAATATGGAAGTCAATGAGACCAGAAACTGTCTGGTTACTGATATTCTTCTAAATATCAAAAAATTGGCTGAATACATTCGAAAACAATAAAACCCAACTGTTCAACTCTGGGGGAGTGGTATAATGAGCCTATTTCCAAAAAAGTGGAGTATCCCTTGGAGTATCCCTTTAAGTTCAGTAATTTCACTTAAATGGCAATGAAGATTACCTATTAATTGTCATTTAAGTGAAATTACTGAACTGAAATTACTGATCATTCAAGAAGAAAATTTCAAATGGCACTAATGGCTTTTGCATCTGAACTCTTCATATATATATATATATATATATATATATATGGCCACTTCAAGGATTAACAACTGCAGATGACCATATAGTTGAATGAAGCTAGTCAGACACTTGCGGGAAGTGCTTCAAACTGCATTACGGACGTATTTACACCGACGTGATACTGAAAACGTGCTCAAATCCCTTTTAGACGTCTTGACTGACACTGCAACTGCTAATCCTGAGTCAAAGCCCTTTGTTAACATGTCTGTGAGGAGTCTAAACAGTTGCTGTTTATAATCCTGGATTGCAGCTAGAGCTCATTTTGCTGTTGTTCACTCGCTCACGTATAGCACATTCAGCCCCGAGGATTCGTACGGGTATGCATTTTCTCTTTCGAACTGCCTCTCTTCTCTTTTTCTTCATCGTCTTTGTCCTTCTCTGATCTCAATGCATCTGGTCTTGTGTCTGTCTATCTCTGTTGGCGGTAGATGATATGGCGCAGTGGGCTAGCTGTGATCTTAATGCAGAATGCTGGACGTCAATCCCTCTTGCAGTCGCCGAACAGCAGGTGAGGACCATCTCACCCTCCACCTCTTGCTGTGCCCTTCTTTCCCTTCCTCTGTAGTTGCCTTCCAAGTGTCTCCTCTTATCTATTTCCTGTTTACCCATCAGGCTACTGGATGTTCACCATACAGTGACCTTTTAAAGAGACAGTTCACCCACAAAATGAAATTTTTTGTCATCATTTACTCACCCAGATGTCGATCCAAACCTGTTTGACTTTCATTCTTTTAGGTGGAACACAAAAGCAGATATCCAAAAAAAAATCGAAATTGTTGGAAATGGTCCTTAAATGTATGGACTAGGTGCATGTGCATACTTTTTATGACCTTGACAAGACCTTAATCACAATATTCTTCATGAACACTCTTCATAATTCTTTTTTGTGGTCCAATGAAAGATAAAGTTATACAGGATCGGAAGCAACATGAGGATGAGAAGATGGCATCTCATTTTTGGGTGAACTACCCCTTTGACTCTTCCTCCTAGTCTTTTTATCCACTTCTTGCATCCTCTTCCCCTTAAATCTCAGTAATGTCACCCTTTTTCCCTTCATTTCTCCCTCACCCTCCATCTTTCTCCGCCCATCGCTTCGTTCCACTCCTTAAATCTCTCCTTTGGCAGATCTCTATCGTTATCGCTTCAAATAAATCTCTCCTCTCTCTTTTCTTTTTTCCTCTCAGTCTGTCTATCTTTCTTTCTCAGTGGTAGTAGGATCAGAAGCTTTAGCCGTGTGATCTGTATTGATCAGCGAGCAGTGGGGTTATGCTGCTCTGGTTGACTGTTGTTCTTCTCTGCCCTGCCCTCCTGCTCTCTTTCAGCCCATTTCCATCACCATGACAACAGGTTGAGAGTGTTGGCCGGTGAGGCACTTCCTGTGGTGGCCAAAAGAAAATATTTCATTCAGTTTTTTGAATTTCTATAATTTCAGCTCCACGCTTTATTAAAGGAACGGTTCACCCAGAAAATTGAGTCACACATTTGTGACATAAAACGGAAGGATAAAACCGGTTCGTTAAAAGATCAGATTTAAAAAAGGAAAGAGTCTTGGTTCAATTCTCAGCAGTTTAACCTCTGTGACATGATCAAGCGTCGCCCATCTTTTTTTACAGTCTTTGAACAGGATCAATGAATCAGTAAAGTGAATAATCCAACTTCCAATTCAAGAATGAATAAGCCCAATTTGAGAATCAATCAGTCTGATTCATTAACAGCTTTTTCAGTCTGATTTGTGAACTAAGTCAACTGATTTATTGAAACGATCCCACTCAGAAGAAGGATTCATTCTTTGAAACAGCTCTGAAGCTCACTCACTTGCAGGAGAAACGTTGTGTAAATAAACACTGAATTTGAAAACTGCTGTAATTGGATCAATGAATTAGTAAGATGAACAATTCAACTTCCAATTGCAGAATGAATTAGTTTAATTTGAGAATCAATCATTAAAAAAGTTCAGTCTGATTTGTGAACAGAATCAACTGCTTCGTTAAAAAGAACTGACTCAGAAGAATGGTTCATTCATTGATCTAGCTCTTAAGTTCAGCTCACTCATACAAGAGATGATAGCAGTTGTGTGGGAAATAATTTTAACTCTAGAACAGCTATAGTATAAATCAGTGAATCATTAACTACGCAAATCAACTAAATCAGTCTGATACATGAACAAACTGTGAACCAAATTAACAAGTTCAATGATTCGCTTCTCATTTTGATATCAATGGTAAATGTTCTTGTGCCATCAACTCAATTGGAAGGGGTATTGTTAGGGAATAAATATGTGATTTCTGTCTGTTACTCAAACAAATCTATCAAATAACTTGGAATACAGAATCCAAGTAAATAATGGCAGAACAATACCTTTAAAATTACAGTCATTTGCAGCCAAGAGGATTATCGCCCCAGGTAACACGAGCAACTGAAACCTCACGGCCTCTGTAGCTCATGGAGCACTATCAAATACATTTTCATGAAGCTCCAGCATAAACGCCACCACAGTCCTCATAATTAATAAAAAAACAGCACATTTTATCAGGCACAGGTGCACGATGCACACTCTAACACATCATGACAGAATTATGAATCATTGACCGCATACTGAACCGCCATCACCTGAGGTGTGTCTGCAAACTCGCACACCTGACGATCATCAGTCGTAAAAAAAAAAATACTCATTGTCATTCTTATAGCTCACACACAATGCTAACAATTTTTATTCCAATCTACAAAAGGCCATCTATTATATTTTTAAAGATGAGTAGAAAAAAGTAGGGCAACTCAATCAAGACCTTTAAAGTCACAATGAATTAAAAATGGACTAACCATTATAAAAATAAAATAAATAATAATAATAAATAAATTAAAAAAACATTTTATATATATATATATATATAATGTTTTTTTTATTACTATTATTATTATTTATTTTATTTTATCTTTATAAAGGTTAGTCCATTTTTTTATTAGTAAAAATGTATCTGTACAGATATTTTTTTATTTACGTGCCCTAGTCTTTATTAAAATGAACTGTCCCTCCAACTTGCAACAACATATCTTCTGTTATGTTCACTGGCATTTTTTTTTCCTTATTCAAGAAACCATTTTACTTGGTTATACGTCACAATACGGAAGAAAAGTCTATTGCCGATTTTAAAGAAGTAGCTCAACCCCCCCACCCCCCCCCCCCCCTCCACCCCCAAAAAAAAAAAATAATTCTGTCATTATTTACTCAACCTCATTCCATCCAAAACTTCCTTCTTTTGTGTTCCACACAAGATATAGAGTCATAAAGGTTTGTAACGACATGAGGGTGAGTAAATGATGACAATTTTCATTTCTGGGTGAAATATTTCTTCAACATTTCTACGTTAAATTACAATTGTAGTAACAGGTTTCAAAGCTTGTGTTTCTGATCAAACAGAGTTGCATTAGTAGCAAACAGAGCTGCGAATGATGTTGGAACTTGGGAGGTGATCACACTATCCTGCTTCTGTGTGATTCTGTTATGCCAGAGAATCTCAGTGGTGTCCAGTCCTGTTAGCCAGCTCTGCTGTGTCTGTGTGTTTGGCCACAGAAAGGAAACAGAGCTGGCTGATTCTGAAACAGACCTGCAAGCTGGCCGCACTTCCTGACAGCGTTCATTGAACATGAGGCGGTAAAGCCGGAGCTTTCCTTTTACATCTCTATTAATGCCTGTAATTCTTTGTTCCGGAATCAGAGCCAAACACAAATGCTTGAAATTATAAACAAACAAACCCTGGGTGATATTTACTGTAACGTGAACGACACTATTTTATGGTCCAGCACTTGTGCAACTGATTGACAAAAACCCCTTTTATTAACATCAGGCAGGTAAAATGGGTTTATTTATGTCCATATGTAAGTCTCCGAGACACATTGACCGCATTATCCTCGTCCTGTCCCGCACTGTGGTTTTCCAGTCTTTACCAGTCTTCGCAAAAGTGCATCACTTCAAAAGTACTGACAGATTTACCAACCATCCATCCGTGAGCGATTCCATTCAGCCTAGCAGGACAAATAATCCGAGCAGGCACGCAGGCAGTCCAAGGACACCGCTGCTCCTGCTCTCTGAGTTTGATTTATCGGCTTTGCCGCCGGAGAGATGCGATCGGAGCATATCTGTGCTGGACCGAGGGAGCCTGGTCTTAATCAACGGAGCCTCACAGATGTTTAGAGATGATTAGGCAGTCCAACAACCTGCTGAGACTCAATAGTCAATGCCGGGCACGGATAGAAGATCTCTGTAAGTGTGCTAAGAGGAAGTCGAGATAGCAAGCTGGGCACATGCAACATCACATTTGAGGTGGATGTTTATTGTAGCAGATGATCCGAGTTCAGCCTGGGTGGTTTCAGCATGTGAGCTGATGTTATAAGCAGTAGATTCCTCCTACTATACAATGGGGTGGTGTGGCCTAGTGGTTAAAGATGTGGAATAATAACGAAAAGGCTGTATGTTTGAACCCCACAAGGGCCAATTCAAGCACTATTGTAACTCCAGGTGATTGTCCTTGTTATAAGTGCACCATAAGACATGTTTCACACTCCAGTATGTGAAAAAAATAATAATTAATTAACAATTCCAACAGTAGGATCATAAAGGAAATAAAGTGATTTCTAGGTTACTACATAGTATTCTCTTTTAAATTAAATCAAATAACAAATGTGGATACTTGATTGTCATGAAATCTAATTTAACACCACATTTTCGTCACCAAAAAAAGCAAAATCGCTAAGTGAAGCAATACATATGAGTATGACAATGCGCAATCCACCCCCTAGTGGCAGCAATAACTTCAATTCGTTTGCAAACACACTCTCACCCAGGAAAACAATAGGTATTATTTTTAAGTTCCTCCAACCCGATCTCACAAGAATTCATACGAATTTTACGAGGTGGCCAATTCGTAACAATTCATACGACCTCACTCGTATGAATTAGTACGTTTTTGCTAAATCGTACATATTTTACGAATTGGCCAATTCGTATGAATTCGTACGAATGACCTACCCCTGACCCCGCCCCTAAACCTACCCATCACGTGGGTTTGGACAAATCGTACGGATTCGTATGAGTGAGGTTGTATGAATTAGTACGAATCAGCCACTTTTTAATCACTCGTACAAATTCGTATGAATTGGTCGTGAGATAGCGTAGGTTCCTCCTATTATGGAGCGATAAAGATAGTAACTATCTACTTACTGACTGGTGAGATTAATGTATAGCTAGCCACATACATACATTATAAATAAAAATTATAAATGCCTTTATGGTCTCTTTTGATCGATTCAGTGCACACATTTAATGAAAACCGACCGATTTTAAATCAAACTTACCACAAACTTCTCAACGGTAGCATAATTTTGACCTCATTCATATCCATCCATTGCATATTATTTTGTAAACCATTATTTTAAACCACTATATCCAGCACTTTAAGAAAAAGACCAGTATCCATTCTTCCATTTGCTAGAACACTTGAGTTGTGTTCAAACAAGTCTCTACTGGTTGGACAACAAGAATCAACCGTCTAGTTTCAAAAGCAGCCACTCAACCAAGACTGCCTTGCTCTCGGTAATTGAAGCTCTGAGCTTTCAAATCATCCCTACTCATCTCGCTGGATCTGTCTGCTAATTTTCAGGGTGTCTTGTACTGGTGAGGTGCCTGAGTCGCAACATCTAGCTACTGGGGTGCCTCAAGGCTCAGTGCTTAGACCATTTCTCTTACCCATCTACATAATATTATTACTAGTATCGGTCATTCAGAAACATGACTTTTCCTATCACTGCTGTGCTGATGACACACAATACCTCTCATTTCAGCCAGATGATCTGACAGGAGCTCCTCGCATTTCTGACTGCCTGATAAAAAAAAAAAAAATTCGGACTGGATGAAGGACCACCACCTTCAACTCAACCTTGCAAAGAAAGAACTGCTTGTGATCTCTGCCATCCCAATTCTTCATCACAACTTTACATTTACATTCATTCATTTAGTTGACGCTTTTATCCAAAGTGACTTACAATTGCCATATAGGTCAGAGGTCACACACCTCTGGAGCAACTAGGGGTTAAGTGTCTTGCTCAGGGACACGTTGATGTCTCGCAATGGATTCAAACCGGGTCTCTCACACCAAAGGCGCGTGTCTTATCCACTGCGCCATCACCACCCAACCACCCCAACTTCTCCATTCAGATAGGTTTGTCATCCATAATTATTTCAAAGACAGAGAGAAACCTCTGAGATGTGATTGATACCTTGTACAACGTTAGATAGAATAGACTCTTCCTATCGGAGCATGCAACACAGCCCCTTTTCCAAGCTCTTGAACTATCCAGACTAGACTACAGTGATGCTCTCTTGCCAGGCCTTCCAGCATGTACTGTCAAACCTCTGCAATGGATAAAGAATGCCGCAGCAAGAGTGGTCTTCAAGTGGTCCTCTCCATCAATTTGCACTGGTTGCCAATAGCCACTCCCATCAAATTCAAGGCACTAATGTTCGCCTAGCGCCTACAGAATGAACACTGGCTCTGCTCCCACATACCTAAACTCACTACTTCAGAAACTGGCAAGCTTTTTCGTCAACACATGACCCGTTAATACTAACACTCATTATTCTATAATTATTATTTATTATATGTTTAATTATATATACACCTTGCGACATGTACAGTGCTAGACTAACTGGATCTAGTCACAGCACTTGCATATTGTTAATTTGAATGTATGATGATTGCATTCTACTGTATGTAAAATATTCACATTGACATTCTGAACTCTCCATTGGAGGTGAATGGCTTCCAGTCCATTGTCTAACATAAGCAGCAAAAAGTCAGCTTTTGTCCTCACTAGCAGTCTAAGCTTTCAATACAGCTAGCATTCAAAATCTGTAATTCTTTTCAGCCACTAACAGTTGTCTCTTTTATCAATAACAGATAAAGATGAAAGAAATAAGTACAAAAGGTAAAAAAAAAACATGCCTGAAATGAGCCAGGCTGCTTTTCAAACGTTTTCGAATATAAAGCAGCAATTCACAGCCGGGTCAAGTACTGATCTGACAGGAGGGATGAAAGTAATATTTCACTGTGTTGCATCACTGTATAAGACCTTTCAGCTGTCAAAATCTGCACCAGCAAACACTAAATGCAACAATCAGTTTCTTTCAAGCTCTTACAGATAGCACACTATGTTTGATGGGCAGTGAACTGAAAGATGAAATGGCGGGAGAAGTTGAGCCGAATGTCTGCTGCTGTAGGATTTGAAATTCTAGACACCGCTCTCCCATCAGGCACTGCTGGGTGTTTGTATTTGAAAGACTGAAACAGACAGAACGTGCGCTAAAGAGAAGGCCAGAGTGTGTGTATTTACCGGTTCCTAGTTCGGTGTGCTCCAAGGAAGTGTGCTGGTTCTGATGGACCCACTCCCCGTTGCATTTAAAGAAGATCTGGAGGGCGGGCCGTGCACGGCAACGCAGTTTGATGGGGTTGCTCTTGACGATGTACGCATCATCGGGCTCCTGCAGGAAGTGAGGCAGCGTTCCAGACATCGCTGAGAGACCATCACGTGACCCTGCAACAAACATTCAGGAATAAGGCATCAAGCTTTAGGAGAAACGTTCGTTTAGAACGTCCGAGCAAATCCACTCGGATGACAGCTGCCTATGTGCGAGTTCCCGTAATCAGACATATCAGCCAGGGTTCCCTGAAAGCACGCTTACTCACTCCTTAACTGGCCTGTCAATCACTTTGAAAAGCGCTCTCAGGTTGGATGACGTTTTCAAACGAGCGCCACATGAGCCGGTGACAACGAGAGATAAAGTGAAAACTGCCCTAAAGCAGCCGAAAGTGGATTTCAGCACCGGGAAAAGCAGCCAGCAGATACTCAATAACGTAATCATTTTCAGGACCATGGGCAGCTCCTCTTGGCTCTTTAGCTTCACATTATATGCAGATATCTGCTCTGTTCCAAAACCTAGTGAGCTGCTAATGGAGACAACATTTTCAGGCACCATATACACGCTTGCCAATGCAAATGCTTCTCAAAACTTAATTACGCTGCCTCCTAAAATACCTCATTTTTGACCGATTTTGACATTTTTTAAAGGGATACTCCACTTTTTTGGGAAATAGGCTCAATTTACAACTCCCCCAGAATTAAACAGTTGAGTTTTACCGTTTTTGAAACCATGGATGGATGATTTTCTGATATTTAGAAGAATATCAGTAACCAGACAGTTTCTGGTCTCGTTGACTTCCATAGTAGGAAAAAAAATATACTATGGAAGTCAATGAGACCAGAAACGATCTGGTTACTGATATTCTTGTAAATATTAGGAAAAATTGGCTGAATGGATTCAAAAACGGTAAAACTTAACTGTTTAACTTGGGGGGAGTTGTAAAATGAGCCTATTTCCAAAAAAGTGGAGAATCCCTTTAATACATGTTGCTTATAAATATTTAAATATTAAGGGAATGCTGTGTTTCACTGAATTACTTCTACCACTACATATGTAAACATACTGTATGCTAGACAGATTCATAAACATTATTCATGCTTTTAGCAAATTCTAGGACGATAATTGTAGGTGAATATATGTGCTATTTCACAGTTTTCACGGTCCTTTCACAGCAAAACGCAGGAAAAGAAAGTCCTGACAAAGAAATATAAAATTGATGATATTAAAGAATGAAAAGAAATCTAGAGAAAAATAAATATGATGAGAAAGAACAATAAAAAAAGTGCTGGAGACAGGCAGACACATACTGTTCTTTCCTTTTTTTTCTCTACTCTATCTCCCCTAAACTATCTTGTAACCCTATACTACTGTTTATTCGTCAAATAAGGGGTCAAAAGCCAAAAAAAATCAAATAAAAGCACTGTATATCTACAATAAAATGGCTATTAAAAACTGGAAAACTGTTCTGACATGCCCCATGAAATCGACCACGTACGGGTGTGAAATTCCATTTCACACGGGGATATTTGGAGAAAGATTTAGGGTCTAAAAGTGTCTTGTGGATAAAAGAGCCACACAAGAGTGACAGGAGCTGAAATATTCACAGTGATTCAAAGCACACAGTGATTTAAAGCACTCCTCTCCCTGGCTCTTCACGTTTCTCTCAAGCTCACTCTCCATTTCTCTTTCTGTCACTGCATGTACACACACACATACACACACAGACAAGACTCTCCTTCACTAATAAAACTGTCACACACGTAATTGGATGGGATATTTTGGAAACGATTTTCCCTGACTGAAATAAGCATAATAGAGATTTCTGTTGACTTGTAATCCTTCCCTGGGAAACTGTGTGTGAGCGTGTGCTTGCACAGGTGTGTAATCCTCTGGCAAACATACCTGATTCATCCTGATTAGAATGAATAGAGAAATGCCTGTGTGTTCTGCTCACACTGAGAAAATCACAGCCCTCGCACCTGCCCCTCCTTCTCTTACCGTCGCTCTCACACCAGAGGACAATTTTATCACTCAAGTGTTTCTTTCATAGCTCAGTAGACTTAAAGTCAACAAGCATTTTTTTTAATATACATTCCTGGTCTTACTGTGAACATTTCATCAACACATGTTATTTCCATAAAAAAAAAAAATACCATTGCAACCTTTCAGCAACATGAACTTTCACTAACTTTCTTTTTAGGCTGACACAACCGAGGATAGGGGAAATAATGTTAACCAAAAGATGAATAACTATTTAACCCTTTCTAAAATCATGTCATAATAGATCTACCATTTGGGCACAGTAAGATTATTTATTTATTTATTTATTTTTGACTGCATTTATTTTGATAAATGGACTGCATCTATAGCGCTTTCACAGGCCCAATGGCCACCAAAGCACTTTACATTTTGCCTCACATTCACTCATTCATACACATTCACACACTGACGGCAGTTTCAGCCATACAAGGCACCATTCAGCTCGTCGAGAGCAGCCAGGGTTAGGTGTCTTGGTCATGGACACTTCGACACTTAGTCAGGTGAAACCTTCTTGCTTGTAGACAACCTACATGAACCACTGAACCACTGCCGCCCACAATTTTTTTCCTTTTTTATACATATATATATATATTTTTTACATTCTGATTTTTTTTTTACTTCTAATCAGCAAGGGTGCATTAAATTGTTCAGAATATTGTTCATTAAAATTGTTCATTAAATTATTCATTGTTACAAAAGACTTCTGTTTAAAATAAGCTCTGTTTTTAAAAATACAACCAAATAATAAACATAATTTCCACCAAAGTATTTCAAATCATTTCTGTTGCTTTTAAAGAAATTTGTTCACAATTGACACACAAATATTGAAAAATATCCCACTTTGACAGCAGCAAAACAGTGCTTAGTTAGTGTTACTTAAGCACCAAAATAATCCAAATAAAATGAAATAAGCATATTAAAATCATTTCTGGACGATCATGTGATACTGAAGACTGCAGTAACGATACTGAAAATTATATTTACAAATATATTAAAATAGAAAACTGTTAATTTAAAACGTAATATTTTTTTTCTGTAATTTTGATCAAATAAATGCAGCCTCTGTGAGCATCAGATACTTTTTTAAAAATTCTAACACAAATCGAAGACAAATAATAAAATATAATACCTTTTAAAAAGTAGTGTATTTTTAGTCTGAATCATCCAAGACCCAATGTTGTGTAGAACACATTCATGTTAAACTTTTAAAATAGTTGGTATCTAGGTAAAGCTAGAGCAACATTTGAAATATTACTGAGATCTATTTTGAAACTATAAAATAACTGGCAGAAAACATATATATATATATATATATATATATATATATATATACACACACACACACACACACATATCAGTGCTTCAGTGCTGTCTAGGAGAAACATTTGAGATATTAAAAGGATTCCAATAGCTCTCTCTCCAACTTCCACCCACATTGCTCTTCATTCCAGACATGTAAACAAAACACACATTATGTTCTATAAGAGAATTAATGGTAGTGTCTTGTTCGTATCATCCCAATGCTTTGTGCTCATATTTCTTTTTAGAATGAATCCTCCCACACAGAGAGAATCAAGTAGGAGTGTGAACACATCCATATTCAAAAACATGGACAAACATATTGGACCGTGAAGCTCCATACTGTAATGTGTGCTAATGCTACTTTTTGCACGCCCACAAACAAATGTATTCACATTTACAAGCAAACACACAATCGTGACACGCTCAAACACAAGCGCACACATTTGGACTCGCACACCACACGCTTTTATCCAGTCACCATCACAGATGTTCAGGAGTGCTTGACATTATGGCAGTCTGATGAAAGGGAAAAATAGTCATCCGAATGAGCCGCAGATGAAAGGATAGCAAGAAAGTGTGGGGGGGAGGGAAAAAGAGTGAGAAAGAGAGTGCAAATGAGAACAGGTGAAAGTGCTTCTTTAGACTTGTGGACAGACTTGTATGCCGACTGATTTGTAGAGAACGATAAATAGGGATGCACGATATATTGGCCAGCATATCGGTATCAGCTGATATGTTCATTTTTAATGTTATCGTTATCAGCCTGGTAAGAAAATGTGGCCGATATATTAAAGCCGATAAATAATGTATTATTCCCTTCAGCTGCACTTGTTGAGCACTGTTTGTTTTTGATTTTCTTGAAATATTATTGAAATCTCTTTAAAAAAAAAATGAAAATATGGTTCGGTACAACATGTGCAGCGCAAATCTGTCATATCGTCTATACAACACTATAATGAGATCATCATGATAATCATGCGCTTAGGACATGGATTTAATTGTGAGACTTTTGTTTTTGTAATCAGGCTCTCAAAATTAGATAAAAATTTGGAATTTAAATTTATCGGCCAATATATCGGTTATCGGCTTTCAAATATAAAGAATTATCGGTTATCGGTATCGGCCAAAATTTTCATATCGGTGCATCCCTAACGATAAATGTTATTGAGGGGAGGACCATATGCTTGTTACTGACAGAAAAATAAATAAATAAACATATCTGAGAGTTAACACACATATTGTAGAAACACACTCCAGAACAACTGAAAAAAAAAAAAAACAATCAATCTTACACGTCCCAGAATAAAAAATAAAAATAAAAAAAATCTACGTTTTAAATATGTATGCTAAAAAGTTGACATGGACTAATTAATATTATTATACAAAAATTTAACAATTAAATTTTCACCACAAATAATAATAAACGCAACAATCAAACTCTCAACTGTTCAATCAAACGCTCAACTGTTTTCATTAGTAGCTAAATAGCTTAAATCATGAGAGTAAGACTGTCATTCTTAAAATTTGATCTATGCAAAGTAATAATGTTCAGCAAAATAAAATTACTGGCCAACTGGGGAACTACATTTATGTAGCATTGAATCAAATATTAAATCACATTTGGCACCTGTAGAATGTTACACATTTTTGACTTTGACTTTGCTTCTCTCAAATTTAAAAAAAAAGTTTTACTAAGTCCTTTAAACACATATGATGCAAGTCAAACTGGCTCTCTTGTGGCGAGTAAAAACTGTTTTGGTTTGAAGCTTTTATTTTTAAGAGACTGCTGCCGTGCAATCCAAGGAGACCCGTGTTTTTGCACTCGTTTTTGTTTCTCTCTTTGGTGGTGCTTTTGTTATGTAGTGTTAGTTCTTGATAGAACGAAAGTGACCATGACATCCTAATGCAATCACGGCTCAGACACAATAACACAATCCTGACTGCCTCTCTGAGGGGCTTTTGAGCAATGTGTATGTGTGTGAGGAGAGAGAGAGAGAGAGAATGAGTGAGTGCGAGAGGGAGAGGATGATTTCAGTGATTGAGCGTATGCGTGTTTTCCAAACCTCCCTGTATCAAGTCTTCTGACAGCTATTTAATGTTTCCCATTTGCATTAGTTGATAAAGCACCAATCTGTTCTCTAAATCCACAGCGTGACAGGGCAGAAACACCAAAATGGCCGACCGCATCCTCTCAATCCCCCCTCTGCTGTCAGGGCCGAGCAGGATTCCACAGCAATGATATACGAGTGGCGGCCCACCCCGGCAATAACCGCGGACGCTAGATACATCTCACGCTACGGGAGCAAAACAAGATGTCATTGCCATCAGCTCCGAGCAATAAGTTTATCACACGCACACCTGTCTGTCACACTGAGAGGTCTACGCACACACACACACAGGAAATACAAACATGCTAACTATTCCGACCTAGAAATGATAAAGGAATCAAGCTGCATGTAGATAAAGGAATGTACTGCATCTAGTGTTTAAGCCAATTTTGAATGAAGACGTGACTACGTACAGTATAGTGTTGAGGAAGCAGTCTTCAGTGGGCCAAGTTACTGTCAAAATAAGGTAGATTGATAACCACATTGAAACTTAATAAGGCATTTTCTTTACAAAGATATTCTATTTTTTTGGCACTTTAGAGCTGTATTAATCAGATGAGCAATTAGGATTCTACGGGAACATCATCTAACCTAAATTTGCAATTAATAGAAAAAAAAAAAACAAAGGAAGCTTAGCAACACTTAGTACAGGATTAATATAAAACATATCTTCAGTTCACACTCGTCTACAATATTTATTTGCAGAAGGTTTTAAGTCACTGGTGTCAAACACCATTGGTTCTTTTGTCGTGATTTGTTTAAATATGCAGCACACGCATTTAAGAAGATAAGATACTCTCTATAAAATGCTGGGTTGTTTTAACCCACTTTTGGGTCAAAAATGGACAAACTCAAACATTGGGCTCAAAATGTAATTTAAAAATGTAACCCAATGGCTGGGTTTGTCCATATTTGACCCAAAATCGGGTTAAAACAACCCAGCATTTTTTAGAGAGTATTCTGTGAAAAATGACTTACACGAAGCTTCTGCATCCCCATCACTGGTACATAAATACACAAAAATGAAGAACTAGACTAGACTATTTAGACTCGAGTCCAAACCAGAAATAAAATTTTGACAGAAAAGTTATTGTGCAAAATAAATAAGAAATGTTTAGGTCACTAATCAAGTAAGCAAAAATGTAAGATGTTCTGACTTCCATTGAAACACAAGATGCTGTTTGAATCATCATACTAGAGAGAACATGATCATCAGGTTTTACACAAACTTGTGGAGTTCATGCAGCTCGACTGCTGCAATTAAAGTAGAAACAGAAAGAGATTCTGAAATTCTTGTATTTTTTCTCCCCTTAATTGTGATGCTGAACACATTTTGTAACAAGATAAATTGGCATTCAATTAAGAAAACTTTAAGAGAAACCTTTTCACTAGTAGCCTCAGACTTTTGGACCACACTGCATACACAGTGAAAATATGAGCTTCTGCACAAAAGTAAGCTGTATTTTCCTCAGTTCTGCAAATCCTGTGGAAAATGGTGCAAAGCGTGCATTTCAGACAGAGAAAGAGAGAAAGGTGCACCTTGAGGAGTTTTGACAGACTGCTGGTATAGAGATCGCGATAATGGCAGTTCTCAGCAGGGTGATGAACCCGAGTCACATACAGCTCTCACAATAACACACACACACCACAGTGGCTGAACCATCACTTTAAATGCTTCAGCACTGCACTGTAGCATTCTGGGATTTCAATTCATCCATAGTGCTATTACCATAGACTGTAAAAAATATGGACAAAGCGTCTGTGACGTCACCCATAGACTTTCTGAGGGACGGGTTTGAGGCTGTTTATGGGGGGTATGGGCGGCGCCATATTAGAAAATCTGGAGAAATACAAAATACAAATGTTCAGAAAGGATACAGAGGTGGTATGATGTGTTGTGTCAGATCATGGCCGAGACGTCAAGGCGCAGCCCGTTATCAGCTGTCAATCAAAGTTAACCGCCCTTATTTAACATACATTTTCTAAATATGATCTAAACTAACGAGTTAGAAAAAAAAAATTCACCCCTCCTCACAGTTGTCAGGCAGTCGGAACCTATCGAAAAATACGATAAAAGTCCATGGGACCAACCTGTAAAAGCATGAATTTTTGCTATCAAAACGATCATGGATATTTGCTCCCTTTTAGCACCTCCCTCTAGCGGATTTTAGATGTATTGCAGTTTTTCACACTTCCGGGTAGGCTTCATTTTTCAGATTAGAATGTTGCTGCTTGGCTATTACCAGATTAAAGAATCTATCGTGTGTTTGGATAACAGAGAGAGAGAGAGGGAAAGAAAAATACGAGAGAGGGGTAAAGGAAGAGGGAGATGAAGTTTTAGGAAATAGAGTATGGAAACAAAACAAAAGATTGATGTAAAATTACAGAATTAAAAAAACAAAGAACTAATGTGATTGGGCTCCAGATTACGGCTAATGGGAATATACAGATGTCCCATAATGCTTCATTACAAAAGCAGCCATCAAAGCCCAGTAATCAATGTTAACTGGTTATATTTACTCAGAGTAACCAACAAGCCACCTATGTAGGCTTATGCAACATTTTAAATTGCAATCTCAACACGAATGCTATTCTAAAAAGTAGGACAATTAATTATGATTCCTCGTTTCATCACATTTTAAGGGGTATCTTGGTAAATAAAGCCATGCGGAAATTTACTTGTAAATCATTTAACACACACACAGGAAAAAAAAAAAAATCCCCAAAAACATGTGTGCAATATACACCCCTATTCAAAAGTTCGAGGTTATTTACATTTTTTATGTTTTTAAAAAGAAGTCTCTTATGCTCACCAAGGCTGCTTTTATTTTTTAAATAACTCTTTTCTATTTCACTATATTTAAAATATAATCTATTCCTGTGATGGCAAAGCTGAATTTTCAGCAGACATTGTAGTCTTCAGTGTCCCATGATGCTTCGGAAATCATTCTAATATGCGGATTTGTTGCTTAAGAAACATTTCTTACAGCCAGTGTTGGAAAAGTTGTGCTTCTAAATAAGTTTGCGGAAACTGTTACTTAATTTTTTACAGGATTATTTGATGAACAGAAAGTTTAGCATTTATTTGAAATGGAAATCACTGGAACACTGCAAATGCCTTATAAATTGATTACATGCTTGCTGAATAAAAGTATTAAATTCTTTCCAAACAAATTCCTCTTGTTGCATGCCTATATTGAAATCAATGAGTTGAGTCTTTCGTAAATGACACACAGTTGTGCATATGTTCCAAATGAGTCCCTTAAAGTATGAAGTTCCATTTCAGTTTACATGCTGCCATAGACTTCACAAGGTTTGGAACAGACCAGTTATAGAGAGAGAGAGAAAGTGATACTACAGTCTCTAAAGCTGATCCTAAATATCATTACTTAGAATAAAACAGCTGCTACTACATAAATTTACAAAGCACAAGTGTAATTATGGCACTACTCAAAATTCAAATGCAGGGCCACACAGTCGTTAGCTAATTAGTACAAACAAAACATCCTTAAGTAACAGTGACATTTCAGAAAAGGTTAGGAAGTGTCGCTTTTCTGCATGTACTTGCGTTGGGCTGAATATAATTAGCCCGTCTCAGATGGTAGAATTAACAGGACAGGGTAAAGTTTTGTAGAATCGCGTTTGCTTCTGATCTCGTCCCCTGTGATGCAGCTTAATCCTCTCAGTGACTCTTAAAGGTCAGTCGTTATTAATGTGCTGCAATTTGATAATAAGACGTGTTTGTCGGTTACATCAAATGCTGGAACGAAACCACGAAAACTTCTGGACGGTCGAGCGCATACAAGTTTGCTGGCATGGTGGTTCAAGGAACTTAAGAAGTACACAGAAGATGCCTCCTACCATTTTCAGAGCACTTCAGATGGTATGAAATTCCTTTGAAAGGATTCTTGGATGTGGAAGAGATTTAGCGAACAGACAGCAAGGGTCCTTCCGGAGTGCTCTAGATCGAAGACTTTCTCTCTTTTTTTTTTCATCTGTCTCCAAAGAGCTTTACACTAAGTGATATTACTGAGAGTCGCTTCTTTTTCTAATCGCAGTCCCACGGGATCAAAGTTCCCAGGAAGCCCCAGAGCTCTGTTCACATATCTCCTTTGAAAAAGAGAGCGAATCATTGCATTAGTTGTAATACTTGTTTCAGGCATGTAAAAAGCATTAGAAAAGATCAGCAGCCATCACCATGAAGTATGTAAAACAAGTATATCAAATAGTGATGTCGGCAAGTCACACTCGGGATTACTTTAGTTACACTAGATGCTGTATTTTATGTTAATGCAAAGCGGAAATGGAAATTTAAGTCCAATCTGTTCAAACTGTTGTGCACCTTGGTGACTGATTTATGATCACCGGAAAAGTGTGGAAAGCCATTTTTTTTAAATCTTTTGCTGGCTGTTTATGTGTAAACAGTTCATAAAAAAAGATTCGGTAACACTTTAGTTTAAGATCCAATTCTCACTGTTAACTAAATGGTTATTAGCATGCATATTACAAGGATATTGCCTGTTTATTAGTACTTATAAAGCACATATTAATCTGCATGAACTTATTCTAGATTCCAATACTCAATTCCTACACATACCTAAACGTAACAACTATCTTTCTAACTATTAATAATCAGTAATTAGGAGTTTATATGGGCAAAAGTCATAGTTAATTGTTAGTTAATAGTGATAATCATACCCTAATCTAATACTGTGAAAAGATTCTTATGTAAACCACTGCAATGCAAAATTTAGTGGACAGTTCATAGTTATCTTCTCTGATAAAAGCCATCCAAAGACATCCAAAATGCAAAACCAAGATATTAAGCACCAGCCAAACCCAGAGCAATGTGGAAAGTTGGAGACACTCACTTAGTGTATAATTTTGATAGAAAATTAGTCCATTTATTCAGCATGGATGCATTTTTAAAAGTGTCAGTGAAGACACGGTTACAAAAGATTTGTATTCAAAATAAATGGTATTCCTTTGAACTTGCTATTCACCAAAGAATCCTGAACAAAATAAAAACGTATCATGATTTCCGCAAAAATTTTAATCAGCACAACTGTTTTGAACACTGATAATAATAATAAGAAAGTATTTTTTAACTGGGTTGCTTCTACACAGCTGTAGTTTGAGTCATATGCCGCGTTCATTCAAGATATCGCCCCGATTTTGGCATGATCCATTTGACTTAGGGTGGAATTCAGGAATCAAAATCGCATAACCTGATCGTAACAGACAAAAATGTTTTGTAGTCTAACCCGGCATAACAGCATTAGGCCTCAGACAGTTACGATAATAACACTCTGCAGAACACAACATCTCCCATATCCTGTGATTTCTCTGTAGGTCTCTCATCAAAAGACTTTCAGTGGTGAGTTGGGTACAGATATGGCATATGTTTCAAGCTCTTCAGTGTGACCACCTGACTCTTTAAGCCCACAGCATCATGCGAGACAGCCTTCTGTTCTTTTTGTTCAAATATTGATGTTCTGCAACACAGATGTTATGAACATACACACCAAATGCATTCTGTCAATCCCTCTTTATGGATGTACAAGTCGAGCATTAATGAAGTGAAACTGTAAAGAAATGCGGATGGAGATGAAAGGAGAAAGGATGAGAGAAAAGACGAACTTGTTCATCAAAACGAACGAATCTTTTTCCGAGTCAATTCGTTGATTTTGTTTGTTGAATGAACGAAAAGACTCGAAAAAAGATTCGTTCGTTTTGTTCATTTTGATGAACGAGTTCAAACAGGAGAGTCCCGAACGCGCATCTCAGAACAGAGCAAGCCGAGCGTTTGTGCTTACAAAACCGATCATTTCGCTAGATAAGACCCTTATTCATCGTCTGGTAGCATTTAAAGCCCGTTGAAGCTGCACTGAAACTGTCATTTGGACCTTGAAACTGTTGGAGTCCATTGAAGTCCATTATGGAGAAAAATCCTGTAATGTTTTCATCAAAAACCTTAATTTCTTTTCGACTGAAGAAAGAAAGACATGGACATCTTGGATGACATTGGGTGAGTAAATTATCCGCAAAAGTGTTTTTAAAAGTGAACTACTCCTTTAAGGAGTGGAGGAGATTGGAGAAGCTGAGAGAACAAAAATTTCAAAAACTATAAGGGACAAGATATGAAAAAAGAAGTGACAAAATGAGACGAGAAGAGATGAGGAAAGAAAATAAGAAACGAGAAAAGAGATGAGACCAGACTAGAAGAGAAAAATATGAGAAGAGACATGTAGATAAGTAAAGAGACTTAAAATTAGTAGAGAAAAGAGAAGAAACAACAACTGAGAACTGATGAGAACCGAGAAGAAAAGCCATCAGAGATGAGAGAAGAGGCGATAATAAATGAGAGGTGAACAGAAATGAGGAGAAGAAAAGATGTTTGACAAAACATGGAGAGAAGAGATGAGAAGAGCTTAAAGAAACAAGCTTAAAGGAATAGAAGAGCTTTGAGAAACAGAGGGACTATGAACAACCAAAAGGCTTTTCTGAGCTCTTGATGAGCATGACAGGCACATTAATCATGAATCACACTGAGCCGTGAGACACCGAAGAAATGGAGGGAGTAGGAGTAGAGAAAGAGAAAGAGAAAGAGAGACACGACTGCTTCCCACACGCAGTCTCCAAACCTACAGCTCCAGAAGCGTTTCCTTGCAGAACTGCTTTTAAGGGGTACAGAGAGTTCAGACAACATCAGGGTGAGTGTTCAGATGATATCAAGTGCAGGGAAAGAGAGTTCAAGAAAGCACCTTTACCATAATCCTCCCGAAATAACATCTTACGTCTCCGCAGCATCAGTAAAAAATTCATGAGCTTCATAAGTTATAAATAGACGGCAGATTCCTCGTTTCGAAAACGCTTCACGAACCCCTTATTCCCAGGCATCAAGCAACGAGAATCCAAAGCGCACGAGTCCCGTGATAACCTTAACCGCTCAGAGTCAAGTTTGCTTGTTTCAGGGTCTCCTCCGCCTGGTCACCGCCTAACTAAAAACGATCGACCGTCCCTCCGTTCATTTTCTTTACACAAAACTCACCTTGACAAGCTAGTTCTATCGAGCTTGGCAGGAGTCTTATTCTGTCAGTCAGTGTAAATAGCTCATTGAGGCGCTGATCAGAGCCGAACATGGAGACAGGTGAAAGAAACTCAGCAGGAGAGGAGGAGGACGATGAGATGGAAGTAAAAGAGGGTGAGCGAAGAAGAAAGAGAGTAAAGAGAGATAGAGATTGATCTGAAGCCCTACCGTGAGCCGCAGCAGGGTGCATTATGGCTCGATAGAAGAGTGTGAATGTACCAAGCTCATACAGATAAATGGATGATTTCTGTTCACCATCTGTTCAAATATGTGCACCGATATCAACGAATCACGGGGGAAATCGGGACCAAAATGCTATTGCAGAGGAATCTCCTCAGGTAGCTGGATATCCGGGGAGTGAAAGGCTGCTAAATGAAGGTCGGGTTTCATATTCTCTCTCTCTTGCTCTCAAGGGAGGTCACTCTGAATGCATCCTGTGGCAAACATCTGTCTGAATCATGAAGACGCTGCATTCACTCTGTCTTCTGGATGTATTAGATCCTTAGCCAAATCCCTATCTCCCTCTCTCACTTGGTCTCTCTCTCAGAAATGAAAGGCAACCAGGGAAAATGTGAATTGCGGGATTTCTAGACCACAACATGATTTTTACATTTCATGTATATTCAGTTGGACAAACCTTTGGCTAAAGAAAACCACAAGCCTGTTTTTGGTCAAGAAATACCCAAAGGAGGGCCATGCACAGTACAGTATTCCATTTAGAGGAAGAGTTATCCAATATATAACACACTGGTGTGGTAAAAACTAGTTTAAATGATGAATCCACATCCTCAAACAAAACTATTATCTTAAACTAAAAATACATTTTAAAACATTTTCGTTAAATTAAATTAAATTAAAAACAATACCTGAAAAAAAAAACTAAAAATAAACTAAAAATCTTATGTGTCCTTTTTAAAAATTAAGATTTATACAACACCTAAAAAGCTGGATAAATAAGCTTTCCATTGATGTATGGTTTGTTAGGACAGGACCATATTTGGCCGAGATACTATTCGAAATCGGGAATCTGAAAAATCAAAATAATTGAGAAAATCCCCTGAAAGGTTTCCATTTCTGTTTGTGATTGTTCTGCATCCACTTACAAAAATAAAATTGATATATTTAGGGTAGGAATTTTGACCCATTTTGACCCAAGAGTTGCCACAAATTTTACTATTGCCACACATATCAACACATTCTCACCCCAAGGCGTCACCTTTGACCATGCTTCAATATTTGACGTTTTAGGCGCCCTTTAGCGTCACTTACATGACGCGATCCTATGGTGTCACCTAACAGACGCTGAAGGAAAGCGTCAGTCAGAGGACGCGGTTAGGTTTAGGTGTGGGGTGGGGGTAGGGTACACGCGATCCTAGGGCGTCATCTAACTGACGCTAAAGGACGCCTAAAGCGTCAAATATTGAAGCATGGTCAAAATGCTCCCAAGGCGTCAGTTAGGTGACGCCTGCAACTTAAAAATGGTTTTGTGGTCCAGGGTTACAATTAACAATTCCTACAAATTAATAGTTTTTGAAACATTGTATTTACTTTTCAAAAGTTTGGGGTCAGTCAGGTTTTTGAAAGACATTTCTGATGCTCACCAAGGCCACATTTTGTTTGATCAAAAAAAAAAAATACAGTCAAAGAGTAATATTGCAATATATTGTTGCAATTATATTGGGTTATATTTGCAATAAAAAAATAATAAAATGTCACTAGATAAAAATAAATCTACAATGCTGAGAAAATTAATGCTAAATACTAATATATATATATATATATATATATATATATATATATATATATATATATATATATTTAAATTGGCGAACTTTTTAAATTTTTAAATTTTAAATTGGCGATTTTTTTTTTAAATTGACTACTAAAGAAAAACTACATTAAAAACTATAATAATCCCAAACCTTTCAAAACGTTTACCTTTACAAGCATTCACTGTTTCAACGTGACTAAATACTCCTTTCTGCCAGGATTACAAGCATTAGGAAACAGTCATTCAGATGTTGGTTTTATTACTGGACCTTTCAACAGCTAACAGCATTTCTATGAAAGGGAATGCTGTTATATATATTTAAAAACCATTAAATCTAAATTGATCAATGTGTGAATCAAGAAAACATCCATATTCTGTATATAAAATCAGCAGGTATGTTTTTTTTATATTTTTGTTGCAATAATAGATCTATAATAACAGTAATTTTGAGTACAACATGCCAGCCAATTCCATTCACTCTCTCCTTTCAATATCTCCATTCATTCATTATAAAATCTCTTATCCATCAGGCAGAAAGGCTTGTAATTACAGCCTTTAAGTGAGTAGGAATCAGTTATGTCTCTCTTCCCTCTGTTCACTCTCTCTTTCTTGCTTGAACCAAATGGAGCCAACATAGACTCTTGCCTCTCATCCTCTTTCGATTGCATAGCATTATTAAATGAATCTCAGAATATATTACAATCTCCCATTCCAGTGCTCAGACAGCTTTAGGAGGAGAACAGATAAAATATACCTTAAATGTTGTCATTTTGTCATTTCATTAAAAATCTGGCAGCAGAGAGGAACCGAGTTCCATAAAAAAGTTAATATCCCTCAAAAAGAACGAAAGCGGATCGTTCTGGTGAATTTATTAATATCATTATTCTTCTGTCAGTGCGCATATGTGGCATATGGAAAAATGTCACTCATAAAACTTGCACCTCTTACCTATTTTTTTCTTTCTTTTTGCCCAGAATCCATCACAGCCTGAGATAATCATTACAGCAAGGTGAGACAGAGCTTTTAACGACTCTTACAAAACAGAGAAATCACTAGCGGACACCCCACTGTCCTCTATAATGGAAGTTGAGGAAGTTACAACATGAAATGTGCAAACTGGCAAAAACGTAAAAGACTGACACGCAATTTATGTGACGAGAGTCCCACGATACAGGAGCATCAATCAAACAATTAGAACCAGAGAAAGAGCGTCACAAATGTCTCTTTAGACAGGAATACATTTGAAATGTCTATTTGTTTTATAGTGTCGTGTAAAATCCACCTAGACTTGACTGTAATTCTGCACAAAATAGAGTTAATAAATGCAAACATAATCATAAATTTGTCAACGTCCCGTACTGTTTAAAAGGATTTGATTGAAATGATTGAATAATCCAAAATTATCAATATAACATGGATCTGATAATACATGTGGCATGGGGGGCGTGGTTCAGCGCGGTCTGCAGCGGGGGAGCGGAGGAGGAGTGGAGCGGGAAGTAAGCGGATCAAGTGCAAATGATAAACACCTGTCTGTAATTGCAGTGATTGGCGTGGGGAGAGTATGTAAGCGGGCCCGGTGGACGCTTCAGAGAAGAGAGACTGGGAGCTTGTGTGCTGGACTGGAGAGACCAGTGTGCTGGAAAGAGTGCTACAACGAGAAAAGCTGTGAATGCGCTGGAAAGAGTTTGTTCTGTTGAGACTGAGTGTCTGTGAAGTGCGCTGAGGCGCTGTGAAACGAGTATTATTGTTGTAATAAAGCACACGAGCTCCTATATTCGCCGACCCCTTTGTCTTCTTCCATCACCCGCCGTGAACTGAACGACACTGGTGCCGAAACCCGGGATGGAAGAAGCCGGTGCCGCCGCCAGAAATCCGATGTCATCGCCGTTTGCGGAAATCATCCAGGGTCTCGCGGGCTTGCATCAACAACATCAAGCAGCCCTGCTGAAGATGGGGGAGCAGCAAGAGCAACGATTCGAAGCGCTCCTCCAGGAGCAACGGGAAGCCCGCGAGCAGTTCCGGAGCTGGGTGGACAAGGAGGTCCGGCCACCGGCTGCGGCCCCAGCCCTCCACAAGATGGGTCCTCTGGATGATCCGGAGGCCTTCTTGGACCTCTTTGAGAGGTCGGCCGCGGCTGGGAAATGGCCGGAAGCTGACTGGCCGCTGCGCCTCATCCCATTGCTGTCCGGGGAGGCGCAGCTCGCTGCCCAACAACTGCCCGTCAGCAGCCTCCTGGTCTACCAGGACCTCAAGCGTGCCATCCTGCAGCGGGTCGGTCGGTCTCCGGAGCAAAGCCGTCAGCGGTTCCGGTCCCTAGAGCTGGGGGAGGTCGGCCGACCCTTCGCCTTCGCACAGCAGCTCCGGGACGCCTGCCGCAAATGGCTGGTGGCCGACGGACGCAACATCGACGGAGTCGTCGAGCTGGTGGTACTGGAGCAGTTTATCGCGAAGCTGCCAAAGAGAACTGCGCAGTGGGTCCAGTGCCACCGACCGACGACGCTGGACCGGGCCATCACATTGGCGGAGGATCAGCTGGTGGCGTGCCCGGGGGTCGGCGAACCCCAACCATCTTCTCTCTCTCTTCCCCCTCCCTCTCTCTCTCGCCCTGTCCCCGCTCCCAGGTCCCGAGGCGGAATACCCCCGCGACCGGCACCCCGCTGGAGACCCGGACCGAGTACTGAGGCGACTCCAGCGACCCGGGCTCCAGCTCGAGGAGGATCCCCGACCGGGAGCGCTTCCCCGTTCTCTGGCCCCGCGCTCTCCCCTCGCCAATCCCTTGACCCGCTTCCTGCCGCCGGAGTGGCGGGGAGGCCCGGGCCGGCCTGTTGGCGTTGTGGGGACCCGGGGCACTTTATTGATAGGTGTCCAGTGATGGAAGTGGACACCTTCATTCGGGTCCCCTATGCGCCACAGGCCGCCCCCGATCAGACTGGGCTGTATCAAATACCAGTGAGTATTAAGGGGGATACGTATCAAGCTTTGGTGGATTCAGGTTGTAACCAGACCTCCATCCACCAAAGTTTGATTCAGCCGACGGCATTGGATAAGAGCCGCGAGGTTATGGTGCGGTGTGTGCACGGCGAGGTGATGGGTTATCCCGTTGTGCCAGTTATAATTCAATTTAGGGGACAAAAGCATAGTGTGGAGGTGGCAGTTAATCCGCACCTCCGGCACCCGCTGATTTTGGGAACTAATTGGCCGGGGTTTCAATCACTATTGGCATGCTTGTGTGCGGGTGCTCCTGGGCAGAAACAACGGTACCGGGGGGGGGCGACTGTTCAGGCTGGTGAGGCTGTACCGGGACCGTCGGCGGCTGGTCCAGAGGAACGGAGCGGGACCGAAATACCCATCTTTTCGGTCCGCGATGATTTTCCTCTGGAACAGTCCCGTGATGACACGCTAAAGAACGCGTTTGATCGGGTCCAGGTCATTGACGGACAGCCGATACGGCCAGAGCAGCCGCTCACGTACCCTTATTTTGCCATGATTAAAGACCGGTTGTATCGGGTGACCCAGGACACCCAGACAAAACAAGATACAACCCAGTTGTTAGTTCCTAAGAGCCGTCGGGAATTGCTATTCCAGGCGGCTCACTGTAATCCGATGGCTGGACACCTCGGGCAGGCAGCCACATTAAACCGTCTAATGGCCCGATTCTTTTGGCCGGGCATTCACGAGAACGTGCGCAGGTGGTGCGCGTCTTGTCGTGAATGTCAGTTAGTGAACCCACCGGCCCATAGTAAAGCACCATTGTGCCCCCTGCCGTTAGTCGAGGTTCCCTTCGAGCGAATTGGGATGGACCTCATCGGGCCATTGGAGCGGTCAGCACGGGGGCATCGCTTTGCATTAGTCCTGGTGGATTATGCAACGCGATACCCAGAGGCGGTGCCACTTCGCAATATCTCGGCGAAAAGTGTTGCGAGTGCGCTGTTTCAATTAATCTCCCGGGTGGGAATCCCGAAAGAGATTCTCACCGATCAGGGCACGGCGTTTATGTCACGTACTATACGCGAACTGTACGAGTTGTTGGGCATTAAATCGATTCGCACCAGCGTCTATCACCCACAAACAGACGGCCTGGTGGAACGATTTAATCGCACGTTAAAATCCATGATTCGTAAGTTCGTGCGGGAAGACGCCAAAAATTGGGATAAGTGGTTAGAACCCCTTTTGTTCGCTGTACGGGAGGTCCCGCAAGCCTCCACGGGGTTTTCCCCCTTCGAGCTTCTCTATGGACGCCAGCCCCGTGGGGTATTGGATGTACTTAGGGAGGCTTGGGAGGACGGACCTTCTAACAGTAAAAATGAAATTCAATATGTCCTGGACCTGCGAACAAAACTCCACACTTTGGGGCGGCTCTCCATGGAGAATTTGTTACAGGCACAGGATAGACAAAGTCGGCTGTACAATAGGGGGGCTAAACTACGGAAATTTGCACCGGGAGATAAAGTGCTCGTATTACTTCCCACATCCAGCTCGAAATTACTCGCCAAGTGGCAAGGACCGTTTGTGGTTACACGGCGAGTTAATGATCTTAACTATGAAATCGTTCGTTCGGATAGGGGGGGAGCACATCAAGTATACCACCTCAATCTCCTTAAAAAATGGAATGAGGTGGAGTCAGCGATGCTGGCGACGGTGGTGAGTGGGGAGGAGGATCTCGGGCCAGAGGCGAATGTAAAAGTACAATCCCGCTCTCTGGCTGCTTGTGGAGACCACCTCTCGCCGTCCCAGATCGCTGACATTCAACAGCTGCAAGCGGAATTCGCAGATGTGTTCTCGCCCCTTCCTGGCCGAACGAATCTCATACAGCACCACGTTGAGACAGAGCCGGGCGTGGTAGTTCGCAGCCGGCCGTATAGATTACCGGAACACAAGAAAAAGGTAGTTCAGGATGAATTAGCGGCGATGCTGGATATGGGAGTAATAGAGGAATCCAACAGTGACTGGGCAAGCCCGATAGTTTTAGTGCCTAAAACCGACGGCACTGTCCGGTTCTGTGTGGATTACCGCAAGGTGAATGCTGTATCAAAATTTGATGCATATCCAATGCCGAGGGTTGACGAGTTACTCGATCGGTTAGGCACGGCTCGATTTTATTCGACACTGGATTTAACAAAGGGATATTGGCAGATCCCCTTATCTCCAATGTCCAAAGAAAAGACTGCTTTCACGACGCCGTTTGGATTACACCAATTTGTCACCCTTCCCTTCGGTTTGTTCGGGGCACCGGCCACCTTCCAGCGCTTGATGGACCGGATTCTACGGCCGCATGCTGCATATGCCGCGGCATACTTGGATGACATTATCATCTATAGTAATGATTGGCAGCGGCATGTGCAGCATTTGCGGGCGGTCCTCAAGTCGCTGGGGGAGGCTGGGCTCACGGCCAATCCGAGGAAGTGTGCGATTGGGCGCGTGGAGGTCAGGTATCTGGGCTTCCACTTGGGCCACGGGCAGGTGCGTCCCCAAATTGACAAGACAGCAGCGATTGCGACCTGCCCGAGACCCAAGACCAAAAAGGAGGTTAGACAGTTCCTGGGGCTAGCAGGATATTATAGGAGATTTGTGCCTGATTATTCGGACCTTGCTAGCCCGCTGACTGATCTAACTAAAAAGGGGGCGCCAGATACCGTCCAGTGGACGGAGCAGTGCCAGCGGGCTTTCACCCAGATAAAGGCAGCTCTGTGTGGCGGCCCGCTTTTACACGCTCCTAACTTTGCTCTCCCCTTTTCTTTGCAGACAGACGCGTCGGACAGGGGACTGGGTGCAGTCTTGACCCAGGAGATGGGGGGGGAGGAGCGGCCGGTGCTGTACATTAGTCGTAAGCTCTCTAAGAGGGAGACTATGTACAGCACCATTGAGAAAGAGGCGTTAGCGATCAAGTGGGCCGTTCTCACCCTCCGCTATTATCTCCTGGGTCGGGAGTTCACCCTCTGTACTGACCACGCTCCCTTGCAGTGGCTCCACCGCATGAAAGATGTCAACGCGCGGATCACCCGTTGGTATCTGGCGCTACAACCTTTCAAGTTCAAGGTGATCCACAGGCCGGGTGCACAGATGGCTGTGGCTGACTTCCTCTCCCGGAGAGGGGGGGGGGGGGAGGCTGCAGGCCGGACGGCTCCCCGGCCTGAGTCGGGCGGTGGGGGTATGTGGCATGGGGGGCGTGGTTCAGCGCGGTCTGCAGCGGGGGAGCGGAGGAGGAGTGGAGCGGGAAGTAAGCGGATCAAGTGCAAATGATAAACACCTGTCTGTAATTGCAGTGATTGGCGTGGGGAGAGTATGTAAGCGGGCCCGGTGGACGCTTCAGAGAAGAGAGACTGGGAGCTTGTGTGCTGGACTGGAGAGACCAGTGTGCTGGAAAGAGTGCTACAACGAGAAAAGCTGTGAATGCGCTGGAAAGAGTTTGTTCTGTTGAGACTGAGTGTCTGTGAAGTGCGCTGAGGCGCTGTGAAACGAGTATTATTGTTGTAATAAAGCACACGAGCTCCTATATTCGCCGACCCCTTTGTCTTCTTCCATCACCCGCCGTGAACTGAACTACAATACAATATTCTAAAAAAGATATCATACACATCATATCGTTTTTGTGATCCTTCATAACAGGATTTCCAAATGCCTTTTATATGGAACAATCTAAAATGACCCGTTTCCATAAAAATAATCGTGTCTGTTAGAATTAAAAGGTCACTGCAGTTGAACTATTACGTGTAATTGTGTTTACACACAGAGAGATATTTCCTGTTTATAACGCTGGCTCTGGTCACCGCTGCCCTGGCTCTGAAGTTTAAATGTCAGACTCAGAGACATGGATTAGAGCGGTTTAAAGCCCTAGCATAGCTCAGTTTAATGGCTTCCTGTGAGGGCAGGAGGCTTTCACTTGACATTTTTGCAAACTTTCATCATAAAAAAATCTATAAATGAACGACACCAGTGTTTATGTGGTAGAAATGTCGCCAGCTAACTACTTCCCACAACAGGTTTCGCAAGGAATCCCATCTAATATATTGTATTCTCACATATAGCCATTAGCATGCCTAGCATTGCAACTTTAGCTTACTGCTTTTCACAAAACCTGATGCTAACAAAGAAAACGGATGTGTTAAGGCCAATTTACACTGCACAGACCAAGGCCAACTATCACACTGTTAGGTTCTTTTACTAGAGGTTCTCTCGTATTGGGTAAGTTTAGCTTATGCTATGGGGAAAGTCATCTTTTCTCGAGATATTGAAGACAAATTTATCCTTAATTTTGCATTCTTTGTCAACGCAGTGCAGCAGCTACTGTAGCAGACCTAGAGCAGGCTGTCTAGCATGCTCATTGTCTGCTTGCCGCAGCCTACCACTGAGCCTGGTGAGACATTTAAAAAAAATGAGCTTACAATAGAATTAAAAAGCCATTTTTTAGGAAAATAAAAGTCTGAAAAATGTTCACTAAACTATATGAAAATGTTTAGTGAAATTGGAAAATATTTAAGGGATCTTTAGTTTAGTTGTTCTCATATCCATAAGCTGTGTTCTTATATCACTTAGGGGCTCTTTACACCTGGCCACTTCATGCGTTTTCTCAGATCGGATAGCTATCTGATTTATCAAAACGATTCCATTTACACCTGGTCACATAAATGTGTTCTTGCAAAACGGATATAAATCCGATCTTCAATTCCCGCGCTATATGTGGATTTAATGAAGTGCACGTCACCGAAAGCAACAGATACGAGCTGCATTTTATTGATCACCGGCTAATTTCAAAATCAGCAAAGACGGTGATAAGAGAGAGCGGCAACAGAACTGGTAAGATCATTTCGTATCTTTACTTTTAATGAAGATGGTAGTGTTAATCGTCTGCGACTTACTTTCACTTTGATTTGCGATTGAATGCGGCGCGTTGGCTTGATAGGCGTTCAGCTGCTCATCTGAGGTGATGCGCGTCGCAGTAGCGTCGTCATATCTGACTAAAATAGCATGACATATAGCCTGTAACATGCTCTCATGCGTTTATTTTTTAGCATTTTTGGGAGTAGTAACATTTCCATATGTGGTTTCAAGAACCAGATGCATTTACACTTGTCCAGTTTCGTCTGGAATGCGGCCCAGACCACCTCCTGAAGTGGTTTGAGCGATTGGATTCAAATCCGTCACGAATGCGTTTCGGGGGGCATTTACACCTGGTCTTTTCATGATCGGATAGCTATCCGATCACAGAAAACGCATGAAGTGGCCAGGTGTAAACGGCCCCTTAGACTATGGGAAAAATACTTCCATAATAAAGGCTTCGGAAAAAGGGGATGGGCATCGTTTTTTTGGAAAGATGGTTTCTAGCAGCATGCCGTTCTAAATCTGTTTTGCTGGTGAACATCATGGCAATGCTGCATCAAACCAGACTGAACAAGCATGTTTGTCTGTCTAAGCTGTTGGGAAATCTAAGTTTATGGGAAATCCTGACTATTTTTCCTTTTTTATAAGCTGTTTTGCCATCTGTGCTGCACTGTAAATCAATTACGCTCCATTAGCCAATCATGGTGCTCCCTTTTGACCTCCTCTTCAAGGTCTTCTGACTGTTATTTCTACCCGATTTCCTCTGGAACGACAGCCGCTTGGAAGCGTTTCAGGCTCGGTTTCACCCATTTTACCCATGAAATGGAGTGTCTGTGCTAATTCAAAACATATATGTACAAAAGCACATAGCTGCCTGTTCTTTCCTGATAACATCCCTCCATTGTTTCCCCAGTCACACACTGTCTCTCTCCCAGAGGTGTAACCCTCATCTCTCTTCATTAGCCTGTATTGCTCACTAATCAGAGGTTATAACTTGTCTCACCTCTCTGTTCCACTCAGCATCAGGTCCAATAAAGTGCACATTAACACGGTTCACCCTCCTCTGAATACATCACTCTCTGCAAATGCCCGTCACTCTTTGAACGCATCATATGCGAGGCTGAAAATAACACAAATGAACTTTCAAAGGTTTATTAAGAGTCATATTGCAGAAAGCCAAAGAAAACATCCACAAAATCATCTTTTCACTTGTACTCAATTAGGTCTCCTAAAGAATGGTTCCTTTAAGGATATGACACATAAGCAGCCTATATTCAATCATTCTAATGAGGCTGTACGTGCTCAGCGTAAAAAGGGATGAATTATAGCTACGGGCTTTAAGTGGAGAGTTTAAAAGTATTCATTAAGCAAAAATTCCATGTAATATATCAGTACGAAGTCTAAAAAAGGTTTTAATGGTGATTTAAATTTGCATAGGTGACATGAAGCTCTGTGATATGAATCAGATCCAATTATGCTAAAACAGAAACGACCATAAACGTATAGGTGATAAAATTCAAATGTATACTCACTCAGCACAGACAGCGCAGTAAAGAGCGTTCGATTCTGATAGCTGGGATTAAATGAAGCGATATACAAAAATATGGAAAGTCAGCGCTGGTCAAGGTGAGGTCACAAGCTCATATGAAAAACATGAGACAGGTCTGTAGTGACCCATAATTAGCTTCATGTTTATTCATCCTGTGTGAGGCAAGAGAGGATGAGAAAAAACCCAGAGAGAAGTATGAGTGTGCATGAATGTTCAAGTTTATTACTGGCGGATGGCGTTTGGGATGGAATAGAGAGAGTAAGCGTGTGTGTGTCCGCGGCGCATGCCGATTAACGCTAACATTCACCAAATACCCAGGCTTACCGCTAATCCCCATACACTGATGCGCTTTAGAATGTAACAGAGCCCACTGACAGTCAGAAAACTTCCCTTTAACTGATCGTCCTCAGTTCAAACTTGTGGCCGATCTTTTATAATTTGCTTTTCCTCAAAGGGACGCTCTTTTTCCTATCCATGCATAAACATTAGCATCTTCCTAGCCTTTTAATCCTGTGGCTTTACCATAATCAATCAAGCATAATCACGCACAAGCAAATCAGCCCTAATCAAACGCTAACGCTCCACGCAATTACTGACCAGGAGAGCTTAGCTTTGGTTTGCACATTCATTATGAGTGAAAGCAAACATTCTTGCTAAAACTGTTGACTTTGCTGTAAACACACTGCATTTAACTTAACCAGTACTGGGGCTACACAATCTAGGGGAAAATAATCAAATTGCAACTTTCCTGATTAAAAGAAAATGCAGTCAATTTTAACATGTAGAATAAAAAAAAATGGTTTGGTGGGCTTTACAATTTGGCCCAAAATTATGCAATTATATATCAAAAATAGGGCTGTGAAACGAAATGAGGAATCGCGGAATGAACATTATCTGAAAAGTTGCAGCGCTGAAAGTTCAGTGTAAGCAGAGATATCGTCTTTTAAAAATCAAGAAGTTTAATGCCTACAAAAAGAACTCGAATGGGACTACAAAGGGATTTATATGTAACTAACCCATACATTTGCATCAAACCTCCCTCCGGATTATGCAAAAAAGGGCATGGCCATATTTCTGCGGCTCGAAAGTGTGTTCACCCAGCTGTCAGTTCTTCTGTGTTCGGGCTTCCCACGGACGCTTTAGTTCGTCAACAATAGATTCGATTTATGTTTGATTATGTTCCTGAAAATTACAATCGTAATTTAGCTCTCTGTGCAGCGCATTTTACGAAAGACAGCTTACAGAATCTTCACGAATTCAATGCCGGATAAAACAAGAAACTTGCTAAAACATGAATTCAGTTCCAACTTTAAAACCAGAGGCAGCAGTTGATGGGCCACAACCTGTAAGTAGGCTAAAACTTAATCATTTTAAATGTATTTGCATGTATAATATCAGATGTAATGTTTTAGTTTTATCAAAGCCAGCGCTGGCTTTATAGACAGTGTTAGCCACTTATGCTATTTCGTGTCTACGTCAAACATGTACGGACCTACGACAAACGTTTTGAACCTGAATTTGTGTATGTACTAATTTTGTAAATGTATTTTTCATATGTATATATCTATATATGTCTATACATATCTATATATATCTATATCTATATCTATATATATATACTGTATATATATATATATATATACACACTTTATGATGTTATTTTTTTATTTGATCAAGAACGTAAACCAACGCTTTACCAACGCCGTTTGTGTCTATAGTAGCCAGTCAGTTTGATGCTATTGTGAATACAAACGTGTATAAAGTTAAAAAATATAGGCAAATTACCATTCAGAAACGTTTAGTAAGAGCCGTGTTTAGGGAGGTTCTGCTTGACTCTCTTCATCGCCACTTTCTGGGTCTGATTCTGGCTCATACTGATACTGCAGTATCGACACCATTGACATGAACATATAGGCAACTTTCACCCGTAAATGTAATGGGCGTGAAGTATCTGGACAACGTGCACTACACGGTTTAGCCAATCACAACACATCGGCCCAAACTAACCAATCTGAGCCCACTGCCTGTTTCTGAGGGAGTGGTTTCATAGAATCAGGATGTAAACCGGTCGTTCAAATGACAGAGGAGAAAGCGGCTTACAATAAAGGTGAAATTTATGAATAATAAGGCTTTTTGAAAAAGTAAAACCACAATACATGTAAAAAAGCAGTAAACCACCCCTTGTAAAATAAAAGTTTCTGTTTATTGTGTGTGTGCATTGTGTACAGGCCTAATTATTTTGGATATATTTCTTATACTGTATATACATTCAACTTATTTATAGGCTAAATATAAATATTTTATATATAATAAACAAATTTATGAAAAATCACTAAGCCATATCGCGATTTTTCTTTTATTTTGATTAATTTTCCTACCCTGTACACACCTAAGCCGTCAGCATTCACAGCGTTCAAACAGTACCTTCATGGCTTTTTTTTAACTGTTGTCAAAAAAAATAAATAAATAAAAACAAAATCTTTGTTGTTGTTTTTTAAGAATCAAATAGTTTAGTTAGTGTTAACGGTGTCATACTATCCAGACAAAAAATTACTCATTGGTACAAACACTGTCCAAAAATGATATTGTCCAAGAGTTCATTGTCGAAGAACATTTCTTTTTCGCTGCTGGTTTCACAGCCCAGTCTCGCTTTATTACTGGTGCGTCACGCAAGACATTCGCCTGAATGCACATACCCTGTGTTTTCAATCCCAGACTAAAGCAATCAAATCATGAGCCGTTGGGAGATTAAATCTGGACTCGGTTGGTCAGCTGCCTGACCAAGCATTTTCTTCCACACCATTTCCTGTGCCAATCTTTACTATTATTCACACCCTCTCTTTTCATTCCTCTTTCCTCCTCTTTATCTCTTTTTGACAGTACCTTCATATTACCCCCTCTCTCCATTCATCCTTATCCCCTATTTCCTACTTACTATCTGGAAAATAGAAGCAGCAATCAGACTTTCTGCCATTTCTTGACTATATAGCCTGATGTGCATTAGCACACAAAAGTCCAAATAATAATTTTTTGACATCATTGAAATTATTTAATTCTGATTACTTACCCTTGACTTTCTTCTATTAAACACACAAATATAGGTTAAAGAAAACTAGTCCATCCAACTAGTGCACAACAACCTCAAGAGTGAGGAATAAAACCAATTTGAATCATTATATGTTTTATACACAAACACACAGTAATTAAAACTATATTACAAAATATTTCGTCAATTAATATAAATAGTATTATTGTATTAGATATTTTATATAAACAGCATTAAAATTAAAAAAATGAACAAATTAATACATACTTTATTGGTATAAACAAAAACAAACAAACATATGAACTAAGCAAGTACGCCAGTTATCTGGGCTTACATTACCATTTTTGAAGCGTATATCTCACAACTTTAATAATGAGATTAAAATGAAGTCCTTAATAAATTAAACAACAACAGATGATGAATCTTTAAGCGTGACCCTGGTCAGCATGAAGCATCTTCGATCCAGTGCGCCATGAGTTTGTTCGTAAAGAGCAGAGAAAATTGATTCCAGTTTCACAAGGTGAGGACAAATGGAACAGAACAAGCGTCCCGTCACCACAACTCTGTACCTGGTCTTTCTAAAAATCTACCCGAGGGACTTTTATTGTAAGCCAGGAATTTGACGAGCTGACTTTAACCACTTCTGTGAAACATTAAAAGGCTTTGAGTTTGCAGGTCATTCAAAGGCAGCTGTGAAACTGTTGAATATTAGAGAGGGTTTCTGCAGCTAATCATGTCCAACTGCTACAGAATTCAGTTTGAACCAGGAGGAATACTAAACAGACACACACAATTTGTCTCTAATCATATCAGTCAGCTCATAGAGGACTCACTAAGAAAGACCTGCGAAAACTGAAAGTGCCGCTTAATTGCACATGCTGTCTGCATTGTTTTAGCACCCAATTCACTAAAGAAATTATGCAAATTGTATAACAGTGCTAACGCTCCCACAGAATGTGGTGAACGCAATTTGTATGGAGCAATTCCCAATCTTGTGGGTCGCTTCTGAGCCCTAGGTAGCAGATTGTGATCTGGCACACAATAGCCCACAAAACGTCAAATTTACGTCAAAAAGACAATGAGTTCGTTTAAATAAGGCACAGTGCTAAGAGCAACTAGTTAATTAAGACTGTTGGTGCTCAAATGCAATGTAAAAAAAATGCACAACTTTTTAACAAATTTACTCCTGACATGTGGACAGTCATTATATCTAAAAGTGAGATGTGATTAGAAAAAAAAATCATCTTTTGATGGATGATATGCAAGTAACAGTTGAGGAGACATGCAAGGTGATTTCATCATATCCGCTCTCTCTTTTTTTGTTAGCTGCTACCCTCTAGTTTAGTCTAACCCCTTAGCACACACTCTTTGTGCTGCACAAGTAAAACATTCTGTGGCGAAAAACCCGCCTGACATCCTCACAGTAATCAAGAGCGTAATGAACCTTATGAATACAGCATATCATTACACTATAAATGTCCCACACACTGCCATTAAATTTAACAATACCGGGAAAAAAGAACTCGTTTAATCCTTTACTAAGACAAAGCAGCAGAAAATGAAGACCTCCAGTTTAAACATGATCATTAGAGAGAGATTGGAGAGAGGCCCAGTGGAGGTTGCCTCATGGTCAGAGGGACACATTCCCTCTCTGCTGGGCAACTCCGCAATTAGTGCTACTGAGCGGAGCCATTCACTGCGGCTAACTGACCCTTTTCAGGGTGTCTTCTGCAGCCTTGACACCTTGCTTCATTAGTGCACAGCTGCATTAGGTTACTCTGGCCGTGCATATCGTTAAATGTACTGTATCAGTATCTGATTAAAAAAAAAAAAAAAAAAAAAAACTTGCTACATGTACAGTACTGTGCAAGACTAACGTTAATTGGGATTGGTCAACGCACTTACACATTGTGAGTATAAAAAACGGTTAGTTCCAGTCCTTGATTCTTGGTAATTCATGAAAAAACACGTCTACGACCGCTTCACCCAACGTTTCTGTATATTACTACGATAACTACACGACACCCTTAGCAACCACACTTAGCAACGTAAACATTTGTTTGTTCTCATTGATATTGTTAACCGATTACTGTATTATGTACAGTAGAGTATTTGTGCGAGTAAGAGATTAAGTGAGCGAGTTTATTCCTATGTTTATAATAAAAAAAATCAATTTGAATGTCTGCTGCGATATCCTTTTAACAGATCAGAAGTTTTCGGTGCCTGATAGCGCTAGTCAAAGCATTTGTCAGTTGTATCTTGTTCCGTGTTCACAACAAGTTTCTGTCCTTTCAATATATCTTATCTTCAATATACACACCTTATCAACCAATAATCAACCAATCACATGACAGTTGCATCAATGCATTTAGGGATGTGGTCCTGGGCAAGACAATCTCCTGAACTCCAAACTGAATGTCAGAATGGGAAAGTTTTGCATTTTACACTTGTAGATTGATTAAGATTAAAGAACGGTGCTGTGCCGCCTGGATCCGACGGGAATGGTGCAGCACACGGATTCTGTGGTAGCATTGGATCTGGACGGGAAGGATAACTCTAGGAATCGGAAGGGATGTGTCGATTCTGGTCGTACACACCACAACACAGGTTTGTGAATTTGAGTGTCAGCCCTATATCGATATCATTACAGCCCTAGACATTTTAGAATGTTAAGTTCTACTTAAGTAGTTTTTTTGGGTGAAAGTAACTCAAAAGTGATACAGGAATAATGTAATACATTACAATTCTGAGACAGTAATATTGTAAGTTAAATAATTACGTTTAAATAACAGAAACAAGTAATCTATAATGTATTAGTTTGGAAGTTACTTGCACACTCCTTATAAAACTTAGAATATTTGGTTTCTTTATTTCATTTTAATTATAACTTAATATTTCTTAAGGAAGCATGATGACCAAGTTACACAAAGTAAACCATGCAGAAGAGGGGAAAAAAAAACGTATTTCTCATCCTCCACATAAACAATGCTGAGTCTCCACACTTTGTGCACTGTGGTGCCCCTGTGCGCCTGATTAAACAGACCCATCTGGTAAACTACAGGTGTGTGTGTGTGGGAGATACTGACCTTAGCCCTATCCACAGTTTTCATTCTCTTATTGAGTTAAGGAAAAAAAATCTGAGAAACTTGCAGAAGACTATTTTTGCACAAATTACATTAGTTGGTTTACTGCTATAAATTCACAGTCCAGTTAATCTGTTTTATAAAATGGTGCTGTTCTGTCCGTAATGGTTTGGTCTGTGCAAGTCTGTAGAACATCTGTAATGTTATACAGCTAAAAAAAAAAAAAAAAACATCCTGATAGAGTAAAATGCTTTCTAGGAAATTACTGGGAAACACTCCACACCCTCTTAATCTATCAAACCATGTATACACCTCTGAAGATCACTCATCTTCAAGATAACCCCTTCTTCACCTTCCATTTGCACTCAAGCAATCTCTTGCTCAATCTCTTCTCCTTTCGTGTCATTAACTGGATCAGGGTGAGTCTCTCACCAGATCCCCCGTTCCACCCACGACTTTACACCCTTGGACAAATGATTATGCTCTCCCATAAGACGTTAAATTGCTTTGTCCATAAATAGAGTGAAGAATCTAGAAGATGGCAAAATCATATGGAGTGGATATGATGTGACTCAAGCAGCTCAGAATCCACAAAACAGCAATAATTAAGAATAAGATCACACATTCAGTAATCATAATGTCTTTAGTTTCAAGCAGGAGTGTGGAAAAAAAATGTATAACAGTTTCCACAAACTATTAATCAGCTAAATTGTTTTCACCATTGATTGATTATGGGAAATGTTACTCAAGAAGCAAATCAGCACATTAGAATGATTTCTGAAGGATCATGTGACACTTAAGACTGGAGTAATGGCTGCTGAAAGTTCAGCTTGAAACAAATGACATTAAAATATATATTTTAATGAATGAAAACTGTTATTGTAACCCTTACGCTGCGTTGAAAACACCTTTGGTGTTCCCAGTCAAAAATGACCGTCCTTTAAAAGATTAGTTTGTTATGCTATATTACGACCAAATATTCTATCTTTTTGTTTCAATTAGTACATATTTTCTTTTTTTACTGATTGATCGTATAGGCCCCATTGATGTTAACTTATGCATCTCATTTTTGAGTGAAAAAAGCACTATTTGTGGATCATTTTAGTCAATATTCAAAATAATGGAAAAAATGCACTATTTATCATACTAATGTGCTTTAATGTTTAACCAGGAAGTTTGTTGTAAAATGCTTTGAGGTCCCACTTTATATTAAGTGAATTTAAGTACTAAGTACTTACATTGAAATTAATAATTTGATACAATGGACAATTGTGTACATACATGTTTTTACATTGTACTTATATTTTAAAAGTACCTACTGTACATGTAATTACAGCTGTAATTTATGTCATTACATTTGTAATGCACTGTTGACCCATCCCTTACACCTTAACCCACCCTTAAAGCCACCCATACCACACACACCTGACCCAAACTTACCCGTGTCACACCTCGATAGCAGCAAAAGTGTTTTACAATACAACATGAGCACAAGTACAGTGTACTTATTTTTCAGTGTAAGCACAGTACTTAAAGCCACTTAAACAAAGTCACATTTGTGGTGTTCCCAGTCAAAAAAAAAATCTTACAAGACTCTGGTAATGCACTTTTTGGTGCTATTATCACCAAAAAATTGATTCAATCTTTTTTTCAACTGGTTTTCTTTCAATTAGGACAGGTTTTGCATTTAATTTCGAAACTGATTAATTGTAGGCCTGACACAAACAACGTTAGACATGTCAATCGGAGTGTTTGTTATAGTCTTATTTCTATTTTTGACACACACTGGGAAGTCACACACCCCAGAGAGAATTCACTGGACTCATTTAAACATCAAAAGATGTATTTTAAACATCAAATATATTCTAATGTGCAGTGGTTTTGTCGCTATGTGCAAGTTTTCATTTTGCTCCACAACGAGGCCACAGTAAACATGTCGCATATTCTTACATATAAGTGGCATGCAAATATGCAATGTGATGATATGCATTCTAATGACTGAAATGATGAAAGCAGTTTATTTGAACTAATGAAACTGAAAGTTCTCCAGAGGTTTGAATTTAATTCCGTGAATCTGGATACGGCTCTGCTAAGCTTGACTGTCAGCCTCCGTTTGATCAGAAACATTTCTGACACCTTCAAAGAATCTGCTTACAGTCTGCTGAACTAGAGACGTCTGATTCAGCAAAATATTGACATTCAGGGACAGAGAAATGTATATAAAAACTCCAGATTCCCTGCATTTAATAAACAGCAATAACCTTTATAGAGCCATCTGTTCAAACAGTGCCGCATCTGCAAACAGACACACAGCGTTATGGCTGCAATAAAAAAAGCACACTTGAATATGGAGAAAAGGTAGCGCTCTCGATTGCAATTTACACAAACACACACACACACACATTCTCCAAGTGCCAACCATTAGCAAGACCTTAAAGGGATAGCTCAACCAAAAATTAAAATGGTGTCATTTACAAATCTTGAGGGACTTTTTTTCTCACGCTATTATATGGCTTAAGACTTGGAATATAGTGTTTTCTGTGGGCTTTTGACACACGCTTGACAGCTTTATACTTCATTCATCATCACTGAAAGAAAGTGAAACAGGTTTGGAAAACCATGAAGGTGAGTAAATTATGAACTATTCCATTAAGCGAAATTTACAAAGTACAGAAAAGGGATCATTAACTTGACATTACTAGAGAAATGTTGGGCATGTGTCACGTCACGTGAGAGATGTGCTGACACGTTTGAGCAGAACTGCTGCCATCATCACTGGCATGGGATCGGAGGAAAGACGAAAGATAAAAACTAGGGGGTGAGAAGGAGAAATGAGTGATACATACAACCTGAACCTACTGTCCATGACCTGCGTTACCCATGATTCCAATTGGCCTGGCACCTCATTTGCTTTAAACGAGACACAACCCATTACTTGCAGAATGCAAACGCTCACGTATTAAGGACTCACACTCTTTTCAATTATTTAAAACTCAATCAAACATAGCCCACATGTAAGCTGTTTCTATGGGCCATTTCTTGGGCAATGATGATGATGCCCTTGTCCATCCCAATCCAATTATTTGTCATTTCTGACTTGAATCCCTTTTTTATTATTATGAATAATTAATTAATAATTTCATTATTATGATTTTGAGAACGATTTTTATTTCATTTTTGTAGTTTAAATAATAATAAAAAAATACATATGCAAATAAATGCAAATGTATATATACCTTAATTTCTCATTAATGCAATTATTTAATCAACCAATCACATGGCAGTTGCTTCAATGCATTTAGGGGTGTGGTCCTGGTCAAGACCATCTCCTGAACTCCAAACTGAATGACAGAATGGGATAGAAAGGTGATTTAAGCATTTTTGAGCGTGGCATGGTTGTTGGTGGCAGACGGGCCGGTCTGAGTATCAGCTCAGTTACTATAACATCTAAATCACATACTTGTTCACTGTCATTTATGTAAAGTCTATCTACATTACCCCGTTTTATTCAATATTATCTCCATGGTATGACCTCTATTAAGCCATCTTTGTCCACGCTAACACACACAAAGGCACCCTGTCATTTACGACACTCAAACAATGAAGACCTTTCATCATGTCTTCAGCCTCATCCTCGTGCCGCACCAGTGCGTTAGCACTGACCTTAACTGCACTTCAGCCTTTTCTCTTCTGTGTGGTGTGACAGCCAACACATTCTTCTCCACCAATAAGCTGACTTCGAAGTTTACTGATGGCTTTGTTTTAGACTCCTCAATTCCCTACTCCTTTCTTGCAGTCAAAAAATGTTGCTTACCCTGCTTCCCCTGACAGAATCAACAACCTGAGATTATTAGCCTGTCTGGTCTTCTCAAAATTAAGGCAAAAACATGAAACTGTGCTAAAATAAACTGTTAACCCTCATGTGGTGTTCGGGTCAATTTGACCAGGAGAAGATTTTCTTTTTCCTGAAAATACTAGTTAATGTTATCGCTTTGGACTGAAACTTAGTGACTTTGTTCCCAAGCGGTATAACTATATCTCATTTGTTTTTTGAACATTTTTGTATTTTTTTGTGGGGGTTCTGTTACCTTGTTACACTTGTGGTGTTCCCTGTCAAAAATGACCGGTCTATCAAAAATAGCCTATAAATCACTCATTATACCATATTTTCACCCAATCTTGGATTCAATCTTTTTGTCAACTTGTTCTTTTTCAATTAGGACTGGTTTTATATTTCTGTTTGCATCTGATTAATCGTGGGCCTCATTTATCCGAGAGTAGGCATCTAATTTTTTGAGTAAAAAAACAGATAATTTATGAGTAAATTTGGAAATATGATTTTTTTTTTAAATGGCTACTGTTCATCACACTAGTCTACTCTAATGTTTCACCAGGAATTTTGTTTTGAAACTTTTGTTTTGTAAAAAATATGGCACATAGTCACACTTGTGGTGTTCCCGGTCAAAAATGACCGGCCTATAAAAAATAGCTTATAAATCACTCATTATACCATATTTTTACCCAATCTTGGATTCAATCTTTTTGTCAACTTGTTCTCTTTCAGTTAGGACTGGTTTTACATTTCTGTTTGCATCTGATTAATCGTGGACCTCATTTATCTGAGAGTAGGCATGGTAAAAAATGGTCACAATGGGCGACCATTGAAAGTGAATAGGAGAGACTGAAAATAACAGAAAAATTTAGTTTTCAGGAGCATGTTCATTATTTTCATGTACACATATGAGCATGTGTGCTTGCAAACATCGAGCCCTTGGACCTGTGCATTTAGCCCTTGGACCTGTGCACCTCTCGCCCACTACGTATAATGGGTAGACATTTCTTAAATACTATGAACAAAAAATGACAATTTAAACTGTTTCTTTTAAGATATGTAGTTGTGTTAAATATAAGATAGATATGTGTATATGTGTTAAATAGTGCTATAGGAAAAAAACAGTATGTATGTGTTTTAACGGTTTTATCTTCCTCCAGAGAAAGTGAAAATGCCTTTTGCTCAGATACCATGAACCAGAGACATTAGTGTTTTATAAAAAGAGTATAGCTAAGAATACCTCTTTTGAAGTGCTGGAGGTCTCCGAAGTGCTAGTATATGTGTGCTTGAGTTACGTTGTGCGTAACGTATTAATGTAAAGCTCTCCAGAGATGCATATGATCTTGACACCTTTCATTGTACCAGTGACCGGCTGGTCGGCAGCTTTTAGCCCATAGTTGTAGTGCGCTCCTCAGGAGGACTTAAAGAAACAGGCTCAGCACAGCTCAACGTTCAGGCTTTGATCACCGAAGCCATCGCGGCCCTCGCGGGGCTAATTGGTGAACCGGACTAGTGCTGATTTCTGAGAGCTACTCCCGCAAGTGGAATAGGTCTTCTGGGATCTAATCATGAGCTGTGTCAGCAACCTTTCATCAGCTTTAAAGGGGGAACATGCACACATTTACTTGTAACCTTGAAATTTAAAGAGAGGGATACATGAGAAGATACACGTGAACATACTTATGAAGAGTGTGAAGGATTTAGAGGCAAAAAGGAGGTCAATAGATTTCACAGCACAGATAAAGATCAACTGTCAAAACACTAATGTTATTTTATTTCACTAATGTCATATTATTTTAATTCATTTTAGTGAGCTGGTTTGTTTGGGTTGATAACTGACAATACACTCTCAGAAAAAAAGGTACAAAAAGCTGTCACTGAGGCTGTACCTTTTCAAAAGGTACACTTTTGTATCCAAAGGCTACATATTGGTACCTTACTGGTACATATTAGCACCTAAAATGTACATATTAGTATCTGAAATGTACATATTAACACCTAAAATTGACATATTACCACCTAAAATGTACATATTACCACCAAAAATGGACATATTAGCTTATGAAATGGACATATTAGCACCTAAAATGTACAAATTATCACATTATAAATATGCAGTTTTGTAGTTATGCTCTGCTCTAAGAGTCTTGATATTACTCTTGACTGCAAGACATAGTGATGCCAGATTTGTGAGCCAGTTCTTTTCAATGAATTCAGAGGAAGTGATAAACAAATTGTGATTCATTAACAAATCGGATTTTTTTTTTTTAATAAATTTCAAAATTAAAAAAAAACAAGGAAATCCGTTGATCAAATTGTGGGAAACGGAAACCTATACTGAGGACATTCAAATATATTGAAAATTAATAGGCTTGAGGTTGAGTATATATATATATATTACATAATACAGCAGTTTCCATTATTTATACGTGATAGATAACAGCAGGAGATTATCTGTTGTAGGGTGTGATCTTCTAGTCTGGACTAACTAACTTCAAAAGCGTAGTTTGACTGAAGTTTAACTACTTAAAATCGCTCGGGAAGCTAAAGTTTCAGTGTCTTCCACAAAACTGCTTATATGAGGGAAACATTCAGGGCCATGTATATAAGGCAGAAATAATGAGGCATTGCCTCGGCGATAGATAACTCAAACCCAGGGCAGAAGTTTCCTTATTCTTTTTCTCTCTCTGTGCATATCAGCTCAATCTGTCCATCTCTCTCCCTGAATATCTCTCCCATCTACAGTGCAAGAAAGTAGGCCATCAATCACCAGAGGGAAAGTATTCACAGAACATTCCACTATTTCCACAAACATTTATGCAAATTTATGCATGCTTTATCACTATACTAAAAGTAAATACTTAAATAACACTGATACATCCATCATTATCATTTGCACAGGCTAACAAGAGACAGGTTGATTGTGTGTAAATGCCAAACTAAACCATTGTGAAAGCTTGGCTCATTTCTGTTCTTGAGAAAATAGAGTTTTCCAGCAGGGTTGCACGAAGGCCGTAATTACAATCACATTCAGTGTGATTACACAATTAGTGAGGTGCATCCCTACTGCTACATTTTCATTGGAATATTTGACGTTGTTTGAATTTAATAAAACGTGATACAGTGAGGTCATTAAAGACTAGCTAGTATTATTTACAATCTACTATTACATGGATATACCAGTATAATGTTTATTTTAGTAGTAGACGTTCTTAATTTAGTCAAATAGTTGGTTGTTTTTAATGTGCTAGTTTTATATAAGTTTACATGAAATGTTTCTGTTCAAAGTGTAATTAAATTTTCAATACTAGACTTTTACACCACAAATGTAATTGTAATATATAAAAGATATACAGTATAATATATGTATAAATGACTTATTCATTTCATGGATTCAATGAAAACCTAGAATGATGTATGATTTCTTGGAATCAGAAACAACAACAACAACAACAAAAACATGTATGTGCTACACCTGTTTAAAGTCGATAAAGTCAACAAAGTCAATTTTGTGAAAATTTGAGTTAAAGTTTTTGAAGGTTCCAAAACAAAACAGCAATTTTTCATGGACAAAGGAAAGGCACTCCTCTCAGAAAACATACAAATAAAAATTGGCCTACTTCAAATTTACTTTTTAGATGTGTAATTTTGGTTTTTGGAGCATTGGCATCGCTATACGATGGCTAATTTTTCTGAAAACCTCAAATTGACATTTTCACTTGTTTTGCCTGTAGCTTCTATTTAGACTGTGTGCCTTCATGCTCATTTTGCCAAGACAAACACACACAGACATTGTATATACAAGTCATACGGAGTGCGAGAGGTGGCGACAGAAAAAGGGGAAAAGATGGCGTGGTTGGCAGGCAGTGCAGGAGGGCTTACAGGATGGAGAGGTGACATCTGGAGGGTGTCATAATTATAGAAGGGAGCCAGGCTGAGGGAAAAGGGACACTTCACAGTTGGCTCTGACACACAAGTCTCACTGCATAAACACCAGTGCAGAATTAAGTCAGACCTTCTCCAGAAGGCCACCTGGGTTGTTAATCATTCACACCAGAGCTATTTAGATTGTTTCAGACTTTCATCTGCAGCTGTTTTTTTTTTTTTTTTTTTTTTGGATGTAGATATAGCAACAAGTCTGTCTATCTAGGAAAAATGAGCAAGCACGAAATGCAGGAGAGTTAACTAACCTATTAAAGTCTGTGGGAAACAGCCCTTTCTGGTACCTGATTGGTACCCCAAATTGTGTAGACATTACACACCCCATTAAACGTATTAAAGGAGTAGTTCACTTTAGGAGTAGAAACTTTTGCTGATAATTTACTCACCCCCATGTCATCCAAGATGTCCATGTCTTTCTTTCTTCAGTCGAAAAGAAATTAAGGTTTTTGATGAAAACATTCCAGGATTTTTCCCAAAATAATGCACTTTACTGGGTACCAAACAGTTAAAGGTCCAAAAGACAGTTTCAGTGCAAACTACGGACTGTTAAAAAGGGCTTTAAACGATTCCAGACGATGAATAAGGGTCTTATATAGCGAAACGATCTGCCATTTCAAAAATAAATAAAAAAGTTTAAATTTTATAAGCACAAACACTCGCCTTGCTGTGTTCTGTGATGCACGTTCGTGACTCTCCTGTTCAAACTCGTTCATCAAAATCAACAAATCTTTTTCCCAGTCAATTCGATCATTTCTTACGAATGAACCAACGAATGATGAATGAATGATTTTGTTGTTGTTGTTTTTGTGTGTGTGTGTGTGTGTGTGAAATGTGGTATAAGGGGCTGATTTTTTTATTGCATGTTTATGTTCAATTGCACAAAATAGCCCTGGAATTGATATTACACTATGTTAAACTTTGTTTTTTGTTTTTTTTCTCCTTAGCACATAACGTTACAAGAGAAATAGTGTTGACATTTGAGGGGAGTGTTAATTTATTCATTGTGTCCCCTAGGTTATTACTGTGGCCTGAGATGCCTTGTACACTGAAAAAAAATATTTTTTGAATTCATTTCCTCAGCATATTATTATTAGGTCATATTGATGATTGCTATGGGCATTATTTGAACAGTGAAAATAGTAATAAAAGAGTTTATGAACTTTAAATGTCACTAACACTGACTATTTATTCGATTCACGATATTTAAAATACAGTACTTTCACTCCAAAACTGATGTATGTGGTTAATTTAGATGAATTAATCACAGAGTATGTAATTAATTAGATTAAAATTTGTAATCTATTGACAGCCCTATATTTTAGAAAGACGAACAAAATATCACAAAAGCCAGGGTGTTAGACCGCAAACAAAATAGCTAATAAAGATAGAGAAAATATAAAAAAATCAAACACAAAAATAAAGCAGCTAAAAGAGAAATGTTTCAAGTTATTTAATACAGATTAAGCCTAGGTCCTGAATGATGAGATTTTAAAATGATTCATAGAATAATTTAGTGCATAATTAGGTTTAAATGTAATTGAATTAAGAACATGATATGGTAATTAATTAACCATATCATATCATCTAGAGATATATCAAGATACACTGAGAAAAGCTCTTTAATGAAGACGATTTAAAGACAGTACATTATTATGAAATCACAAAAAAGGCTTTATTTTTTATTCTTGAATTCATATAAATATTAATTTAGGAGTGTCAATTTTGCCATTATTTTCATAATTAATCAAACTAAATTATTTAGTTAAACTAAAGCACAAATTCAAATTGTAGACTTAATTCTTATTAAAAAAAGGAATTTTAAAGCAGACTATGAATGTTATGACCTTCCAATCAAGAATTTCTCACTTTATTGCAAGCAACTCAAACAATAGGAGATCAGATAAATCGGAGATAATGGAGAAGGAGAGCAGGAAAAGAGCAAAAACATAACAAAATCCTCAACAAATCCCCACCTCGATTTCCCTTCAGGGACGACTATATGTAAGACAATGCAACATAGGAACTTGATCTGTTTGCTTTAATGGTCCGTTCTCACAGTCAATTAAATGCATCAATGGCGGAAAGAGGGTGATGAGGAATTCATTTTTGTTTAGTTGAACACTAGCATGAATTAAGCGATAATTATGGCTTCATCCATTCAACATAATGTGGCAAAACCTTTCCCTGAAACTGCACGAAGAATTAATTGAACACAGAATATGCATACACGTCTGGCGTCCTTACAAGCAAATTAATACACCTATACATCATTAATGATTCATTTAGGCCTCTGGCATGAGAAATAAATAAATGAAAATGTGCTCCCAACATGACAAGGCATTTATCTAAAGTGTACTAAAAGCACAATGAATACTACGTCAAATGAGGAAAGAATGTATGGAATATGCATTCAGAAAATGTATCCAATGACATTAAATCAAAACGTCAAGCACAGTGTTTTAATGTGTCTTAAGGCAATCCACTTTAAACTCATGGTTTTAGTTGTGGATTTTAGATTACACAAGAAAGCTTACATTTCTGCTTTGTTTATGTATTTTTACAAGTAATCATTTAGCAAACATTTATCCAAAGTCACTCACAGTTCCCCCTGAAGCACTCTTCAACAAGGAAAACTCTTTAACAGACACTTATGATCACTATACATTTAAGTCACATTTTAATTGCAATAGCATTTAAAGTCGACATGAAACGGAAGTTGGATTCTTCTCTATCTATATCCGAGTGAAACAGCTTCCTGAACAAGAAGAAATGTAGGGCGGGCCTGGATTTTGTCCATTGGGAATTGATCGAATCGTTGCACAGGTTGTCCCGCCCTCATGCCAATAAACATTTCATCAGAGAATAGAATAGTCGCTTGCAAGAGGGAGGGAAAGTTTGTTGAATAAAGATTATGAGGGCACATGAATTAATCTTTTGAGCGGTACGGTCCCACATGTGGGATTTAGAATATTCAGTGACATCACTTAACTGCCAGATTCAAACTGTGCTTTCACACAGTTTATGCACAACTACGAACATAAGGTTTATTTCAGACATTTAAATACACATAAGCATGAGTAAAACAATACGTTTAAAGTTTGTATAACAATTCATTTAAGTTTGTTTCATCACAAGAGGGCGCAGTTTCCAACAATAACAAATTCGTAGGTTCATGACACAGTGATGAGCTGAATTGATGGGACTTGCTGTCAAGCTGATGGATCTAATAATGTTTATGGATGAGTGCAAACATTCATGTTTTTTAACATTACAGTGGTATAAAGCAAGTCGCGATTGCTAACGAGACGGATAAAAAGCGAGTCCCGCGGATAAAGGAATAAGGATATTTAATTCTACCGATCTACCTGCAAGTGCTGGATTACACACACAGGTCGGTTTATTAGATGAATTAAACTTGTGAGGTAACACAATGCTGCTTCACTCAGTCTACAATTACACTATCACACTAAGAGTCACGAAAAACAAAACTAAAACTAAGCTAGATCGACATTAGAATAACATACTGATCATATTCCAACATTTCATCATGTTGAGCTAACATTACATAACATTGATCTGTTTTATGTACAGTTGCTCACCTGTCTAAAGCTGTAAAGTTGTGACTCGTGAAGTTCTGTCAAGTCCAAGTTAGTCATGGACGTGGAACTCTTGGCATCTCAAAAACGGCACGCTGATATTGATCCTCATTTTAGTTCTCCTTGTTTGTCCCAATGGTCAAACAGTTGTCCATTGTCTAACTGAACCAAACTGAACCATGTCCAACGTTCCGCTGAATGTGATTGCTTAAGCGTGTAGGTCACTCATTGTTTACACAGAGATTTCAGAAGTTTTACCTTTCACTGTGAAGATCTAAACATATTTAGATATACAGGAAAACGCAATGGAAGGCGATTTCGATATATATAAATATGTTTAGTGAAAGGTAAAACTTCCGAAATCTCTGTGTAAACAATGAGTGACATACACATACACGCGCAACGCGTTGGACACGGTTCAGTTGGACATTGGACAACTGATTCAGATCAGTTGGACATGGCTGTGGTTACATGAGGTAAAAACGATATAAATACTTTTCGTTTTCTCACACAAACCGCTCGTTTCGCGTCTTAGGTCATCAATGTGTGCTTACATTAACGAGTCATTAAATCATGTTTAATTTTGACTTCTCTGTGCATGCTTTTTGACGTGTTCCCCCTAAACCTGCATTATATGACTGACAGACAAGAACGGTTTGACCGAAAAATGTCAAAATTGAAAATACTCTGGAAACAAAGACACCTACATCTTGGATGCCGTTGAGGTAAGCTAAAACATATGAAAAAGTAATTTCAAAGTGAACTATCCCTTTAAAACATTTTGCGGTACAGACATGTCTATAACAAATTAAACAAACTTTAGTTGAATAACAGAGTATTAATATTATTTGTTTGTGTTTTTTTTAACATTTGGAAAAATTATGTGTGTTTTTATACTAGTGTTTTATACTTATATTGTAGAAGGCTTTCTGAAAACTATAACTACACAAACTAAAAAACATGGAAAAAAAATGGAACATTAAAAGTCACACTAATGAGTTACAGTACTCGCTCTCTCACACCCAAACACACACACACACACCTCAAAGACTGAATTTTCCCAGACAGGATAAAGTATGGAGTGAAGCACACATATCAGTTGCTGCAGTCTGAAAAATTAGTGGCTACATTAATGTCCAACACCTGTTCTGGCCCCATGGGCACATGCAAACCCATCTGGGTCAAAGTTCACAGATTTGCCAATGACATGAACCCACCAACGACAGCAGAGCCTGTCTGACAGACATCTATGCCAGCACTCGTAACAATAACTGGAAATTGTATATTATCTGTAGAGGTTTGCCATTCTATTTTCAATATACCAATCTTTCAACGTGCAATTAAATAAAAAATAACAATGTTAAAAATGTCTTTCTCCCTGGAGTTTGAGTGAAATGCGAAAGCTTGTGGAGCTGCTCTTCACAGCAGTGAAGAATCATGCTGGAGAGCGTCCATTCAAAGCACTCCAATGGAGTAGAATGAGAAGAGTTATCCAGAATTATTTAATTAAACCCCATGAACACACAGCACGCCAACTGCGTAATGGGGTACTGCAAATACTGGCCAGCATTCAAAACCTTGATAATAACGTGCTTAGATGTACACAACCCTTTTCCATGATTCCGCACCAGAAGTGACAGCCAGAGGGCTGCTGAAAACACCTTTTATGTTAACACCTTAACACATCAGGCTGTAGGAGAAAGGGGTATAACGCTGTACAGTACATCTCTAATAATACTGTATCTTGTACGTATAAGAGATCCTCTTTACAGCATTTTAATTGACAATAACACTTGATTATAACGAAGGAGCAAATGGAAATAGATATTCGTGCACATAAAACTACGTATAAACTCAATTACGGGGGAATCGAGCATGTAATTATTAACCTGTCGACTATTTCAACATCCAGCAGGGAATTCAAAAGCTTCTGTGCTTTACAATCAATAAAAGCTCATTGGCTGTCATTTCTGATTCTTCCTTGTCATCTAGTATGAACATAAAAGGCAATTATAGTGTCATTGTCTTTCTTTGAGACAATTGGGTTCCTGTCTTAGGCTCTTTTCACTAAAGTTGGGACATAATTACTAGAGTGACATGAAGGAAGACATTGCCACAAAGAGAAAGGAGTGTGTTTTCCACACATTTTCTCTGTTCTTTCCCCTTACTTTTCCTTAAATCACTTTGTTCTGTGGGACAAGTTCTTTAAAACTATCATAAAAGAGCCTCCCTGTTGATCAACTCGTAAAGACTACGGCCCAACTGAGAATCTAATGCACACAAACACATGCCGTAATGGAGGGCCCATTAGATAGGATCATCAGAGCGACCCACTGCTGAGATTCTCTATTTTGCAATAATTCATAGTAATGATTATTTCTCAAACTTCACTGTGTTCACACTATCTTCAAAAGCACTGCCATTCAGTCATAATGACGGGTGCGCAGTCAGCCGAGGCATACAAAATCACTACAGAGAGAGACACTACACATGAAATAGTTCAGAAACTATTAGAGGAAGGTGGAGCTGGTGTTAAACTTCTGGAATATAGGTTCTGTTCTCTTAACAGGCGAATGGGTTAGGCCATGACTCATCGCTCACGACTCTGATGTTGCTATGCTGGAATGAAACGTGAAAAGTTCTTTGCTGTTGACTCCGAGTGTGCTGATCTATGAAATGACTCATCATTGTTAGTGATAGAATTGAAGAATAGCCTCTCTTTGAGCTGATTTGGCCACACCTCATAGGAAGTTAAACTGGAATGACAGAAAATCAAATTGTAGTGAACTTTCCCCAATTATTCAATTTTAAAGGTTCCCCATTTATTTTTTTTGTCTCCTAGAATGGATTTAGCATGCATCAAATATCAAAAAACTCTATATTACACATCACCTACTCTGCTCTGATTGGTCAGACGGCCAAGTCTGTTGTGATTGGTCTACTGCTTAAAGTGTGCGTCGGAAACGAAAAGCACATTACCATATCTGAATTTCAACTTTGTATATTCCTCAGCGCTTGTGACACAAACAGTAATGATGGAGTTTTTTTCCCCCTATCAATTCCAGAAAGAGTTCTCATCCTCATTTATTTTGCAAGAATACAACACTGAATATAATGTCTTCTCAACATGTCGACAACACGAACCAGACTCTTCCAGGCCTCTGCAACAACTACACTGTTTGAGGACGGGTCAAAGTAGACATTGTTTGCGGGAAGCCAGTGAAGACATACAGTAAGTTGGCAATGAAAACTGGTTACATTGTTACATAGGTTTGTAATAGGAATTGAGACTGGAATTGCTGCCGACTCTACGGTAGTTCTGAATCGATTCTTTTTTTACGACTTTATTTGTCGTATTTGTTTTTTCAGGATTCTTTGATGAATAGAAAGTCCATAAGAACAGCATTTATTTGAAATTAAAATTCTTAAGTACAATTATAAATGTCTTTACTGTCCCTTTTGATCAAATTAATGCATCCTTGTTGAATTAAAGCATACATTTTTAGAAAAAAAAAAAAAATCTTACTGAGCCCTGACTTTTGAACGGTACAATGTATATCATTTATTACCTTTATCCAGTTCAAGTATTTGTGTGACCATAATTCCAACTGTTTTCCAGGATTAGAACTGCAATTCAAGGCATAACACGAGTAATTATTGCTGGCAACTCTTGATCTGCGCGTGCTGAATTTAGGTAGCTTTGTGAGCTGGGCTAAAACATAACAATTTCACCAGAGGCTCTTTCATATTCTTGACTCCACTCTTTCTCCTTGTATTTTTGTTGTATTTGCTTAAGAGACAGACTACTTGCTTCAGCTTCTCCAGTTTCAGCAGCCCAAAACCATCTGGAATTTTAATACTCTTCTCATCTTGAGCCTTTATCTTTTTAATGTTTCAGGCCCTCCTCTCAGAGTCACAAAGCTCACTTAATAATTCACGATGAAGTTTTTATCAAAGGGATAAAAACATTGATGAGGACACACTGTGCAAAATTAATCTGACTTGAATAATACAAATGAATTTATGCAATAACACCAGACTCTTAGTGCAAACTTTATCATACTGAACAAACAGAGACTATAAGGAAGAGAAGAAGCAAAACTTATAACGAACACGAGTCTAAGGGCCCTATTTTAACGATCTAAGCGCATGGTCTAAAGTGCACTAAGTTTGGGTCCAAATCCACTTTTTCTAGTTTAACAACGGGAAAAAATGGTCGGCTCACCTTGCGCATGGTCTAAAAGGGTTGTTCTTATTCTATTAATGAGTAATGAGTGTGTTTTGGACTAAACATGCAATAAACCAATCTGAGTCATATCTCCCATTCCCTTTAAAAATACAGTTGCGCTCACACTATGGTAGACTGCTATTTACATGGCGGAATTTGCAAGTAGAAGAACTGAATGCTTCTCTAAAGCAAACGGATCTGCTCGTGATATTATGAAGTGCTATTATAATCGTGTCATAGCTTTTTGGTACATAATGGCTACCGTAGATGCAACGACGTGCATTTGAAAAACCGAGGCGATGGAGAGCAAAATTCGTTTGAGTGAAAAATACAATTTAAATTCCTATTCATTATCCCTTTAAATAACAAAAAAATCTGCACCATTGACTTTAGATTAGGTTGTAGTTGGTCAATGGTGCAGTCTATTTCAATTGCCTCAAAATAGCAATGTGCCAACAATGTGCCTCAACACACCTCTTTTCAGACCAGCACACCAATAGGCGCCCAAATGGGCACAAATGCATTTGCTATTTAAACAATGTGGCACAAGACGTGAAATTTGATAACTGCGCCAAGCTGAAACTAGCTATTTCAAATAGCTAGTGAAGCTAGCATTGCGCCAGGTGTATGAGAGGTAGGGTTGGGTACTGACGCGGTGCCAATAGGAAACCGGTTCTGACATAAAAGGTAGTAACCAGACCGAATTATAACGAATATTTCTGTGCCTGATTTCATAGCCTGAATCTCTATGTTATGAGTCTGTGTCTCTCCCTCGCCGCCGTGTGCACACTATATGGTTTGGAGCACAGTCTGTTCTGTCTCTCATGTGCGCTCTTGCTAACTCGCTCTAGATTCCAGAAGATTTTAACTAATTTGCGGGCATTAGGGAGCATCTGATAGCGAGGGGATTAATGAAGATGCCGAGACAAAACACTCCAAGGTTTGGCTGCATTTCACATGTAAAATTACACGTGAACGATTGTCTGAAGCCCATAAAGAATCACGCCAATTGGCTGATGGCACGGGCGTCGCCTTGACGCTCTTACGTCGTCATATTATATTCTGCTCCTCAGATTGTTGGCAGCGCAAGGAGTTTGGCAGCGAATGCAGCGTCTCGTTCCCTATCCAGAGAACATGGGTTACATCAGTAACCAAAGACGTTCTCTTTCATAGGTTTACTCAAAGCTGCGTAGCTAAGACGCAGTGGGAATTAAATACCAAACTCACCAAACTAAGCACTGCGTAATAAGTACAATGACCAGATAACTTACATGACTGGTTCAAGCTAACATGTAGCCATTGATATTAGATTTCCCTGGTAGAAATCTCTATTAATATCCAATATTAATATCCATTATTACATTGTTTGATACATTATTGTTTTGTTTGATATTATGTAAATGTGAATTTTTGTAAATGAAAAGTAATGTTTCAAGAACCGTTTAAGCACCGTAACCGTTTAAAAAATATAGTGTAGGTACTTGTATCGGATAAAACCTAACCCTAATGAGAGGGCCCAAAGTCTCAATTTCATTGGCCTGTTGCACAAATGTGAAATTCAAAATGGAGGTCTGCGTTATGGCTTAGATGTTCAGAGGTTTGTTCTGCAATACATGTAAGACAATAGGTACAGGACAGCCAGACACTTCCTCTCTCTCTCTCTCGGAGTGTGGCGTCTCTGTTTTCAGGATGAGCTACATTAGTCACCACTGAACAGGAACTGAGTGTCAGAATGATTTGATATGAGGCAGTCTGGATTAACTTCAGCAGAGGGTATCCATCTCTTGGTGGATTTGTTTCTGAATGTGTGTGTGTGTTTGTGTGGAAGCAGCAAGTTCAGTGTTTTTCTCCACTCCCTTTAAACCTGCATTCCTAAAAAGTTTGGAGCACTAGAACAATATAACTCCTACTACTGGCACACAAGCTCACAAATAAAGTCCATGAAAAACGCAATTTTGTAAAATTGCATCAGACAAGCATTGATAGGTTCATTGCAAACCTTGTCTCACCTCATTCTGAAACTTTTGAGTTTCAAATCTGTGGGAAAGCTTGGAAAGCAGTTACAGAACATAGGAATACAGAGTGAAATATCAACAAAAAACAGACTACTGATTCAAATATTGACCACTGGCTGAGATGAAAGTTTACTCATAACCTTGGTGTTTGTTATTGATTCAGCCGTAGCACTTCCTTCACTCACTGCATGCAACCAATGCAACATCAAAGAGTTTAGAAAAGTCAGTATACAGAGGAGTTCAACTTACATGCATCTGCTCAATCTCATAAACTCTCCAATCCACACACACACACACACACACACACACACACCACACACAATATTTGTTAAAAGAAATGTAAGCTTACCTATACAGGAATATCCAAGGGTGAATTGCAATGCAGAAAAAAAAGAAACAGAAAAAAATATTAGAAATTAGTTGTCAATAACAGACACATTTTTAGGTACTGTGAATGAACACAAAGTTTCTCAAGGAAATGTAATATATTACATTGAAATATTTCTCAGATTTTTCCACCACCATGTCCTTTTAGGGGCTAAGAAATTTTACTGCTATTTACTTAAAAAAAAAAAAATATATATATATATATATATATATATATATATGGTCACGATATTACACATAATATTTTTGAGTAGTTAAGGGTTGATTTCGTTCATGGAATCTACCTGAATAAATCATGTAAAATCCCCTTAATTATTTAGTCTATGATACAATGAATTTAATATTTTTAGTTAATTATTTCAACGCATTCTCATCCAAGGGCATGATCTAACTCCGTGTCTAAATCTGGCGCGCATGGCGACCTTTAGCATCAGTTAGATGACACTCATCCTAGGGCGTCATCTAACTGACGCTTTTGACCATGCGTCTAAATCCGACGCACATGGCAACCTATAGCGTCAGTTAGATGACGCGGGTGGGTTTAGGTATGGGGTAGGGTTAGGGTTAGACCACTAGGAGGTGCGTCTCATATTGATGCTAAAGGGTGCCATGTGCTTCGGATGTTGACGCATGGTCAAAAGCGTCAATTAGACGACGCCATGGGATGAGAACGGGCTGTAAATTTTGCTTTTTTATTTTAAGTTGATGCTCAAAAGTGTGTGAATTAGAATGAATGGAAATAATCTGTTTATATTTGACTTTGAGCTATATTGCATTATTAAAAGTCTGTATGCCAAAAGCACAGCACATAGCCAAATTTGTTATTGCACTAACATTATGACATAGTTTTTGCTCAATGAACAATGCAACATGCTTCAGAGTATTAATTCACAACCTTACTATACTATTACTATATAGTTCTCACACTCGGCAATGGCAATAATTGAGTGTGTTGTAAATATAATTTTCATCCCCTCTCATTTTTCCTTTCCTCTGCTTTTTTTACTCACAGTTCCCCCAACGTGAGTAACAGTACATCTCCATTCCACACCAACCTTTTATATTCTCTATTTTCAAAATCTCTCATTCCTTGCTTCCAGGAAGTTCCATTAGACACTGCATTTCCCCCTCTTACCATCTTCCGTTTCTGTATTTAGCCTTCTCTTTCTCCTCCCTTCTATTCCCCGCTTCACTACTGACCACTGACAACTCGCAGGATGGCAGGAAGAGACTGCCACCATATGCTGACAGCCGCATTAAAACAATGTTAATTAACAAATGCCACCAGAACAACATCTGTAAAAAATGGCCTTTCTAAATTTGCCAACACTTTTAAACAATTAATTTCAGAATTAATTACAGTATCACATATAAACATATGCCGCTTGTGCAAGGCCAATTAAAGAATTGTTAGATTTGGAAAACGAGGGCACTGGTAGGAACTGACAGACGCCTAGTTGTCCAACCGTGTCCCACACGCTACTGACATTAGTCACCGCAAAAGCGCTGAATGATTTGACAAGGCAGAGATAGGGCTGTCGCAATAACCACAATATTGTAGCTGCATGCTACTGACACGCCAACCGCAGAGGAATGGAAGTAATCGCAGCAACTGTGATATTCGTTCTTTATTCATAAGACTATACCCTTCTTGTTTTCAACTTTGCGCATGTATATTGAATGTTAAATAAGTTAAAGGGATACTCCACTTTTTTTGGAAATAGGCTCATTTTACCACTCCCCCAGAGTTGAACAATTGAGCTTTACCATTTTCGAAACCATTCAGTCAATTTTCGGATATTTATAAGAATATCAGTAACCAGACAGTTTCTGGTCTCATTGACTTCCTACTATGGAAGTCAATGAGACCAGAAACTGTCTGGTTACTGATATGCTTCTAAATATTTGATAATCTGTTGAATGGATTTGAAAACGGTAAAACCCAACTGTTCAACTAAAATGAGCCTATTTCCAAAAAAGTGGAGTATCCCTTTAATAAAGAAAACAAGACTTTGCACTTAGGCCTAATCCTAAACAGACAGTGAATGAGAAATCGACTGAGCCCATGCGATGACCTGCGTCTCTCTTTGAGATCAAGTCATATATATATTTGTGAAATATATACATATATATTCCTGACAGTACACTTATTATGGGAAAAAAATACAGTAATTATTTGGAAAATAGACAATAGGATGCATGGTGGTTTACATCTTGATGCCAGTATTTTCAGGGTGGCTTACTGGCCCACATCAAATCACCCTACATTCAGGTCCCTCTCAAGTCACGCTCTTACTTGAACGTGGATGGAATGTGTTAGTACTGACGTGAAACTGAGCACTCAAGAAGATATTTGGAACTAAAACAGAAGGGCCAAATCAGAGCGTTGGGAACTTTGAGGAAGTGAATGTGACACATGGAATGGTTGCTATTAGAGGGACAAGTTTGTAAAGTACGCACTCAGCAGGTGGCACTGGATGAAGTAGGGTATGACAGAAGTGCAGGAACAGAAGTATGCACTCAGCAGGTCTATAGGAGGGCGTACATTAGCATGGGGACAGCAGTGTGTACTCTGCAGATGGTTAGGAGTGGTGTAGGAAAGTGAATCCTTTTTTCACAGGTCCGTCACGGATTGATGCTAGCGCGTGTCTCCATCTGGTTGCTACCTCTGAGCTGTCCTTTTTAATAACCCCAAAGGAGTTTAGAGACGGTCATCACATAAAGTACACTAATAAGCATTAAAATGTGTTCATGTGCATTTTGTGTGTTATGTGGAATTGGGAAAAAAAGCCAATAAACAGTTCCATTTAGCCTGATGCATTCCTTCATTGTCTATTCATAGATCTAATTAAGACTTTCTTGCTTCCTTTCTTGTATGTAAGTGCCGTGTTTTCAGGAGTGGAAATTAGGCCTTTACTAAATTAATATCATAAGTGCTAAAGCAGCTATGATCAAGCGTCCTATTAGAGTGGTCTCAATTAGATGCATGCAAATGTTTTTCTTGCAGTCGATTCCCTTTAAATGGGTGATTTTCCATTTTGCATTTTCAGCCAGTTGAAAAATAACACATCCCACCCGTTCCCTAATTCGCTATGTAAAATATAGCAATGCTCTCTCTCTCTCTCTCTCTGTCTCACTGGTGTGTGATTACTCCATGGTACAACTAACAAAGATATGAAAAATTGCAATGGTTACAGTCCAAAAAGCTACACAAAGCTCTTGCAATTAGTGATGTGACATTTGAACCGAGGTGTCGGAGCTTGTGTCGAGAAAAAAAGGCTGTGCCAGATGAAGCCGCGATTCAAGGCTTGTGTTGTTAACGTGAGAATCACTTGACTAATGACAAACGAGACCTCGGTTTGTGTGAAACTGTCATCGGTTCAGTCTGTGTCGCATCCGGATTAAGGGGGTTCGAAAGGCTGGAGAGGTTTCCCAACACACTTGAAATATTTTTTGTTTCTCAATAAAAATCTATTGTATTATGTCCTTCTCCCACCCTAAACTGCAGTGTTGCAGTTTGCTCCTCTATATACCCAGAGCCAGAACACTGCACTTAAACTAGTAACAGTTATTTTTATTTATATATTTATTTTTTTTTATTAAACTTTATTGTTCTTTTTCAGGAAATTTGGCAAGCACTGAACTCAACACAGTCTCAGTCACTATCCAAACAATTTATGAATAAATTAATGTTGGGGGGGGGGGTCAGAATTAATTAATTTGTCTGTTACTTTTTTGTACAGTAGTTAATGTCACTAGTGAGCAATGCTGAATGAATGAAGCTTCAAGTAACGAACCTTCGGGTGAAGCAATGGGCTGCAAGGTCTCAGTGGTTCAGGAAGCCTCATTTTGCCATCACTACCGATTTAATACCGATTAAATAAATAAATGTATTGTAAAAGTAAAAATGTATAAAAATGTAAGGAACCTTGGAGAAGGACACCAAATAACCAAAATAAATGATATAATGAGTACATACAATTCTATTATATAATACATTTACCACACCAATGCACCCATTTAAAAAACAACCACAACAACAAAAAACTGACGTCTCGGGACGTCTTTTGACCATACGTCAACATCCGCCGTTTTAGGGTACCCTTTAACGTCAGTTACATCATACAACTGACGCTTTAGCTTTAACGTCAGTAGGTTTAGGTTTAGGGGTAGGTTTAGGTCTGGGGTAGGGTAACGTCATCTAACCTACGTTAAAGGGTACCCTAAAGCGGCGGATGTTGACGTATGGTCAAAAGGCGTCCCAAGACGTCAGTTATATGATGTCTTGGGATGAGACTGCGCTGGTCAATGCAGCTGCAATACTGAACAAGGCCACATGGAGACCCGCACTGACTTGACTGCATAAACCTACGATTACTAAACACAGCAACGTACCCATGACAAATCAAACATTAGATTATCTTTAGTGTGTGTAAACAATGCTAATGTACTGAAATGTGTCTGTACATAAATCCAGCATGCGATCAGTGATCGAGACCGTGCATACACGGTTTGTTGTTTGTGCATCGATACAACAGGCTCCCTGTTGTCTGTTGTAAGCAAAGCAAAAACTGGCTTCGAAAATACATTTTGGTCCAAAAAAAACCCCAAAAAACCACAAACTACGACTTCATTCAGCATTGTATTGTCTTCCGGGTTGTCAATCTGCATTCGGTGGCTCTGCTGGCGTAAGACGCTGCTAAGGTGTTATCTGGTGCGTCCGTGTAGTCAGGTTCGAATAAATATGGCTGGGCAAAGAAATGTGTGTCGAAATCCTTAGACATGTTTACGAATATTGTTTTGTTTAGAGCGTGCGTCTCCCTCGGATTATAAACGAAGCTTTGGCGCAACAGATAACACGTCAGCAGCGTCACTGAACGCGGCTTGACAACAGAACTGGAAGACAATACAATGCTGAGTAAAGTTGTAGTTTGTGTTATTTTTGGACCAAAATGTTGGAACATACATTTTCAATGGAGGGACAGAAAGCTCTGGGACTAAATCTAAAATATCTTAAACTGTGTTCTGAAGATGAACAGAGGTCTTACGGGCTTGGAACGATGTGAGCGTGAGTCATTAATGACATAATTTTTGGGTGAACTAACCCTTTAACGGCTTAAAATTGTCTGATCGCAAACAGGAAAGCAGAATCGGGGTATGTGTTAGAAAGGACATTTCCGCCAACCAGATGCTCTGTGTCGATCAACTAACTGTGTGAAGTAAATTACGTTAATGTAATAACACAGTTTTTGTTTTCCACTTACAAAAAAATGTCACAAATAAAAGTGTTTGTCAGAGTGAGAATGAAAAAGGTAAAAAGTAACATGTTGAGAGAAAAAAAACAACAACAACAGCAAAGGAGCATCTAATTTAAACAATTGCAGAGCTCTGTTCTCTCATACTGAGTATGTGACAGCACATCCAGGAGCGAAGGATAGGATAGAGGAGGAGAGAAGCGTTGAGCTTCTGACAGAATGAGGTTTTTTTTTCTTCCTGTGACTTCCTCTAAGGAGACTGCTGAGTGTGTGTGTATGTGTAGGAAACACAGTACTGTCAGTCAATACAACCCTTCTCCACTCCCTTGAAGCTACAGTTTATGTCCTGTCCCAGCAGGAAGTGACATTTGTAATTATACAAACTAAGGTGCCATGCCTTAATGAGAAAACTCAGTAGCAGACATGTAAAATAAAGGGTATGCACGGGACATCACCTTCAGATGTGGTTGCTGCGGTTACGCCCACTGAGTGGCAAAAAGACAGTGGCAGCATATGTTCAGCAGCGAAAAACACACAAAACACATCTAAAATGGGGAAAGAGCTTTGATATTGACTGTACAAATAGATTTGACAAGAAATCTGTGGTATATTTTTGCAGACTCCTGAAGCTACAGAAAAGAGAAGCAAATAGATTGATGCAATTCACTGGACTGCAGGGAGCGAAACGTGGATTTGCAGTTATCAATTTGTGTCAATATGTTGAATTTTGGGGTAAAAATAATACGGTATACATTGTATTGTTGTATATTGCATTGACAGCTCTGAAATTAAATAGTTATCATCTTATATTATGTAAAATTGGATGTTTTTAAATAAACACTGACTAAAAATATACAAGTTTTAGGGCTGTATGACATTATGACGATATATATTACTTTGATTTAAGTTTAAGAAAAAAACATGTTTATTTAAAATATAACTTAGATTTGATACGTGTTAGTTGTGTATATATCAGACTTCCCAAGTGTCCCGGAAGTTCCGGGAGTCTCCCGCAGATTGATAGCGGCTCCCTGATGACCGCAAATTAGTTCAAAACTCCCAGAATCTAGAGCGAGCGAGAGATCTACAAAGAGCGAGAGAACCCTTGCGCATGCACAGTAAAAGTATAATGTGGGGAAAAAGGAGTTTTAATCAAACTTTTTCAGGGATTTTTTTATCATATTTTATTACTGTTTCTATATAAGCAGCTTTTATGACCCAACCCGATCTCACGACCAAATCGTACGAATTCAACGAATGATTAAAAAGTGGCTAATTCGTAACAATTCATACGACCTCACTCGTATGAATTAGTACGAATTTGCTAAATCGTACATATTTTACGAATTGGCCAATTCATATGAATTCGTACGAATGACCTACCCCTTACCCCGCCCCTAAACCTACCCATCACGTGGGTTTAGACAAATCGTACGAATTCGTACAAGTGAGATCATACAAATTAGTACGAATTAGACACTTTTTAATCATTCGTCGAATTCGTACGAATTGGTCATGAGATAGCGTAGGGTGACCAGTAAAAGTGCAGTTTCTGCCCATTCATTTAGATAGAAGCCTGGTCTTGTTAGTCCAAAATAGCTGCCCGGAGGCGTTGCCAAAATGGCGGCCGAGTGGCATGACTTGTCTGAAAGGACTTTGGCTCAGTGGAGTGCAATAAAGCACTCTGTGAATAGCCCTATTTCATTTCAAACCTGACTGACTTGTAATACAAAAGGACATTTGTTTTGAAGAATGACCAATATTTAGCTGCTTTTCCTTTGTCCTACATCTCATTTGTTCTTCAGCATATTCAAACTTTGCATATCTCAACTAGTAATGAAACACACAGGGACCAAACAAGAGAGCTGCAGAAATTACATTAAGCAAAAATGATGAATTTCAGTTTGTTCTTCACACAAAACTATTGAATGGCTTTGGATGATGGGAATATAGTGGCAAGAGTTTGTAAGTCTTTTTTTGTAGTTTTGGGATTTTGACAGCTCCTGAACATTCTTCAAAGAACGACTTACAGGGTTAGGGTTAGATCAAAATGAGGGTGACTTTTTTTTTTCTGAAGAAAAACCTAAGAGAAGGGAACAAAGCGCTTCAGGAAAATGGAGGGAGAAGCACGCCCTGTGGCCTCGAATGCTCATATTTGTGCACCAGCTCCCGCTCTATGCTCCAGTGGAGAAAAGGTGTCTGTTCAGCATGACTGCCTCAGACTGACCAATCACCTCACTCTGTGTCTCCGTGTCCTCTGGGATCCATAGCTTTGTGTCAAAGATAAATTGCGGCTCTGATTGACCACTAAAGGGAGGTTTTTACAAAGTCTGATTTGCTATTCATCAAAGCCTGCAACATTCATTCTCTCTCCCACTATCGTCTCTGGTTTCTTTCTCCTTTCTAGTCAGATTTCTTTTTTCAATTATCTGGCTATCTCCATTTTCTTTTCCAGTCCTTTCCCAGTCCTTCATTACTATAATTTTTCCTGGATCCTTCAGAATGTGTCCTAGCCTCTTGTCGGAGGTGCTTCTGTCCCGTTTCTTTCTTAACTTTTCCTTTAAATGTTCCTCAAGTGCCTCTCTACTACTGGCATCACAACCACTCAAAAACAAACAAACTAATTAACTGTCCCCCATCCCACACCCACACTGCAGTGAATAAGCACTGATGACGGAGAGTTTCCTCTGTTTGCCAAAGACGGGCATAAATCTCAGCTAGTCAGAAATGCCGATACTGCAAACTCTCTAATGACTGTCGTTTGGAAAAAGATTACAGGGCACCTGTCTGAAACCCCCGCAAAAAAGCCGCCGAGGGAGCATCGCCGCAAAGCCTAATCACCACTTACACAGCCAGCTGTGCGTTCCATTAGATCATTTAATACACCAGAAAGTAAATAAATGAGAACTCAAATAAATAAATAACAAACATTTGTTCTGCGCTGCTGGATGCCATGTTGAGTGGCACAGTCTAAACCCGGATATTTCCATCAAGCGTTTTGGGCAACATCACTGCGGTCACACAGCTACCAGTGTAAAAGAATATCCGCTCATTATTTACTCACCCTTATTTCCTGGACACTCTTCTCAAAAAAATGAAAGTGTAGAAGGAATGGGTCTGTTATGCTTGAATCATTACCTTCGATAGCTGTGGCCTTTTTTTGTCATATTTGGATTTATAATATATACGCTAGGTTATTGGCTGACATACAGGGTTTATCATCATTATTTATTTGTACAGTATATATAAATATCAACCATAATATGAAAAGCCAACCCGATCTCACGACCAAGTCATACGAATTCGACGAATGATTAAAAAGGGGCTAATTCGTACGAATTCATACAACCTCACTCGTACATATCGTACATATTTTATTCGTATGAATTCGTACGAATGACCTACCCCTTACCCCGCCCCTAAACCTACCCATCACGTGGGTTTAGACAAATCGTACGAATTCGTACGAGTGAGGTCACTACGAGTGAGGACACTTTTTAATCATTCGTCGAATTCGTACGCATTGGTCGTGAGATAGGGTAGGAAAAGCAAGTTATCACTGATATTTTCGTGGAGATCACTTTTTTTTTTTATCAGTGCATCCCTAGTGATTGATGCTAGCAAATCCTTCAAATATTCACCAAGTGTTCCCTGACAAAGATTGGGATGAGGATAAGGAAATAATGACAGACTTTTAATTTTTGCCTGACATATTCCTTTGAGAAATGACAAAAACCAGCGCCTAATCCTGTATAACACCAGTGTGCTACCTCATAGCGAGATGAAAAAGAGCCAAATGGAGCCGTTAATGAGCAGGCTCTGTAAACCGATGCGCTCTTACAACAGCTGAGAATGCAGTCAAAACAGTTCTGATTTATGGATGCTCCCAGTACTGCCGTAATGAAGCACTTTCTGTCTTTTCACGTTAAGCATGATAGTATATCAGCGGTGTCTGTTATGACCTAGTTGTCACTTACGTAACAGACCCTGCTGATATATTATTGCTATGAGCTTTGACTTTCATATGTTTCTTTGAATCCCACATATTTATGGAACACAGCATCACACAGAACAATAGACGCAACCTTACTACTTCAGACATTACCAAGCGATTTCAAATCTCCAGATTTTCATTCTCAACAGCCATCAAGAATGGCATAATCACCACAATCCAGGTTCTGTGGGGGGAAAGAAAACCTTTGATCTCCAGACAGACCTGCTGGAAGTAACAGGCGGATGGTACGGGACAGAATGGGATGGGATGGGATGGGATGGTATAGCTGCTGTCAGTGCTTGAGACAGGATAGTGCTGGTCAGCTTGATCCCTTATGGTCGGTTCGCCCCAGGGAGTGAAGCAGTCACGGCTGAGAAGAGCGAGCCACAGCACAACAGTGGATTATTAGACACGGAGTCAGAGTCCAAAGGCCCCAGTCCACAGAGGACAGAAATAGACACCAAACTACTGCAGCGGATCTGAGAGAGAGAGTGACTGGAATCATAATGATGAAGATAAGAATGCAGATGTTTTAATGATGATGATGATGACTAGGGTGACGTTCTATAAACTATGATAATGATGATGAATAAAGATTTTTAAACAATAATGATGAAGATGATGAGGAAAAGAAGGTGGAGGACGATGAGTGAGATGTGATCAGAAGATTAACAATGATGAAGATGAAGGTAAGAAACTTGAAATATGATTATGAGAAAACTATTATAATGAGGACATTTTATGATGAGGAGGAAGAGGTGGATTTGTGATATGAACTGAATCCAGATATGATTTTTCAATGATGTAGAGAATTAAAATGATTGAATGATGATTGTGGTGATTAAGGAGGATGGAAATAGTTATAAAAATAAAGTAATTCTGATCATCCTCATAATTATCTTTCTAAAGATATTTCAACAATGATGATGATACTTTCACATTGATGATTGTTCTGATCAACATTTTCATCATCACCACCACAAAGACATTTTGAACAAGGATGAAAATGACAGTCATTACCAATACCAACATCGACGATGATGATGATGATGATGGTGAAAATTACGATTTTTCAACAAAACAAAATTGAGAAATGCACATCAAAAACACACCCACACCCAGAATTAAACAAGTCAGTGTTTGTGGATTCTCAACAGTCGTAGGAGTAATTGAAGCAGCAGTAAGTTTAGCACAAGCGTGAGCTCCAGAAGACATCCAGCAGTGTGTGGGAGTGAAGAAAAGAGTGCTGTCACAAACTTTCAAATGCAATCAGAGGTCGCCATTAATTGAAGGCAGCAGGCTATTAGTTACAGTGGCAGTGTAAGTACTGAAATTACTTTTGAACTTCTTAAGTATACATTGACTGCGCTAATCGCAGGGGAGTCATTGGTAATTTCCACAGAAACTGTAGCCGATAACCATGAAATACTTGGTAGAGACTGCTGTGTATCAAAATATTCAGTATTTCATATAGCTTGATGGAAAATTGGACTGCACTCTGGGATACGGGTTACTCACAAATTCAATTTTCTGGTTGTTAAAAAGCAATTCAAAAAAAAAAATGGGGGGGGGGGCAACAGTCATCAAAAATATGGGATAATTGTTATTCACTGAAGCTTTGAGAATACAATTGAATGTTTAACTGACGAGTCGTTGCCATGGTGCCATTCATGTCGAGAAAGAACCCAATCCTGCGGCTCAGTGTGGAACGAAGCTTTTGCCAGTGAGTGGAGGGAAAGGAATGGCGTGGGAATTGATCCATTGCTATTTAGATCAACATTATTTACACTGGTGAATGCTGCCAATGGCCACGGTTCACAACCAAAATAGATCAGTTCTATAGAACATTCAGCGCTGGATCGTGACAGCCACAGGATTGTGTCGTCTTCAGTGAGAAATGTTTTCCCTGCATTTTTACAGTGGTAAAGGAGCCATCACAATGCCTCTGCTGTGACTGACAGGAAGGTCTGTGGTTATGACTGATGTGCAACGCTTGAGTTTTCGCAAATGTTTTCTATGAATGTGAGAAATTAATGGCAGATTAATGAATTAAACCTTGAAGCTCAATTATAAAATTAAACCACAAAAACATAAAATTGTGTTTACAGTAATGCAGTAAAAATGGTAATTCATCACCTAGAGCAGTAGTTCTACTGCTTAACGTATACGTTAAAGGTTTAGTTCACCCAAAAATGAAAATTCTGTTAGTATTTACTCACCCTCATGTTGTTCCAAACCTCTATGTGTTTATTTGTTCTGCTGAACACAAAGGAAGATATTTGGAAGAATGTTCTAATCAAACAGATCTCATTCCCCATTGACTACCATAGTAAATTTATGTATTTTTTCCTATGGTAGTCAATGGGGAATGAGATCTGTTTGATTAAAACATTCTTCCAAATATCTTCCTTTGTGTTCAGCAGAACAAATAAACACATAGAGGTTAGGAACAACATGAGGGTGAGTAAATACAGACAGAATTTTCATTTTTGGGTGAACTAACCCTTTAACGTATACGTTAAGCAATAGAACTTTTGGCCTTTTTGCGATTTCACTGATGAAGAGAGTCAGAGAAGAGGCAGGCAAAGGATATGAATGTTGCACAAACATCCATTGTAAGTACATTACTGTGCACATGAGAGATACTCTCAATAAAACCTAACTTGTTTTGAACCCAGACCGGACTGAGTGGCTGAGGTTCAGCTCAACTTAATTGAAAGGTCATGATAAATCATGTTAAAATTGTAAAAGTCTGCAGTAAAAAACAGCTGACTGACTTCAATGAGGGTCTTAATACAGATTATATCTCAGTCTGCCTTGAAGCATCTTAAGAAGTATAAACATAAGAAGGCTTTAATTATGATTTTCAAGCAATGCCATGACGTTATACTCTTCACAGGCTAGTTTCACATCTTAGAGCAAATTAATTCCTTGTTCTCTTTTTTTCCCTCCCCATGTTTCTAAATTTATTACAAAGGTTAAAGACTGATTGCAAAAGTCAACCAATCTAATGGTTTAATTAGCTATGTACACTGTGCTAAATTCATTTTAAGACTTAAAGTGCTAAGCTCGTTTTCATGTTTCACTTTTATGCACATTGCAAATCAAGAGTAGGTCAAGTTGTTAAACATCCTACAGCTTATGCTCTGAAGAAAAAGAAATAGAATTGATGTCTTGTTATATTTATATGCAAGCTTTAAGTTCATTACATTTGCTCCAATGTACTCTCTAAATTCTTGCTCTGTGCTGATCATTTTTTCATGTGAGTGTCAAAACAGCAGAAAACCATCAAGATGCATTTACATGACTATACTGATTTGAGAAACAATACATGGTGGGATATTCATATTTGAGCCAGCATCAGGTCTAAGTCTGATGCTAATTCAGGGTCAATGATCTATGACATTGTAAATCCAACAAAATCTTCGTCCAACGAAAAGCAGCAGTTTATCTAGAAAGATGTTTAAAGCCAGTCAGAGCTATTGATTATTCCGAGCACTGACAGAAGTATCCAGTCTCCTTGATGAAATTAGTTAGGTAAAACACATACATTGCAAGGTCACGCATTTGTGATCTTAGAATATTAACCAAGGTCTCCAGTGGAGGAAAAGCTTACATAAAGTTAATTAAACTTTCATAGCAATCATTTATATTTCACAGAGCTGGTTGTAAGATCTGCTGCTGCAATTACCGAGGGTGAATGATACTACTGAATGAGAAGAGGGTTGAGTGTTTATTTAATTTTTTTTTTACTCTAAGATATACTAGCCTTACACCGGAGTGATCTGTGCTGGGTCTTCTGTACACACTGTCTAACTATATGCTTTGGGCAATGACATAAGTTTGTAAAAAAACGAAAACGAAAATCAAGATTTCAAAAAAAAAAAATGTTGGTTATAAATGCTTTAGAAAAAAGTTCATGCTATTTTCAAGAAAATTTTAATTACTCTAAAAGAAGTTGGCGTTTCAAGGAGCCAAATCATATGACATTTTACAATACACTAAAAAAAATGCTGGGTTTTTTCAACCCATGTTTGGGTTAAATTAAAAGTTAAATGAATGATGTTTTAAGAGACTAATGTATGATTAGTGTATGTTAGTTCGATCATGGTCCTTTTATGGGAAAAAAAAATAATAATTCAAAAAATAGAATCCAGCTCATCAAAAAACAAGCCTTGTGTCAATGACTACGTTTATTGCGATTTGAACAATGTGATTCTAATAAGATTTAGGCAATATTGCGATTAAACTTTACCTCATGTAAACAGAAGTTTGAACAAATTGATTTTTGCAATAAACAACCACGATCAGCATTCATCTATAACCAAAGTGCTGATGTGCATTTTTGGGTTGATGCAGTAACCGAGTTTATCTTGACAACTTTGAGTGACATGAATATAATGCAGTATGATGGTTTAAAACACTGAAATTGATATATTTTTAAGCACATCACACAAAAAAACAAAAGAATGACTATGACCAGATACCGGGAAACTACTGCATGTGAGTTCATCATTTGTGCTGTGTATTGGGGTGTTTAAATAACAACAGTAAAAAATAACCACAATTCTTAAAGGGATACTCCAATTTTTGTTTTGGAAATAGGCTCATTTTACCACTCCCCAAGAGTTAAACAGTTGAGTTTTACCGTTTTCCAATCCATTCAGCCGATTTTCTTATATTTAGAAGAATGTTAGTAACCAGACAGTTTCTGGTCTCATTGACTTCCATAGTAGGAAAAAAAATGTATACTATGGAAGTCAATGAGACCAGAAACTGTCTGGTTACTGACAATCTTCTAAATATCAAAAAATCGGCCGAATACATTCGAACAGTAAAACCCAACTGTTTAACTCTGGGGGAGTGGTAAAATGAGCCTATTTCCAAAAAAAGTGGAGTATCCCTTTAAAGAATGAAGAAAGAGAATCAGTCCTTTCTCTAATTATTGGATATAAATCACATTATTGGTGCACACGCAGTCATTGACTCAACTAGATCCAGTTTACAACTGCCTTGTTGCAGGAATTTGATCCCTAGATTTCCCTCGGACTCATTGTTTATTGGACACACGACACAGAGAGTGAGTTTTATTCACGGACCTCATTATACACTGAGCCGTTTTTCCCGCCTGCTGCATCACCATTACTGTAATTAATGGTGTAACAGATTCCTCTGTCACCCATCTCCCCTGCTCTAGTCTGAGCCTGGCGTCTCTTAAGAGCCCATGCTGCTGATTCATCTGCTCCACCATCAGCCTGGGTTGGAGGGTGGCAGAAAAAAAAAATCATCTTAGACCTGCAGCTAATTTCAATAGGCTTGATGTATTTCTTCAACTCGCAGCCTGGCACTTTAATAAGGAATGGCTATAATCAAAAGACAGGCAAGAAAAAAGAAAGCGGAAAGAAATTTTCCCCTCGCCCTTCCTCTTTTCTGAATTGTTCCCTGTCACCGCAACAGTGGAATGGCCAACAGCCATCATTTTGAGGACAATTACGAAGAATGTATGGCAAACGCCGCCCTCTCGCTTGCTACAGCGACATGCTGGTGACAAACTGCCTGTTTACCGACGCTAGTGTTATTTTCTGCTGGGTAAACATGATTTTACCGGGCTGGCCGGACTGGACGAGCATGCAATAGGAGCTTGATGTAGTGCCCGCCTTCCTGGGAAGAGGTGATGAAGTCTGGCCCCATTCCTCAAGTGCTAATATCCTCTGCTTTGCCTTGTGAAAAACAAACAATGGCGAGGGTCGTGGTCGGTGCAGGCCATTTTGCCTCTCAATCTTTTTATTTTACAATGTCCCTTATGTTTTCCATTGCGCCCCATTTTTTTCTCTATCTTTTATGGTTTATTGACAGTGCTCCTGCCCTGAAACAATAAACACGTCAGCTGAGGGGGAAATCGATGCAGGGGCCCAAAACCGAGAACAAACTATATAACCAAGAAGGATCGAATGAAGGGCAGCTCTGTGACACTCGCACCCACACCTCTTAAACATGGATGACTGGTTTTAAAGGTTGGGAAATCTGTGCCAGACATCAACGTCATGGTTTACTACTTCCTCCCTCACATTTATTTCCTTTTCAGTCCTCCATCTCACCTTATTTAGTATTAACACATTCCTCCAGACAGGCCTGGTTCTACAGGACCCTCAAACACAAGCAAGAGCATCCATAGTTGATATTGTAAAAATATATTGGCGAAACAGATTTGGCAAACTCACCAGTGCATTTTAGTGTTTGTGCTCTAGAGATGTTTTTGTAGCTTTCAGCAATGTAGCCAATCACAGAAATAGTTGTTGATTTCTTGCACACAATGATTCCGACGCGTGTAAATTTCGCTTCAAACTTTTATTTTTACGTGCGTCAGTTTCACTCTTGACGCGCAAATTAACACAAAGTGGTCAAGCATCAAACAAGACGCAGTAGACGCGAATTTGACGCGCTATTCGCGTCTGGTGTCAACGCTTACAAACTGTTTATAATCAACTACCTAAATTTATGCTCAGGAGCCACTATGCAGAATAGCATATTAACAGAAAATATTCTATTGAAATTGAAATTAAGTTATATTACAATTATTGGTAAAGTAATGACTCGTAAATAATTATAAATGCCTCGCATGTTGCTATGGTGGAGCCATTGGCGACATCTAGAAAAGTTAGACATCTGCACATTACTAGAGCACCCTTAGTTATTTCAGAAGAACCTTCAGTGATTTGATTTTGGAACAGGGCCCGTCTCCTGAACGACCTTTTGTGACAGTCACATGTATCTGACACCTTAAAAGACATTTCCAACTGCTCACGCAGCCTATTGAATCGGACATCACGCACGGCAACCACTATGGGGCTTGTGTGAGGTTGCCAAGCTTTGTCACGACTGGCCGACAGCATTGACAAATTCTGTTTATCTAAGGCCATGCGATTACAAGGTCACCCGCCGGAGTTGATTCCACTAAAGCTGAACAAATGCAAGACCTGTGATGGCACGAAACAATGCGATACAAAGAATAACAGTTATATTTACAGTTGCACCAGTAGCACTAAAGTGACAGAGCAAAGTTCCTCCCTCAAAATGCCCCACCAATGCTATCTTAACCACTTAAATTGTATGCACGGAAATCCTTGACTAAAACAGGCATTGTGGGTAGAGGCCAGCAGTGTTATTATAACCGTAAACAAACAGGTATCGATCTCATCTGGAGGATAGGCAGAAGTCAGCAACTTTATCAACACCACAGAGAACGGGAGATGCAGGGAGTATCAGTGCACAAGAAAAATTAAATTGCATTTTGATGATGGATGCACCTGCCTTTGAATAACAAACACCATCAACAACAGCGGGCCAGGGAGAGAGCGGCAAAGCAACAAAAGTGCAACAACTGAAAAAGAAGATGAAGTGATGGTAATGCTAATAACAAAGGCACAGATTCTTGGGATATGGGACAAGATGTGTAATGGTTTTAAACATAAACGCATAATAAATGTATATATTTGTTGTAATTACTACTGCTAAATATGAATGTGTACAAATAACTTTACTGTACTGTTATTAAACAACTTTAATGTACAGTATTAGACTCTATTTTTGCAGCCTGGTAAGAATTTTATTAAACAGAAAAATGTATAAAATGTACACTCTTTAAAATATGCATCTCCAGTGCTAAAAAATCATTCAGAAATCCTTATAATATGCTGATGTGGTGCACATCAAATATATATTTTCTTGTTATTAATATTGAAAATTAATTTAATATTTTTGGGGTAACCGGGATACATTTAATTTCAGCATTCTTTGAACAGAAAGTTCAAAAGAACCACATTTATTTGAAATAGAAATACTTTGTAACATTCTAAATGTCTTTACTGTCACTTTTGATTAGTAATGTGTCCTTGTTGAACAAATTAAATTTCTTTAAAAAAAAAAACCCTTACTGTTTAACCATCAGTGGATACACTCGCCTAAAGGATTATTAGGAACATCTGTTCAATTTCTTTGAGATTTTCTTGCACAACCATTTCTAGGGTTAATGTATAATGGTTTGAAAAGGGGAAAAACCTTGTGGGAAAAAACCTGTGTGAAAAGGGAAAAAAAAATCTTGTTGAATCAATGACTACGTTTACATGCAGCCAATAACCCGTTCAAAACCGGGATATTAGCAATAAACGCGAACGGCCATGTAAACACCGGCAAAAACCCGAATATGCTCATATCCCGGATTTTAAAATCCGGGATATTATACCTGGGGTACTCCTTTTCTAACCCAAATTTTTGGTCAAGTAAACGCATATCGGCATATCCCCAGTGATTTGTGTTCTGCGCATGTTCTATTCTCAAGGAATCTTGGTCTTTTGAGTAGAGAAACTTCTCGGTGCATACATAAATCCGCGTACAGTATACCGGAAGTAAACATGGCGAGACACTGCACAGCATACTCTTGGAGCGAGGTCAGTAACGTTACCAGCATCAAAGCGCAAACAAAGGCGATCACTATCTGCCCCAAACTATTCATTATCCACGTGCTGCTGTTGTTGTGGTCTTTGGATACAAGAAGAAGAATCGGAAATGACGCATATTGCGTTTTAAGGTTGTTCGTACGTCTAACCGTGTGTCGCCGTTTACATCGGGATATTGCAATTCCATGTACTGTATACAAGAGAAACTCTCTCTGCTCACGCATGTAAACGGGTTATTCCTAATGTTTCAGAAACCCGAATAGTGACCTTAACCCGACCATAACCCGAAAATTGGCTGCATGTAAACATAGTCATTGCCACGTAGAATTAAGGCAGTTATGAAGGGGGGTCAAACACAGTATTAATATGGTGTTGGTAATAATCCTTTAGGTGAGTGTGTGTATATCACTATTAACATTATTTGTTATTTGTAAGCATTTTCACTTTATTTTCCATCATTTTCTGTCAACAAGGTCAAACATTTTCTTATTTTCTTTGCACCAATCATGAAAATCATAATCCAATGACGCAAGGCCTGAATCCTGTTGGTGAGAAATTCCACCTCATGTGATATGATACTTCTAGAACCTTTCTATTACGTTTTACTTATCCACCCTGTGACTTCAGGTCACTACATGTGGTTCAGGACTCTTATTAAAAGCCGCATGCTCGGGTCTGATTGAGACAGCTCCTAGCAGGAACGGGCCTCACTGACGGTGCCCAAACGCAGGGCTCTAATGAGCTCCCAGAGAGCTGATTCATAATGGAATATCTGGGAGGCCAATAGTCCATCACTAATAATCATATGGTAATGACCAGCTCGCAATCAGGGAGCCCAACAGAGAAGAGCAGCTCATTTCTATCCTTCAAAGCTTTCTCTGTTTATAAATTTCACAGGGATAGAAGGGTGACGGGGGGAAAAAAGAAAAGGGCAAGGGGTGGGAGAGAACGAATACAGAGATGGAAAAAGAGACCTTCGACGAATTCTAACATTTTCTTTTAATAAATAATAAAAAAAAGATGGCGCAAACTAAATAAGTGACGACAAAGGCAGGTTTCTGCTGCGTGCAGGGGGTTTGGGCGAAATGCTAGTTAGTGCTGCTTTAATGTAGCTGCCATCAGAGGGATCATTCATCATAATGTTCTCACTTCATTTGCACAGGCCTCTGAGTACAGCAAGAGTGAATTAGCTCCAGCTCTGGGCCCCCCTGCACTCTGGGACCAAGGGACAGCCAAATTGGATCTAAATTGATCTAATCCTAAACAGAAAGGCAAAATTAATGACTTTGCATGGAGAGAGACCCATTCTCAGCATATCATATAAAGAGTCTTTCTGAGGGAGAATATCAGGGCCATTTTCCACTAACTGAAGCTAGATTAGAAGGAAACGAGGTGAACTTAGGGATGAGTGGACTGATATTGAAATAAAAGATTCCAGATTATGGGAGGCATCACGACTGAACTACTAAATTTGGAACATAAAAGCAATTTACCCATTGTTCATTTTTTCCCCAGAAATCACAAAAACTTTTAATAGACATTTATTAGAGCTGCCAGTATAGATATGGCTATAAAATATATTAAATCTGCGTATCAAACTTAGAAGGAAGTGAAAACTGTCGTTGGCTGTTGTTCAGATACGTGCTGTGCTCAAGGATATTTGTGACCAGAAGGAGTAGCACGGTCTCTTAGCACAGTAGAGCGGAAAAGAACTTTGGTGATCTCTTTGAGAGGTCATAAAAAGGGGAAATTTAGACAGATTCAGAAAATGTGGAAACATTTAAATCCCATCCGAATGGGGTCTGAGGCGGATCGTTGAGCTAAAGGAAAAGAGCCACGCTAATAAACACACTGACCTCTGAGGAACAGAGCCAACCACAAACACCAACAGGAACACACTTATGCACAAACAGAGACACAATACGTGCAGTCAAGCGTGACTGAGCAGCATTCAGGCAGGTAATGAACGCAAATAAGAGATCAACTTACAGTCTGTCATGCGGCAAGTCCAGACGTTGACACACACACATAAATAACCAAGCATCCGTACATGTTCTGTGAGGGCAGGCATTGAAATGCATCCCTTCAGATGCTCAATAAGACATTTGGCAGTGACGCTGGTTATCAGGACAACTTTTTTTTCCCCTCTTCTTGCAAACACCTCCACGCTGATTTCTTACGCCCCATCACGCACACAAGCCTGTGGTCTCCATTACTGCAATTTCACCTCTGTCGCTCAGTATACACACGTGGGCCTTTTTAATGCCGACTCCAAAATGAACACAAACAAGCATACACAATTTAGCAGCTCGTTACTTTACGAGCTTATTAGGCATGGCCCATCACCCTCAAGAGTGTTAACGAGGTGGTATTTGGCAGACTCGTTAGGCCAGGAACCTATCAGAGCCCAGGGAGATATCAGGAGATGATGTTCTGGATATTGCTCACAAGAGTGACACACAATGTTAGTGGCACCACAGGGAACAGCAGGCAATTTTGAGTTTAAAAGATGTTTCATAGCCAACCCAACACAGATTTGATGTTTAAGATAAAACAAGGTCAAATTTGGGCTGTCAGTGAAAATGTACAGTAACAGACGTCTAACCATATCCCAAGAATAGACGCATAGACTACACATGTCAAACAAATGAAACCAAACACCTAGTAATCACTGTTGACTTTGCCTACATGATGGAATATGATACATCATTGCAGTCATTGCCTACTTGCGCTATGATTGGTTATGATTGGATACAATTGGTTTGTGCGACAAATCCCACCTAATCTCCATGCGCATTCTCAAATCACTCTGAATAGACCTTTCTCACAAAAACCGTGAATACCAAAAAGAAGCCTATCAGTTTTTTTTCAACAGTTGTACTCTTAGGTAGTGACCTTTTTTGCACTGCTCTTGCTATAGAACTTTTCAAGATGAAGAACAATCTATACAAATATTAATTTATACCTTGTACAATCAGATTGTTAAATACTCAGAATGGTATATATCAATATTTGAAATTAATATGTAGCCTACTGTTGTGTGTTCTTATTTATTTTGTTTATTTTATGTTTACTAAGCTGGATACAAATTGCACCGGGATCTTAATAAAGTTGAACATGAACTACTTCATAATATACAAATCATAATACATAAATAATAAACAAACAATGACGGGTTAGTGAATGGTGACATGAGAAGTAGAAAAGATCACAGGATCAATAACATCCCGCCAGATAAACTCCGAACTTCATCAACAGGGAACTGACGAGGGAAGAAATGAAAACGACAGATTTGGCTGCTTTTGGGAATAACAAAAAAAAAAAAAAAAAAAAAACGGTACGCAACAACTCTTACTATTTGCCTGCGCTATCTATGACCGGAGCGGAAGAAGATTACCATGGCATTTGCGTATTTCCAGTCCGGTACTGATTTATTTATTAAAAAAAAAAAAACCCTGAGAACTTGTACACATGTACCAGCAACCTTGTTGAACAATCTGTCAGTGTGAAAAGCTTAGCTTCCCTAAAGAGCTGAAGTCCAATGGTTAACCAGACTCAACACCCTGGAGAACCTCTCATAACTCTAAAAGGAGACCGTAACCTTGATAGCACTCTTGTCATGAGGTTATGCAACATTACACCTAGAGACATTAAATGGGTGGGGGGGGGGGTGATACTGGCTTGAAAGTTGATCATTTATCAGCAGACAACAACAACAGCTGCATCTATCAGGGAAAAAAGAGAAAGATTTGGTGGGAGAAACACAAAAACGGACCCCTGGCAGAAGTGGCATATCTGCCCTACTGTTAGCAGCATGTTGTAGAGCTGCGAACAATTCCTGTGAATACAAGTGTTCCGGCATATGCTCCGAAAGAGTGTTTAGCCTGCAGACGGGCCCAGAATCCCAACGAAGCCCATAGTCACACCCACAACACAGTCGCGCACACAGCCATGTCTAAAGGCTGCGAGACACCTGACATGTTTCATCTAGCGCCCTGTCACCTTCCTCTTGTACCAACTTACAGCTGGAGAATAAAAATCACACCGGGTGAGGAGGAGAGAACAGCAGGATTTTGTGGTAGAGAGACCAGAAAACGGTCATTCCGAATCTGTACAACTAGAATTTTTGAATAACAAACACTATTTTTCATACAATTTTTCATACAATTAAAATGAAAAGATTCAAACATGGCTGGAACCTCAAAGAATATTTTCAGTTCATAATTTTTTGGGTGAACTTTCCCTTTAAGTGTACAACCTTCTCCCTGAATAATTCTGATTTTTGGCAAGAAGCAAACAGTGTAAAACTTAACAGAGGTTTACGAGGGAATATTTTTGTTCCATGGATCTGACCAAATTGAGGATGCGACAGTGCTAGGAAATCCATTACAACCCAATTATATGAGCCAGTTTTGGGCCGGGTCTAGGCTGCTCTCTCTGAAAGGGCTCTGTTTAATCCACAAAGAGAGGCTAATGGGAAATGTGGAAATAGAATCCACACTTCAGTAAGTTTGAGGGGGATTTGGCAGGATTAATGAACTGCCAGGTTTACTGTCAACATGCGAGAGAGAGCAATCCTTTACAAGGCACGAGAATACTGCATCAGTCCGTCAGCCCACACACAAACTAGCACATCTAGCACACAGGCTCTCCTTGTGGTCTAGTAACAATGATGCCAACCCTCCCTACATCATTCAATACACACTGCATTTATCCAGAGATAGCTTTTTACATTTGGCTAAAGGGATGCACAAATTTCTCTCCATCTTTGTGTCTGTGTGTCTCTCTCGCTCAAAAGAGATTCCAGTGCCGCTGCCAGCCAATGCAACCGCACAAAACATTGAATACATGGACTTGATTTGAATGCAAGCAGCGTGTCTGAAATCTGTGCAGCTATGATATGCTAACTTTCACATGTATCCGTTCTCCTGATTTCACACCTCTGCTATCAAATGAGCAAATTGTGTGTGTGTGTATATATATATATATATATATATATATATATATATATATATATATATATATATATATATATATATATATATGAACTTAATTTGTTTTAAACGCCAAACTGCGCTGAAGTCTAAAAATGAAATCCATGCATTATATAAATACTGCCTGTTGGACAGTCCAGTCAAAACCTGCTTAGGATGGGAAGCTTGAAGCCACACTATTATTTGTTTTTCTCATACTTGGATTAGGGGGTTTGCTCTAAATCCCTTATGTGCTGTGGGCATAAATGATACCTCAAATTGTTTGGCTTGTTGAGGAGAGGTGTGCTATTACTTTCTGAGGCAATCAAACTCCCAAATTCGTCCTGGTAGGTGATAAATTGTGAAGAAGAAAAAAAAAATGGACCTTTGATGGACCAGAGCCATATCTACAGACCAGAGTATCACGGAGACTTGGACGTGGGCAGTGTTGGGAAAGTTCACTTTCTACATGAACTAGTCCAAAGTTCAGTTCACACATTTTAAAATGAACTAGTTCAGTTCATACTTCAAAAAATGAACTAGTTCATTTATAGCTCTTTTTTCCACATACTGCGAGCTTTTATATTATTATTATTGCCGCCCACAGACAATTATTTTATCGACGGGCAAAGTGTGCACAGAAACGTAAGATTTTTCCCATCCTCACCGACCTTGTCATAAAATCCATTTAAATGATCATACGACGCCTCCTTGCTCGCTGCTTTGTCGACGGCGGCCACGGCGCGACGCTGCTGGCTGGTGTTGCCAGACTGGGTGTTTTTCATTACATATTAAGGCTTGCTTACGTGTTTTAGCCGGGTTTTTGCCTAGACGGCTCTATAGAAATCTGGCACCCAATTGTACAAAATTAAACTGAGGGAGCGTGCGTTCATAGACACCAGAATGAACGCGCTCACAGTAACGTTCATCAGGCAGTAATACAGTACATTCAGTTCACGTTCGCCGAAAATATGAACACGTTCATGAACTATTGTTCATTGACTGGACAGTAATGACTGGACGTGGGCTATTTTGACCTGCCTCAGTAAGCAACCAAAAATGCCATAGTATAAACACAGAGGACACTAACTCCCTAGAAATCAGCCAGACATACTAGAAACTACATAGCAATGTCATAGTAACCACTAAGATCACCGTATTATATGCATTAGTAAAAACGCCTTAGTTACTCAGACACCCTACCAGCCGCAATGTCCTGTAACCACTCAGACAACTTAGCAATGGCATAGAAATACCTTGTTACCATTCAGAACACTCTAGCAACCTCATAGCTACACCCTATTACCACGCATACACTCTAGCAACCACATATCAATGTTCTAGTAATCTCACAGACAACCTAACATCTACATAGCAACATTCAAGTTACCACTCACAACATCCTAGCAGCCACAGAGCAAACCCATAAAAGATTTCCAGAACACCCTAATAGTAACCATAGCTTAAATTGTCTATATTGATTGATCAGTTGGACCTGGTTTTAGGCCAGGTAGACAATTTTGGTTCAAGCTGATTATCAACGACAAATTAGCTAAAAAAAAACCTCAAACCTCTCGACCACTTTAAACTCCTCTGACTTTATAGGTTAAACCAAGTAACAATCCTGTAAAATCAATATTGCAACAAAAAGCATCAATATTAGATTGGACTAGATCATTTCCCCCTAGAATTTAGTAGTTCACATATGACTGGTAGAGTCAGAAAGGATGTTTCACTTCTCCCTTCACAGACACTGATCCCAACAACCCGGTATTCTGGTAATCTAGGGAGAGACGGCTTAGCCCAAAGGATAAAAACGATAGATGGATGGATGGAGAATATAGGGCGGATACAATGGATAAATGAGCTGGGTAGAGGAAGAAAGTCATTTTTTTCTACAACTCTCCAATCAGAATATTTTCTACCTGACTTTCTCTGACCTTCTCTCTGTATTCATCTTAGAAATCTCTAATTTAAGAAAAAAATTAATCTTTTCAAGACAATTGGAGCTACTATAAAGATAGATCTCATCTTTGATCAGGGATTTACAGTAGGCGTAAGTACAATATCCTCTTTATATGAGTTTTTCAAGCAATAGACAATGTGGACACACATTGTCCCTTTAGCCCCTTTCACACAGAGTTTCCGGAAAAAACACGGATAAAGTGTCCCGGGATTTGTCCTGGGATAGTTTTGGATTTTGGTTCATTCACACTGCCAGTGATTTTCCAGAATATGTGAGTGAGTTAATACCCGTAAAGATCCCGTGAACACGTGAAATCAGTATGTGACGTGTAACGTACGCGTCGAAAACAGGTTGTGGTACAACAGCAGAAGTTTGCATTTTTTTTCCAGATTCTTTTGTACACTAACGTATCGTGTCGTTCCACAAAGCTGCGATCTCAGTTTCAGCGTGGATAATAAGGAGCTCCCTGGTCTACAGTTTGCAGACATTTTTTTGTTATTTCTTTGTTGATGACGAACACAACCTTTCTACTAAGAGCAACAGAGTCACACAATAACAACACTGTGCTGGCACGTGTATCATCAGTACGACACACCCCTTAGGACATTGGTCCTGTCTTTTGTTGGCATCAATCCCGGGACGTGTTTGCGTTCACTCAGAAGGCACTCTATTTTACGTCAATTTCCCGGGATCAACACGCTGTGTTAAAGGGCTTTTGTGTCACCAAGACAAGGTCCAACACTGTCTAAGGGTGTTTTCCCACCTAGTTTGTTTGAGCCCTCCAAATGCGCTCAGAGCAGTTTAGCGTGTATATGTGAACAAACCAAGTGATCCTAGTAATATGTGAAAGCAAGGAGGTCACGGTCCGCTTTAAGTTTCGTTTCGATTCGGCATGCCATACCTGCAGCCAAGTTCCATCACTGTTGAAAACAACACAAACATTTTTTATCATGGTAGGTAGCCCTTGGCCGGTTGCTTAAAAGGAACAACAGAAGAACATGAAAGAACCCGCGACAAAATGTGTAGAAGTGGGGAGTCTGCTGAAATGAAGGATTCCTGTCCTTTCTATGATGACTTGGATGAAATTTTGGGTGCAAGCACTATTAAGCTTTTCCTACAGATCCTTATAGGTGAAAGTGTCATCATGCAAAATAATGAGGAACAAGATAAGGGTATAATTTTGCATCCCTATGTAAATGCTTATAATATATCAACACTGTCGAGCCATTTAGACTTGGCAAGTCATAGAACTATTTAAAATGGTTGCACTATAAACAAAATATTTTGTTTTACTATTTTGGCGACTTTCTGCTGCTTGCAAACAGACTCTTTTGAGGAGACAGTGGATTGCCACTTCATTTGTCACACTGATTGCCCTTGCTATGCACAAATACAGTGCAGGCTCACTATTGCTCGTATCCAAATCATCGACACCATTTAGAAATTGGCTAAAAGGCACAAAATGCAACATTGTAACAAATTAAATCCCTGTTTCGGAACAAAGCCAACGATCTACAGGTCTGACACCCTAACACCCTAAAATAATTAGGCAGTCTGTAAAAGCCAAGAGAGGAGCTGAAAAAAGGTGGAAAAACCAGGAGATCTGAGCCAATCAAACAAGGCACCAAAGTGTTGGAATAATCAGTGCATATTTCACTTGTTAAAAGGCCGTGAACTGTGATATGTCTGAGAAGGTACAAAACTGCTATTTTTGTTCAAGTTGTCAAAGGAGCAATAGCGGGAAGACGGATGGGTTTCGTCTGTGGTGCTACAGCGATCTAAAAAAACACGGAGATTGTTGGTTTTCTAACTCAACGAAATGATCTCTTTATACATATATTAGCGAGGATATGAGAGAAAATGATCTCCGCCCCGAGCTCAGAAAATAGAGCTCACAGAAGTCGTGCTTATTGATTTTCCCACAATCCCGACTGTCATATTTCTCTCTTATTGTCAGATTTTATGTTCGAGAAGCAGTTGTCTAATAGCACAGCAACTAAGGACTAAAGCTCTGTCGTGCACAAGAAAGGTGATGTGTGTGGGTGTGTATACGTGTGACACATTACACGCTTCCCATTCTTTGCTTTTTCAGCAGGTAGAAAGCAGCCCTTGGGGGTGGCTGAGAAAGAATGGACTCTCTCTCGCTCTCTTTTAGTCTCTCTCTTTGGTCTTGGCAGGGTTAGCCCTGTCTCAGCTTGCCCAGGAAAATTGAGTTTGATGCTGATTGGGGCTTGCTGAGAGGATCTTTTTGTTCCCTTGCTACGAGGCAAGAAGGACGAGAGGAGTACTCAGCAGCTCCAGCCCAGAGCACTGAACTAAATCAAAAAACCCAGCAGTCAATAACGCTTATTAAAGCATAACCAATGACAGGGTGTGAGAAGCAGACAGAGTTGAAACGAGAGTTGAAAAAGACAAAAGAAAATGAGAAGACAGATTCGTACAGGCCATGTGTGACTCTAAAATACATTGATGCACTTTGCAGAGGCTTCCTTCCAATGCGACTTTCCAGATATCATAAGAGTTTGCAAAGTTGTCCTTGGGACAATAACATCTTTCACAACTGACTCAACATTATTTAATAAACAGGTCCAATCAAAATCCAACCATCAAATCTCAAATACAACATCAGCGCAGAATGCTTTAATAAATTCAACTTTATTGTAAAATCTTGCCAACATTGATAACGCAATAGTTAACATTAAATAAGTTACACAGTATATACTAATCTAAAGCCCCTTTTCCATATATCCAACCTGGTTTAGATCAGGTTCAACAGGCTCACCGCACTCGGTATAAACGTTCATCCAGAGTTTGCGATTGATTCTGATGTGCATGCACATGAAAGTGTGACACGTGTGACAAACAGCCAATCACACAGAGAGGGGGACTATGTAAGCATCTTTTATGTAAAATAGGACAGTACTAAATAAAATTAAATAATTAAAAAAAATATGCATTTTGTATAATCCCTCTTATTTTGTTGAATCATGAATTATACATGTAATTATATAACATGTATAATAATTATATAACATGTATAATTCGTTACTTTATTTAGCACTTTTCTGGGTAAAAGTGCTTTACATATGAAAGGAGGAATCTACTCAACTACCACCAATTTATAAAAATATAAATTTTTATAGCAGTCATATTTCTTTTGCCACCATATAACCAAATTTAACTATTATGGTAAAAATATTCTAACGATCTTGAGTGGTTTATTTGTATTTTTTATTTATTTATTTTTCTTGCTTTACTGTATTAACTGTCAATTATATTTATAAATTAACCACCCAGCAAAAACTCTAGTGTTAAATTAACTCTCCTGGGAGTTTATCTGGCTCTAGACTCAAGAGTGTTAAAGTGTTAAAATATGAGTCTTAAATTAACACTCAAGTATGTTAACATCAATGAGCTAATTAAGTGATTAATTGAATGATGCTTGACCATCATTGAAGACACCTGATGTTAACAAGCAGAATCACTGAAGGGGAATATCTAATTTTCGAAAGTTACCATTATGGTGATCATTGTTTGCTTTAGTAGGCCTCTTGTCTACTATCAACATTAGATTTAGTTTGGCTGTTGTAATAGAGTTACAACTGCCAGATGAACTAAGAGAAAATGTGGTGTTGGTTATGGTTTGAAATCATCGCTTGACCAGAATCACAAAACTCATTTAGAGCGTTAGGTTTACCTTGTTGATAACAACAACACTACAATTCTATAGCAAGTATTTTTCAGCACTTTCAATATAATCCAAAATATTTCGTAAAATTAGTTCTGATCAAAAGAGTTCGAAAAAATCATTATTTAGACACTGACATCAATAATCAGCCTGTGAATCTCAACAATGGTGACAATAATAAAGCATGTTGAAGTGCATTATGTGCTCAATAATCAATAATATAATAGGATCAATTGTTAGTTTTATGAATTAGCTAATTGAACCATATTGTAAAAGTATTACAAATGTTTTTGTTTGTTTGTTTGTTTTGTTTTTTTTAAACAAGTGCTCACAAACTTGGGTAAAATATATTCCTAGAATTTTAACAACCAAACCAGCTCACTCTCAAAATTCAGTCCTGAAAATCTAAGTGTGACAGCAACCATATTTTGCTGTGGTGTGTACATACTCGATATAGAAAGTACAGACAAACCTCAAACGTGGAAAGTGTTAATGCCTATGCGTTATCGACATAGTCTGCAAACTCAGATTGATGCAGTCATTACAGAAGCGAACAGAGTCCTCTTTTCGGTGCAAACGAGAGTGTGTGGGGGGAGCGATTGAAAGATAAAGAGCGGAGGCCTTTAATCTTGATAAAAGATAATGAACTCAAGCCCAAAGATAAAGAGTAAAACGAGAGCTCTCAATCTGTAGGAGGATGCTATGAGTGAATGTGTGGGGTACGGAGAGGAAGATAACAGAGATAGAATCCTGCAATGTGAGACGGGATGCAGATATCCAGAGCAACGGCATCCATGCTCACAGGACGTGATGTCACAGACATCTCGATGTCCTTACCTATCGGCCTCAGGGGCCCCGAGGGCGATCGCTCGCTCTTATCAGCTCAAATTGCCGACTGACACTTCACCCACCTTCCCCCCCCAAAAAAACACGAATAAAGAACGGACAAGATGAAATATGAGGGCTTTCAGCATCACTTAGGCCTGCAGAATAAGTCAATTAGTCATGGCAGCCAACAGTCAAGAAGAGATTCTACATGACAGCCTTAACGAGGACCTCAAAGAACCAGCATTCGACAGCTCGTTAAATTAATCCACTGGGTGTAAGCTAGAGAGAGAGAGAGAGAGAGAGAGAGGGAGCAAGAAAGATGGATGCGAAGGAAAGCAAAAATCATTTCACTTTTGATATATTAAATGCTGTCACAAATATTTTGCTACATATTGCAACACAGCAGGTGATGCCGACAGGAAGTGTGAGTGACAAGCCTGCAGTTAGATGGATCAATTATTAACGATGCGTCAATGATATGAACCTTGGCGTCAGGGTATCTGGCTTGGCTTTAGAGCGGTGATGTGCCTTCCCTCCCCAAGCCAAATCTCAGAGGAAATGCACATGCATAGAAGAATGACCTTAGAGTGGATGATGCTGGACAGCTTTGTTTTGACAGGCGGATTTGAGCTGCCCTGCTTTAGGCTGCGGGTCGAGTGAACACGCACCTCCATACAGCTCTCTCTCTGTGTGTGGGGGGGCTCACGAATGAGCAAGAATGAATCTCCAGCACAGATGTGCTGGACCCTTGGTATATGTCTGACCTTCACACAGCTGAAGCTCAATGCAGATGCCCTTTGGGGCTGTTTGATGAGAAGATGAGAAAAAAAAAACAAGGGATGAAATGGACGACAGAAGGCCTTTCCATCAATCTCCCCTCAGAGCGCTGCTCTTCAACTGGACCCGGACTATCTTTTCTGGCCCAGACAGCCATGCCTGATGACCCTTAAATCCCTCCCCTCTGCCTCAAACCATCCATGTTTCATCATGCCCACAGGCACAGAACTGCCTCTCTCTTGCATCTTTCCATCCACCCTTTCATTTCCATCTGGTCCTGCCAGCCCGGTGCCCGGATACAGGCCAAATTTTCATCTCCTGATGCCTCAAAGACCCGCCTGCGACAAACAGGGACAAATTCTAGGCCACACACCAGCAGTGTTACTGATAGGTATTACTAATACTTTTTTCGAAAGTCTATCTTTTCTAGTATCAAGCTACTTTTTGTTACTGAAAAAGATGCACAACCTGGAATAAGTCTTATTTATAAACTGTTTCATTAAAGGGATAGTACACTTTTTAGGGAAATAGGCTCATTTTACAACTCCCTCAGGGTCAAATATTTGGGTTTTACCGTTTTCGAATCCATTCGGGCGATTTTCTGATTTTTAAAAGAATATCAGAAACCAGACAGTTTCTGGTCTCATTGACTTCCATAGTAGGAAAAATATATACTATGGAAGTCAATGAGACCAGAAACTCTGATTACTGATATTCTTTTAAAAATCAGAAAATCGCCCGAATGGAATCGAAAATGGTAAAAAAAAGTCAGCTGTTTAAATCTGGAGGAGTTGTAAAATGAGCCTATTTCCAAAAAAAAAAAAAAAAGTGGAGTATCCCTTTAAGATGGTTTATGAACCAATTATGTGTTAAAAGTTTGAGGTCAGTAAGAGTTTTTGAAAGAAAGTAATTCTGCCATAAAATCCATATTTAACTATTTAGAGTTTGGTTACAAACTCTGGTTAGTGAAAAAGACCACATGGAATACCACATGCAATGGTGTAACAGTTTTGTGTATTCGCCCCAGGGAGGCAGGAAAGACGGTTTGGCCTATCTTAAGATAGAAAACCAAAATTGAGTGACCTATTTTGGGATTTTTTTGAAAAAAGGAAAAAAAAATCATCTTAATTGCTTATTGGACTACAATGATCACCTTTACATACAATAATCCTAAAATACAGCACACTTCTTAGATCTGTGTACTAGACATTATGTCTTCATAATTGTGTACTAAAGATAGGTGATGGAGTCTAAAGCCAAGACAGAAGGATCTCTCTCATTTAATCATTCACACATATTCAGTACATATCTGACAAGATATTCTGAGGGAACTCGTTTTACATTCACCAAACAGCAAGAAGTTAGCAAACCTGACATCCTTACTGTATTTTCAACCTCTGAACATTTTATGTTTACACAAAAACCTCATAGATATGTGTGTGACAGCAAATATCTAGAGTCTTTCATAATGCAGCTCTCTGAAGAAAAATGAATCTTTCATACAGCACCACTTAAGCGCATCAAATTACATAATGCATACTGACTATACATAAGGTTTTGATGTGAATTTGCCTTTGTGTACAATCAGTATATACTTTGAAAAAATGAAGTACATCAACATTTGAGGGATTTTGCAGACATTTATGCATAGTAGCTTACAAAAAGTGCTTTAGCTTCACATGTGAAAGTGTTATGAGGGTAAACATGCAGTTTAAATAATTATCTCCTAAAGTACATTCTATATAAATGCAAACTAGTACAACAGTACTGAAACATATGATGACAACTGTGTCTTGATATTGCATCAGAAAAGCATCGCAAACCAATCTTCTTATATAAGGCCTGCTAAAAATTGTAGGCAATATCAAACCAAAACTCATGTACAGATGCCTATTTTGAAAATCCGCATGAAGTAATATACCATCTGAGGACCTTTGACATACTATTTGGAATGCACTATGTTTTAGGTCGCACTAATCCTAATCTTGCATACAATTTAGGATGGTTTGCATGCAATTTGGAATTCAGTCTTCAACTGCCTTCAAGTCCTCCTGTGAGGTTCCTACTTGCGTGTTTATTGCAAGTCATTATAATGATTTGATATAGATGGGAAGCCTTAGCTCATGTACAACAAATTGAAATGACAGATGCACATTAGGTGTGTAATTCACATGTTATCTGCTGCTGTCTTCAGAAAAAAAACAAATAACATAATGCTCCTTTTCTATTTCACCAGTGTGTGAGCATTTGTGAATACTCTGGGCTATGTGCACAGGCGAAGGTGTAAAAGAGTTCTCATAATTGTGAATGTACGAAGAAATGTACATTTTAAATCCCTTGTCCCTTTTACTTGTCGGGGTGCGGGACAGGGCACCGACGATCCTGTGGATGTCGCTGACGCTTACTGCTGGTAAATCCAAATTTTCTGTGGTAAAATTCCAGTAGTGAAATCGACAGGCTCATAACCGGAAATTGATATGCCAATTCTGAATGAAATTTAACGTTCGCTCCGCCCATTGTGCACATAGGCTCTTGCATCAATGTTACACTATCTATAGGAGTCATGCATCTCTAACACATAATTAATTTGCATAAAGCAAAGAGTAAGTATTAGTTTAACTTAGTTGAGTACAAGTTAAAACCATTGAACCATGTTTCATATGCTCTCTTTTACAGTGTGCATGCATTTACAAGTGCATGCAACTCATAATTGGGTGTTTTTCAATAATTTTCCCTCAAAAAATACCTCATCACATTTTTTTTTTACAAACAAATACAACTTTATTCACACCACACTGGACAATTTTGCTCATAATTAAAAAATTTTTACTACCAATAAACTTACACTTGTTAATCAAGTTGAAAAATATGATTTGTTAACAAAATTAATTATAATTTTAAATTACAAAAAAAGGAAAAGGAGAGGTAAAAAAAATGTGTCTTTAGGATATATGAAATGCTAAAAGTGAAATTAACATTATTAGGACAAAAGGGTCCATTCTATTTAGAAAAAAAAAGTTTTAAATGTTGCTTTCACCACAGAATGCCATTTTACACCTATCATTTGAGATGTGAAGAAAATTTGCATGACTTTCAGAAAAAGGGCTACAGGGCCATTTATGATTTTTTTGAATGTTTTTTTTTTTAATTGAAAAGCCACATAAGCATTTTATCATTCATGTTTCCTATGGGTAATTACAACAGTGCTGTGACATTCATGTGTGTTCATCTCATAAATACGATCATTCTGATGTCCCTTGAGGGCAGCTTTAGAGCAGGGGGAGCTCAGTCCTATTTCCTGCTGAAATTAGCTCCAACTCTAATCAAATACACCTGAACCGGCTAATCAAGCTCTTTGAGTGTGGTTAGAAATTAAAGTCAGGTGTGAAAGAGTGGATTTGGAACTCTTCCTGACAAACTTACCACATATTGAATCATAGACCATTTTGCAAGATGTAAACAACACTGGTCCAGAAGCACTTCCTGTTTCAGTTTTTTAACACTATAAAAGCTGGGATAAAATACGCTACAACCAACAGAACATGTAAGACTGAATCAAAAAGTTAAACAACATCTTTAAGATGTTTTATTTACATGTGAAATAAAGAAAACAGTGACAAACTGAAACAGGAAGCGTTTCTGGACCAGTGTTGTTTACATCTAGCAAATAGGAGGCTCTTCCGGTTTGAGGAACTTCCACTCAAAAAGACTAAAACAAATCATTTCAAATCATACGGTTGCGCTACAAATAGGCCTAATACTTACAGTATCTGTCAGTTTGGGCCTAATCCTTATCTGTCAGTTTGACTGAATGGGCTGTCAATTTTCCTTCATGTTTTATTTTCAGACGTCAGAAGAATAATGTAACGCTTGATATTTTAATGTGATACGGCACGACAAGAATATATGTGGCAGAGCTCTTTTCTGTCTGCTGCGTTTTTTTCCTCCTGATTATTTTTTAGTATTCGTTCCACTGTAACAGCATGAAATAGAACAACATGTACAGCACATTTGTGGTCTGGTCTCCTGATTTACCGATTTACAATATCCACTGGAATGCACCATGAATCTTTTGTCTCTTTCCAGGTTTGTTTTATGCTTTAAAATGTAACTGTCTCCCCCTTTCCCTTATAATCCCTATTAGCAGTATTTACTGGAACATTCTAAAGCAGGTACATGCAATATTTGTGCTTTTACACTTTTAAGTTCACATTTAATATTCAATGGTTGAAGGATAAGTAAAATTACCCTTAATGACCCTTAATAGTTTGTCTATTTCATAGAGTGAGCCTTTCACTGATTGTTTACAGTTAAATGGAAGCCACTACCATAATTCACACAAAGCATCACACGTAGGAAAAACATGGACATGAAAGATCCCAAAGAGCAGGACTGAGCAAGCTGGAGAAAGAAAGTGACAATGCGAATCCTATTTTGTCCCTCCTTCTGCTCAAACCACTGCAATATGGGTCTTAGTCTGATGAACACACACACATTTCAAAGCTGTGTGATGGTGAGATGGTGCAGGAGCACTGTTGGAGATAAGTCTAATTTATTTATGTGTCTGTTATTGTCTTGGGATTTTGCCTTTAAGACAGAAAGTGCAGAAGTCAGAAAGGGTGAACGGATAATGGAACATTTCAAAATAAATGGCAGAATGAGAGACAAAGGAAGAGGGGGAGAAACACAGCCAAGGACCAGAAAACGAACGAACAAACAAACAAACAAAAAAAACATCTGCTTATGAATACCAAACAGTCCATGTTCATGTGCTTGCTCAGTATTCAGAAACTTTGCAAAGCTAATTGAAATGGTGTGATAAATGTGTTTATTCGTGTCACAGCCACAAGAGAGCCAGTCAGAACCCTCAGAAGGTCAGTTACAAAATGTCTGTTACTGTAGAGAGTTCCCAAAACCCACAACTACATAAGGGGAAATAGTCTCAGTTACAGACAGAACTATAAGAAAATAGTCAAATAGTCAACCAACTGTCTGATAATATGAATAATTATTAATATCTGTAAGATAGCAGTGATCATATGCAAAAAAACTATGTTTGTACACCAATAGAAAAGGAATATATACTGTATTGTTTCTCCTAGACAGAAAAGAGATTAAAATGTGGAAAAAATTTAAGTAAATCAAGTTGAGAGGCGCAAAATTTTCAAATTAGTAATTGATCTATGTTTTTCAATGATCAATTCTTCAAGTAAGATTTAATTCCCCCTATTTCTGCATGACACGTGTCTACATCTCGTGTCACGCCGCAAAAGCTAAATGCTGTTTACACTGGATGCAACAAAGCGCCTGTTGCAAAGCATTTAGAATTTATGTCAGAACGTCATAAATTTGTCGGTCGCGTGTAGATGAGGTGTAAGTGCTTTAATTGCTACAATAAGTTATGGCACCTACATTAACATTATAGCTCTACACTCTTCAGTATCTCTTACAATTGTCTCATTTGTGTCCATTGTTATTTCTGCTAATGTACATCTGAGATAATACAGACAGATACTTAAATGAACAAAAAATGCAATTTAGTCTCTTAAGCTATTAAAGGGCAACTTCAGAGAAATAAAAACCTTCCTTGGTGCCAAGCAGCATATAAAGAACAATAGCCACTTATCCGGAGTGAGTTCACATCAGAACAGCTTCTGCTTTGCAAAATCAAGGCCTAGAGGGCAGGCCGGCTAAAACATAACCCTGGGTTTTATGAGTATACACTCAATAGCAGGACCTCATAAATGTTCCCGTTTCCTCACGAAGAGTGAAAGAGAGAGGAGGCAATAAAGAGGAGCAAATAGACAGGTTTCCACACATCAGGTGGAAAAGAGAAAGGGGGATTTCGAAAAAGGCTCTTTTTAACAAGACCATGATGAGTTCGGTCTTGAGCCAGACAGAAGCTGCATTATGGTTCATTCTAAACACAAGCAATTTAATAAATTAAAGATTCACAGGAAGTGAAAGACGTATATTACGCTCACCATGTTGCATTTATTTAATCAAAATAGAGTAAATATTGTGAAATATTACAATGTTTTCCATTTTGAGATATTTTAAAATGTAATAATCCGGGGCGGTGATGGAGTGGATAAGGCACATGCCTTTGGTGTGTGAGACCCAGGTTCGAATCCACTGTGAGACACCAATGTGTCCCTGAGCAAGACACTTAACCTAGTTGCTCCAGAGATGTGTGACCTCTGACATTTATAGCAATTGTAAGTCACTTTGGATAAAAGCGTCAGCTAAATGAATAAATATCTCTGGTATCTCACATGTCTTCAGTGCCACATGATCCTCCAGAAATCATTCTGATATGCTGATTAAGTGCTCAAGAAACATCTCTTCTTATTATTATCTTTACCACACACACACACACACCTTTCATAATTCTAAATCTCTGAGGTTAAAGATTTAGGCCACTTGCTCTAAGCATTCCCAGTGTTGTGCTCAAGATCAACCTCGTGCAAAGCCACCGTGGCCATTTTATAAGAAAAGCAATATTCTGTGGATGCTTTGGCCGACAGAATAATATCATTCCCTCAACTGGAGTGGTCCACACAGGAGGTTTTCTAAGGTCCATGGACCAGGCAACACATCTTGGCCCAGACCTTCGTATTTCACACCCCAATTTTGTGAATCGAAAAGGGAGCAGGGAAATGCTGAATAAATATGGGACTATAGTGTGCACCCAGTGACGCAGTGTTTATCTGCAAAAACCAGACGTGGCACCAGCCATTCACGCTTTTGTGCCACTCTGCTCATGAATACGGCATGCAAAATGAACTCATAAATAGAGGAAGAGGGAAGAGGGAAGAGGGAAGAGGGAAGAGGGAAGAGGGAAGGGAAGGGAAGGGAAGGGAAGGGAAGGGAAGGGAAGGGAAGGGAAGGGAAGGGAAGGGAAGGGAAGGGAAGGGAAGGGAAGGGAAGGGAAGGGAAGGGAAGGGAAGGGAAGGGAAGGGAAGGGAAGGGAAGGGAAGGGAAGGGAAGGGAAGGGAAGGGAATCTCTTACAACCTTTTAGTACAAATATTTAAAAATAAAAAAAATGAGTTATTCGTCCTACAACATAAAACTTCTCTTAAACACCACTTTTCTGTAAATGTCATTAAGCCTCCACTCCAACATTATAAGCAAACTCAATTTTTAATTAACCCCTTCAACATTCTCTCTGAATCCATTTAGACCCAGATTTTTTTCCCTCTGGTCTTCCAAATTCGCAATTTCACAGAATTTGTGGAATTTGCTGATTTTTTTTAGGGAATAAATAGAAAGCAGTTCAGTACACTTGAAATCAAATAGCGATGTAATATTAAACCACAAAGACTATTGAAATATGAATCCTGCATTCAAACTGGTCATCAAAATAAGTTTGGTTTAACTTGACAGAAATATATTACTATTGTGCAGTAAAATTGAAATATGTCTCAATGTAATAACACTAACACTAGTCCAAATAAATTATCATCAAAACTTAATGTAAGGAATAATACATTTTTCTTCCATGTTTGTGCAGAAAGTCATTTGACAAAAATTGATTTAATTTCATGATTAAAATTGATGATAAATGAAAAAATGTGTCTTTTATGTCTAAAAAAAACACAACACAGAAATAGAGTGACATTTTTTTCATAGATTTTTTTTTAAATGTATACGTTCAATGATTATGAAATTAATTACCTACTGTATCTAAGTGAATAATTTTAGATAATAAACAGTTTTAGAGCTGAAATCAGTCTGAAAGCTTGAATTCTGCTTTTAATATCGATCAAGTCTTGACCGCCTTCACACAGAGGCAAATAAAGTTGCCCAACACGAATCCAGTGTTTACCATTCCAGAAGAAATCCATTAGTGTCTTTTGTACAGAACCCACCAATTCTTCTGGCGCTTCAACCACTATTAGCTTATGCCACATTGTGGAGGCAGCTAAATTATTAATGACCAAAACTCTCCCCTTATAAGTTAGTTGGTGACAGCCATCGCCATTGAGATAATCGGGCAACCACATTCTCCAGCAGTAACTCTCAATTTTTCTCCAGAAACCTAGAAGAACCCCCCAAAAAACACCCAGGGCTATAAAACCTTCTCTACCCCACTTTAATCCACCCGGTAACTCTGGATGCCTTGCTTTATCCATTGACCTAAGGCATATCTATCACTCTTACTCCAAATTACTTTTGCAGTGGATACCTTTTCCTATAGGCTACTTCTATGCTTTTTCTAATATTGTTAACATCTTCGTGTCCACATTGTTCAACAGCATTGCAGATAGCACAATTCTATTACAATTAGAATCATTTGGAATGGAAAACCCTTTAAGATCTCAATGGCAATGATGTTTGACCAGAGAATGGGCAACCCTTGTCTGATTCCTTTTTTTTTAAGCCTTACGCTTTCTTAGTTTTGTAAGCGTTTTCCTCAATCGAAACCTCTTTTTTTCCATTCAGTTCATCCATTCCAACAGTTCGCTCCAATTTGACCGCCGATTTCACAAATTTTTCAGAGGCAGGAAAATAATCTCTAATTTCTACCATTCTTCCAAATGTCTCATCCAGAAAATCATTTATATGCCGGAGAGGATTTATATTGCTATCTTCCATCTGAGACCCTGTTTCAGAAACACCTGACATTTGAGAGAATGTATCATCATCCCTCATTTCTACTTTACTTTTTCATCCGCTACCACAGTCTTTAGCATTTTCTCATTCGTAAGTATCCCAAATCCACTTGTAGGCTACTCGCAATCTCAGAAATCAAACCATTCTCATCAATAATATCTTGTACTTATACAGACTGATTTTCCTCTTGTACAACAATTTCCTGAACCTCAATCCCTTCATTATCACACTCAGCTACTTCAGCTATGGCCTGCTCAGTCACGGTTTCAGTTCGTTCAATTTCTACCAACTCATTCTCTCCACGTTCTAACGTTACCTTGTCAACATCGTCACCACATTCATAACATTTCGATCCAACGGTTGAAGCACAAACCATAAACATCTTACCTCATCCACTACGCAAAACAATATATCCAGCATTGGCTCATTTAAAAACATGAAAACCTGACGTTGAAACCACATATGTTTTAATTCCAAACTTCTACAACCCAGTGATATGGCTTTTATCGCGCTGGTTATTCTTCCGAACCTAATGAGTTTTCTCTCAATAACGTCCTCTGGGATAAACAGCGGCACATTCGGTATAATTACCTTAGATGTTAATGTTACCATGGAAATATTGGACAAAACACTCCATTAATCACAACACCACTTTAGATAACCAGTTTTGCAACCAGTTGCTCCTCTTTTAGAAAGGCCGCTACCGCCTTGTTCATCCTTGATGCTGAATATATCTTTTAATTAGCAAATTATTATATGTTTTAAAACTGAGAAAGAAAAAAAAGATATGAAAAATAAAGAACGATAATAAAAATATATAAGCAGACAGTTGAAACCGATTCTCATATATCTTTCGAGAAGAGATGAGAATAGAAGAGTGTACTTGATTTCTCTAAAGTGGTGATCAAATGCCAATTAGTGGTGCAATGAATCAATCAAGCCAAAGCTAAAACAAAGTTGTTTTTTTGTCACAAAGTGAAAAAATGCATGGCTTTTGGAGCAAATGCTCTTGTTTTGGAATACATCTCATTAAGGAGTGCCTAGGGAGGAAATCATTCATAAAACATTAAGAAACAGCTTTTATTTCATTCATTATTAAAGCACAATCTCCTCAAACCACAACCACAGGATCGTGCTATTTACAGGCACTATGGAGGGACAGGACTGAGACAAGAACAGTTAGAGCTGAGAACATAGTAAGGCATAGTAAGGCTCACACACACACACACGCTGTAAGGTTTGTGTGTGTGTGTGTGTGTGTGTTCTTCCTGGGCTTGGCCAGCTCACAGTGACCCATTTTAACTACATGATAGAGAGTCAAAAATAGTCCCTGATTATTGCTGGCACACTTTCAGACAGACCACAGGGGCCTGGACTGAAGGTCACTCCTTCGTCCTCGATCGCTCTCGCTCTTTTTCCTACTGGACACAAATTATGATCTAGTTCTCCATTACATGCAAAGGCCACGGCACAGAGCGATCCTTAAGAGAATTACCCTTGACCTTGACAGGAAAACAAAAGGATCCTCCAGTGTAAACTGGGTAAACAGATACATCAGTCACCATGTCGGCATCTTGGTGGCGTGTAACTGAACTGTAACCGATCCCTTATGTCAGATCTTTGGCTGATGTGCTAATTTGACTCACGCAGATGAGGTTGTCTTCACTGATTGTCTTTTAACTTAATGTTTTGTCAAAGCTGAAATTGCTTGAATAAAATAAAGCATTTATAAATAATTGATATGCAGTTGTTTGGAGGAGTCTAATAATTTTGTCAACATCATGTGCGTCATCGCCAACATCATGTTTACACCAGTGCTTAATTAGAGCTTTTAAACGATCCGGCATTATCAAGTCCATTACATGGTGACTGTGCGAGTTTATGCAGATTTGATATTGGTGGTTCAAGTTTTGATATTGGCCCTCGACACACACACACATATATATATTACATATATGACATATATATATATATATATATATATATATTACATATATGACATATATATATATATATATATATATATATATATATATGTGTGTGTGTGTGTGTGTGTGTGTGTGTGTGTGTGTGTGTGTGTGTGTGTGTGTTTTAGTGTCAGTACTACATTAAACTGCTATATATTATGTTGAATATACTGTAGGCTATATGTAATGGGGAAATATTTGTGGGTCCTGATAATGCCAAATGTCTTTTGTTACCAATAAAAAGCGGCCTACATTCTTTTAAATATATCTAGCCAGTGACAGAGTGCAATGTTCATCTAACATAACTCTTTTTTCAGCTTAAGTATCATCAATATTTGTATTCTAGTGTCACCATTGTCCTGTGCATTGGGTTACCTGTAGTAAGTCCAAGCCTATTCTTTTCAACCCCTAATGTAAAACCAAATTTAGGATTTTAATCAACAGTACATTTTTGTTAACCTTTTACCATATGTCTTGGAGTATCGCAATAATATTGCATCATAAGTTCAGTATTGTTTAATGTATCAAATCGTGACATGAGGGTATCGTTACAAGAGCACGACCATATTAGGCATTTTCCTAGCTATCGGTATCGACATTTATAATGGCCGATAAATGGATTTTTTTTTAAATGCAGGTGCGGTGATTCAAAAACGCATAAAAGCTGTCACAAAGAACTGGCAAAAGTAATGATTGCGAATACATCAAATATAGCAAGGAGACATTTTAATTGTTTTTAATAAACAAGTGTTTTCAGTCAGTGTCGCTGCAAAGTTGACAATGCTAACTCGCAATCTTCAGTCAACACGCCAGAGAGAAATGCAAATTTCATACAGATTACAGCAGAGAGCAGCCTGTCTTTCGTTTCTGTTTAAAAGTAGACATTTCAATATAGATATATTTCTCAGGTCTAGACGCTGAGTTTCGGTTCATTTATGAGATGATTTTGCTGTTCACGCGCCAGCACATCCGTGTCGAGATGAACTATTGTCTGTTATGTACTTCTTATTTATTAAATCCAGGCAATTGGTTGATGAAACATTGATTAAAATGCATTGCATGAGCGACAAATCAAAACAGTAAACTGATACCCCATTCTGCTTTGTAACTGGCACTTTTTCGCATCTAGGGTAAACAGCTGTTGCGACGCGAGCAATAACGGCCATGTCTGGTGTAGACAATTTTAAAGCTCATTCTGCTTATAATGCTAAATATTAATGTATATAATTGTAACACTATGTATCAAGTTTAGTACATTTTGCTTACTACTTATTTAAAAATAGTATAAAAGTACTGTACATAAGTAATTAAAAACGTTTTCATTATGATATTATTAAATTTAATTTAGTAAAAAGATTCAAAAGAGTTCTTCCTCCACTGGTAGAGATTAGAGGAATTAAGACTATACATAGAAAATAAGGTTTTGTCAGTATACACATACATAATATTGCTACTGTATTATAATATACACATAAATAATATCGGCCGATATATCGGTATCTGGCTTTTTTTTATCGGTATCAGCATCTGACCCCAAAAATCCATATCGATCGTTACACTACAAGCTGTTGTTGTTTCAGATGGATGGACAGATAGACAGACAGACATACAGACAGATTTTAAAATTTGTTGGGGGCGGGTTTCAATCTACAATTTCATTTCAGAATACAAGGAACCAGGGGCCCACAACACGCACACACACACACACACACGGAGTAAAGGTGAAATGTAATTACCCTTTGGAGCTCTGTGTCTGCTCTGCTCAAACAGATGTGAAGTCACTCAGCAAGTTGGAACGTTTGATAAACTTGACTTCAGAGCTGACAATTTCACAAACACACACACACATCGTTTACGTTGCACACAGACATTTTGCTGCAAGGGGCATTTGATGTGCTCGACTTCAGAGCTGACACTTCAATTTCAGGGGGCCTTTAAAGGAGACCTGGAGATTCACACTAATAAATTCCCCTATTAGGGAAGAGAGACATTTTCTTCTCTTCACTCTCTCACACCTCCATCGTACAGCCATATCCAGTCCTCATGTACACATCTACTGCACTCCTGAAGAAATTGGGTACTAGGAGCACCGGGAATGAGAGTTTGGACACATTCTAGTAGGAAAACACTTTCAATGCTAATAAAGTGCAGGTAGCATATATCTAGCTCAGCACATTGAGGATGTGCATACGTCTAGTTATTTGAAAAAACAGGCCTATTGCCAAGAATAAAAAGTCAGTTCATGTTTTGACAAAATTATTATCGTATTGAAATATAAAGAAAACCTGACAGCACATAAATATACAGAGTTTTACCTGAGCTGGTAGATGAAATGTTAGGAGAAGATGAGCTGCTAGGAAAAAAAAAAAAAACAATTATGATACGTATAATTGTAACTCTGTAATTCACAGAGGACGAAGATGAAATCTTGATCAAATAACATAAGGTTTATTAAGAAAGAGAATACCAAGCCAACAAGCGAGATAGAACTAGGTGATAAACTACATACACTGTGATAATTAACTAAAAGACGATCAGCTGTGATGAATAGAGTCATAGTGTCAATGGTAACTGATGAGTGGTGGAAAACTAGGAACAAATGTGACACATTGTTTGTGAAAACAAACAGAAAGTCCATAATAACTAAACAAACTGAACATAATGGTGACAGTACTACCCCCTCTGGCAAGGCGCGACCTCGCACCATGAGGAACAAGCAAAGGGGGGGGGAGGAGACGGTTTTGGAGGAAGACAAGGATGATGATGGCAGGACGAGGTGGATGATGACGATTCACTGGCAGAAATGGTGGAGATAGTCCGCTAGCACAGACCCAGAGCTTTCCCGTGTCAACAGCCCAAAGCGGAGTAGAGGGAGGAGCCAAGATGGTATTGAGGCTGACGACAACTCGGGGATGACAGACGGAGACGAGGCCGATGGAGATGAGGGCGATGGATCCACAGGTGCAGAAGAAGAGCTGATGGATTCAAGCGACACCGCTGGCACTGGAGACCAAGGCCATGCCGCTGCAACGAGCATCGGAGGAGTAGCCAGAGTACCCAAGGGACTGAGGTGGAACCGGTGTGAAGGAGGAACTCGCTGCAGCCATTGAAGTGGAAGAATGGACTGCACCGGACGGCCCACAAGTCTGTGATGGAAGCAGAGTGACGGTGACGACTGACCAAGCGGGAGCCAGCAGGACGAGGGAAACCAGTGGAGCCGCAAGTCCGAAGGGTCTCCGGTGGAGCCAAAGTTGGGAGGAGCCAAGATGGAGCAGACAGGTTGATGGGTTGAGGTAGAACGAAGAGGTCCAATGCCAAAAGTGGAGGATCTTCTTGTACTGACTGCTGGTGGTAACACGGCTTATGGCTCGACGTCATAGCGGGTCTTCCACGGAGATGGCACAGGGCTGGAAACATCCGGCAGCAGCGTGGCTGGAGGACTGGCTGAGCTCCGCGATGTTGACGGCAACGGAAATCTTGACAAGTTGATGAAAACAAGTTAGAGTCAATGGTGCTGTCTAGAAACAGCGATGATGAAGGTACCAGGTGGGATGGGGTGGGAGCTGATACTTCCTCATCGAAGTTTATTACCCAGTCCTCAATCTCAGAGGCCACGACAACTTTGTCCACTGATGTCGCAGGGTCACACCCCAGCTCAGACTCTTACTGGAGCTCCACTTCCGGGGCGAGGGATAGCTTTGTCCTCTTCCCCTACGTCTCTGGCTAACATGTTGTGGTGGGTGGTAGCTCTCCGTCTGTGGGGGGCATAGACATGTTCTCCGCGGTTCAAGGTGGTGATTCGGACTCTGGGTCTGGCTCGGACGCTCTCCAGACAACTGATGATGGTTTCTTTCTAATTTAATCCGGTGGTGTCTGGAGATTGGTCCCGATCCAGAACAGCAACTTCAGGGTCTAGTCAGGTGACTGCGAGATGGAAAAAAAATGTGTGGCTCTTCATAGACATGGACACAAACTTTGTATGTAGTCCATTTTGGTCAGTGTTTCTGTAACACTCAGATTCACACAAGATGAAGATGATGATCAAATAATTTAAGATTTATTAAGAACGAGATTAACAAGCCAACATGTGAGACAGTGTGTCTTAACACAAACAACAACCGACACTATAATTTTTAATTTGTTACATTTATATAGAACTTTTTCTGGGACCTCACATATGGAAGGGGGAATCTCCTCAACCACCACCAATGTCCAGCATCTACCTGGAGCATCCACCTGATGCAATGGCAACCATATTGCCCCCGAACACCCATCACACACCAGCTTATTGGTGGAGAGGAGACGAGTGATGATGCCAATTAGTATATAGGGATGATTAGGAGGCCATGATGGACAGAGGCCAAGGGCCAAATTTGGCCAGGATGCCAGGGTTTTGCCGGGGATTTTTAATGACCAAAGAGAGTCAGGACCTCGCTTTAATGTCTCATCCAAAGGACGAGAGGACACTAAACAGAACAAGGGGAGGAATTAAATACACAGTGATAATTAACTAAAAGACAAAAAGCTGTGTTAGTGGTGTTAGTGTCCATGATAACTGATGTGTAGCGGGAAACTAGAACAAGGGAACACGTGACTAATGAAAACAAATAGAAAGTTCATGATTACTAATCAAATTGAACATAAAGGTGGCAATAATGAGCAACAATGACAACTTGTGCTTATTATCGCAATTATATAAAAATAAGTGTATTTATCTCCGAAGTACTTTTTGTGACAATCAAACAATCTGATTGTGTTGTATTTATTCAGAATCAGGGGTTGATCTCCTTGATGAGTCTAATTTAATTTACTTGAGTATTCTGTAATCAGTACAGAAGATAACAGATTTTGAGCCCTGAGACTTCCATTTTCATACACTATTTGAGCAATTTCAACTGTTTAAGAACATTAACTGATAAGACGAACTGGGATTTTCACTGGGGACTCAAGTGCCATATTGTTTGTCATAGTGTTAAAAGAAACAATACATTTAAAAAAAAGATGCACAAAACAATTTGAGCTGTTTGACTCTAGTTCGGTTATCACCTTTTTTTGTATTACTATAAAAATTAGCAAGCAATGTTAAGTGGCACATTCTCAATAGTTTCTATCATTGCTGATCACTTATGCCATTCACAAAATAATGAACCAAGTTCACAATCGTTTATCCATTTAGGGCTGATGAATTATGAGAGTCAAGTCCAATTAATCCATCAAAATCTTACAATAGATTACAACAATGCTTCACTGCCATAATTATGACTGTTCCTTTCAATAAGCATCCTACCAACAAACTCATTGGGATTTATTCATGAAACATGAGCAGAATGAATTTGTACAGAACGTTTTTAATCAAAATTATTCTTATGTAAATTCTCCTACTGAACTGAAAGCAACCCATTTCCGGATATGGTGACCATTAGGATATGTACAGTACATACAATTCACAGAAATCTGTTCTGCTTGTTTCATTTATACGTTGCACATACTTCTTAATTGCCGTCCTTGTTTTATTGTGTTTCATTGTAATAATGAGAAGTGGGCTGCATCATTTTACAAAAAAAAAAAAAGAAAAAAAAAAGAAAAAACCTTTTTATTCAGTATAGGCCGATACAAACCACTCACACAGGAAGGCAAATAAATTGCCTCAAACCATTAAAACACATGGCCTTGTGTATCATACATAACAAGCAGAATATTTCTCCCATATGCTGCCAGAGGGTAAAACTCAGAGTTAGAAAGTTTAAAAACGAAAGTTTGTTGTGATTTGCTCTCTACAGTGTCATAGAAAAACGAGTGGGCGCATGTTCTCATCTTTAACCTCAGTGCCTTCTGGAGTTATTAGTATTCCTTCTTCCCTATCACCAGATCGTTGTCGGTGTTCATGACAACCAGGAGCATAACCTGCCTACAGGGTTCATGCTTATAAAATAGTCATCAAGCCAATAAACTATGAAAAGCCGGCAGAGACAAGACGCGGCTAAATATAAACATAATTGCCTTTTATTGCATAAGGCTACTCTCAATACTGCACTAACTACTGAAAAACTTAAAGTAAAGTGAGAGAGAGGGAAAGAGAGAGTTTATCTAATGAAGAAGCAATGATTAGTTTGAGCTTGGCTGGAAAGCAAAGGAGTAAAAGACTGAAGAAACAAAGAGAACTTAGTTCACTCAGTGTATCGTTTCATTTAGCAACTGTGTTAAAACCATACTGTACAATGATAACAGCAGCTGTAATTTTTTTTCATAGCCTATAATTTTTTTTTTAACTTTATACACATTTGTCTTACACAAAATAGCATCAAACTAACTAAAAATTACATTAATAAGTATATATTCATGAAACATACATTAAAAAAAAATTAGTACACATACAAATTTAGGTCCAAAATGTTTGTATGCGTTTGTCGTAGACACGAAATAGCATAACTAAGTGGCTATAAAGCCAGCGCTGGCATTTGATAAAATTAAAACATTACAACAACTGCTGCCTCTGGTTTTAAAGCTGATTTTAAAGCTTAATTTCTTAATTTATTTCACTTCTACAAAAATCTGCCAAATATCTTCAAAACAAGACCAATCTTACGTTTATACTCCAAAGCATTCTTGAATTATAACCATTTAAGTTTGGAATGTGCATTTTCATGTCTATTCAAAAAAAAAGGGGGGGGGGGGGGGTGACACTTAAGGGGTTGACTTAACCCTTGTGCATCCTTGTGGACATTTTTGTCCTTTTCAGTTTTGTTTTCTTGATCACTTTGCCTGTGTTAAAGCTAACTGCAAAAAACTTGGCTCAGGTGTGTATTTTTATTGGAATTTTACTATTTCAGCGTCATTTTCTTAAAAAAATATTTTTTGCATTAGGAACATAAAATACTCCCTCTCAGCACCTTTTGGACAAAAATGTCCCCATTGAAACCCATTAAAACTGCCATTTTTAATCCCCGGTTCAGTTAACTATAAAATTATGCAATCTTTGTTAAGAGGCTTTCATTCTGATGGCAAGGCTTCAAAATTTTATTTTTTACTATTTTTTATCAGATGGTGTCATTTTTTTAAGTTTGGCCTATAAAACAAATATCGCTTTATTCCTGTTTTCTGGTTCGGCATACTATAGAGCCAACTGGATAAATTATGCAACAATATTTGTGTGGGTGTGTTGGTATGGATGTCAGAGTGTGGTTAGAATGTGTGTTATAAAAAATATGTGTGTGTGTGCGCATGTGTGTGTTTGTAATACTAAGAGAGAAAAACTGCAAAAAATAATCCAGTCAGTCTAAGCTCCAGTGGGGTTTTGCTGGGACCCAATGGGGAAAATATGTTACTACGCCCAAACAAACTGTTACAGAAAGCTCATTTTTTGAGATATCATCCTCAAATTTGGAACACAACCTATTTAGATTTATGGCTTTGATTTTATTGCAGTTTTGAGTTCAACCTGATTTATAAAATATATATTTTATATAAAATATTTTTTATAAATAATTTTCATAAACTTAAACCTACATAACTTTTTTTGGATTTACTTATTATTATTTTTTTCACTTCAGCTATAATCTGCAAAGGGTCTTCTTTAAAACGATACCAAACTTAAGTCTGTGCTCCAAAGCGTCACATTTTTATGACAGTTTTTTGACATGGACATTTTTGTCCTCTTTTTACCTAAGTGTAACTTTTTAAAATTGATGCACAAGGGTTAAAAAGCACATGTAATATGCAGTTTGGCAACTTCACAGAAAAACTTTATTCTGGTGGGAATTTTATATTTCTATAAAATGTCTTCGCAAGTTAAAGCTGTAAAATGTTAAATGACTGACTGTCACAATCTAAAGACAAAAAAAAAACGAGGTGGAAAAGAAAGTGACAGGGACTCGTCACTGTGGGTGTGTTAGGGTTGATTTTAAATTTGCTTTAATTATGAGCAGTACACCAAGTAAAAAGAACTGTTCCTTGAGCACCAAATCATCGATTTTTGAAGGATCATGTGACACAGGAGTAACGATGCAGAAAACATCACAGGAATTAATAACATTTTTAACCTTCTGGGGTCTAAGGTGTTTTGTGGGTCCTGGGGGTGTTCTGACATGCTCTGACATTGTGCTTTTTTCTGTTACTTGTTGTGATATATTCATGGCTAAAGTCTGATTACATTGTATTCCAACCCGATCTCACGAGAATTGATACAAATTTTACGAGGTGGCTAATTCGTAACAATTCGTACGACCTCACTTGTACGAATTAGTACGATTTTTGCTAAATCGTACATATTTTACGAATTGACCAATTCGTATGAATTCGTACGAATGACCTACCCCTGACCCCGCCCCTAAACCTAACCATCACGTGGGTTTGGACAAATCGTACCAAATTTGTATGAGTGAGGTTGTATGAATTAGTACAAATTAGCCACTTTTTAATCACTCGTACGAATTCGTACGAATTGGTCGTGAGATAGCGTAGCGTATTCAGCACAAACTCTACTACAATAATATGTTAGCAGCAGCATGTATGTAAAAGTTTGTCGTTTTGAGATAATGACGTTTATGTGTGGTTTGTGAAAAAAAGTATCACTGAAATAAGGTCATAAAACCCATAATGACTTCTTCACAAGACTTTTGAAAATTGTATCACATTGCCTAGATTATTAGCTCCAACACTATGTAAAAATCATCCCATGTATTAAAATAGAAAACTATTGTAATTGTAATATTCTTTCACAAATACAATGTTTATACTGCATTTTTTTTTTTAACAAAGAGCAGCCTTGGTGAGCATTTTAAACACTTTTTTTAACTTCAAACTTGAGAATCGTATACAATTCTGTTGCCTGCATTTGCATATGGGTCAAGGTTAACTAATAATTGTTTTAAAGAATTAATCACATTAACATTAACAATGAAAAATCACACACATCAACTTTAATCCTAATGGAAAAAAGGTCACGAGAGACTTATTTCCAGTCTCTCCCACTGCCTTTTTCTCTGTAGATCTACATAGGAACTCATGATTCAAAAAGCATGTTCCTTTGAGAACAAACCTGAAACCACTTGTGTCCTGACAAGTGGGAAGAAATTAGAACCACTAACAGCAGTGTGGATATTAGAACACAAACAGGAGATGAAAAGCATGTCTCACTAAAGACTCAGAATGAGTTCAGGGTTTTTAATCACTGCTGACAGTAAATTCCATAAAGGCTGGGTGGGATGTTTAGCAGAACAGAAGAGCGGAGCCTTGATGAAATTCAGAATTAAATTTTATCCAGCAATTCAGCATGGCAAAATGTTAAAACCAAGATCTAATCTCAAGGATGAAATTCAAAAAGGGGACACACAACATACTGTGCTGAAATGATTGTGATTTGATATGCTTGACTCCAGAGCCACTAAACCAAAAACAAGCATTTGATTATATCAGATTTTTTTCTACAGAGAGGATTTTTTTCTTCTATAATAGTAATCCAAATATTACAATAATATTACAATACAGTGGGAATCAAGTCAACTAATCATCCAAAAAAAAAAAAAAAACACTATACACTAAACATATACCCTGCATCCCAATTCGCTTACTTACACTACGCCCTAAAAGTATGTACTCTTTTTGTGAAGAAAAAGCACATACTTTTGAGTATGCAGCAAAAAAGTAGGCAAGCTTTGGGACATACTATCACGTCATCTTTAAAGGACGGCTCTGTCGCGTGCATCCTGTCACCATAAACTGCCCTGTCAATCATCTCGTCACAGTTAAAATCCTCCATTCAATCTAATTTGATTTCCTACCGTATTGGAGCACGTTAATCTGCCAGTCATGGGTCTTTCATGTGTATACTTTCCTCGTGTTTTGCAATTTGAATATAATGATGCATTTAAAAAGTAATGGCTAAACGTATCCTTACAAAAGTTCACAATGCTGCTGCAGATGCAATATAATGTGGAGAACATTGAATAAATTAATTTTCGTCAGGTCAGATAGTGTTAATTAATCACTCAAACCTCTTTATCTTTATCGTCCTCCGTGTCTGTTGTTTTTTAGCGCTTTTGACTCGTGTTTGTAGTTCTAACCGAATCCTCGTTCAACGCGCAAAGGGTTGTGGGCAATATCAGCCGTTAGAGTGTGCATCGGTCTACACATCGGATTCTGACTGGAAAAAGTATACCATCCGGGTATCTTTGAAACACTCATTTCAACATACTATGGTTTGGGACGCACTAATTCTATTTTCGAATACTATTTAGGACGGATAGTATACGAATTGGGACGCAGCAATACACTCACCTAAAGGATTATTAGGAACACTTGTTCAAATTCTCATTAATGCAATTATCTAATCAACCAATCACATGGCAGTTGCTCCAATGCATTTAGGGGTGTGGTCCTGGTAAAGACAATCTCCTAAACTCCAAACTGAATGTCAGAATGGGAAAAAAAGGTGATTTAAGCAATTTTGAGCGTGTCATGGTTGTTGGTGCCAGACGGGCTGAGTATTTCACAATCTGCTCTGTTACTGCGATTTTCACACATAACCATTTCTAGGGTTTACAAAAATGGTGTGAAAAGTGAAAAACATCCGGTATGCATCCAGTCCTGTGGGTTGTAGGGCTGTGGTGAGATGGTTAAAGCATAAAGCCTTGTTTAAACTCAACGCATCTGCATGAGCACAAAGGTGCGTACGGCAAAAATTACGTGATTGTAACCGCACGTGCACCTCTGCATCCCCTAGACACCATTTACTACACACAAATTAATAAATAATAATTAATAAAAATATTGTTTTGTTTTGTTTTTGTTTTTTTTCTCAGGTTTTGAAAACACTGTGATCGACACTTTGTCGATCTTCCAAGATCGACTTGTCGACCGCAATCGACGGGTTGGTAACTCCTGTAATATTACTGTTTTACGGTCAATAGTACTAATCAGTTGATTGTCAAAGCCATAACACAGCAAACGAGAAGAACTTACATGAAACAACCCAAACACATATTTTACACCACTGACAAGGGAAAAGTCACATTATGTTACATTACATGTTTATGGCTTGCTTCTAGCTTTCTGCGGCTTCTCTTTCAAGGTACGAAACACGTTCTGTAGCGCTGTTACTTTGCTGTAGGCTACGGTAGAAACATGACGTCACAATACGTCGAACTTCATTGAAGGGAGTGCCTGCGGTTATGTAGATATAAATGTCTCATTATAAGGTAATAAAAACATAACGGTTTGAGTAAGGTCTTTATACACCACTGAACACATAGTTATGGATATTATATTGCATTTCTGTCAATAGATCCTCAGAAATATTATACAGTGCACCACCTTTAAATACAAAATGATGAATAAGTAAAAGGTAAAAGACAAACAGCTGTGATGATTTGTGTCAGTGTCCATGGTAACTGATCAGTCAAAGACAAAGAAACGTGTGATGGATGAAAACAAACTAGAAGTTAATGAACTGAACTAAATATAAAGGTGACAGACACAGTAACTGTGATTCTTTAAGGAATTTGTTTTGTACTTTGAGCACAACTCTAAGAATAACAGTATGTAGGCTATTTAAAGCAGGTAATACACCTGCTTTCTATAATACAGGTGGCTAAATACAAAAAATAGAAGAGGAAAAATAGGTGAGTAAAGCATGCTTACAAGCTGCTTGTGATTCGATACACTTCTGAATTCTTCAAATCACTCTTGTTCTGTGAGATGATATTTATTTATATATAAACAGTGTGGAAAGCAATGGGAGGAGCATACAGAAAATAGTCAATCAAATCTATTGATAGCACACAGTTAAAATCAAACATGAAATCTTGGAACATCCATTTAAACCTTTATCTCATATTTTCCACACACTGTGTCTGAAGCCACGGTTTTGCTACAGCAAATGCACAGATATGGGCTGTGTTTTTATATCCTTTTGCCCCGGGTGGCATCACTTGTGTCAAGATATGCAGATGATTCTATCCAAAAACACACACATGCTTTGTGCCTATGAATGACTGACAGTGGAACAACAAAAACAGCAGTCTGAATAAAGCATGAGCCTTTTTAAAAGGCTGGGTTTGTCCCTTGTCAGTTGCCATAGTAGAAACACTGTTTGGTGACTTCTCCCAAAATAGCAAACAAAAATTCAGATACTCCATCTCTAACATCCTTGCAAATCTCTCTCTCTCTCTCTCTCTTTCTCTTCTCCCAGTCCCTCTCTCTTGTGACATGAGCTACTGGGAGAGAGACAGGATTGTAGAATTTGGTAAGCAGAACAGTAAATAAATATATAATACCGCTATTATATTGTGCAAAATGGGAAATGCAGGAAAAAAAATAGGGCTGAAAAGTAGAGACAACAACCAGGTTTGTAACAAATCTGTTACAGCAAATTTTACTGACACAGCACAAAAAAAGAATATTAATCTACAGTATAAAAAAAACAAAGGACGTGTGACGTGTCATTACATTATATATATATATATATATATATATATATCAGCAGCCATTACTCCAGTCTTCAGTGTCACAAGATACTTCAAAAATCATTTTAATATGCTAATATGGTCCTCAAGAAATATTTTATTGTTATAATCAATGTTAAAACGATTGTTCTGCTAAATATTTTTGTGGAAACCACGAAAAAAAATCAGGATTCTTTGAGGAACATTTATTTAAAATAGAACTGTTTTCAAACATTAATTATCCTATACAGTATATGTGATGTGGACATGGAACGGACAACTTCTATGGTCAAAATATGATATAAAATATATTTTAAAATTATAATTACTCTTGTACATTTATAAAGTAAAGATTACAAAGCAAAACGATGTTGACACAAACATGATAATTCGTCAGAATTCTCTAAACTGAGAAGGTCGCCAAACATTTCCATGGATAAAAGTCGTTACAGTGACGTTGCCATTATGACACAGCCCTGATTGTCTGTGATTGTGTTCCTGCTGTCAGTAAGACATGTCGTGGGAAATAACACAAACACTTAAATGCTGTTGTAATGTTAAGTTAATGTTATTATTCTGCTGTTAAATTAGGTAAACTTGCAAATTAATTAGCCTGGTAAACAAACGCAGTGAAGAAAACTGTAGGCAGCTACTGTGCCACACAGCGGGCTGAAGACCACGTGCCAGAGAACAGTTTATGACCTTCACTGTGCTTTTGTCAGAGTGAAAGGATAAATCACACATAGCCTCACTAATTTCCTCTGACTGGCCCCTTCCTTTTCCCTTTTCAAGACTATTTCCTTTCATCCTCTCTCCTCTTCCCCACCTTACATTTTGCCACTCACTACTGCAGAAGTTGGAAGACAGGTATGATCAATTCCCAGGCGTCTCCTTTTCGGAGTCGTCCTCCCTCTCTCTCCTCTTGCCCTGATCTATGGCTGTGTCAGCGCAGTCTGAAGGTGTAAAAGGCAACAGAGCAGCACTAATGAATTGAACTAGAGCACGGCTGCTTTTAAGCAGACAGAGGAGCTCGTCTGATTTACACACAGGGACAGACCAGCACTCCTCAATATTCTTGGTGGCTTTTACTGCAGTGAATGGAACTTCCTGCACAGAGAGGAAACTGAAAAGGAAACTGATGTTTCAGGAGCTGAACTGGCCGATCTGACTACTAAAGAAATGGTATGGTGGTTTGTAACTCTTTGTGGCACACTCTACAACCCGGTTCCTCAGAGACGTCGGATTCAGTGGCCAAGAGTTGCGTCGCACAGTAAAGAACTTATCTGAAGCAGCAGAAAGGAGCAGCAACTGGCTGTGGTTGAGACGGAAAGATTCTGGCTGGCTGTGTACAGGCTGCCAAGCTACAGTTTCGTCTTGAAAAACTCGAAGTCTCGAATCTGTTGGTTTAATTGTATATTTGTAAGCACTACACACTCATAAGGAATAATCCTGTGGGATACATCAGAAGTTTAAATTTATTTCGAGGAGCGACAAATCAAGCTGATGTAGTATGTTTTTTTTACTATTATTATTATTATTATTAAGTGCTTTGTGCCCTATGTAAACCGCAAAAAGACTGTTTAAATATGAATCGCTTTCTGTGTGTGAAGGAATGAACAGATTTTACCAAACTATATTGCTATACTGAGATGAGTAAACAGAAATATGTTGAAATAAAATGTCTTTGTATAAGCAACTTAAACAGAAAATGAACATTTATATTGCCTAATATATCATGAATACAACACATTCTCATGAAAGTGCATATCTTATTCACAAACTTAATTTCTCCTACCATCTTACAACCAAAAATACACACTGTAAACCCCTTGGGTAGGATTAGGTGTGTGGAGTATGTGTGTATTACACAAAAGTGCGTAACATATGCACATCAAAAATAAACTAATCAACTGTTATAGTAGTTCTTTTTTTCATCTTTTCGAGATGTTTCCAACTCTAACTTGTGTGTATGTGTGTGTATTGTCCTTGAATTAAAAGGTTCATTATGCAGGTCTTTGTCTTCTCAGGTGAGAACCACCTAATTATACACGAGGGGGTTGGGCCGTTCTCGCCCTTCTGCATATTGTCTTTCCAAAAAAAAAAAAATATATATATATATTTTTTTTTTCACACTTTAAAACAATCAAATATTGTTTTATGTTAATGATTAGGCAGGATGATTTTCAGATTTTCCTTTTGAAGGTCCATTAGTCAAAAGTCTTGTGGACACATATTTATTGTGTTTTGTGGCCTTATTTCAGAAAAAATTACAAACATGTACATACATGTTGCACACATATTATGGTAGCCCTGTTTGTGCTAAATAGAGTGTAATTTCATCTGTGCCATTAATGTTTATAAGCACACAAATGTCAGTGCATGTCAAAACATCTCAAGGACCCCAAAAACACTTTAAACCCCAGAGGGTTATGACACGCCTCATAATCAAAGCCCTATGGAGCAGTATCAGATTCACATTCTGACTAGAATATGAGTATGACGAAGTCAGGCTAGTTCAAACCATCACACCTACAACTTCTTAGAGACCCACAGTGACATCGCTGCTACCGCACGATACCCAGCAGGCTTTGCCGAGACTGCTTCCAGCAATACTAATAACATTAAGACTATCAGTCGCCCCTCTTATCTTAAGACAATCTTTAATTTCCTCTTTGCTTGTATTCAGAGCAGGCACCCAGCCACAATCACCCAGGCTTCCCGAGAGAGAAAATGACAAGTTGCGATTTTTTAGTATTTTATGCGGTGCAAGTTGTTTAGTGAGCACAGTGGTCTTTGTGCTTGGAATAAGCCTTCATGGTCGTGGCTCCTTTCATGTGGTGTCTTCAAAGCCCAGCGAGGGGAGTGTTTATTTAAATCTTTTACAGCACACTTTCAAAATGCGCTAGCATCTCTATGAAGGTGGTGATACAAGATTAACAACTTATTTCGAAGTCACGCAGCAATTATTTTTCTTTTTCCTAATCCTCAAAATGATTTGCATTGTTTGTTGGTAATCCCTGAAGCGAGTCATATTGATATATTTGTGCAACACTTTGCAAGCTCTATTAATCACGTGTGAATAATTGATAAACCATGTTGTGGAAACAATGACACGTCCTCTATAGAGGAAAATAATGATCTTCATTGCAGGGACTCCTGAGTCCATAGAGACAGACAGAGAACAAGAGGGAGTGAGAAGGATGAAAATGAAAAAAAACAGATTCAGTATTATGGGATATTGAGTGTTCAATTGAATTTGAGAGGGAAAGTAAGAGAGAATGGCAGATAAAGCAAATGAAAAAAAATCCCATAAGTTGACACACACATATATATATATATATATATATATATATATATATATATATATATATATATATGAATGAACCTGAAAACAAATCTAAAACTATGGCCGTCAACAGAATAAAATTAATTGATTTCACAATCTCTGCCCAGTATATGACTGAATGGTAGGTTAAAAATAAAGAAACCAAATGCATGAGGACATAAAGACATTTCTTTCTTAAAAAGGACAAAATAGTCCTTTTATTTTCCCCCTGGTAGCTAAGGAGACAAGACAGAAAGAACAAGTGGAAGAAAAAGGACAAAATATTCATCAATAATTGAACAGCGAAGTCTCTTGAGTTTTGCGTTGTCATATGTAGACGTGTCAACTCAGACAGACAAAACCCAGGAGAGGCAGCGAGGGAGTGACATGCACAGGAGCACATGCCCGCTTGCACCTCATTTAGATACAGCTAACAATTAGACGACTCAATCAATAAACAATACTGTCCTGTTCTGATGCTTTAACAGATGGCAAACATGGAATCAAGCCTCTGGAAAGTCCTCTAAAGTTAAATGCACTTTTAAAAGTTTGGTTTCCCCGAGGGCCAGAAGCTATCCTCTCGAAACTGTGATTCATAGACCCACCTTAAGCCGACTTTCAGTGCGATATGATTTATGTGTGAGAGACCCCCAAAGGCACCTTGGAGTTCAAAAGACTTGACATACAATTAAACGCAAGCAAAGCCTGGAAGATATTTTGGGCAGGGGGGGTAATGATGTAATAATGATCCAAGGAGAGTGGATTATTGACTTTGCTTTACAAACAAAGATGAAAAGCTGTGATCGATAGATAAAATTCTTTCATCTGCGTAAGTAAATGTATTGCCTTAAGTTACTTTAGATCTGAAAAAATTGGAAAAACTGCAGTGCAGAGCCTATATGAGCATGTGAGCCCTATTTACAATAAAATAAGGCATTAAATCATGGTGAAGGTTTCCAAACATAGTTCTTTTTATAGAGATTACAGGTAAACCTGGATCAACACCAGCTGGAAACTGTATACTGCTGAAACGGCGTATTGTTTAATTCTCCAGATCTCTGAGCACTTATTTATTGCCAGTGACTTAATTGAACAGTTCATCAAAACTTCTTATTTATATGAAAGAAATCTCCAATCGACAACAAATCTAAGCTCTAGGAAGGGGTAATCAAAATATTGATCTCTCTTTGATAAGTTAATATTTTCAACATGAATTCAAGATACTAGGAATGCATATTTGTAACTACTCACTGTATGCTGTAAATGTTTTTTAATACTTCAGTATGCAGGGGTGATTATGTAAAAAGTTTGTTTGGACACATTTATTGATCATCAGCCTTGTGAAAAGTTCTGAAGCATATTCAAGTCAAACAATTATTGTACTCTCAAGATCGATCACAATTATAAGTATTCCAATGTCCACATTTGTGTAGACTACAATAGCAATCACAACCTTATCTATTGAAGCATTACACCAGCTGTGGTTAGAGACTAGCATGGCTACTACAAATACCCTCCATCCATTAAAGCGGATCCATCAGGATCAATAAGGTTCAATACTGTCCTCCTCACAAAGATCACTGTTGGAAGGACACAGATAACAAAGGACTCTAACTAAGACTGCTGAAAACAGAAAGATACAATAAAGTGAGCAGTGTAATTTCTTGGTCCATTCCAAGAGTGTTTCTTCATTGTTGTTTTTTTATCACCTAAATAGCTTTTTTCTATAGTGGTTATTTTAGTTACAGAAAGCAATTTCACACTCACAAGTTCATATCCGACAACTTTACATACATTACTTACATTAGTTGACTATATTTAGACAGTTAGTTTCTATATTTTTAATTTGTCAAAACATGTTTTATTTTTGTTTTTTTGTTTTTTTTCTGCCAGCAAACAACAGTAATTTCCTTTAACTGTTATATACATTCTGTAATCCCATTGTTCCAGCTCCACTTCAGGTTTTATATCCTGCCTCATCTTTCAAAAAAAAAAAAAAAGAAAAAAAAAACTCACTACACACACACACACACAAATAAATAAATAAATAAATAATAAAAAATACCCACACACAACTCAGCTTAAAGTTGGCATGAAATGGAAGCTGCGATAGTCTTTTCATCCCTATTGTGACGAGTGAAACAGAGAAAGGAAAAAACATGTTGGACAGGACTTGATTTTGGATTGGATCGTTGTGATTGGTTATAATTGTGTTCTCGTGTGACTAACAGGTTGTCCCGCCCTTATGCCGAAAAACACATCAAAAGAGAAGTCGTTGTAAGACGGAGGGGAGGGTTTTTGTAAAATAATGATGAACAAAGATAAATCATGTACAATAGATATAAAAAAATACTACTCACCAGTCAACCAGAGTGATCACTCTCAGCCAATCAAATTCACGGACTGGAACTAAAGGCGTGTTCATTCCATCACATAATGACTAGATGACAAACTCAAAATTACGCATTTCTATGGCCACACTATTAACGCCAAAATGAATCTGTGTAATCTGAATAACCAACAGACCATAATATAAACCATAATATTACAGTCATTTTGCAAATGCTTTATTTATCATATTAAATTAGACATTTAATATCCAATTAGACATGAAATATCAAAGCATTCTCATCCTTTAGCATCATATGTGAAGCTATATGACAAAACGGCGAAATGCTACGCACACGGCACCCGTTATCGTTTATATAACGCGCTGTGATGGCTAGGTTTAGGTGTGGGGTAGGGTAGGGTAGTCTCATATTAATGCTAAAGGATTTATGACTTATATTGGTTTGTTATGGTTATTTTTCATATTAGTCTAGGATTATTACGATATTAACAATTCTAGGAATTGTTAAACAGAAATATTACAATATTACCATTTTGCCATTTTGAGTGTTTCCACATGCTGTTGCAGCGAACGGGTGGTACAAGTTGGAGCTTTCCACGTTTGTGAACAAGTCGGAATCTCAAAGTACTTCGAACATGCAGTGAAGTAACTTACAGGTATGCTATAAAGAATATATCATAGAATAGTATTCCCACTTTTCTGTAAACTATTCTTATTTGTAATGGTCTAAGTAAGTTTGAGTAATAGACTAAGAAAGTGTGTAAATAAATTAATGAATGCAAGAATAAATAAATGCATTAATGCTTTACTCAGAAAAGGACATCCGCTCACTGCCGGTGAAGACTCGGGCGTACATATGTCTCTCCATGTTTTCTGCCTGATGGTGTCCTTAGAGAATAGACTATAACATGCGCAAACATTGCTTCACAAAGGATTAATCACTTTCTCTTTGACTCAGAGCAGATCTTTGCTAAAGGGATAGTTGCAAAAATATTTTCATATTTCTCAGACAGGACAGAGGAGGGCTGGGAGTAAAAAAAAAAAAGTCAAGATGTTTGTTGTACGTTTCCTTAACCAGGCAGTGAGTCACACGGAGCCATTCAGATCCTTAGTGCATATGCATTCAAATGACAAACAGAGTAAAAAATGAATCATGGGTCTTGTAATTTTCATTAAAAAAAATAAAGGTGATAATTAAAAATATATTTTATTAAGAAAATTGTGGTTCAAGTATCAAATCAAGAATCAAAGATTTATTTAGCCATTTCAACAATACAGGTGATAGGAATGTGTCTTGGTATGCTAATTGACAACAATACACTGGCCCAACAACACATATACCACCCATACACACCACAAACAAATACCACAAGTGGGTTATGTGTGTACGAAATAAAAAGTGAGTTAGAGAGAGATAGGGAAGTGTGATTAAGAAGGTGTGTGAAAGTGCAAGTTTAGGAAATTGTCAGTTTAAGGTATAAATAAGAGGGGTTTACCTACGGTATCTCACGACCAATTCGTACGAATTTGTACGAGTGATTAAAAAGTGGCTAATTCGTCCTAATTCATATGACCTCACTCGTACAAATTCGTACGATTTGTCCAAACCCACGGGTGGGTAGGTTTAGGGGCGGGGTCAGGGGTAGGTCATTCGTACGAATTCACACGAATTGGCCAATTCGTAAAATATGTACGATTTAGCAAAAATGGTACTAATTCGTACGAGTGAGGTCGTACGAATTGTTACGAATTAGCCACCTCGTAAAATTCGTACGAATTCTCGTGAGATCGGGTAGGGTTTATTGGGACCTCTTTCTTTTGAAAATAGAGTTGGACCTGAAAATGCTTTTATTTCGAATTTTTGAATTTGGGATCTAAATAAAAATATTAATTTAGTGCAGGTAATCAAAAAAATACCACAATTAATCAAACCCCCTCACCCACTTATAAAATCCATAATAAGGAATTTGCATTCCACTGAAATAATCATATAGCTTAAATAACCATCTTTACCAATGCAACTAAACAAGCCACACTTACCATTTAATATCTCTTGCAATTGTTGCATTGATGTGGTTTGATAGTGTGAAATGCTTGTCCAATTCCTTGGTAAACCACATCATCATGCACACCGATCACAATCACCATAAACATTGTGATCGTTCTGCTATAATCACAACCTTGATTGTGGTAATCTGCAGTTTCTCTAATGCAGTTAGAAAGCTCAGTTACGGGACAGATGATGCTATAGCGGCATCAGTTTTAGCCTCCGCGCCGGCAGCAGCCCTTGTTGCTGTTCTTCTTTCAATAATTGTTTTCGATTCCTCTCTTCTTGTCATTATAAGCTGAAATGCCTCCAGCAGACAGTGATTGGCGGAGTAAAAACTGCGCAGACAGAGAATTTCAGTCGCATCTGAGCTAGACATAAAGTAGAGAGTAAAGGTGCTGAGTAGCAGCCTAAAATTTAGCTGTGGATTTATGTATAGTATGTAACAAAAAGTGCAGAGTTTTAAGGAAAAACTAAAAAAGACCCAAAGATAAGCAGATTTTCATGATCTCCTGAGCACAAACAAACTTAGTTCGGTAAGATCAGGAGACGTTTTAAGGTGATGTGTGTGTCACTTTTTCGATGTTGAAATGCTTTTTATGGCTTGTTGTGCAGAGACAGCGGCAAGTAAGCCATTCAAAGGTAAGCTGACTTTCTCCAAAACTGTACACTCTGTCTGTGCTCTATGGAGCTGCCAAAAATATTCCAAAAAAGGCAGATGAGGGGTAACCTGTTAGGAAATATTATTTTTGCAATTTTGTGTCATGAAGTGTAAATTCTACAATGTACTTTAGAAGTTGAACGCTGCTTCTACTCTGCCGCCCAGTTTTTTTTTGTGTGTGTGTGTGTGTGTAGATAGATAATGTATGAAAAGTCACAAAATCTTATTCCACTGAGATGAAGGGAACTTTTTTTTTAAATAAAAGTCGATTGGGGTCGTATAGACCCCATGACCCGATTGAGGGCTACTAATATTCTAAAGTGACATTGTACAACAACGACACGAGTGGTTAAATACTATCCGTATTTATGTGAGAAATCAGTTGGTGAAATTAAATCTACATCTCCGTGCCTGTGACCATCATGACCTGCTTTGAAGACTGATGATCTGAAAATAAGTTGACTATTAAAAATAACAGCTGAACATTAGTTAACAACTAAAATATGCATGAAATGTATATATGAAATGTGTAACTGTGTTTTTAGAGTTATTATTTTGGAGAGAAAATGTAAAAATGTTGAGAAAAATAGGTGTAAATAGAACATGAATTTACATTTACGCACACACACACACAAAACATTCTTATATCAGAACCACTAGACTCCATTGACGTATACAAATGCATACACACATGGGTTTTCCATATGTCTGTCCAAATTGAATGAGAAACAGCTGTTCCATATGATGCAAAAATGGCCAATTGGAACATTTTTGCTCGGTATCCACCAAAAGTAAGCTATTTTCTTTGAATGTGAGACTTCAGATTCATTAGATGCCATAGGGAAATAACTAGAAGAATAACAAGGTACAGTAAATGGTAAACCCCTTTGCACTACAAAGAGTTTGTACATGACAGAAAATCATCCCTGTCAATATCAAACAGCAAAATTTATCGTTTTTGTGCCGCAAAAATAGCTGGAAACGAATGACGTCGGATACATCGCACATTCAAGTTACAAAAGGATACAGTTATGTAAAAAAGGATTTTTAATATAGAGATCTAGGGCTGTAAATCTGTTAAAATATACCTGATTGTATGATAAACTGATCTGATTAATATATTTAAAAACAATATTTGCAGGAAAAAGTGGATTATTCTTTCCCTTTCTGTATTTTTTTTCTTTCATATCTACCTTTTTTCCTTACTTCCTTCTTTTCATCCCACCTTCTCTGATCCCGGTGACTTCAAAACAGAAAACAGAAAAAATTGGCTGCTGGATGGTGGACGTGGGTAAGAGAAATAAACAAAGCTGCTCTCTGGCCCATGTGCAGGCGGAGAAGAATGAAGGAGAGGAAGAGAAACCTGCAGGGAAACAAAAGAGAAACGAGAGGGAGAGAGAGAGAGAGAGAGAGAGAGAGAGAGAGACGAATGGAGGGGTAACAAACCAAGGAAGTGAAAATCAGAGACGAAGCCCTCCAGGCAATGCTTGTTCCTTATCCACAAGAAAAGACGAAGAGTAAAATGGAAGGATGATGTGAGAAGAAAGTTGGTGGGTGTGCTGAGGGTGGAGGTCTGGTGAGGCGCGTGGTGGGACGTCCTCAGGAGAGATGTGCGATAAACACCAAGAGTAGATCACGCACTGCCATTTTGGCTTTAACCTTCATAACCTCCACCCTACACTCATATGTGGTGTTGTTTTCCTATCCATCCTCCTCATCTTCCCCCAGTCTTGGCATCGAAATTGTCTTTAGATAAGCTCATGCAGAAGAAATTATCACATACAACCAATTTAAAAATACAAATTAAGACAAATATCACTATTTGTTAGTAAAAAGGAGATAAGCACAAGGTTTATAAGCAAAGACCAAGACCAAGAACATGCATTAAGAAAGTAAATCTAAAAGTCTCCTCAAACCAGAGGACAGTAATATAGCCCATCTCCCATGTCTGGACTAATGGGCAGTGAAATATCAGGCCTGATTCATTACAATTCATGCCAATCTTGGCACATATGAGTGGACCTGTAATGAGGGGGAGCAGAGAAGGGAATGCAAGGAAAAAAATTAAATAAAAAAAACGCAATCCATTCCATATTCTTTAGTCAGGACCGTGTCTGCATGAGGCCAAATAGACAGATTAGAGTAGCAAAATAAATAGAAGCTTGTGTATGATGAGAGACCATCGATCTCCACATAAAAATAACATCTCAGCTCTGTACCTGACATTGGAGGGCCAAACAGCTGATGAAAATCAATATGGTGGTTTAGGGATTGACCACAAGAATGACAGTTGGTGTTCAACTGAAAAATAGTGATGCAGCACATATGATAATCCATCAGCAGTGAAACACACACACTTTCAAGTGTGGGGGTCGCTTTATATAGAATTTAATTTCAGGAATAGTTCACCGGAAAATGACATTGGAATTGCTGGCAAGTCTTTGGAGGGCAGAATTGTGGTGACAGGGAGCAGTGAAATCCAGGCAGAAGTTAGTGAAATTGATAATAATTGGATATAGCCTTTACCCATTAGTGCACATTCACTTGCTGCGTTCAAACAAGCTAAGAGCAAAGACGTCACAGTCAGATCCCTTGGTCTTGAAGAGTTCAGAGAGACAGAGACCCCTGTCTGCCAATGAGTTGGGTAATTAACGCCACATGCAAGGATGCTGACCTTTCTTTGCTGCAGGGTTGTCTGGATCTCAAGGTAAAACAAGCAGTGAGCCATCACAAAGTGTTTATCAGGACATTTATTCTTAGACCGTTCTTAAAGGTTACAAAACTGAGCCGTCAAACAGCGTGTTTGTCACTTTCTTCCCTAAAACCAAACTGTGAGCAAAGAGAACTGACGCAAATAAAGACTCTACATGAGACCGGGGAAAGAAAATTCAAGATTGGTTTAGAGGAAGAGCAGTCAGACATCATAATCAACTAAGCTTACCTGAAGCTTGGAGTTGTGGTGCAAGGTTATCACACATTCTAGTATAGACATGCTGATGCATACAAACACATAGAGCTTACAATTCATATTTTATCAGAAACGGAATTTTATAAAATGGACGTACCAGTAAACTCTCAAACACTGCATCGCCTCAGAGAAGGTTATTCCAATTAATAATAAATGATATGCATTTGTAGATGGAAAAAGTTCTAAATAGACCTTATCCAGATGTGGGCTAAAATCCTGTTAAGAACATCACGTTCTCCTCAAGATGCTTGAGGCAAGCTTTTGAGAACTACTGCCCGAGGTGCAACATGGTGTTAAACTAACCTTTGGATAGAGGTCTTAAAAATACAACGTAGAAACAAATCTCATGTGTCTTGTCCAGGTTTATCGAAGGTGAACATAGTCAAACTCAACAGTAAATTGTCAAGCAAGTCTATGTACCTTCTTGGCTCTGTTAAGGATAGCCTAAGGACCAAAAAGTCAAATGGGATTTGAAACATCTACCTGTATCTACATTTCTGACATTGCATTCATTGCATTCCCTGCTACTTTTTCTCTTTAAATATGTATAACCCACAGCCAGCAAGCTAACCAACCAACCAATAACCTAATGCTCCTGTTGCTGTGGCATGTTCCTCACCCAGGGGATGTGAATATAACCACTCTGACATGTAAGAAATATGAATGATGCACAGCTTGTGAGAGCCATTTAGTGGCAGAGTTGGTGGCCTTTGAGATCTGTGAGCTCTAACAGGCTAAAACACACCCTGATGAGAGCGAGAAACAAGCTGACACAGATTAAAGTATTACATTACAAAGACAGCATCAATTGCCAAAGGCCTCACCCAAAGACCTTAAAGCCCTTAACACAAGAGCTGCTCACCACCCCTTCGGCACTAATCAGGCTTTAATCAGACCCTAACTAATTACTGTTTCATCAGTGTATAACGTGAGGAACAGATAAGAGCCTCTTTCTCCATTACATTTAAAGAGGTCTGCTTTGGGTAATAAAAAATCCAAACAATTTTAGGGCTGAACAAATCATCCTAAAACCCCTTGGAGAAGAAAAGAGGTTAATTATGGATGAAGTCAAGGGGATAGCGAACACTAAGTAATGGATAGTAGTCTTCACAGGGCATGCTCAATGTCATTCTGAAGGCAAGAGGGTCACTTTCTATTCATGATTTGAAATGATTTGGAAATTGAATTTGAATGACAGAAAGACGAATCGATCTCTTCAGATCTTTAACTACTGAGCCACAGCACCCTAGTTGTAAGGAGGAACCATGAGAGAACAGGGATTGAACAAGTTTGAGCAAAGTCTTAAACTGGAAAGCATTCTGGTCCCATCTCATATTTGGCTTTCTTCACGTAATAACCCTCTCCAAACTTCAAGAGCTCTGAGATGGCAAGCAATCTACCTGGGGAGAGACCCCAGAAGATCAAAGGTCTCTTCGACACATGAAGGCTTCCTCTCGGAGTATTCAGGGCAGAATACCACAGAAACCTGGGGGGCTATGGCACTTCCCCAGTTCCCAACCCTCATTCCAAAAGCACTATAGACAGGTTAATGCTGAGCTACCGGTAGAGGATGAGTAAGCATGGAGGAAAAAAGACAGAAACTGTCGGAGGGAAGAGATGAAAAGAGAGAGTGGAGTAAAGTGTAGGTGCTTTCGAAAGTTCTTCAAGAAAACTCCTACTGTACACCTGTTGCAGATTCAATACTCAAATGTTCTAGTAATGAGAATCGTTGCTAAAATTCTGAGAGGGCTGAGATGAAAATAGGCCATTAAGAATTGAATTGAGAATGCCTTTTAAAATTCAAATAAGTTCCTGAAACAGGATTCAGAATTTTACTTTGGTTTTGAATGTAAAATACGGTTCAATTAGAATCCAAATAAAAAATAATAATTTAACGAAAATGAAGTTTTTTGTAATTCCATAAAAACATCTTTTCACCACATTACGACAACAAAAGCACTTGAACACAACACACTGGTAAATACCAGTTCACAAGTGGAAAACATCATCTTTTCCATAGCACGTAAATGCAGTATAACCCCACATCATGCAGGCATGTTACTTTTTTGTTACTTTTTTACACCTCCTATTTTAATTCGACAAAAAAACTTTGAGTGGTTTTAAAAAAGCTTCAAACAGTGTTTTCTTTTTGTCATCTTAATTTGTTAATTATTTAAGTTAACATATATAAATATATATATATATATATATATATATATATATATATATATATATATATATATAGTATAGGCCTATTTTATGTTTTTTATATTATTTTGTTCTGTTTTCTCTCGTCACTGTTAGAAATGGTGTGGGTGTGTGAAAATTTAATGTTAATCCAGATTTTTTTAATGGTTTTTTTTTGTATTTTTTAACAGGCCACAGACACTTGTTAATTTTATGTTTATTTAATGCAAATTCAATATTGAAATCTTATCAGTTAACGGTCAGCGGTCCTCGGATAACGATCAGCGGTTATCTGTCTGGAAAATTAAGCGACATGAGCATCCCTAATTGTGGACAATTTAATTCTAATACCATGACGACAACCCTGCCACTAATGATACAACTAAACTATCTTGGTTTGGCATTGTAGCTGTCGGACTTGAATTTCTGGCATTTCTCAACAAGAACATGTCGACTTTACAATTTTCCCACATTATGTCAAAGGCCATCCAACCCTATCTAAATTGTGCCTGGGAAAACTTCCCAAACCAAAAGCTAAAAAAACAAACAAACAAAAAAACAGCCAGCCAAAAAGGAAATGATGCCTTAGCAGACACCTGGAGCAGGGTCACGTCCCTCACCTTCCACACTACAGAGATGCACTGCGGTAGCTCACTCGATCCTAATGACATTACCAGAGCGGTTTTGGCCATGCTGTGTGCCTCTGACATTTAAATTGACTCTGTAAATTGCATCGGCGTGACGCAGAATGAGACGAACTATGGGCAGTATTGACTTCTCTGCAGCTGAGGAAGCTTCATTTAAAATCTCACAGACCGCATGGGTCGGGAGAGATTCATATATTCTGCTCCCGTCACACAAGGGGATCACAGACACTTCGGTCGCAACTCTGTAATCAACCTGATTCATTATTATTTTTACGCCTAGAGGCATTACATTGTGTAAAGTACTCAAACATGGGCGAAAATGCAAGTGTTTAATATTTACAAAGACCAGTGATTATTAGCCTTTTCTCTTAGCTTTTTTCCCCAGATTGTCTGCCACGGGCATGGAATGTCACAGTAAGCGCTGATTTATAGATGCTATTATTTTACCCGTCCAAAGGATACTTGTAATGGCCACTATTAGTCAGTTATAGGTGTGTTTTAATGGCCTGATGTGGTTAAGCTGAATTCTCGGCTGTGCGCTGAGGTCTATGAAGATGCGAGGGCAGCTGCCGCAGTGTAATAACAGAGCAGCAGCCGGAGGGCTAGGTTTGCCTGCGCCTGCACCAAGAGCAACACGCCATAAAAACAGCAGTTTACCAGCAGGGCCGTGTGTAACCATTCATTCTCCTTAACTCACACACACACACACGCATATACATACATTCAAGGAGACACACACAGTGTGATTGAGAGCAGCAATCTTTATCTGCTCCCTGTTTTTCACTTCTCAGAATCTAAATTTATAAGCAGCTCTGCACAAACCTGGAGGCATTGTAAGTGTGGTGTGTTTGGGAAAATGCTAATATTTACTTGTGTGTATATCTACAGGATAAACTATTTACTAGGGGTTGTGTAGCTCCCAATGGGAGACAAAAGTGTGACGGCTGCCAACATATAAAATAATACATTATTTTATGTATGCATTATTAAATTAAACTATATTTCTTAAATACACTTAAAGTAAATACATTAAAATAAAATGTATACAATATTTAAAATTTCCCCTACGAATGATAACTGAGACAAGCTGTTGCCAGTTGCATTTGTACAAAGGAGACCGAAAGTCAATGGTGTCATATGAGGGATGTGAACGGTCTGAAACACAGTACAAAGTTGGCATGGGTGATGCCGAATATTAGTAATCATGACAGCTGAATGCTGTGGTTAACCAATCAGAATAAAGTATTCCAGAGACTCTTGTAATAACACAATTTTAATGTCCTCTAAAATCTCCCTGATTAACAGTGACTAATATCAGACTGAGCTCAAAGTCAAACCCATCTTATGTTCAAATGAAATTTGGTACTTTATCTCAAGAGGCTCAAGTGCAATCTGTGTACCTCATTCACCCCTCGTAACTTATCCTAAAGCAGGTACACACGCACACAGGTAAGCGCACACTCATACACACACCGCTCCAAAGATCTAGCTATGACAATACTGGATGAAAACACTTGAATGATGAGCAAAATGAGAAAAAGAGGGACATTAAGTGCTCATTAAAGTATCTACAGGGTGAGACAGACAGTGGGAACTCAGCACTCTATGTGTTGCTGGAATCTGAGAGGGAGATAATTGGCCATTATGACAGTGGACGGCATGTCATTACCTTTTCATTAGCTGGCCTCCTCTCTTCCTAGGATTGCCCTGCACTACCGAGCAAGAAAAAGACGTCATTAATGTAATGTGGAATTAAGAGAGGCGAAGAAGAGCAGGATGGATAGGGCACGCACACACAGACACACACACACACACTCGCATACCCATCATTCTCTCCTTAAATGGAGCGGAGAGCGCAAGAGCAGAGTGACACCAATTTAAAATCTGCAGCGATCAAATGAGGAGAGAGATGGAGAAGACACATATGTGTATGTGGGTGTATTTATGTAGTCATGGTGTATATGTGTGTGTGTGTGTGTGTGAATGTTTTCACACAGACACTCTTACAAGCGCATCTCTTTGAAAATTCCATGTGATGGAGTGAAATGCAGAAGAACCCCTGGGAAATAGATAAAGTGGTGCACAAACAGGTAAAGTAAGAGTTTTATGGGAAGGTTCAAAGTCAGGCTGCCACAGCATTGTCAAAACTCGTCTACGCAGACTTGGATCATGTATGTCAAGTCAATTTCCAAAACATTACTCACCAAAAGCATATTTTACACCTCTTGCAACCAATGTTCCAGAAGATGCAGCGAAATATGGGGCTCTGTTACATAAGCAACCTCGTTCACAAACAAAGGTACTTGTCATTTAGCAAACACGCTTTATCTAAACCGACTTATCGTACGCTAATTACAAGTAACATCCCACTAGAGCAATCTAGGGTTGAAGATCTTGTTGAAAAGCACAACAGTACAAGGAATTCAACTCTCATTTCATCTTAATTCATGGCTTACTACTACCTGAGATCAAATCAAGACCATGTAGTGCTTTGAGAGTGCCATGGTGACGGATGATGTTACCTAATGCAAGCATGTAGATGATGAAAAAGAAGAGGCCCAAGAACAGAACCCTGGGGAACACCGCGTGGGAAAGAGGCAGTAGTGGACTTAGCCTGGAGGATTGAGATGGAATGCGACCAGACAAGTAGGAGGTGAACCAGGATAGTGCAGTACCAGAAATACCAAGAGCAGAGAGTCATGAGATAAGAAAACAGAGAGAGATTCTGTCGAATGAAGAGGAAATATCTAGAAGAATTAGAATACTGGCGGAGCCGCAGTCAGTGGTCATAAGGAGATCATTGACAACCCCATTGTATTCTCTTCCGGTTCTGTTGTCATTGCTCGTGCACGATTCCAATGACGCTGCTGACGTGTTATCTTGTGCGCCCGAGCTTTGTTTACAGTCTGATGGAGATGCTCGCTGTATTCAAGCTTTTCTACGTTGTTTGTATTTTGGTATTGCAATATTTTTTAAAAATGGTTCGTAAGTGTGCATGTCGCGGATGTCCTAATCGTCCTTATCGGGTGCACAAGGTAACACGTCAGCAGCGTCATTGGAATCGTGAACGAGCAATGACAACAGAACCGGAAGAGAATTCAATGCTGAATAAAGTCGTTGTTTTTGCTATGTTTGGACCAAAAAGTATTTTCGATGCTTCAAAAAATTCAAACTAACCCACTCATGTCACATGGACTACTTTGATGATGTCTGTATTGCCTTTATGGACATGGACAGTATAAGGTACATACATTTTCAATGGAGGAACAGAAAGCTCGCCGACTAAATCTAAAATATCTTAAACTGTGTAAAGAAGATGAACGGAGGTCTTACGGGCTTGGAACGACATGAGGGTAAGTGAATAATGACATAGTTATCATTTTTGGGTGAACTAACCCTTTAATGTCATTATTTCCAAAGTAATTTCACAGTAGGACTTGTCTTGTATCCCCAGAGGAATAAAACATCTCCAAACAATGTTTCTCCAAGACAAAAAGGTCTAGAGGTTACTTTAACATCAAATGGAGACTTTTGCTTGAGTCACCTGCTTCTCACACTTGCCTCCTGAGTCAAAAACGCTAACTTTTGCACAATGGTCTCCTTTAAAGTTTTAGATCACACACTGTACTCAAATTTTTCTCCTTAGCTAGGGATTGCTCACATTTGTCTCCTCTATAGTTCTAGAAGAAACCTCAACATCACAAAGATTTTTCTAAGCTAGAGGAGCTCTCGGCTCTCCCTTTGCATTGTTGCATTGTTGCAATGAGAGCATTGTTTCCTATCTCTCTTCTTATATCCTGTCCATTAAAGGTGGAAACCACAATGTCAAATAATAATAATATTAATAAGAACAGCAACCTCTGCAAGACAATAAAGATTTTGGATTCCTTTCTTTTAGAACTTTCTCATGTCTCACTCTTGAATTTTATTTCTCCTAAGGAATTTTATGAGAAACATCTGGTACTTCTCTCCGTTGAGTCATGCAGGTACTTCCGATATACTCCATAGTGGTTGTTGTCCTGCCAGGTCTAAAATAGTCAGAATCTAAAGACTTATTATAGGCGTAGTAATTCAGGTTAAGACAAAGTGTACCTTTAAATTATATTGTTTTAATAAGTGTGTGTGTGTGTGTGTGTTTGATCTTTCTAATAGAAAATATGTTGATATATAGTATCATGGTAATTAGCAACTGTTGCTAATGTGGCATCTATGTTTTCCATCTCCAGACATATCTCTACCCACATCCTGTTCACACATTCCTTGGAACATATCCCTAAACATCTCTATAAATAAACCTTTTAATAGACACAATTGATTGCATTTTGTCTTGACAAGGGGAGACATGGTGTGCTGGTGGAATAAACAATCCGAAGAGCTCATTGTGTTCAGTAAATCGTATGACTGCAAGGAGCATCATTAGGTTGTTCTGTATTAATGGGCGCTGGTGAAGATGCTTATTGGGGGACTAGATTAGACTGGAGTCCACACAGTCAAATTATAGCCCGATTATAGATTCAGTTTGGACAGGAAGTGTGCAGCAGAGGCTCAGAGCTGAGAGACGTACGGCTGCATTTAATTGGTCCCTGATGCAGACTTTAGGAAACGAAGAAAGGGAAGGATGTGTGAAAGAGACGAGGGAAAAGAGAGGGAGACAGAAAAGAGAGAGCTATCCAAACTAGAAGAAAATAACAAAAAGAAGCCAGGAGGAAGAGTGCTAGTGAGCATGATTCTTCTCTAATGTCTTCTGCTGTAGCTCCCCGCAATCGATTCTTCCAGTCTATTACTTTCAACTCACTCTCACTTGCTCCATCCCTTTTTCTCTTTCTCTTCATGTTTAGGTATCTTGCTTTTCTCTTATAAAGATCACAATCAGTGTGGTTATTTTGCTCGAAGTGTCTGAGAGAAAAAGCGTGACAAGCGAGACAAAGGGATGACACAGAGGACAGCAAATGCACTACAGGACTATACAGATTCAATTGCATCTTTTGTGGAGATTCTCCAAACATTTACAATGTCATTTTGAGTAATAAGCACAATATCACTCGGACAGTGCAGGTCAAAGTTCATGCCACATAAATCAATTAGCCAGCAGTGAGCTTTGGAGCCTCACTGTGTGTATGCTTGTTTAGTGCACTTTGTTTTAATTGTGAATATTTCTCTAGAATTGACTCTGTGAATCATTAATCTGTTTTAATAAATAAAATTTGATAAACACTCACCTAAAGGATTATTAGGAACACTTGTTCAATTTCTCATTAATGCAATTATCTAATCAACCAAACACATGGCAGTTGCTTCAATGCATTTAGGGGTGTGGTCCTGGTCAAGAAAATCTCCTGAACTCCAAACTGAATGTCAGAATGGGAAAGAAAGGAGATTTAAGCAATTTTGAGCGTGGCATGGTTGTTGGTGCCAGACGGGCCAGTCTGAGTTTTTCCACAATCTGCTCAGTTACTGGGATTTTCATGGCCACCATGTACCCGTCCTCTGATGGCTACTTCCAGCAGGATAACGCACCATGTAACAAAGCTCAAATCATTTCAAATTGGTTCCTTGAACATGACAATGAGTTCACTGTACTAAAATGGCTCCCACAGTCACCAGATCTCAACCCAATAGAGCATCTTTGGGATGTGGTGGAACGGGAGCTTTGAGCTCTGGATGTGCATCCCACAAATCTCCATAAACTGCAAGATACTATCCAATCAATATGGGCCAACATTTCTAAAGAACGCTTTCAGCACCTTGTTGAATCAATGCCAAGTAGAATTAAGGTGAAAGGTGGTCAAACACAGTATTTGTGTGGTGTAATCCTTTAGGTGAGTGTACATGCATGGGAACAACTGTGATCATTAAAACAAATGCAATTTTTGATATTGTGAGCATGACAGGTTTCAAACACATTTCAAACTTGAACAGACCATCCAAGGTCACTGTGGCCTCGGGTGATGCAGGTGTGCTGTTTAGAAATGTAAAGAGTAATCTAAACACGAAGGTCTCTTCCTGCATACGGCTACCTTTGAAGCATGCTACTGATGAAACACACTCTCCCTCTTGCGTTCACACTGACTTAGACCTCTTACCGATCTGACAGCTGCACAGAACAGAGTGAGCTACTACCAGTGGCTATTTGACATGGAAGACAACCTCATCACTCAGCTGTAAAAACTCTTATAAAATATGCAGGTTGAGCATTGCGGTGATACAGCCAGGTAGCCCGAGTACACTACTCAAAGAGCAGAATGCTGGCAAGGAGAATAGGGATTTTATACTATATATATTTAGGGTAAAAAAAAATACATAAAAACAAACTACTACTTACTTAACATAACATCCTAAAATCCCAGTGTTAATGGCGTAAGGCACTGAAAAACAAGATGTGAGATGACAATCATATGTATAGAGATTTAATATTTTCTCTTTTTACTTTTATCTTTTACAAATACAAATATATATACTGTGTATATATATATATATATATATATATATATATATATTACAATTGAGGTAGATAACTTCATCAGAAATTCTTTATCTGACATTTACCAAATAAATGTCATGAGGCTAAACAAAAAAAAATTACAGAGGATGTTACAGAATAACTGGACTAACCAGCTGACCAATTTTTGCACAGCATCTCAAATATTGGTTTGGTCATTCTGAAATGCCTGAGTCTGTCATCAAAATAGTAGGGTATGTTTACCTTCCAGAACTATTTCACACAATTGCTTTCCCAAAAAGCAGGTATCCGGTTTTACACGCGAGATGAAAATGACAGTGTTTATCACGCTTTGTTGCGTATTTTTCTTTTCCTGCCTGCCATAATAATATACATCACATTGAGGCTATACATCTCACTGCATAGACATTGCTTTATGTGGCATGACCTTTGACCTGCACAATCCAAACAGTGAAACAGAAATGCACTCAAAACAATGATCATTGCCAAATTCCTTAGAGAGCACCTATATGAATAGATCAAATAAATCTGAAGCATACACATAAACACACTTACTATACATATGAAGTATGATTAGGCAGCATTCATGTTGTTTCATGGATGGTGAGATTGCAATCACTTGTGTCATTCTCAAGCTGAATTACCCAATGTGTTGCAGAATGAGAGAGAGAAAGGGAGGGAGGGAGAAAGATGAGGAATTGTGGGTAACGATTAGTGGAGTGGTAGATCTTTTTCTTTCCATGTAATCCTGTACCTGTGATTTCTGTCATTGTTTGTTATTGTACTTTTAAAGTTAAAGTGGCATTTTAAAAATGTCATCGCATTGGAGGAAAATACTCACATCCCATTGATGCGTCAAGTAACATGGGGAACAAAGATTATGATGGTGGTCTCTTAGCATTAGCACATTCCCAATTTCACTTCTGAATGAATAGTCATTTGCTCTCATTTGCATGTAAATCGCAGAACGGAATGGAATTATATGAGGGAGCGGAAGAAACAGCTAAAGCGGGGGACCACACATTTTCTTGACGGCAGGCAGGCTTTGTCTCACCACTCTTTCGCTAATTGGAAAATAAAAGACTGCGCTGACCTCAGGTGCATCGGCCACAGTGAGCCAACCAGTCTCAGGGTCGTCATTTTCATTTGTTAATGCCAGATTATCATACTGCTGCCATCCGGTGTCCCAATGTGTGACGGTGAAGTATTTCTTTTTTTATTCACCTGGGTTTTTTCTCTCCCACAGGTCATAAGTATGTGTGAAAGAGCCGAGATTTGTGAAGAAAGGGCAGGACAGGGGGAAACATGAAGACAGAACGGAATTTTTTTAGAAAGCGGAATATTAAAGTATAATATGTGTGTGAAGTGAAGGATGGGTGGACAGAGAGTGAGACCTTGAGAGAGAGAGAGAGAGAGGGGGGGGGGGAGAATTTTAACCCATTTAAAGCAATTTAGGTTTTAAGACAAAAAAATATACAAAATACATTACAAACAACAAACATTTTACCAACTAAAAACTAAGCTTCCATACGCACTCACAGTCACCAGTGCCTCTCTCACACCCCATCTCCATTCAAACAAAGCAACATTATCAGTGTATTTGTAATATGTATACTCAATGGTCACTCGAGATTCTATAAAAGACCTAAAAATAGCTTCTATATCAAATTCTTTTCCTATATTTTTACACTGGTGGGATTTCAAAATGGCTAACTTAGCTTGGCTAATTAAAAAATTGGCAAGAAAACTTTGCCATGACTTTCTATATCCAAATGTAAACAAGGTGCTGTTATATGAAAACCCTAGTTTTGTTATCAACTTTTCAAGTATTACAAATAAAGACAAAGCATCCCTAATACACTTAATTATCCTATCCACAGTTCTCAGAGATTTTATTTAACATGTACAACAAGTTCGCCACTGACATTGTGTCAAATCAAATAAATCTATAACTTCACTAACTCCATCATTTAAAAAATGTGGAACAAAACTAGACACATTAGATGGTAACTTTATAAGGGGATTAAAGAAACAAAGGCTCTGAAATCGCATAGTGCACATCTTCTTTTCTTCAAAATTTTAAATATTCCCATGATTTAATTACTGACATGTACAATTAGGGAAGAAACAGTGTGCCAAAACAGAGTGAAACAGGCAGCCAGATTATTGATAATCAAGAGAGAGAGAGAAAGAGAGAGAGAGTGGGTAATGTGAGTGTTTAGTAGGCTATCAGAGAGGAATAAAGGGATAGTAAGGTGTAGGAACAAGTATATGTAATGTCAACCACTTAGCCCTCTTGAATCACACAATAGGTGTGCAGCATTCAGGGAACTCTCTGTGCTGTAGCAAGCTGTGCTAACCGCTAACTGGCTCATTGAAAGTTTCACTATTGTGTTTGAGGGAGCACTGCAACATAAAATATACACCTATATAATAGTGTGTTTGACGAAAAAAAAGTGGCACAGAAATCAAAACCGACAGAAAACAAAGCATTGGATAACCATACTGAATTTGGATGTAGTACAAAAACACCTTAAATGGTTAGTTCCCCAGAGCAACGTGACATCATGACCTTTGCGTAAACATACACGCCAATTTCGAGTCAAGTGGCGTGTTATCTCTACGCATTTTAAGCTATCCGCGTCTATGCGTGTATGTCTACGCCATTAACGTCCACGTCATTCCGCGTGTCTTTACACGCCGTCAAATGTCCGAGCGAAACGAAGCAAAATGTACATCTACATCTGGGGAGCAATCTTTTTCTTTCCTAGGATGGTAAGGGAACAGTCATAAATGCTATTAACCCCAGTGACGGGTAGGTTTAGGGATGGGGTTGAGGTAAGTCATATATTTATATATACAGTAATAACCTTTAGTCAATGGCGTTCATAAACACAATGAAAAGCGATTATGCGTGTTGATAGCACGCCAAAAATGGAAATACGAATTGGCGTGTCATACACACGCTACTTCATGAGATCAATCTCCCCAGAAAAAGAAATTCTGTCAGTAATTAGTCACCCTCATGTTGTTCACTGGTTGTTCATGTTGTTGAACCGAAACTCAGCATATAAGCTACTTGCCTCACAGACCTGTATATCTATAGAAAGCTTTAAATGTGTACTTTTAAACAAAACAATTAAAAACTAAAAGAAATTGGCTATCTCTGCTTATGTAGGCTAATACTTATGAAGTGTGCATTTCTCTCTGTAGGCGTGTTCATTACTACGAAGATGGCGAGTCTGCTTTGTTAACTTTATCAATTTATCAACTTTATCAACAATAATGTTTCATGCATAATCATTACTTTCGCCGGTTCTTTGTGGCAAGCTTTATATCAGGTGCTGCATGATGTCTCTGCGGCCAAGTAGCAGTGCTTCGCCTGTGCTTCCCCCCATATAGTCCTAAATCAATCTCTGCCTAGGAAATCATCTGCATCTTTCTTTATCACTTTTACTCACGACATGCTACCTGGCAACATAGCATTCCATTCATTATGCTAAGCTAAGCTAGCGGCAGCACTGCCAGACTAAGACAATGCATGTACTGAGACAAAAATGTATTTGCCCAACCATCTATATGTAAGGGAGACAGTGGGAAAAAAAGTGTTACTTTTAGAAACCTATGGAGGAGAGAACCAGATTGTCGGATTTAATCAAAAATATCTTAATTTGTGTTCCAAAGATGAATGAAAGTCTTCATTCATTAGAATTTTCATTTTTGGGTGAACTAACCCTTTAACTTGACAGAACAAGACGACAAATATGTTGATTTATTTAAGCACAAAGGCTAAAAATAATGCGAGTAAGCCAGTGAAATGGTAGTAAAATTAGTTTAGATATACCTATTTACTAATTTAGTTTTTACAAATCAATACATTTACTTCTTTATTAAATTTAAAAGTCAAGCATTATTTTTTTATAAATTTAAATAATAAATGGTCGATGTATAAATTAATACACTAATTTGTCTACAATAAAATAAAACACTAAAAACTGAAATCGTTCATAACATCACAAGTTCGAAACATTAAAATGTACAGTATGAAAACATTTATTTTGAGATTTACTAAAGATTACATTTAACAATTTTATTAATATTTATTAATTTTCTGAGCATTAGAGGATGCCAAAGGTCATCTTTAGATTTCCCCTATCTAAAAATTAAAGATCCAATAGCGTTAGTCAGTATTTCATCTGATAAATTTAAATAAATAAATAATAAAGCAACAACTAATATGGTACCAATACATCACACTTCCCAGCTGTGTCCTGCCCAGCAAAGAGCTCATTCAATCATACCAAAAACAAAAGTATAAAACAAGAGGATATTTCTTAATGTGCACCTGAAAAAAATGTCCAAACAAATTCCTAAAGGAGAAAAGCATTTTTCTCTAATCTCAAACGAAACTGAAAAGACAACGTGCTTCCGAGGAACATTTGCAATTCCACAGTGGGAGGCAACCCGAAATCTAATGAGGACAATATTTTAAACCCACACTGAAGTTAAAAGGCATGTAGAGAAAATTAACTACTTTTCAAACAGCGTGTGAGAAAAAAAAAGTGTCTGATATATCTGGCTCTGTGCTGTGAGTGTGAGTGTGTTTCACAAAACACCTGGTTTGTGCAGCTCTCCGGCTCTTTTACAAGCAGTGAGTCACAGAGGCGTGAAGCACCAGCAGATTTTTACACCGACACTGCTGACCATACATCAACATGCAGACAAAGCGAGCCCTTCACTGTACACTGCGTGCGTGTGTGTGTGTGTGTGTGTGAGAGAGAGAGAATGAAAAACGCATACACATAAGAACGTGGCGCTCTCCTCCATTGGTCACGGTACACAGAGCACATCCTATGAGTGGCCTCAAGACCATGTGTATGAAATGAGAAAGAAGATCGAATCATATTATATAGTGACACATTCATTATTTAAAGGCTATAGTTTTAATGAAATTCAAGGGTATGAGTGAATATTAGATCATGATGGTACAGCTGTGCTCAAAAGTTAATATTTGACTGGCAAAATCTGCTAAATACAGGCTTTCCTGCAGCCCAAACAGTAGTGCGTTGACGCTTACAGTGCCAAGATCATAGGTTCAATTCGCAGGGAAAGCAAGAACAGATAAGAATGTAAATGTGTACTTTGGAATGCAATGCAAGTCGCTTTGGATAAAAGCGTATGCCAAATGCATAAATGCCAATATTTTGTATTATTTGGCTTTTTTTATTTTTATTTTGCACTGTGCTGAAGAATCTAGATAACTGATATTTAAGTACACTCAACAAGCCGATAGAACAATTATCCTGTTTAAAATTTCAACAGGCAGAATTTGTTGACTCTTTTTGTGATGTGAGGTTGTGTTCAAGTGCCTTATTTGTTCTAAATGGCAAAACTGGACCTCAATATCACCAAACTAGTGATGAGAGTTCAAATATGCAGAGCATTCTGAGAAAACCAAAGAACTTGCAGTACCAATTGTGAGAAAATAAGTTTGAATTTGTGAGATAAAAAGTCGCAATTATCTTTTAAATGGTTTTATTTTGTGGCGGACACAAGCTTTCATATATGAGAGTGTGAAATGTCTGATATTCTTAAAAGTGCTTCTGTCTGCCAAGGTCCCTCAGATAAACCAACATCTAACCAAAATAATAAACACTTAACCTGCACCTTACCAGCATAAATCAGCATTTAACCAGCATAAAGCAGCCTCGAATAGTTAAAACCAGCAGCAAACCAATATAAACCTGCGTTTAACTGACATAAAAAAGTGTCTAACCAGCATAAACCAGGCTGAACCAGCAAGGAAATGCATTCTAGTCTAAACTAGTTGTGTCAGTCAGGAAGGCCATTTCTAAAGCATTAAAGCAATGGATATACCCCATTCTCTTCAATGTAAGCGTCAGTACTTTTGTATCTATTTGTATCTTTTCAGTATCTATTGTAAAAAATGCCATTCATATATTCTTTACACAGTATTTTATGAAATTTCGTAAGTATCCCATATTGTCACAAGACAATACATACGATTCATGTACAAATTTAAAAAAGGGACAAGCTTGTTCAGCTAGTTTTGCTTGCTCATGTTGCCCGTCTCACAGTGATCAATACTGCCCACGGGCCAATCAGAACACTGCTCAATGACAGCGCAGCCAACGCAACCTCCGAGATTAAATTGCATGATATTTTATTACAGACAAGCTCTTACATCTCTGTCAATGTTGCAATTGATTATTAAAACATGAAATATTCATATTTGGGAGCAGTATCGATTTACATCAAAGAGACTTGTCGGATCATTTTTCAAATACAATGACCAATAGCAGACATCTGTCACAGTGGGGTAATGAGGGAAGAATACATTAAACTAGTTTACATTTGTGTGATTGCTGCATAGAGGTTGATGTTATCCATCAAACAGTCATTACAGTGTTTGTGTGAGTGCCTGTTAATTTGTCATTATTGCATTGCCAACTGTAAAAAACACAAATCAGCAAAATTTGAAACCGGGTCAGAATGCAGCAGAACACACACACACACACAAAAAATAATATTTTAAATTACCGTATAATATCTTAAATCATCTTTCCCCATCTTATTCCTTTAGCACCGTCATTTTACACCATAACTGTCTATTGATACTGTACTTATCTATAATCTTTTTCTTCCTGGGAAATTATTATATGGAGGATAGTTCAAAACATTTAGAGTACCTGGAGAGGTATGTGTGCATGCTGAAAAAGATGAATAGAGTTAAGGCAGAGGAAGAGAAAGAAACGCACTCATTCTCAAGATTTCATGGTTAATGGTGCGAGTTATGCCTTTGTGGTGAATCCCAGGGTCAATGGAGGAAGGACAGCAATCTCAAAGTCTCTTCATTCAGTACTCTCTCAAAAGCACTCTGAGGAGACACAAATGAAGTTGGAGAAACAGAAAACAAGGCCAATCGGGAAAAGGAACTGTGGTTCCAGGAGAACTGATGGCTAAAAACAGCATGGTAACGTATGTTTTTGAGATGGCCACATTTTATGCTTTCACAAGACATTTGCTATTTTGGCCCATCAACCCCCGACAATCCAAAATGGTAATGGTGTCACATTGTTAAGTATACAGGCCAGGGTCCAAAATCACAATGATTGTGCTGCTTGTCACTAAAATTGATGGAAAAGCAGACGATTATATATATATATACATATATAATTGGCGACAATATTAGCGACAAGCAGCACAGTCATTGTTTCACGCTAGATGAGTCAGTCTATTTCTCTGTGAAACTGCAATGGACCTAGAAGCATTAAGATACAGTACATCATTATTTTGTTCCTCATTTCCGTTTTGGTGGCTTAATGTGAGGAATGTTCCACATATGTGTCACCACATGGAGTCCTTAAGGAAAAAAAAAAACCTTTAGGCATCTGAGATAAACATCAGATGGAAAATGTTTAGCTGAAGTAAAAGCTGTTAGAAGACACAAGACGTTTTCTCTATAGTTTCTATGTGTTTGATGTGAATTGTTCACATCGCTTAGGTCAACACTGGCCAAACTACCATTTTTACAATTTGCTTTGGTGTTATATTTATCTTTACTCCTATTTGCTCTTTGAGAGGGTTTATTTTTGATCCTGTCGCTAGAATGATGAAACTCCAATTGTGCTGACGACACTTGTTTAAGTACCCACATTTAGATAAACCTGGATTGTCTGACAGTATAGAATGTAGGATAAACATCAACAAAAATAATACATAAAGCCACTCCCAAGCTTTCAACTGGAAACTATGCTAAGCAAACACAAAAATCTCAAACTCAGCCTCCCCCAGGACAAACCCCTGCGCTCATGTTATTGAAAATGTATGTGGTTACAAAGATCCTCCCTCCTTTTGACAAATTCATGAGTGTTTGAAAGATTAAATGTGCACTGTAAAATAAATAAATAAATAATAAAAACGGCATGTATTTCCTTCAAACATAGACCATGGCAAGCAGACTTTGGGACAAACAATGAGAACTAAAATGAGGATTAATATCAGCGTGGCGTTTTTGAGATGCCGAGAGCTCCAAGTCCATGACTAACTTGGACTTGTCACGACTTGACAGCTTTAGACAGGTGAGCAAATGAACATAAAACAAATCATTGTTTTGTTAGCTCAACATGATGAAACGTTAGAATATGGTCAGTATGTTATTCTAATGTTGATCTAGCTTACTGTTAGTTTCGTATAGCAAACAAACTAACGTGTAGTATTACATTATAACTTTTAACACACATTTAAGAGACCGAGTGAAGCAGTGCTGCGTTATCTATCTCACAAGTTTAATTTGTCTAATAAACTGACCTGTGTGAGTAATTCAGCACTTGTGGGTAGTTCGGTAAAATTAAATGTCCTTATTCCTTTATATCCGCGGGGCTCTCGTGTGATATCTGTCTCTTACACACCGGGGGTGGTGATGGCGCAGTGGATAAGATACATTGGTGTGAGAGACCCGGGTTCGAATCGACAGCGAGACACCAATGTGTCCCTGAGCAAGACACTTAACCCCTAGTTGCTCCAGAGGCATGCGACCTCTGACATATATAGCAACTGTAAGTCGCTTTGGATAAAAGCGTCAGCTAAATGAATAAATGTAAATGTCTTTGGCAATCGCGACCTGCTTCATACCACTGTAATGTTAAAAACATGAATGTTTGCACTCATCCATAAACATTATTAGATCCATCAGCTTGACAGCAAGTCCTATCATTCAGCTCATCACTGTGTCATCAACCTACGCCTTAGTTATTGTTGGAAACTGCGCCCTCTTGTGGTGAAAAAAACAAACATTTCGTGCCTCTAAATTAGGATATTTTACAATAATTTGATGGTTTTTGTATGACAGCCATTGCTGACAGTCATTGACACTTTTTTATGGGATTTTTTTTACATTAAAGGTGTTTGATCATATATAAACAGAAGTCTTTATTTCAATTATATAATTTTAAGGTATTTCTGCAATATTTTTAAGTTTTTATACAGATTTATGCATTCGTTTAACATTCAATAGAGATTTTTTTATGAGATTTTTTTTCTACAGCAGTTTGACTGTAAAAATACAGAACATGTTTACAGTAAATATCCGTTTTCAAAAAAAACAAAATTTTTCCGTAAATAATTTACGATTTTTTTTTTACTGTAATTTGACAGTAAGTGGTTGGAAACTTTGCTGCCAGACTTTTTACCGTCATTTTACGATTTTCTTTTTTTCCAGTGTGACCTTTGTTGGGTTTTACCAGCACACGCTTAACATACAGACAATACAGCAAATCACAAACCTCTGAGGGGAATTACACAAACATCTGTTCACACTTATGCATTAACACTGCTCAAGCTTCTTATCCTTGCACTGAAAATCCAGGGAAAGGGAAAACGGCTGGCGTTCCATGTTACACCTATGACAAATGACAAGAGGATTCCATCATCCTAACAAGCATCTTCTGATCCAGCTCCATTCGCAGTCCCTGAGGATGAGCAGACCTGGCCCTTTCCACTCGCTCGCTCTCATAAATACTCTCCAACAACCAGATTCATGACAAGCTCTCAGAACATTTCACCGGGGACATCAATGATGCATTCTGGGAAATGTGTGCCTTGCCATGACAGTACGAGATACTTGTGGACACTGCAATGCATCAACGTTAACAGATATCCTAAGTAATGTTCTGTTGCTCATACTCAGTCATGTAGCTGATACGCAACATCCACAATATGTCCTACGTTGCCAGGGTTCTCCTTCATACGTGCACAGATGTCAAAAAGCATACTGTGAGAGTCTGTATAAAGATACTGCAAGGTAAATTAAACATTGCCTATGTTCAGATGGAACACGCTGCCTTTATTCATAACTCATGCCATCAGAGAACCTCTCTGGAGACTTCAAAAGCAACTCGAACTCATTACCATGTGCGCCTCTATCACTGAATGGGGCACAGTTACATCTCTATCTACTGCTGCCCAGGGCAACATTTCTGTTCTGTGTCTCACATCAACTTTATTAAAAAAAAGCTTAAAAAAAAAACAGTACATTAAAGGAAAATGACACACTCTGACCACAGGCAACGTGGCAAACGCTGTAATAGTTAGGGTTTGTTTATGGTTTTCAATAACAGCTTCTTTCTGACAGGTACGGAGTATTTCTGAGTGTGGATGTGAAACAATAGATGATGTGAGCGCTTCAGGCGGTGTAAGTGAACATGACAGATGATTGGATATTTTAATGACACGATTTCATTTGCATATTAATGAATTCTCTGAATGAACCAACAAAGCGGTATCTTCGAGAGGAACGGATATATCTTATGCAATACCATCTTAATGCTGGTGAGGAGAACTCATTAATCGTGAATGTTAGGCCGGTTCAAGCTGATTTCCATAGTTTAAGGAAAGGAGGAGGTACAAATCCTGAGGGCTAATTTGCTAATAGACTTTTAAATAGTCTATCATACGGGATGATAAAATCAGGAGGTCAGATGGTTCTCCGCAGCAAACATCAGAGGACTTTAAGATAGGCTACACAATGAGAAAGAACATTCTGTATTGATGAATTTACTGAATTTTATGCAGACTCAAAGGCGGATCTTTAGGATTTAACAGTTTAAATGCACCTCATCTTATCACATATCAAACAAAAAAGGATAAAAATCGATAATGTATGAATTACACAATCACAGTTTCAGAATAAACCCAGAGTGAAAACTGCAAATGCAATCTCTCAGCGAGCCTATATAAACAATCAGATCTCAAAAGTGGCCCTTGGGATGCCTTAGGTAATAACAGCACTCCTAACAAGACCATCAACCTCAAATTGTCCAATCCATATCATCAGATTTCTTTTAAATGCATCACTTCAAATTGCAGATGCCACACATAGGATCTCTTTATTCGTAAGGGGGGTGTGTGGAGGGGGGTGACCACACAGGCAATTAACGAAATGCTAATTGGACACTTGTTTATAAACATCCAATTAATCTATCTTGGTTGAACATCTTAATGATAGTTATTGTACTGCGTCTGGGTGCACTGTCCACCTCTTCACTAAGCATCAATGACTCTTAACATAAGATAATTGCTGCCTTGCTTCTGCTTTCATTTAAAAGAACATGCGCCAATAATCTTGATGAAAGTACCGAATGCTAAAATGTTAAAGAAAAAGAAAGGTAGTTATTGCCAGAAGCTCACCATTACAAAAATACAGTGATAATGTTACTGTGCTGGACTGTAAAATAGTAAATATACCAACTTAAACCTGCTTTTATGACTGTGACTATATGACACTAATGAAATAAATATGACCTAAACCACATGAAACATTACAAAACGTGCTCATGTAAAATAATAATAATAATAAAAATAAAATAAAAGATGAAAATTAAGAATAAATAACTATTGGGATAAAATAATAATAATAATAAAATAAAAGATGAAAATTAAGAATAAATAACTATTGGAATAAAATACAATAAAGCGTCCGAAAGTGACTTTTTATTCCAAAACTACAATATTTTACAGTAAAACTTTTAAAGCAGCAGCGTACGCCGTTAATCTATAGTTGTTTGTAATTTAAGCAATAATAAATAAATATATAAAATACACAAATATCCGTTCATTAAAGTGTCATGCGCTTTTCAATCATGAACACGACGGGTGTAAGAACCAGCGCGCCTTTCATGCCTGTTGCGCCGCACATCTCGTGGCACGCTTATGCTCACTCCAATAAACAAGCTTCATTCAAACCGAAATGATGAGAATGTTTCCAGACTGCTGATATCTCATAATTTTTTCAGACATTTAATAGATGCATTGCGCGTAAATTTCCCTATGCATCTGCACGCGATTTTACAGTAGCTTACCTATTCAAGCGTTTGCCACAGTGATGAGACTGAGAGCATTACTTACATGCGTGCCGTTTATGGAGTTTTACATAAATTTGCATCTACTACACATTCTACATTCCAAAGCCCAATTGAAATCGGAACAGTCGTGCCTTGCCCTTGCTACACACTCATTATCACCCATATTTCAAATTTAGATACAGATATATTCATACGACGGAGCTTCAGAGTCCACGAACTCTCTCCAGGACAGGCTTTAAAAGTATATCGTAAGGCTTCTTCGTAGACAATTGAGTTCTCTTACCTCTAGCCATCGCATAGGGCAGCAGGAGAACCAGGACCGCGAGGAAGCCAAAGCAGGAGTATCGTCCCTTCTTCCCAAAGCGTCCCATCATCACTGCGCTTCTCTCCAGCGTCCCCAACTAAACCGGGGAGCCGCTCGCAAGTGCCGCTCTCATGCATGTGCCGTGCGTTCCAGTGGCTTCAGTAACAGGTCCCTCCCGTAGCGATAAACCCAAAGTGAATCTCTCTCAGCCGCGCGCTGAGTGAGTGTCTCGCGCATCAGTGAGACTGGAATAATGAAGCCGGTGCGCGCTGGCCAATAGCGGAGGGTGATTGAGGGCGGAGGGAGCGCAGCGGCTGTCCTTCACCCTGCTGCTCGAATGCGCTGCGAAGTGACCAGATGTGCCTGAGAAAGAGATGAAACATGAGCATACATGTCAGATATCGGGTAAATTCGAGATGAAATATGAACAGCTGGTTGGGTTACATGATTTCATCACAGATCGTGTCGGGCTACTGGGGGTCACCGAGATGAGAGCAACAGCAAACCGGAGCAGAGGCGTTGACGATGTCTCTCGTGCATTATCTGCGTGGCAATATCACAAGAGCAAGAGTGTTGTCATACTTAAGTCTATAAACATGTCATTTATATTTAGTTATTTACATTGCAGAAAATAATTAGGCTACCCAGTTCGTATGTTGTCTGACTCTCCAACAACAAATCCTTTGCTCAGTGCTATGCCCGGTTGCATAAAGCACCTTAAGTGTAATTTTCCCTTAAGTTCACCCTTATTTTTCCCTTAAACCTAAGGGTGTTGCAGAAAAAAAAAAACCTAATCTTATAGCCTAAGCATAAAACTCATATCTTATTGCATAAAAATCATTAACGGTCATTTCCCTAAGTATAATTTAAGGTTTGGAAAACATAACCTTAAGAGTAACACAGAAAAAAATAAAGACTGGCTGAATGTATGGAACCAGTGCCTGGTCGCATAAAGGACCTTAAGTTTTTCCCTTAAGAATGATACTTAAGGAGCGATTTCCCCTTACGAGAATACTGTAACTTTAGGGTGTTGCATATAATCTCTTAAACGGTTCTCTTAGGTAAGGGAAACACTACACTTCTGGGGGCCCTAAGCAAAAGTTTGTGAAGGGGCCCTCATCAAAATGAGTTTATTAGTATGTCAAGACTAAATAAGAATTTAAAATGTTACACAATACCTACTTTTTTCTCACATTTTCTTTAATTTTCTGCTCCAGTCAGATAGCTTGGTTTGGAAGCCATATTGCCATAATTAAGATGCATGTCGTTATCTGCCACACTGCATGATGTCCGAGTCCAAAACAGTTATTAAATAAATATAAATCAATAAGTATTTCCACATTTGTCTGCTAATTTTGAAGCTGCAATTATATGAGCAAGTAATTAAAAATATGTTTAGATTATATGCTACTTAATTTTTGAGAGCAAGGGGGCCTGTGGACCAGCACTGAAGTAAAACTGTCAAGATGTGTGTAGACCAAAAGGAGGTGTGGAATCCATGTTTAAGTGGATGAGCGGACTAAGAGATAACCCTTTCCTGCTCAAAGCATTCTGAAATCAATGACTCCAGGGGCCTGATGTATGAACATCTGCATATGCATACGTAATTTTCCATATATTGGGACTGAAAAAAATCTAAACTCTACAGGACCAAGTTTGGTGACCCCTGACCATGCATACGCACATTTTTATGCATTTTATTTTATGTTTCCCACACAATACTGAGAGAAGCCAACTTCAAGAGATCATTAAAGAGAAAAATATTTGAGTTGTCTGTACAATAAATAAATTAAAAATAATACTAATAATACACGCCTTGGTAATATGTTAATTACAGAAAGTCTATTAGAGTTTAAGGTCAATTTATATTGCACTGATCATGCACTGTGAATATAATTAACCACAAGCACTTTAATTATATTAATAATGGTAATTATAAGCTGCTTGTAATCACAGATTGTTAGGCTATTTTTATTACGATGTATAGGCTGTAAATTAAAATTCAAGACTGGAGGGACCAATTGTAGAAGTTTAAAAATAAATAACTAAACCCATTAACTGACCATCTTATTGTTTCTCCTCTATGATGGTTTGCAGCCCTAACTAATTTATACTACCATAATATGTGCAACATATATATATATGAAGAGTTCAGATGCAAAAGCCTCTAAATGCCATTTGAAATTTTCTTGTAAAATGATCATTTTTATCAAGCTTGTATATTTAAATTCAGTAATTTCACTTAAATGACAATTAATAGGTAATCTTCATTGCCATTTAAGTGAAATTACTGAACTTAAATATACAAGCTTGATAAAAATGATCATTTTACAAGAAAATTTCAAATGGCACTTAGAGGCTTTTGCATCTGAACTCTTCATATATATATATATATATATATATATATATATATATATATATATATATACAACTACTATAATATATGCAACATGGTCACTGAAATGTTACCCATCTTTGATATCACTTGTTGCGTTCAAGTCATCTCGTATAGATAGTAATTACTTGTTTTTTTTTTGGTTTTTTTTTTTTCACTCTCTTCTTTCCCTCTTTATTCTGTTTATGCAAAAATAAATCTACTTGTTGACGTTATACTTTATTGGAAGCGATCCAGATGTTTAAGAGATGCCTGTTTGCACTATTGTAAAACAATTAATGAATTTAAAAAAAAGTATAGATAGTAATTACGAGTTGAACGCACTTGAACGCCACGACAATGTCGTAAATTCCAGTGGGGAACTCGGGATTTTCTTTAAACCCCTGAGAAACGTTCATTCAACGTCTGTTGACTAAATTTTAAATGAATTACAAATGTTTAATGTTACTCATTGACATTGTAAGCCTTTTTCATTTCTAAAGCAAGCTGTCTGCACAAAATATGTTATCATTATAATATACTAATTATTATACCTAATGAAAGAGTTTAAATTGGCTTCATAAGCTAATAAAAAACATAAAAAGAAAAACACACCTGCTGCGCATTCTTTGTTCTTCATTTTTTTATTAGCAGAGTTAACAAACCTTGCTGTATTTTCGTGTAATTCATTACAAGAAGGTATAAACCGCCATTTTGCTCGACGAAACGGACTTTAAACGCACCTCACGTCGTAAACACGATTTCCCACCTCATATACGAACTTCCCAGGAGGACTTGAACGCAGCAACTGTAGTCTTATGTGACGGGTGTGTTTCTCACCTTCATGTGTTATGGTAATTATGGTAAATACCAAAAGCTGACGTGGAAACTGCACACGAACACCCCCTCATGTGGTATTTACCACTGATGGACGAGTTGCCGAGACGAGATAACCTTTGACCATTTCAAAATGGCGGAGGGTAACATTAGCGCGAGAATCGTGAATGGTAAAAATACTACCCATGATCTAGAAAATATACAGCATATTATTTACCTTTTAAGTTTTGATAAATCATTTCTTGCTGTTGCAGATGACTTAAAGCAATCTAAAATAGTTTTAGCTAATTAACAGGTCTGGATCTCCATCTTTTTACCCCATTACGACCATAGATATGTATCTAAAGGCTAGATGTGTAATCAGCGCTCCTGGCCAATGGAGATCGTCGTCTGCACATGGCGGCCATCTTGTCTCAGGCAGCTCGCTCACTCATAACATTGTGGTAATGGTACATGTACTATTTAAATAATCATAATTTGCTCAATTTTCTACCGATTTTCAAACGGTTTGGTTTGTTATAAACGTCAGAGATGTAGCTATGACACTGCATACTTATGAATAAAACGTGTATAAATAAATAATAATCCAGATAATTATATCCAAATTAATAACTTCTGTAAGAAACCAAACCGTTTGTAAATCCGTCAAGATTTCAACGAGATAAGAGTATTTGTGTTCATACTGACCACTCATCTTACATCAGCTTGTCTGTGACAAGATGGCCGCCGGTGATGACGATAGAAACTCCACCGTAGCACATCTAGCCTTTATATACATATATCTATGATTACGACAACAAAAGCACGCAACACACTGGCAAATACCAGTTCACAAGTGGAAAATATCCTATTTTCCATAGCACGTGAACGCAGCATAATTCTATCATGATCTAAATTGTTTATTTCGAAGTTTTATTTAGTATGGTTTGTTTCTTTATTTAAAATCCCTTAGCATTAAAAAAACACAGGACAAGGTTACGAGTTAAACAATTTATTAAAATTTGAATGTATGGAAGGGTGCACACTACTTATATTCTCCCTTTACTGTTTGACTTTACCTGAGTCCTGGATTCCTCTGGTTCACGGAGTGAACGACCGCATTCCATGTGACGGCCATCAAAGGAAGAGGCGGCGCTTCCTCCTCCACATTTGAGCTGTTCGGAAATTGGACTGTACCATTGTGATCCGATGAGGAGGGGGATTCCTTTTTATTGTTTCACCCAGTTTAATTCTATTTTGTTTGTTTGAAGAAGTTCTGTATTGTGCTTCAAGTAGTTGTAAATTATGTTTGTTATGAGAGTGTATATTTTTAGTTAAATATCTGTTGTTAATTGGGGAAAGTTTTATTTTTATATTTACCTTTTCTTTTTGTTTGTTAGAGGCTAGGGGGTATATTTATCAGAGTGAATATGTGAATGGGAGTCAGATTTTTGCCCAGCCATAGTAACATCATGGTCGGCCGACCTTAGTGTTTTTTGTTTGTTATTTTGTTTACCAGGGGAGATTTATTTATTTATTTATTTATTTGGTCAGTTTAATTTTTGTTTGTTTCAGTTAACTTCCATCTTAAGTCTCTGTTTTTTTATGGACTTTATTTTGGAAATTACTTTCATTGGATCTGCCCCTGCATGTAATTATTATTTAGAAGAAATAAATGTTCTTATCTGTTCACGACCTTTCCTGCCTGTTCTTGGCCACGCCCTTACATCTTTAAATCAACAATTTACATAAATAAAAAAACACTCGAAACATCACTAAACGTGCAATTTTACACATGTAATTACAAATGTCCCTTCCATAAACCCCAATCTCGGAGGATTTTTTTTTCTCCAGTGATAATTTCCTGAGCTCAGATTTGATTTTGATCTGGTCACACTTTCGTCTATAATTATTCGGACCCAAAATATAAAGTTGACATTTAATTATAAGAGTGCAGCTGATCCTCTCTTCTAAATTGGCTAGAAGTCTTTTCCCAATGGAATTCCTGCACTCACTTAGAGACCGGACTCTGATGGCTGTCAAAAATCTCAACTCTTTTACAGCTCGATTTAACCACCACAGGACACAGATTTGAGCACCCGTGGTGTCATTTTGTGAGCCAATTCAGAAGATTAACACTGTAATGGCATAATATCATTCTGCGTTCAAAAAGTACCCATCGCTCTTGTTACCAAGGAATAGATGGTTAGAATCCAGTAATGAGTCTGATTAAACATGACTTGTACAGCAATGAATTAAGGGCATGATATTCATAGTGATGTAGGCTAGAGGGCCACGATGGGACCCTAAATTGATATTACAGTACATTTGGGAGAGACAACTTAAAGAAAAAGACAGAAACACTGCCAATCTGGTCACATACCCACACACATTTCTAGCTTCTCTAACAATAGACCTAAAGCCCTTGTTAATATGTAATTTGTCCAATTGTGGCCTGATTACCCTGTGCGCATGCTTGTGTGTTTGACCTTGTCTGATGGGGTTAAATGTTTAACAGGCTTTGCACATCAGACATGATGATGCTTTAAATATCTCACAGCTCTATAAAAGTGAAACCATGCCCTCTTTCCCTCAGGACAAACGACAAAAGTCGCAGTTGTCCTTTTAATAGGCAGTGTCTACAGAGGACTCCATCAGGGGGAATGAGACTGAATATGTGTATGGTCCATTAGCTGTCCTCTAAAAATGAGATCATGAAAAGCAAACATCAAGAGCATGCACTCGCTCTATTATGGGCCATCTAGTGTTCTTGCTGTGGTTTTATGATTTATTTCTGGGGCTTAAATTGGATTGGAATGGCACTCTGGCACATAAAAAAAGAAATATATATATAATAATAATAATAATAACAACAACAACAACAACACCAATGGGCCTTTTGTTTGACAATGGTTCCATTTTGACACTCTTACATTGCCCAGTACAAAATTTAACCAAATTCACTTGTCTCGGATATATCCAATGATTTCCAATTTTCCAACATATTTTGAACCCATGCATGCTGCCACTGTCTATCTTTTGTTTTAACTCTCCTAATCTTTTTATTCTTGTCATATTCTTTCACTCATTTTCAGCAGAAGCTCACTGTGGCGCACTGCATGGTGTTACAGTAATCAGCATGAGGGAGCACATTTTTTAATGTCTTCAAACAATTGCAAACAATACATCTGGTCTTGTAAGAGACAGAAATCACTTTACAAATGCAGTGCGACCCCAAAGCAGTTTGAAAGTCAGTGACACAGGCATGTCAAAGCTGTTTAGCTCTCCTTAATGCATGCACCCCGTCGAGATAAACGCCTATTTCTGCCCACAGACGTGGGGACAATCCATAAATGGCCGGAGGAGAGCGAAAGCACAAGAGTGAGAACTGCCTAGGTCTACCATTGAGGATCAAAAGAAAAACCAGGGGGTTGACAACTCTACACCTAACATGAACATATCATCTTTATGGCACATGATATGATGACTGCATGACTCATATGATAATGATACCCATTAAATTACCATTAGTGGAGAAAACAGCCTTTATATAAAAGGCCCTTTTTGTGAGACGACAGCCTGCTGCTTATCCTAAAGGAAATGGCATAGAAATAAAATATTTTATCTTATGTCACTCACCCGTAAGGGACACAAGGGAAGATATTTTAGATTTGGATTAGTTTTACGATCTCTTTATGAAATATTTGAAGCGACAAAGTGGTAGTTGGACTGTCAACGGAGAAACAAAAATCTCTCAGCTTTCATTTAAAATATCGAATCGGTTACCTAACGTAACCTCTGTTCTCTCTAGATGAGGGAACGAGTGTTGCGGTTTCGAAGATGGATGAAAGTCTCACAGGTTTAGAACAACATTAAGGTTAGTAAATGACAGATATGGCATTTTTTGGGGGGGGATTAAACATTTAAGTACTGAGTAAAAGTAATAAACTAACCAACATGTAATACTATAGGGTTAGGGTTTAGGATTATGTTGTGGTTTAGGAATAACAGCTAGGAAATGCTTAAACGTAAACACAGTAACAATGACCAAAAATTATATATTTATAATATGCAATATTACAAAGTTTACACACATATAGCCCTGTTTAAATACTTAAATGTCAGACAGTAAACGCTGAGAGAGAGAAAAAGGTTCTACAGCACAAAAGCGGCAATCTTTCACTTTTTATGTATAGTGACGATGAAAAATGCCTGGGGTTTCAAAACATTGTGACTTTTAAACCAGTCACAGTTTAGCCTCATTCATCATCATATACCATCATCAGATTGTGCTCAGCAGAAAAAAAAAAAAAAAAGTTTAGAGTTGATTCTTGGAGGGACAGAGCAGCAAAGCAGTGAAATCCCAAAGCCTCTGTTTTGATCTGTACTTCATGTATTCTTTATTACAGCCGAATTCATTCTAAAAGATTGAGTTGACTGGTCTTGGAGAGAATGACGTTTAAAGGACAAGTTCGGTCTTTTACAATTAAAGCCCTGTTTTAAGATCGTCCCTGATGAAATAGAATAGTTAAGATTGTTTTTGAGACAAATGCTCCTGTCACGAGAATTTTTGGATTGTGTGTTAGTACCCCCCCACCTTTATAATGAAAGCATAGGTGCACTCGAACAATCATTCATAAAAATGCATAAAACTTTAGTTTACAAAGACGTGAAACTCACCGAGTGGTCTGGGGTGTTCACTGATATGCCCACTTAAAAATCGCTGCAAAAGATGCTTTCCAACAGGTTTTATCATAGTTTTTGTCCAAGTCCACTTTCTTCCTGCTTTCGGTTGAAGTCCACAATAGTCAATTGTCGAGTTCACATGCGCGATCCTTAGTTATCTAGTTACCAATGATCGCGCATGTGAACTCGACAATTGACTACTGTGGACTTCAACCGAAAATAGGAAGTAACATGGACTTGGACATAAACTACGATAAAACCTGTTGGAAAGCATCTTTTGCAGCGATTTTTGTGTGGGCATATCAGTGAACACCCCAGACCACTCGGTGAGTTTCACGTCTTTGTAAACTAAAGTTTTATGCATTTTTATGAATGATTGTTCGAGTGCACCTATGCTTTCATTATAAAGGTGGGGGGGTACTAATACAGAATTTAAAAATTCTCGTGACAGGAGCATTTGTCTCAAAAACAATCTTAACTATTCTATTTCATCAGGGTCGATCTTAAAACAGGGCTTTAATTGTAAAAGACCGAACTTGTCCTTTAAGTGTTCAGCGACGGCAGTCTAATGAGCGATTTAAAACAGATTCTTTGATTTTTCACCACTCTGAATGTGTCTGTAGTGGTCTGGGTGTATTCTGTTTGCAGTTCTTGTTTTTCCTCCTCTATTTTCAGACTCAAAGCTTGGCCTCTGAGTTAGTTTGAAAGATTTTGTCAAAGGCTATTCCTTTGAACATTGTTTCATTGCTTTTTTTCTTTCGCCTTTTCTCCAGGATATGTTCTAACCAAGGTGTTTGGACGTACCACAATTAAGGCCCTGTCCCCAGGTAATGTAAACCTTTGATAATTCACTCTGTGCCTTGTGATAGGCCCTGTGCCTCAGGCCTTGTGCTCTAATTAAAGAAAAACCAAATTTGCATTCACTTGCCTTTAATGTGTGTGCATTTGGGAGGTTGCGTACTGTAGAGTTTCCAAGGATCGATGTATAATAGATTCAAGGAGGCACTAAAGTAGGATATGGAAGGTGTACATTTAGTCTACATCTATGAGATGAGTTTACATTGATTTTTTTTAAGAACAAAATAAAGTTTCACTCGTCTGCAGTTTTCAATACTTTGATTCCCCTCTCCAACACTCAAATCTCTGTGCATCACTCCTTTTCAATTTAGACGTAGATTTGTAAAATTAACACCCTGTTGCATTAGCGAGAGGGTTCGCATTGAAACTTCAAATTTACACTGAACTGATTCTGCTGCTATAGAAAGAAAGAAAACAGGCTTTAATTACTTCCTTAGGTATTCAGATTGAAATGAATATTCATGCTGTGTGTCATTGAACTGAATTCAAACTTGTCAAAGGAAAAAGCAAAGTAATCCTCAAAAACAATTTAAAAGCGGCGTATAAAATCTGAGATCATGTGAACATGCCATCAATTGAAATAGAAGGCATAAATTGTATAAAGGACAAAGAGCCTCAAATATTTATATTTATAGCTATTTGATAAACCCTGAGCTCATGATAGCGGGCAAATTGATTCATCCGTCTGATACACCTATTCAAAGACTTATCAAACGACTAAATATTACATTACTAACTTTAAAGACACTGTAAAACGTAATTAATAATTCAACTTAACGGTGTGTCTTTAATGTAAGTAATATTCAGTCATGTAATAGAAATAGTTTCCAATGAATAGGTCTTTGAATATACTACATAGAGTATATATAATAATACATTTCAAACTTGAAGAGTATCTGGACAGTGTCAGAGTGACACTATATATATATATATATATATATATATATATATATATACTTTTTTGAGATCTAAAAGACAGGCCATACAAGGTTCTAAGCCATTTTCATGTGACAGTGGCAGATACACTTGTACATCATCAGCGTAGCAGTGGAACTTAATATTATATTTCCTAAAAATATATTAAGGAATCATATAAAGAAAAATTAAAATAGGAGCAAGAATGGAGCCTTGCGGCACCCCACACATGATCTATGCTGATCTAGAGGAACATGTCCTGATCTTCACTACCATGCTTCTAGCAGTCAGATCTACAGTGTACTCCACCAAATGTGAGAGCATCACTGAGTAATCAATTGTGTCAAAAGCAGCGGTTAAATCTAATACAAAAGAGTTTCCAGCATCAACAGTCATCAACCAATCATTAAAAACATTTAAAAGGGCTGCCTCAGTTGAGTGGTGTTTCTTGAAACCAGACTGGTAGACATCTTGTGTTCTTCCGGAAAGTTATTTAATTAATAAAAAAAGATTTTTTTTTCTCTAAAATTTTAGATAAAAAATGAAAGATGAGATACTGGTCTGAAGTTAGCCAGAACAGTCGGGTCCAAATTTTCAGAGCCAGAGCACAAATTTTCTGCCAGCCAGAAAGGATGTGAAACTCCCGCTGGTCCTAATGGCCATTAGAACCACCCCACAGTAGTCAACTCGCATGTCTCCCTTCGAACTAATGACTAGGTGACCACTGCCACTGCACAACACTGCCACTGCATCTGCTGTATCAGCCAGGAAACTCCAGCCTCGTCGCAGCCTACACCACTCACCAGTACCTCGAAGAGCTCCGGAGGCACCTGAAAACAACATTTGCTTTTGCCAAATGACAGCTTCAAAAGAGTGCTGAAGGCCAGAATGCATAGGAACTGAACGTGCGTGACAAGGTCTGGTATTATAGCTTCACTCAGCCATCCAAAACAGCCTCACACCAGCTGTCAAAGAAATTCCTGCCCCACTGGATGGGACCTCATGAGATTGTTGACAAACTCTCACCAGTGGCATACCGAATCCAACTGGAGACAGAAAGAGCCAGTTCTCAAATGGGTCCACCATAACCAAATTAAAAGACAGGTTGTTAACACTCCGGTGCGCACAGTTACACTCACTTACGACCAGCCACCCATGTCAGCTTGCTCAACCAGAGCATTTGGATTCATACACTGAAGGATGCCATATTCCACCTTGATGACCTTGCATTGTACCATCTTCCAAGTGAAGAGTATGAATCAGAACTGGAAATCCCATATTTCTTCAAGAACAACAACTTCACCCTAGCTCCAGAAATGGAACTGTGAATTGAAAAAGGTGGGTCCCAGCTAATTGACATTGCTAACACAAGATAACATAAAATGGCTTCACTTTATTTTCGATAGTCCCTTTTTGTTCGATGGACATTTTGTTGACTATACTGTAAGTACCGTTGCACCAGTAACTGAAGTGTTAGTAGAGTAACTATTAGTAGATTATTGGGTTAGGGTTTAAATAAGTTGACATGTACTTGCAAATTTACTTATAGTCAGTAGAATGTCTGTTGGAGGAGCATCACAATGAAGAGTTGGCGGATATTAAGCAGCTATGAATGCTCTAATGAGTTACTTGACATGTAGATACAAATTTACTAATAATTAACAGAATGTTCAAAAGAGACATTTTAATGTTAAAATTTTGTTCTGAAGCAAAACCAGTTGAGGGCCACAGACTTAGAGGACTCTGTGAACAAGAGAAAGACTCACCATACTCCCAGGCCTTTGTATTCCCTCAGACCATTTATTCAGTTATTTGAGTGTGCAAAAAACACTTGTCCTTCTGCTCTTTTAATCATTTCATTGAGAGAAAATATTAAAAAAAAAAAACTGAGTGACACACTTATAAGTGGTTGCCGCACTAGCTGTCCTTCTCTTCTTTTTTCTTTTTTGGTGAGCACGCTAGGTCCACCGTATTCTTATTAAGCACTAAAGAAGAGCCTGTCCTTGTTCTCCTTCGAGGCTGAGAGATAGGGAGCAAGGTTAGTTAGATTTGAGATAAGGGGTCGTGAAGTGTGCAGTCGTTTGAAAATAACACATTTAAAGATTTGTAATCTGGTTTTATGCAACAAGAACATTTGAGAGGTAAAAGGTGATGTCACAAAAAAGGCTTGATTATGCACAAATGTGGCCAGTTTCCAGGTGTCAGAGTTTTGAGCAGGAGGAGAATTAGAAGGACAGGAAAAGAAGGTTTTTATATAGCACTTTCTGTAGCTCAAGGCCGCTTTACATTACATTACAATACATTTACAAACCCATACACATTGCTAACGCATAAGGAAACATCTAGCCACATTTAGCCTCATAGGATGAGGCAAGGATTAAGAGGGAGTAATGGGCTTTTATTTAAATGATAAAACAAAACAAAACAAAAACTGACCCATGGACTAAAAGTGAGTTAAGCGTGCCAGCGATGGATTTCTGAGTATGTGGCCAGTAAGAGGGACAGTGAAAAGTACAGGCCTATGGTCAGAGAAAGATGCACTACTGATTTCTATATTCGAAATAGACAAACCATGGGTTAAAATCAGATCAAGGGTGTGGCCGTGGATGTGTGTTGAACTAGAAACCCACGCAAATGAGTAAAATCAAAAGACTCAATCAGATTGACAAAATCTACAACAAATGGTTTAGAAGCACAGCAAACATGAACGTAGAAATCACCCTAGCAATATTTTGTCATGTCTGGTGACTAAATCGCCCATTAGCACAGCAAGTTCACTTAAAAAGTCTTTGTTTTGCTGAGGAGAACGATATATTCAAGCTATAACAATGGGGTTTCCTAAGACTAATAGTAAGAGTTGCACCTCAAAACTGTGAAATGAGCCGGTAGGGAGATGTTGACAGTGAAAAGTGTTTAAAAACAGAGACAAGACCCCCACCGCGGCCAGAAAAACGCGGGGAGTTTATAAAATGACAGCAGCGAGGCACCAGTTCCAAAAACGGAAACTCTTAGTCCTAGTCTCACTCAGTCCACAAACATTGCTAACATTAGATAAGGCAGTGACCACACTATGAATGTGTAATAGTGTTAAACAGTCATAGACCAGCGCAGTGTTACATTTTAAAACTAAATTAGACATATATAAAAGCATAGCAAGTGCGAGAGAAAACATCAGGGAGGACCGCAGACAGCATGCCAAAGACATCGGCGGCATCATGTCCCTTCCCCACAATTCACAGTGCAATTTGTATTGCTTTATCTGCGGAGGATACATTACATAGTGCCTTAGACTTTGGCACACTGGTAAAGCAATGAATTGCTGATGAAGGGTCTATTCACACTGAAATCGGAATGCAGGCCAATATCCAGGCCAAATAAAACTGAAATTGACATTGATACAATAAATGATTATGTCGCACAGCTTTATTTTCATGTGCGTCAAATTAAATATGCCTTCATAGAAATATTGACCCTATTTAGAGGGGCTTCAGCCCAGGCTTTCATCTCAGCCCACATTAAATCTGCAATTATCTCAGCTGTTGGCAAAATCTGATTATGGGATTTCTCTTCACATTTGCTGAATTCTGTTTTTCTCAATCACAGACAGGCCAAAAGCAAACCCTTTACCTCTTCTTTCATTTCCTTACTCTTGTTTGTCTTGTTTTCTTCCTTCATTTGCTCCGTTCCTTCTTGACCAGGGGAAAAAAACATTTTGGAATGTGAACCTGAGTTAAATTGGCAGCTCATATAAACCAGGACTAAGTGATGTCCACAGAGTGCTGAGGGATACAGGAGCTGCGAAGATGACTGGAGGTCTCGGACAAGGCTTGTTTCACTGTTTGTCTCCCGCAGGACCGAACACTGAATAAGACCTATTAGAGGGATGGATATGTCTGCACCAAACTGATGTGGACTCAAATCACCTGCTTCTGCAGTGCTGTGAGCACTCTTGCTTTTCTTTCATCAGTCACAAACTACAAAAAAACAAAGAAAAAGAACACAAAATGCACTTAAACCCAGGGAAGTCAAGAAAAACATTAACTACCAATAAAGGCTGTGGTGAAGCTCTTATTTAAACATTGCTAGAAAAAAAAGGTCTACAATACCTGGTGAAAATTCCCTTTCATTTCAAAGTTGCTCGGCTGAAGCATCGTTCCATTTCCACGCTTTTATGAAATCCAAAAAGAAATCAGGCATTTGTAATATAATGAAATAAAAAATGACAGTGTTAAAAATACAATTCTTTAAAACTTCAAAAATAATATTCAATGTTTCTGATATTTTGTACAAATGTTTTACAAATATTACCAAAATAAATACAAATAATTCTTTAAAATTATTATTACTTTTTTAACTTCCAAAAATTAGGTAAGCCTCACACTTGAGTGATCCCAGATGATGTTAAGATGTTTAATTAACTAAATGTTTAGTTTTTACAACATAAAACAGCATTAAAATATTAGCTACATACTGGGGACAAATAAATTCTCCCACAGTTAACCTCAAAAGTATGATAAAACATCAAGATGACACAGTTATTGGCACATTTATCAGTTTTGATTTACCAGTCAATTCTTTACGAGTCAAACCACACATTAAAACAAATGTAAAACATATAAAAGGCTATAAAAACATGAGAACCTTTAGTTGCATATTAACCCTCAAATTATAATCCCTGCTAATTACTTCTTAAATTGTCAACTTCGCATTGTTTCAACTCCTAAAATTCCCCCAAGAAATCATTCCCTTTCTTGCCACAACATAATTAATTTCAGCACATAAAACAACCACCATTATTGACATGTGTATTATTATCATATTTTGATCGCTATAAATCATATGATAAAGCCAAATATAAAAACCCGAGGGTGCCCCGGTGATGGGCAGGGAAATGTCTGTTGAATTGAATTCTGGGACATATCTCGTTAACGCTGGCCCACGGCTAGAGAAAAAGACATCAGTGTCACCACGCTGTGACATCTCAACATAAACAATCACAACTCCCCTCATCCACATCGATCATCTGAGTGCCTCATGATTTAAAAGAGAGAGGGAGTGAGAGACAAAGACAATGAAGATACAAGAAACAGTAGGCCTATGCTAGTAATTACTTGCTCTCTTTATAGACTTTCCTGTTTGCTTTCTTCCATTATGAGAGAGTTGAGAGTTGCTGATTTCCTGTCTGCAGAGCCAGTTTTGTTTATGACTTGAATAGCATTATCACCAGTCATGTTTCAAACTATATTTTCTGCTGCTCCCACCTGTGTTTAATTTAGACTTAGCCTACAGTAGGTAATTTAAAATACACAAAGAGGAGACACAAGCAGTTTGAAATCACCTGAGAAAATGAAGAACATTTAGAAAAGTTCAGGTAGTTACATTTTGTTTCTGTCTGGAATATATGAAGATATATATATATATATATATATATATATACCCAGCAAACAAATTTAGGTTCTGGGAATGTTAGTTTTTGGTTCCCAGAACGTTCCTAGAACTTTCCCTAGAACTTTTAAGGGAACGTTCCCGGAATATTCTCCTTACGTTATAAAAATGGAACCTAAAAATAACCTACATGGAACGTTCCTATAATGTTCTTGTTTGGTTCTCAAAAAAATAACCTCATGGGACCATTCGGGAACGTTAGGGGAACGTTTCTGTGTTTGCTGGGTATATATTGCAGCCGTATATGGCAACATTTTTTGTAAAGCGCAAAATAGTTGTGTGGTGCCTGTTTCGCAACAGTTTCAAAGTGAATTGTCCAGTGAGTGGGGCTAAAAGCATGTTTAGTTTTTTTTTTCCAGAACAATTTAACGCAAATTATTACGTTGGAGTTTGTATGTAAAACTCTTGATTTGCTGCCACAGGGACATTTTTCCAATGAGCCTGTGTTGCAGCAGATGATGAAGGCAAAGGCTATCTTTAATAAATTCACAGGAAGATAAATCACACAAAGAGAACTACTTAGTTACAACCACTTATCTATATAATGATGACATATAGAACAGTGTTCACAACACATATTTTATCAGATGAGACCCAACAGTAAATGAGGAATCGGATAAAGACACACTCCTGAAGTAAATGACAGCTAATCAGAAGCCATGAAAACTAACTCAACAGTGGAAATAACTAACTGAACTAATTGAAAACAAATCCAAACTAAGTGAAAGTGTGTCATCCAGGCATCATGACTGTAGAGTAAAGTGTCTCAACAGTGTTTTCCATCTCAGTTAAAATAAAACACAGGCTACTGTATGCTTGCTCCTCTTTATAAACATGTATCCATTTAATACAGTAAGGCAGGATGCATGATTCATTTATAGATAGAGCTTCATATTGATTCTATTTTGGCAGTGCGGTTTGAGCTAGCATTATATGTCTAGAGTTGACATTGAGTGTATAACCGCTATTCATTTGTGTTTCTGCGCCGGCTCTTTTGACTTCATTAAAAAGCACTAACCAGACCGCTGAGCCGCCGCCAATGTCCTTAGTAATGATTGCAATAAAAATGAACACCAACCCTGAAATTAATCCTTTATAAATAAAGCAAAAGGAATCAATGAGTTATCTAAAAGCAGAGGCAGATAGCGCAAGCATGGTACTGCAGATGTTGAAGACACGCTGGAATAGAGAGGACACACAATCGTAAAGCCAGGAATGGAAATAAAGATATGGACACAGGTTAAGATTAGAGAGGTTTCTGGAGCTGTGCTGATAAAATCCTCTCTGTGTGTTGTCCTCTATACGTGTGAAGTTGTATACATGAAAGTACAAGGTAAGACAGAGGGAAAGGCCAAATCCATTATATTGAGGCAGCGACGCACTTGCGCGCACACACATAGGCCGTGGTGGGTTATCTCTGACCGTTGTGTCCTTGTAAACACAAAGCAATTATGCTGAAGACACAATAGAAACATTTAAGCAATGGTTCCAATCCTTACTCTCTCCCACTCTGAGGAGGAGGGAACAGCTCAGAGATAGGGAATGTTATGACAGCCTAAATCCAATAATGAGTTAGAAGCATTACAGATAACTGGACACTTATAGTGCTTTAACTGAAAGGTTATCCAAGAGCAGCAATGGGAGAAAGTGAGAGGAAAATGTGCTGAAGGTAGCATTGAAGTGCCATATAATGTACTTGTTTACCTAACATAACCTCGGTTCTCTCTAGAGAGGGAACAAGTATTGTGCAAGTTAGCTTGCGCTACAGGTAAAGTCATTTTTTTTTCTAGGGATAAAGCCAAAAATTATCCCTAATTTTGAATTTGTTGTCAACGCAGTGCAGCATCTATCAGACATAGCAGGCTGTCTAGTGTGCTCATTGGACGCTCTGCTGCAACTGCAGCAGCCTACCACTGAGCCCAATGGTGGAGGGTCCACCCCATGTTGAGCCTTTGTGTTTCCTGACACAATATCTAAGACGACTGGCAATATACATGTACATAATCAAAATCTTGCAAATTTGACAGCGTAACCAAAGTAGTGTGCATTCAATTGCTGAACAATCCTCAAACAGGCACACCATTATATAAACATATCTCAGTCAACAATACTTTCAGAAAGTTGACGGTTTTGACAAATATGGTTATGCATTTACATGCACATACATACTTTCCATTGTCTTACAGGATGAATATGTTGTCCTTGCAGTCTTTCTTGCAGTTTCTTTATTCTGCCTAGAGTATAAAGGACAGCTCTTAAAAAAAAAATCGCTTTGAAGACGATGATGATTGACTATCCAGCTGTTATGGTTTCCCAGATCCATCTTTTTTTTTTGTTTCTGCTAGAACCTGAAAGCAAATAACCAGCATTCTCATTCAACAGCTGAGCTATTAGGATAAAGTAACACTTCCAGCACCCATTTCTGGCTCCATCTGACACGTGGACACACAACACCTAGCCTCAAATAACGTTATATTCTGTACAACAACACCTCATTTGTGTAAACCGTACACCAGCATCTGAGAAACATCCCCATGCAGCAAAATTACACCATCTGTTGACTGATTTTGAATACTTACATTCAGAAGTGTTGCCAATGAGGTCTATACCTAGAGATAGAGGTTGAACCAGATGCAGGACTGGTTCACGTTCATCCAGGTACATGACAAGGTTTTTCTGAGCCAAACTCAAGCATATGTGACTAATTCCTCAGCTTGGGTGTTGCCTTCAACTGATAATGATGCAAAAACTAGTGAAACTGGAATGGAAATGACACAAAGCAAGGAAAACATTCCAAAATCAGTGACTTTCACATTAATAAATACATTAGACTTGACTACCCTTATTTACTCATCAGCGACATGCATGCCTGATAAGACTTTTTTTTTCTCTTAGCTCCTCTTGCAAATATTTTGTATACTGTATGTACATGGATGGTGCTGCCCAAAGATTTGTTGTGAACCACTCACCATTGTGCTTGGAGGTAGCTTTTTACTTTAAACCCAAATACTTATTTCAACAAAAGACAGACTACTAGACCATAAGCAAGACTCAAAACATAAAGTGCATGTAGACACTCAAGTCAGCATGGAACAAGAACAATGAATAAGACTATATCAATACAAAATACAAGACATTCAGTATAGGGGCCCCTAAAGGGACCTTTGCAAAAATAAAAATATACAGACTTTAACATGCTCACGAGAAACTACTAAAGCATGCTAAAGTTTCTTGTGAGCACAGGATACGTTTATGGTAAGCACTTGAATAATTTTATTTTTGCAAAGGTCCCTTTAGGGGGCTCCGTTCAAACAAGACCATGCAGTCCCAAATATGTTAAAGTATTTTCTTGAGGATGGCAAAATTCGCAAATTCAACCCATTTTAAAAAACGTAAAATTTTACTTTTAACTTGTAGAACTGTTGGGAATACATTTGGGGGAAAAAGAGGTCTTAAAACAGCATTTGATTCAGTCTCCTTAAAGGTTTGCATACTGTTGTTTTATCAGGTTTTTTTTTCTTGTAAAACTCAAGATTCCTCTTGACACCAACTTTGTGAATATTAAATTTAAATCCACTCTGACAACCTCTATCAAGTGTAAGAAAATTTTGTTTAAATTTTGTTTGACAGTCAGATGTTTCATTATTTCTGTCCATTTATAAGGACCGAGTGATCTCCATGGTGATGGTGCTAGATATTTTATGCAGACTTCTTTTGATTTACACATGTATTAGCAATAATGTATTGCTCTTTTAGAAATGTTTCTCTTCATGGCTGTGATGGCCACAGGGGTAGCTATATTTTCTTCTTAGATATTTTGGGGGTTAGATTTAAATTATGAGTATTTTTGAGTTATGTAAAAGTAAATATATTTTTTGTAATACGTTTTTTGGTAGTTTTTCGTGTTATTTCTGTCATATGTAGTAGTGTTGGTGTTAGTCTTCCCTTGTGTGTCAAGTTTGATCGGCTAATATACAATTTCCCTTTGTTTCTTTCGTTGGAGGTCAGTTGTATTTTTGAGTTTCTCATGGTCAGAGCTTTAGTTATCGTCTGTATATGTCACCTCTTTTATTATTTTTATTTTGTTGTAATGATTTTTTTTAAGGGGGGAAATAAGGCGTATTAATGCCCTGTTTATTATGTGTTTACCAAAGCTGAAACAGTGTCATTGCTGTGAAACTTATGTAGGTGAATTTTACAGATACTGATAAATTTTATGTGTTCACCTTGACAATAAAACATTAAGCATAATGTGTGTGTGTGTGTGTGTGTGTGTGTGTGTGTGTAATTATTTCTTAAGACAAGGACAGAAGATCAGACCAGCTTAAAAAAAGTTGGAAACCATCACAGAAATTCTAATGGTTTCTAAAATACAAAAAGGTACCATTTAAACCACTACTGAATTCTTTTTTTGTAGTGTTTTTGGGACATATTCCATTAAGATTTAATGCCCCCACCAATAGAAACCAACACCATTCCCATTACAACTAATAAAATTGGTTGTAATGGGACAACCAACATCAGCGTACTGTAGCAAATCTATTCGCCAAGACCAAATACATTAACATTGTCATATTGCAGTACCATGCTAAAAATATCCAACCGAAAGAGTTGTCATGATAGAACTATAGTTACAAGTAAACAAAAATCAAAGGCAACATATGTACAACACTAGAGCTTTAATTAGTTTGTGTGGAACATTTTGTGGTGGGTGGATTTTAGAATTTTTTTTTATTTTTTTGTATTATCTCATGGGTAAGGTTGTGCCACCCTCGTACGTATGAGAGCCATGGCAAATTAATACCACATTGCACTTGATATTCAAGTAAAAAAAAAATGCCCTTTTGAGTATAGCCACCTGTGGATAACTTGAGTGCTGTAATCAGTTAAAGTGAATGCAAAATCTTGAATGTAGTGATGGTCTCACTGGGAAATATGAGTGCCTGCTTGAAGAACAAGGCCTTTGACATATATGAAAGCCCTCAGAGTGAATGTATACGAATTTCCAGGCAACTGTGTTTAAAGCATGCATAATGCATATGCAATTGAAGTAAATAATGTGGTCCGTTGTGCATTTTAGATATGAAGAGCTAGCGCACACATTCACTCACTAACTTAAACACACACACACACACACACACACACACACACACACAAACACCACAATATAATAACATCATCATCTCAAACCAATATCTTGCTGTGCCAACGCAATATATTAATAAAAGACAATACGAGCCTGAACAAAATAAGGGGGCCTGAGAGACTGAAATCACACAGGTAAACAAGGGACAGATAGATTACATTCCCTCAAAGTAAAATGAGTTGTGTTCTTTTCTCACCCAGCCTCTCTCCTCGCCTCAATCCCTTCCGTTATTCTCCATCTATCTCTCGTGATTCAATCGCTTAGCCTCTTGCTTTCCTTTCTGTCACTCCCTCTCTTTTTAACTTGATTAGCCTATAGTGCAGCGAAAACAGTAGTGGGGAAAATGCTGTATTTTTTTTCTGTAATATAAGATAGTTTCTATTTTTCTGCGACGTCGCTGCTGAAACAAGAGATGTATGGCAACGTAAATCTAGCTTATGTGCTTTATTTAATGTTAAAAGCATGTAAAGTGACTTTGAATATCATTTAAAGCCGTAACAGCACCTATACCTCAGATCTTGAAATTAAACAAATGGAAACAAGAACGTTCAAACGGTGAACAAGCAAAGTCTATTCTTTGGCAAAGATTGTTTTAGTAACTCAGTGTGTATTTTTAATAATGTTTAAATGGTGTAATATTTGTGAATTTGATATCCATTTTCTCGCAAGTGCCATGAAGGTTAATCTGGTACTGTACACTTGCCACGAAAGCCCGCCCTCATGCTGTTTTGATTGGCTGTGGGTTTTGATTGATTTGACGCATCTCATAGTCGCGTTGCATCTGGTGTGGACAGGCAAATAGCTTGTTGCCGGAATCTTATCTTAACGCGATAAGCATTTGATTGGACAGAAGATGTGATGACAAGCTGAAGTCCGGGGTGACATCATAACAAACAATTTGTGATCCATTTTAGCGGAAGTGAGAGACTAAGTTTTGAATTCTTATTTCTCCTAAATGTGAATTTTGTCATTGTTTTGGAACACACCAGCTTATTTAAAACTTTAAGTTAATTAATTAAACCGAAAGAGACACTGCCAGTCTGGAGAATTGTATTTGACCCACAGCTTATGTAAAAGAAAATGAGGAAGGAGCAGAACTGGTTTGAGAGAGTGTGGCTCAGCCATACACTTCTTCTTAGAATCACAGACTGTCAGAGTGTCTCACAGCCTCCCCAACACATGCTGCTGTGTCGCTGTCATATGGGGATATGTCAAGCTTTATCACAACAACATAGAAACCTCTGTGACATGGGTGCCAATGAGGTGACAGCACAAATGCACTTATGTCAACATATAACAGCCATATGATTGTTAGAGATTTGTATGACGGCTAGTGCTTTCAGAATAGGTCATTTGTGCCATTCTTTGGGTTACTTTTAAAGATCTGTGCACCATTGATGGGAAGGTATTTTTACATTAGAAAACAAAGTACGTGTTTGGAGGTCTGGTTTTCCGTGCATCACCGATTAGTGATGTTTTTGTAATTATTTTTGTCTATTCAGGTGGATATGTCACGTCTCTGCTGGTTTCCCAGACTGAACAAGTTTGTGTTCAGCAAGGAGACGAACCAACTAAGGCTTGTTTAGGCTGTGTTATTTCAGCAAGAGTGTTATTGTTATACCATGCTACTAACATCATAGATAAACATAGAAGCCTATATGTTTCTATTAGCAGATCTTTTATAAACTTCATAAATTCTCACTGGATGAGCCACATGCAAAGCAGTTTTACAATAGCCAATATGCTAACAACTTAGCACATGAATATGCTAATAGCATTGCATACAAATAACTAAACATACTTTAGCCACCAAAAAACTCAATTTAGGCTAATTAGCAATGCTACTGAGGAAGCGATTTACAACTTAAAGCTGTTTTTTTCCTCCATGAGAATCTGATCCTATACGCTCTTTAGAAATAATACTGCAATATCTACAGTAACTGCTATAAGAGATCTGCGAATAAACACCTCTTGATAGGGAAAGCAGAAGAGAAAGTCTGTTCTCTTCCTTCACACCTGTGCTAAGTGGTGAGGGTCAGAGATGCCCATTGTTATTCACGAATGCAAACATGCAACTTCACATAACAGCTGAGCCCAAAAGGAACTTCTAAAAGATGGTCATTTCGGCCAATAAAATGCAAGAAAGCTTTTATAACATAAAGGGAAAATAACAAAAAGGGAATTTAGAAAAATTCAATGAAACCCGATGCAGTCTCAGATTCTCCCAACTATTAAAATTGTCTTGAAATTGTTGTAAAGTAAAACTACTTTGTTTTGTCAATTTAAAGCTACACTGTGTAACTCTTTTAGTTTATTCTTAGCTAAAAACACTTAGTTCTTTCAAAAATATATGTGCTCATTAAGGTATATTTACTTCGTTCAAGTAATAAAGTATTCTCGTGAGTGTATAATATGCCATTGAAAATACATACGGGTGAGGGGTTCTAATGTCGGCCGCCATGTTGCCCCTCCATCTTGAAAGTACATTAGCCAAAGAGGGACATACCCGTTAATTCAAGATTCGCCTTTCAAGTTTACGTTTGAGTTAACACTCATGGACGAGGTCGAACTGGAAGCCATGTTAATCTTGGACTACACTGGCCACCGTAGGCGTTAAAAACGAAATCGGAATTGAGAGGAACAGAAACTAATATTCACTGGATGGTCATATACCTTTTCACCGCTAGATGGGGGTAAAAATCACACAGTGTAGCTTTAAATGTGTTCACTGAATGCAAAAGTCATTCAGTCAATAAATTCAGCAAGATAATTACATTTGGTAAACAAATTTTCAATTAGCAATACAAAAAATTATCCGATCATAGCCAAAATTTTACACATTGCACCTTTAAGTGTCCTACAGTGTATATATATATATATATATATATATATATATATATATATATATACATACATACACATATATATATATATATATATATATATATATATATATATACACACTCTTTTTGCTACTTTTTTTTTCAAAATCTGTGTTTTGTGGCTTGGCTAAATGGGTTTAACCAATATACAGTGGCTACCAAGCTGCCACCCGTCCCCGTAACTTCTCAACAGATTTATCTTCACCGAACTGTTTTAATGCCATTGTGTTCAGATTCGTTTTCGCCACACTGGGGAAAACTTAAAAAGGTTGGTATGAGGCAGAGAGCTCCATAACTGTTCACCATACCTCACTCCAACCTCTCTTAGTCACAGCACACACACAAAGGTAATAAGACTTCAGAGAATTGCTCATAGGGACCATTTTTCACTGTCGATTGGTCTCTGTCCTCGTGTACTTGCTCGCATCCATACTCAAAAACCAATAGAACTGCATCTACTGTAACCCCAGACATCCATCGACTGCTGCTATGAGTGTGCATACGTGTGTTGTGGTGTACTCAAGGGATTTTGCACAAACCTTTCTGTTGCGTTGCCACTGAGATACTAGAAGCTTGAAAAAAATGGAGAGACCGAGATGGCTTCATTATCTGTTTTATAGGAAAACATCCCTTGCCAACCTCAAATGTGATTGTTCACCCCAGGTCCCACCACAAAACTCTGAACTATACCATATCCCACATATGGGGCATTCATTAAAAAACTAGATGTAACCTCCTAGGGTTAAACCAGAGCTGAAAGTTGTGTAAATTTTCAGTGGTAGATTTGCTTCAGCAATGGTGACTTTCAGTTTGGTCAGTACAGAAAGGATTAGAACAGGTATGAACAGGGACAACATGTTCCTGCTTTTAAAAAGAGTTTGGAACTGAATGCATGGGTGTCATCAATTGGAAATGCATTTTTAACTGTATGCCTTCTTAAAAACAGCAAGACACAATGCATTGGCAATATACGTCTATGTGATGCATTTATACATACTCCAACCTTCGTTTTCTTAATCGAACCCTCATCTTGCAGCATGTGGGTGTAAGAAATATTTTTTATAAATAAAGCGCATTATTATGATCACCATCATTATTATTATCCCACTCACAAAGTGTAAAATTATCATTGAATCTTTCTAAATCCAAAAGTCCTTAGCGAAGCTCTACATGTTATTATTATTATAATAAAGAACAAGTGGCAGTAAAACCTGGAGGAAAGAAAACAAAGAGGTGTGATTAGGGCATTACGACCGCTGCTACGGTTCACCCTTAAGACTCTTGATAGTAGCTTTCTCAGTGGGCAGTAAAAAGGTGAATTATGGCCACATTATGAATTTTTGCCTTCAATACAATAAAGGCCCAATCAGAGGATAAGTCATTGACTAATTGGCTTTAATGTTCTCTTCATTCCAACATCATTTAAAAATGCAAGCATACAATTTTCCCCTGCATTGTGTTGAGGGTCATCCTCATTCCAAGGGTCAATTTAAAATTCAAATTAAGCCAAAATGGAAAAGTAATGTTATTAATCATAACGAGAGCCTGAGAGAAAGTAGTTTTAAATCGAACTGTATTAGTGTGCCATTTTGTGGCACTAGCGACACCAAAACGAAATGGTAAAAAGGATTCATTCTCTTTACAATCAGTGTGTCTCTAGAAACAATAATGACTATTGAAAAAGCAAATTCGTTTTTAAATACGCCTGGAAAGAGAATCTCTTCAATATCAACCATATTGTGAACATGATGCCATGACTATGCAGCAAAAGTACAACATTCATCCCAACTTCCTGTCATTACAGACTTATCAAGTCCTTATTTGAATAGGCTTTATGCACAACTTACTTCCGCATTCTCTGTAAAACGGGTGTCATCGCTTCCGGTCCAGATCTTTTGTATGTGCTTCATGATTTTTTTTGCGGTTTTAATCAAGATAACTTAAAAGGAGCGATCAAAGATTAGCATAACCAATATCCCTCACATGTGCAGATTGATATTTAAACGTTTTATATTTTTTATTCCTCACAGAAACGTTTAGATATTTAAATGGAATAAAACGCCAATAACAAAGTGAAATAGGTAGATTAGCTGATTACCCTACAAATCCATAGATATCGTAATCAGTTCTAACGGCCGTTAACACTTTCTCTGACAAGCGGATGCGATGAGACCAGTTTTCCGGTTTGGTCACGTGACGCTCGACATAAAGCCTATTGGTCAATGAATCACTTAAAAAAACAATACTGAGATATTTCCAAATAATTCCAATCTTTCTCATTAAAAGGCTTTACTCATTTTCATAAAGCCAGCATACAGAGATGAAGGCCCACCACTGAGACCGCGAAATGAAATATGCCAATGGAAATGGAGTCAGATATACTTCGGGAGTAATCCAATCTTCACTCTGTACGAGTCGTCCATACATTTGACTTCCAAATACATATTTAAAGCTTTCCTGCCTTATGTAACCCCATTACCGCCCCCCCTCCTGCCGGCCTTAATAACACTGTTAAACAATGAGAGATGAGAAAGACAGGAATGGAGACCGGGGCAGGCTGGGTAATTCTTTGGGTAAATTCCCTCCATACTTTGGGCTAGATTGAGTTTGATCCCTTGTGGGTGTATATATGTGTGTGCGTATATATATATATATATATACACACCATCAGATTTTCGGACAAAATCCCTGACTCTAAGCATTCTGGATCAAGACACAGCATAACCATAATCTGAGATACTGAATAAAAATATAATGTGAGTGGTTTTCCTCATTTACAGTTCGACAAAAAAAAAAAGGAAAAGAGAATATATATATATATATATATATATATATATATACCATTTTCTGTATCTATCTCTATAGCACAAAAAAAGAAATATATAAGCCTATATATTTCTCTGATGAGATGATTTTTTTTTTTTTTTTTGCCGAATCGTGAATGAGGAAAAGCACTCGCATTACATTTTTATTCAGTATCTCAGAGGGGTTGGTTATGCTGTCTTGATCCAGAATGCTGAGAGTCAGGGATTTTCTCAGAACATCTGAAGAAGTGAATTTTAATACTAAAGTGTAAGGTCTCAGGAAGCTGTAATACCTCATACACATGAGACAATGCATAATATACGTGACCTCTGTTTAGCAGTCGGTCAGCTCTCATGGGAGTCTTTCTACCCCTTTTCCCTCACTTGTAACGGTTAGGGATTAAAAAGACAGCAAAAAAAAGTATTTTCTACTGAGAAAGAGATATGAGACTTTTATGCAATCCTTTATCACATAAATTCAACCACACTGCATAGCCTCACCGCGATAACTTCAACAAATTAAAGTCATGGTCCAAAGGAAACATTCCAGTTTTTCTATGACAGATAAAATACCCAGGGAAAGAATTACACCGAATCCTGGGAGATCTGTTGCATTCTGCTCTTCCCAAATCACATGAGATTGTGTTTTTCTTTTCTACACAGACCCATCCAAGCACAGGGTATTGAGGAGAAATACAACTTCAACAGATAAACAGATGAGAATAGCTCTTGCTTATTTATTTATTTATTTATTTATTTGTCCAGATGGGAATATCAGTCACTGTTTTCTGTCTGGTTTAAAGTTAACATGAAATAAGCGTTTGAATTTTACTTGCACAATATGGTGCATTTCCAAGTCAAACAGGGTATTCAGTGAGAATGGAAAGAGGAGGATTACAAAACAAATTAACATTTCTGAACATTGTACAGTGTACAAAAAATAAAATTAAAAAGCTGCCGTCAATGTCACAAACAAACAAAACTTAAAATAATGCAATAACAATTTACTAAAAACCATCAAATGTAATATAAACAACAATGCAGATACCTTGTAACAAAAAAAATAAGGAGAAAATAAACTTTAAAAACATATTGTTTTTTAATTATAAGGTTATTTTATAACAGAATATGTTAAAAAATATTTTGCTGTAAAATTGCAGGCATTGTCTTATTGTCACTTTAAATAGTTTGCTACTTTGTCATACCACATTTTGGTTGTCTTGTTCAATATAATATACGTTTTATTGTACATGAAATGGTAATATAAAATATTTTCATAGTGTAAAATTTTACGGTAACGCTTCCTTTTACAGTAGTACAGTACTTACAGTATACTTACAGTGTACTTACCTAGAAAGTACTGGCTAATATATGGTAAGCACATGGAACAGGGGTAGGTTTAGGGGTAGGTTCAGGGTTATTAACCAGTATTGTAGTTACTAAAATAAGTACATAGTATTTACATGGGTAACTGGACTGTAAAAGGAAGCGTTACCAATTTCACTTATATGGTTAGTTATCGTACCGATACCAAGTTTTTACTGTAGCTATTTCAGTTTTCAAGTAAATTTGTAGGAAATTAGATTGTTAAAACTGCTCCCAATGAGACAAGGAACATGCATTAATAAAATGAACAGGATCCTTTTTGATTTCATGTCGACTGACTAAATCTCTATAGTAGCCTTCTAGGTGGACAGAAGACTGATGGACAAATACACCAAATGTTCCTTGATGCTAGACTTGTCCAATCTGGCGTCCCCAAGAAAAAGAAGACAAAGCAAGAGTGAAATAAATGAAGAAGTGAAAAGAAGGACGCTTTATCTAGATAAACGAGAATAACATTGTAGCCAATGACCCTCTGGCCTAACATCCACACTACGACCATTTCCGTGTTCACTTTCCTGTCTCCTGGGAAACAAGTACCTGCCGACAGTTAGTAATAGTGTCTCCCACTCCTATCTCTAAGCTTAAGGGATGGAGTGAAGGTTTGTAAGTGGGTGATGAAAGAAAGAGAAAAAGAGACAGTATTGCCGATAAGAGGAGGGTTTCGCTGATGTGTGTGGTGATGGATCACTCCGAACGGTAGAGTTGGCAGGTGGGGTCGCTACATTTGAACAGAGGACACTTGATCCATCAAACTCTCTTTCTCGGTCTCTCTCTCCCTCTTTCTGTCTCATTTATTAACCGTCCCGATCTCACTCACCCTCTTTGTATTGGTAGAGTGATTTGAACACGCTGTCTGGTCACCGAGAACACTTTTTGAAATTACGGTCTGTTCGTGAAATTGAGATGAAAGGCAAGGCTCGGGACACACGCAAACAAACACACGGGTCGCGCTGAAGGACGAGGTTTTCTCATATCGACACTCTTGACAGACACTTTCATGACACTATTTGAAATCAATACGCACTATAATATGGATTGTGTCTGGCTGCTATACCTTGAACACTTGAGGTATTATTCTTCACACGGGGGAAGCAGAAAGGGGCTCTAACTGTCCAGCAGAAGGTAAAGTCAATCATAGCCTCGCTAATTACGACCATTAAACCCTTCTTGTTGTTAACCTATCATAAAAACATTTGCCTAGCAGGAAAGCACCCCCCTTACATGCAATAAAACACTATAAAACTGTCATTTATGTCAGTGTGAGGTATGGCAAGTGACTGATTTCTTATTGATTGGCTGATGAAGGTTAAATCGATCATCGGTGATACTATTACACGGTATAAATACGATTTTTGTGTCTACACACACGACTGCTTTAATTGCCGTCATCATGTAAGGTTATTGTAACCCTTGATATGAAGGTGATCACACTGGTACATCTTGAACTGCTGTAAACCATGAGTGATCTCAGATCCAATCCGCCTTATTGTCAGTGGACTGAGAAGTTACTCAGAATCCCATTTCATTTGGAATTGTAAAGGTTCAGGCAACACGTACTCATTCTAAAGGTCTGGACAACTTTAATTTATCATGATTCTTTAAAAAATCCAAATTTAACATGATTCTGTAAGTCATATTAATGAAATATTGATCCATTATTATAAACATTTCTCATTATTAATACTTAAAGAATCACATTTTAATCAAATGTGACAGAAATCCGCTCTCTGTTCTTGTCATTCCAGATCCATTTAACAAATAAAATTTCAATTAACATAAGTGGATATTGTGCAGATTATTATCCCTTATTCCAAAAAAAGAGGAAAGATTGTTTATGTTGAGGGGTGTTTTTTTCTCTCTCTTTTTAAAATAGTCATCAATGATGCACCAGTATTAATTATTTTAAATTAGGGCTGTCAAAACGATTAATCGCGATTGATCGCATCCAAAGTAAAAGTTTCTGTTTACATAATATATGTGGGGGCACTGTGTATAATTATTTTGTATATATATAAAAAACACACATGCATGTATATTTAAGAAAAAAATATTATTTATATATAAAATATTTAAATTTATATATAATATAAATTATATATAAATCTATATACAGAATATACATGAAAATATTTCTTAAATATATACAAGCATGTGTGTGTATATATATATATATATATATAATTATACACAGTGCACCCACATATATTATGTAAACAAACTTTTATTTTGGATGCGATTAATCGCGATTAATCGTTTTGACAGCCCTAATTTAAATGCTACAAGTAAATTTAGACATCACACAACATTATAATGTTCAGCATGAATGAATACTAATTTTGATTTAGTCTCATTATTTCATTATTAATGTTTTTTCTTTCAGTGACCATTAGATGATGGCAAAGGTAATCCAAATGTAAAAAAGTGGAAGTGAGCATGCTGTTTTGATTCCTACCTGTGTTCCCCCATCTTGTTTATTCCTGGACTTTTATGTTATTTCCTGTCTTGCTCCATGTTTTGCAGTTCCTTGTTGCTTTAATGACTAATTTTATTAGTCTCCCGAGGTGTTTCTTATTAACCACCCTTGTTAAGCTTGTCTGCCTGTGCATATATAGCCCTTTGTTTCACTTGTTCTCAGTCAGTTGTTGAATTCCCTCGTTTCGTGTGTTCTTCTCCTGTTTAGTGTTTTCATTTTACTTTGTGCTCACACTTTAATAAATCTAACCTGCTCGTGGATCCACTTCCCAGCCTGCTTCTTTGCCTGTCTCAAATATATATGACACATGCACAATTAAACATGTAAAAATCGACTGAAACCAATAAGTTATCCTGTATATCATGCATCCCTCATCATCCACTTTTACTGTATGGAAAAAAAGCAGCTTTGATATCAGAAAAATCATACAGGACTGGAACATGAGGCTGAGTAAATAATGCCAGAATATTCCTTTTGGGTAAACTAACACTTTAAGTACAGGAAATAAAAGTAAATTGCTTCTAAAACAAAACAAAAAAAAATAATAATAAAAAAATAACTGTGACTGCAGATAAAGGTAAGTAGGGCTTCTTACGCCTCACTGAGAATAAATCACACACATTTAGGTTTGCAGCCAGCGGTCCAGATAACTCACTGATTCTCTTTATTACTCTCCTGCAATCCTTTCTTCTTCCCTGATAACATGATTACAAGGAAGAATAGAAGGGTGGTGGTGTGGGGAGGCTGAAATCTGCATACATTTGCGCACTCACACACACTTTAACATAGACATCGTGGCTCGAAGCAATCAAATGCTGTGCTGCATACAGCGCCAGTGCATGTTTTATTCATTTGCCTTCTAAAGTATCCTGAATCTCTCTCTCTCTCTCTCTTCTTTCAAACTCACAACTGTACATTGACAGGGACATGCCTTCAACACACACAAAAGAAAGTTCAAAAAATCAATCCACTATCTTAACCACAAGCCTGGTACAAGAAAACAAACATGTCTACCAACCCGGATCACTGGGCTCATGCGGTGAGAGACTTTGAATTGTCGCTTTTCATTTATGGTGCAGAAGAAATCAAATGTCAAATGAAATGAATGGAAACCATTGTCAAATTTTCTGAGCCGCAGCTAGTGCTGCATCAGATACAGATAATTGAAAATCAAAGAAAATTATGAAAATAAAGACAGCCGTCACATGGTTTTCTGCACTCAATCACAATCCCCACTAGCAGTTCACTTCTATTATCAGATGTTTTAAGATTTAAAAAAAGATTAAATAATACTTGACTGAACCGTAAAATTGCAACAAAAAAAGGTTTAGCTTGAATGTTGCTAAAAACCAACATGTTTTCATCCCAAGATGTTATCTAACTGACGCTTTTGACCATAGGTCAACATCCAACGTTTTAGGGCACCCTTTAACGTCAGTTAGATGACGCTATCCTAGGGCGTCATCGAACTGACGCTTTACCTTTAGCGTCAGGTATGACGCGGGTAGGTTTAGGTCTGGGGTAGGGTTAGGGTTAGATCTAACGTCTCGATTGCGTATGTAACCCTCGTTCCCTGAGTACAAGGAAAGGAGATGTGTCGTCGTGGAGTTCCCTGACGAATTGGGATCACGCTAGGGAGCCTAATTCCAATTCTTCAGGGGATGACACGTTGGAGTTCCCAGGACGAAAGGGAACGTCTCGGTTACGTATGTAACCCTCGTTCCCTGAGTACAGGAAACGGAGATGTGTCGTTGGGGAGTTCCCTGACGAATTGGAATTAGGCTCCCTAGCGTGATCCCAATTCGACACACGTTGGAGTTCCCAGGACGAAAGGGAACTGGTGTTAAAGGGTGCCCTAAAACGTTGGATGTTGACGTATGGTCATAAGCGTCAGTTAGATGACGTCTTGGGATGAGAACGGGCTGTAAAACCAAACAAAATACATACTAAAATACAAAAGAGCCTTGTGATTAACTGGATACCAATATATTCAACAAGAAATCTGACCTTGTTGAAAGCTATAAAAGAGAAGCAAATGTATTGCTGTAATTTGCAGAAACAACTGGAATTCAGGCAGCAAAACATGAATTTGCAATTTTGAGGTAAAATTACACCCTAGGATATATATTTTATATTTTATATCTTTGAAGGAAAAAGGGGTAAATTAGTCTTCCAGGTTTTGGATGTCATCCCTGCACCACTATATTACATATCTATCACATATCTGTGTCCATATACCAATTCCCCACTCCCTATGCTCCAATCAATTCCTGAAGGACAAAATCAAGTTGTGCCACATGTTTCTCATTCCAAAAGCTGTTTCACCCAGATATACATTACAATAGTGAAGAAAATACACTAGCACCTTCAGTTTATTTTTTTCCTGCAATTCTTCAATCATCTTTATCTTATAATTTTTTTCTATCAGTCGGCATTTAATGAACGACGCGATCATTTCAGTCAAAGACCCATGGATTCAGGAACTAGGATCAACGCCTTCCGTGTTTTTCCAAATAGTAACCCCCAGACACCTTGTTTGAATAGAGCCAGCACACCCTCCCTTGGGCTGACATTACAACAGTTTCAGGGACAGACATTACATTATAGTAGCTAGTCCTTCTGCTTGGTTGAGCACATTCTTGAGCCGTGAAACTCAATTAATAAAAGCATATCCACATGTTCAGCTGGGAATGTCTACTAAATTCGAAAGGACAAGAAAACAGTTTAAAAATAAGAACCAACTGTGAATTGGATACATAAATTAAAGGACATCATAATGGCTATAACAGCAGAGGATGTGGCTAACACTATCAAAAAACAAAATGCAGTATACTGTATTCTTTTTGATGCACACACACACACACACCACACACAGGTTCTTGTAAGATTTTCAACAACACTACATAGTTTTCAAAAAGAATAGTCAAACAGGTGATCGTCAATATACCGTGTTGTTTGCCAGGCTTTCTAAGATTTCAGAGTGTGTCAAGGTCTACGCCGAGGAAGCAGCATAAATACCCATGTTTGATTCAGATTGTGAACATCAAGCGATGGTTTTGATGGGCTTAGGGGAAAAGGCAGCCTATGCAACACAAAAAGTGAACACACACATACACAAAATAAATGTGCCTCCTCCCGCTAGACGACAGCTGGCACAGCACTAGTGTGTTTGTTTGTGTGTGTGTGTGTGTGTGTGTGTGGTACACCTGGCCATCGGCAGATAGAGTAAACATCAAAATACACACAAACATCCACATCACATCAGAGTTCATCACACACGCATTTCAGTATAGGTGAACACTGATAACATTTGCCATCAACTAGCCGACTGTGAAATGAATGTCAGGTCATCTGGGTTTATTAATATTATGAATACATTATTCTACAGTTCTAATCAATTGTTTGGTTACCCATATTCTGCAAATATCTTCTTTTGTGTGTTGACAGAACTGCCCTTATGAAAAATAATTGATTCAAGTGTGCTATAGCCTACTTATTTTAAACTAGAAACATGAAAGTATACTTTCTGTCTATACTTTTCATGTACTTCTCAGACTCAGAAATCTACTTAAAATTGCACTATAATATCTGACTTATACTGACAGAAAAGTCTAAATATATTTAACCTTACTCAATTTTTCATCGAGATATACTTAAAAGTATAATCAAGTATTTTTTTTTTAATTGGCTTTATGGACAGCTGCACTACTTCCTGAACTTCAGCCAGCTCCTTGTTTCCTGTCTGCCATTATTGGACAAACTGATTAATCCAGGTGCGACTACTGAGGTCAGGCACACCTGAATTAATCAGTTTGTCCAATAATGGCAGACAGGAAACAAGGAGCTGGCTGAAGTTCAGGAAGTAGTGCAGCTGTGAGTAAAGCCAATTGAGTAGCCTTTAAATAGACCTATTTTCACTTAGGCTAGTTTTGCATAACCTAGACTAATGTCTTATATACATTCATTGTTTAAAAATATTGATTTATAAAGAAAACAGGTATATATGTTCCTAATTTTAAGTATCTGAATTTTTGTGTAGGCTAGTTCATTGGTAGTACATACTGTAGATAGCAATTTACTTCAAATCTAATTTAGGCAACTCTTTCACCGCCAATGACTGAATTTTCGAGATGGGTCTGTCTGCGGACTGCAAGAGGTGGGTGTAACTTGAAGGGGGCGTAACTTTGTTGTCCAAATCACACAGAACCACTAAGTCAAATTCAAAACAAGATGTTGTCGGCAAGATGCCAGAGACAACGATAAGAATATTAACCCGAGATAACCATGAAAATCGAAGTGTATGAGTCATATTGCTTTTTACATTGCAGCAAGGGCAGAGCTTTTTGAACTTTGAGCTTGTCAATCTGTCTCGCTGAGTGTCCCACAGATGTCACAACACAGAAGTAGATTGCCCGGGAGTGATCACTTGCCATTATTAAAATGTAAATCCACGGGTAAGATGACACATAATAGATGCTCAGATGCACGAATGCATAGGTGTTGCCTAATTTATTGTTCTAAAAAGTCTTCTATACCAGTTTACGACTGTTTCCTCTTCATTTTTTGTGCAGAGAGGGTGCTTTTGAGTGACGATTCCTCATTTGTCCTTTATCTGTCCATGTTTGGGTCTAAGTTATAAGTCGAAGTCCTAGTGCTAAAATTATTTTAATCATCATAATATAATAATTAATTCTACAATATAGACTAATTTCACATTTTTCTTGCTGTGGTGGCACACCACTACTGTATATATATATACACACACATATCTGAACATGTTTCACACATGAACCCGTCTCTCTCTTCTTTTGTCAACATGCAACATGAGGGGTAAACTGAAACACATTTTCAGAGGAATATAGAAGGAATATATGCAGCAGTAGCCCAGAACAGACATTAGTACCAGAACATATTAAATTGGGTTTGCATAAACCCTCATTGTGTTGTTTTCAATTAAAATATGTTGTTATGGGTTGGTTTGCTTGTTGTTCACTTGTCTCAAAAGTATCATAAGATTTGTTTGCCAGCGGTGCATTTAGCTGTTTATTAGTGCTTTTGATATGTCAACATTTTTAATCATCAGGCATACAATAAGACAACAAAAGATGTTTGAAATTATTTATAAAAAAAAAAAAAATAGAAATTAAGCCAAACTCCAAAAGGATATATTAGTGTCTGCTCCACGCTCTATAGTTTAGGTAGGACGAATAATTGATTCAAAAATACATTGCAATATGTTTCTTGCAATACATTATAGTCTTCCCTTGCACTAATGCAGATTACAGCTTGCTTTACTGTATACCAAAATAAGCATTTCGATTCTCGAACAGCCAAGAGTCTGTTTAATCAACTCTGGTAGCCTATGTTCAGTTTATGTTAAACTCCTGTAAGAGTCGGAAAAAAACAGTGATCAACTTGAAGTGGGCGTAACTTGAAATCTAACTTGAAGGGGCGTAACTTGAAGTCTTGCGCTATTAAGCATCCATAGGTTCTGGACTGAAGAGTACAGAATCTCTGGATCAAAACAGCATAAATCAAATTTCATTACCGAATGAAATATCGACCCCATGAAGACGAAACGACTTTAAAGATTTAAGGGGTGTTGATGGACTCAAACTACTCCATCTATGGCTGTGTTCAAAATTTTCCAAACCGCACTGGACCAGAATTATATCATAAAGGTATACATTTCTTTTTAATTGGTATTCAATTCTTTAATTTTGGATTATATACTACTTTCCATCTATAGTGATGGGCGAGATCGCTACTGAGTGAGCCACGCCCCCAAGCAGGGAGTTTGTACTCTGCGAATGTTCAATAAAGTTCAGTTATGTACCTGCTATCTGTGTGTTCGCTGTCTCAGCTGATTAACTAACACAACATGGTGTCAAAAGTGGGATAGAACAGTCTCCAACGAGTGTTAAACTGTTGAATAAGCCCAGAAGCACCACTGGAGGAGAAACGCTACAGTAGGACTGTGCCATTCCCTACGAAAAAAAGGAAATAAAGAAAGACTCCAAGCGAATCAGCACACGCTTAACCACCGCATCGTAAGTTAAGAATGGGGGAGGGGTGCGGTTGCCAGGCAACCGGGGTGCAGGCAGAGAGGCCTACAGAAACGAATGATTCATAAAAGTTGAATAAAGTGCTCATGTTTGAAAAGAGCTTTAAGATGAAAATAAGAATTAACAACTAATACAAATCTACAAAGCAAATGGAGGAATTACCAGCACCCACAACTTCATATCAAATCCGACCTTCTGATTCATTCGATTTTACAAAGCCAAACGACTTTGAAAGATAGATCAGACGATTTGAAAGGTCCAGAGTTGCAAGTAACCTTGCACAAGCATCACATTTGCACCAAGTTAACACACTGATTGATTGCATGGGAGCCTACAGAAGAGCGTGGAAATTATGAAACTGTGCAGAATAAATTCAGGGAATACTTCACTGGCAGAATAAATGTGATCTATGGGAGAGCAAAGTTTAACACCAGGAAACAAGAGCCAGATGAAACAGTTAAAGGGGTGATGAACTGAGAAATCAAATTTCCCTTGAGCTTTTGACATCTAAGAGGTCATCAATTTATAAGAATATCCCGTAAGTTTCAGAACTGAAAACATCCTTGTTAGTCCAATAAAAGCTTTTATAGCCTCTGCAAACAACTCTGCCGTCTCTTCTCATACCTAAATTCCCAGATGTAGACAAACTGAAACAGTTTGAATCCAGCTTACATGCTCGAACAAGACATTTGTACAATAAGAGACATAGAGTAAGATCTTTGTCACCACTGAAACATATATTCCAATGCATTCTCATCCCAAGGCATCATCTAACTGACAATTTTGACCATGCTTCAACATCCGACGCTTTAGGCACCCTTTAGCGTCAGTTACACCCTACGATCCACTAGGGCGTCGTCTAACTGACGCTTTAAAATTCTGATTGGAATCAAAAACTGCGAAATCAAATATATTCTCTTCTTTTGGACTCATTGCCGTCAGGTACTAGAGCACAAATATTGACTCTGTCAGTGGCATGAATATTGTTGAATGTGCTCTGTCCTCTTTAAATGAAGCCATATCTCTTCTCCCACTCACTCACTCTCTCCTTTCAGCCCTATTCCAGCAATCTCCATCCTCCTCTTCCGAAGATGAGGTGCCCTGCTGTTCACGGCGAAGGGGCCCGTCTACTGGCTCAAGAGTGTCAGGCCAGCTATGAGAGCTTCCACCTCGGGCACATCACAGAGCCCGCTGCCCTGGAGACATCCATGTACATCTAATCACCCAGGCATTCTCCATCATTTCATCTACTCCATCTTTTTCCTCTCTCCTTCATCCTCCCATCTATCGCTATCATCCTGCAGGAAACATACAAGACTATTAATGTCAAATAGCTATTGGTGAAACATTCTTCTAACGCACCTGCAGAGCAGACTAGCTAAGGGCAAAGACTTGATTAATGTTAGTTTGTGTGTATGTGTGTGTGTGAGAGAGAGAGAGAGAGAGAGAAAGAGAGACAACGGGTGGGGGATAGTTAGAGAGTAAAAGATAAAGGGCAGGACAGAGAGATACAGTGTTACGCTTTGATCGTAAAGGTCATGATTTCCGTAGCATATTATTAAAGGAGTTGAACCCACCAGAAAGAAAGAAAGAGTGCATATTTGCTATTTGAAAGTGTAGAATTTATTTTCATCTTTTCCTATTCATCTATGTTTTCTCAGGTCAAATTTCTCATTACAGCATTTCAGAACAGAGCTCCTCTACACAAAAGGATTCCACGAGTACACGAATCTCCAACGCCCTTTCTCTCCTCATCTCATCTCTTGTCCTGTACCGTCTCTCCTCCCCTTTCTTTTCCAATCTCCTGTCCTTCCCTGCCCTCTCTCTTTGCATACATGACTGGTAATGTCCATTTTTCCTCATCATGAGTCCTTGAGCCTTTCTCCGGTCTTAACTCCTATTAACGCTCAGAATGACCTGATCACTGCCTGCCCATTGTTCCTCTGCTTTCAAATGGCATTTTAATTAAGAGTCTATCATGCACTGCAGATGAATCTTAGGCTCTGGACACTGGTCAGGCTAACTGGAACAGACTGACCGCAGCCCCGTGGCAGGGTTCAGTTCAATTTCATTTCAGTCCTGCAAAATTAAAACTAAGAAAGAACGTCAGCTTTGAAAACTGCAGAAGAAGTGGATTTGAACGACACATGGCGATCATAAAAACATTTTCCAAACAATGTCAAAACAGAAAGATTTCACTGCATTTTCTACAAATGTGAGGTCAAATAGAGTTCATTTTACAGTATTTATTAATTTACTAATTTAAATCCACTATTTACTATAGTACACAATTATTTCTATGCTATATTTCTTCTAAGTACAATTAATAAGAATGTAATTAATTACACTGACAGTTGCGTAATTAAACATTAAATATATAGAAATAAAACTGATATGCTTCTTTTTTTTAAAAAAAATTGAAGGCTGATTATTGAGACATTGAAACTAGTTGTCATAGTGTGCATTGCTTTATTAAATGCCAAATTAAATCCAAATTACAAAAACAAAACTGGTTAATATGGCTAAAATGTGAACTTTACATTTCTATTTTAGTAAGACCTTTTGAAGAAATCCTTCTCTATAAGGTTGATCGTATTTATTCCTACATTTATGGAAATCTCATGCCATGTGGTCTAGTATGGAAAATGTCTGGCAAAAGAAATATCTTATCTAAGTTCACAAGCGTGCAGACCGCAAAGAGCAGTTCAGTGAGTGCAATGATTAATATATTTCTCAACATGTTTTCCTCAAAGTAAACCAAGTTCACCTTTACAGCTAAAAATGTAAATACCATGTAGTCTGACATACCATAAGGTAACACACGCAATCTGATGGCTAATGGTAAACGCTGCCTTTGCTAATGTCTGTCAACCATCCGCTAATAATCACCCATTGACCTTGTGTATGAGTAAGCACTGGTCTGCCTTTTGTGTCAATTAAACTTGGCTAATTATCTGCTTTGCCTTTTAGCCTTCATCTGCAGTTCAACATTAGCCAGAAGCCATAGCAATTAGCTGCCGGTCAGAACCCGGGAAAAAAAAAAAACAGAAAACATTACCCGCTACCACCACTCTAACACAGGTTCATTCTTATCAACAAAGAGACAAAAACTCATCAACCGTTTAACAATTGAACATGACAGATCAGTATTATGACTCGTTATGTGTGATTCATAATTGAGATGGCTAACAGAAAACAGGCCTGCTAATACATTAGAAAAAAAACAACTGAAAACAGACACAAGGAGCTAATTAAAATGAATTATCGCTCTATCTGTAGATATCATCCATCAATCCCTCATTTATCTATTGCAAGCTTGTCAAACTTTTTTGATATATACTTTGAATTTTAAACATTTTAATTCCGTTTTCTTTTTCTAATTTGAATTCCATTTCTATCTCATCTTCTCACTGCATACCTCAATTCAAAATGATTTCAAATTAAGGAGCTCCCAGCAAGCACAGAATGTTCCCCTAACGTTCCTGTATGGTTCCTATTTGGTTATTTTTTGGGGGAACCAAATAAGAACGTTCTGGGAACGTTCCCTATAGGTTATTTTTAGGTTTAATTTTATAATCCAAAGGATGTGCGTATTATTTCGCCGTTTTGTCATATAGCGTCACATATGACGCTAAAGGATGAAAATGCGTTGGTAACACATGCTGCGTCCCAATTCGCATACTATCCGTCCTAAATAGTATTCGAAAATAGAATTAGTGTTCCAAAGAGACCCGGATGGTCTACTTCATCCGGTCAGAATCCAGTGCAGATAGATGCACAATCTAATGGCTGATATTGCCCACAACCCATTGTGCGTTGAACAAGGATTCGATTAGAACTACAAACATGAGTAAAAAGTGTTAAAAAAACTACAGACATGGAGGAAGCTGGAGGAGAGGTTTAGATAAGAGACTTAATTATCAGTATCTAACCTGATGAAAATGTATTTATTCAAACTTGGCTACATTATTATATCTGCAGAAGCATTGTGAACTTTTGTAAAGATATGTCATGAGCGTTTTCATGAGCGTTTTCAAAAAAATCAGTTTACGGTGATAGGATGCACACGAGTAGTAGTAGTATGTCCCAAAGCTTGCCTACTCTTTTACTACACACTCAAAAGTATGTACTTTTTCTTCACAAAGGAGTACATACTTTTAGGGCGTAGTATAAGTAGGCGAAATGGGACGCAGCAACAGATATGATGACTATGAACAGGTGGGTAATAAGGGAGTGAGTTCACGTGTGGAGACATGAGGGATTCTGGGAACTGTAGTGAAAACAAAGAAAGGATGGTGCAGACGATGACTGTGACAATGATGACCTGATCAAAAAAAAGACCAGGATCAAAAAAAAAACAACAATAAAAAATAAAATTAAAATTAATGTAAAGCTTTTAGAATGAATTAAATAACATCTGTCGGAAAATATGATTCGTAATGCGAAGACCTGGATGTGATAAAATCATGATATTTTATTTCATAGGAGAGGCATGAAATGAACAGTACAAAGAAAACAGTAACCTATCAGTTTATGCGAGAAAAAAAATGTTTTATACATTACCAAAAAAAAGAAAAAGTGCATTCACATACTCACATAATCTATGTGAAAAACATTCACACTCACACACCCATCCACTTGCCCACACACATATTCAACTGACGTAAAAGCTTGTTCATTTAGTCATCCACCGATAACGGTGAGTCTGTCAGTTACCATTGCTAATGAAGCCGAGAGCTGTAGCCTGCACACACACACACACACACACATACACAACTTTACATAACTTTAACTGATGGCCACTGTTGAATTAACTAACCGTTAAAACCAATAATGTCCCTGTGACAGCGCAAGGGATGGGAGGACGCAGAGAAGGACTCTGCACTCTGTCAGGAGAGTATAATCAACACTGAGAGAGGTATCATTTCACTGGAATATCTCGCCCCCTCTCTCTCACACACACACTCTTTTTCACTGACTCACTCTCTCATGCATGCATAATATGACTTCATAAAAGATGGGTGACATGAAACAGCACAGGTTTGATTGGCAATTCAGCGACTGTTACGTAGTTCTCTACTACCAGATTCATTTAATGCAGAGAAAGAGGGGAAAATATCCATCCGGATTCTGAACCGATAGCATTTTTTTTTTTCATATAGATGATAATATAACATAATTCTATTTACACATACCGCACGGCGGAACTCGGGTGGCATTTTGATGACACATTATTTCATCTCTGAATAAAATAATAACTTTTTGTTGCCATTGGCAAATATGAAAACGTACACGGTCTTGTGACTTTTTTTTTCTCCATACAATTTGACTTTTATGAAAAAGAATCAGAATTGTAAATTATTAACTGCTGAAAACCTAAATACAGTTTCTGTAATATTCTGGAAAAAATGGCTTAGATGACTGTGTATAGATTGTAATTTTGCAAAAGTTCTAATATGTTTTTTTTTTTTTTTTTATTTTGTGCTCAATCAATTTTTATTTTATTCCATTTTATTCCATTCTCAAACACTCAAATATCCAGAATAGCACAAGTTGTAATTTGTACCCACTGGCACAGCAACAAGGTTAAGTCATAACACATACAGCACATGAACCTGGCCCCAGGGTTCTGGCCAGAATCCACTTAGATTTTCTTGGAAAAGCTTGCATTCATTATAGGAGGACTCATGCTTTTATCCAAAGCCACTAACCATACACTTCTTAGATGAACAGTCCCCTTGGAGCAACCTGGGGTTAAGTGCCTTGCTCAAGGACGCAGTGGTGATCATTATACTGCCTTTTTGTTCACTGAATGTCTTTGAGGGATTTGAACCTACAACCCCAAATCAAAAAAAAAAAAGTTGGGACTCTATGGAAAACACACTGTATGGAACACATTGTTGTATACTCCAATCCAGAGCATCCAAACACATTCTACAATGCTGACTCCAAGAATGTCCAACAGAGAAAAGGTCTTTGAGTTCACCTCATGAAAAATGGGGGCAAAAACAAAAGTGTTGCTTTTAATAATTTTATTTAGTGTAGGCTATATTAGACAATTTAGAATTTCAGTTTTATTTTCTAGTTGCACATTCTAATAACTAGATTTTCAAAACCAAAAGACCTAGACTGCCCTACAAAGCAAAAAGGCAGTAGCTGCATTTTTGGTCAAACATTAGTTATCATTTTCGTGGCATTCAAGGCATCCTTTGTTATGTGACAAAACATCTTATCTCAAATGTGTGTCGTTTGGTAGAAAAATGGTAGTTGTTTGTACAGTAACTGCAAAAAGCCCAAGTGAAAGTCATTTTTCTCAGTTCTGCACTCTGCGTAGTTACTGCCATTTTGCTTTGTAGGGCAGTAGAGAAAATACATTTACTGGAATTTTTATTTGGACAGGTAGCTAACATTAGTTAACATCACAATGTTAATAAAAATAATAATGTTTATTATTATCCTAAAAATGATCACAGTTTTGAGTGACAGTTATTAAATTCTAAGAAAGCATTTAAAGTCGCTTAATTCTAGAATAAACTAAAATGGATTGTGAATTTGTTCAAGTATATCCTTTAAAATACTAAAGGAAACAATAGAGTACAAAGAGAAAAGTCACTGAGAAGACGGGCTCTTTGACTACCTCTACATATGCATGACTACAGCCACCCTGTTGTTAATACTCACGAATTTAATAACCAACAAAAAGGACAAATACGAACGTTATTATCGAGGAAGGGCCAGAAACGTGGATACAAAAATACAGAAGATTTTATTATAGTCAGCAACATACGCATATGATCAAAACTCACCGCAGTCCCTGTACGACTCTTCATTGGAAATGAATGACTTCCAGTCCAATGGCTGTCGTTTGTCATGTGGCTTGAGTGTCATTGTGTGTCTGGCCAACCCGATCTCACGACCAAATCGTACGAATTCGACGAATGATTAAAAAGTGGCTAATTTGTAACAATTCATACGACCTCACTCGTACGAATTAGTACGATTTTGCTACAGTAAATCGTACATATTTTACGAATTGGCCAATTCGTATGAATTCGTACGAATGACCTACCCCTTACCCCGCCCCTAAACCTACCCATCACGTGGGTTTAGACAAATCATACAAATTTGTACGAGAGACACTTTTTAATCATTCATCGAATTCGTACGAATTGGTCGTGAGATAGCGTAGGCCTGGCAACTAACAACCAACTGTCTTGTAATTGTTAGTAAATACTATTGTGTACTGTACGTTCGTTTTTTGTGCTTCCTTGTCATTCGTTTATCATCTACACTTTATTTTTCGTGAAGCATTTTGCTATAAACGAGCATCCTCTCTTGCTAGACTGCTAGCGAATGTGTTTAGCGTCATTAGTGCACTCGACTCGCTTGCGGGGGGATCGGAGCTCGAGACTGACTTGTAGCAGGGCTGTTAGGATTGGAGGGTGAGTTTTGGAGACGGAGCATTGAAGAAAAGGTGTGTTTGTTTGGGTTGATTTCAAACATCAATATTGGCCAACAGCATATTTCAAAACCTACTGATCCCACCTTTAAGTCTCTCTTTGTTGACTGAAAGGATGAGCTGTGTTTAGCAACTACGCACATCCTCCACAATTGAGCAAAAACCACGATTATATTTCTCCATTTATAACAGAAATTGACCATGACAGAGAACCTACCAAGGGAGAGATATGTTTGACGTAGATTGATGGATGTTCTCCTACACTGTCTGTAGCCCTGCTTTAAGAATTGACTAATCCATCGATGTCGACAATACACAAACTATCTGTGCCTAGACTCCGGGTGGTTTCACACAGGTGATGTGCACAAGGGCAATACAGAAGCATGGATGTGAAAATGTGACATTCATTCATGACTAGAAATAACTAGTTCCAGGAAAATGTGAAGCCCATCAGTATGATGCAGCCTTTGCAGCAGATAATGGATGTCAGTATAATAAGCTGTGTTAATTAGGCTCATTATAACAACTTGATACAATTAATTAACTGACCAATTAGAGCCACTCAACTAATGCATCTCGGTTAGAGAATAGAACTGCATATACCTCTGAAGATATGTATTATAAAAGCTATCAGTAAGGCATTAATCAAGGCAGCGAGAAAGACATTGCTTATTAATAAACTTCAGAGCGCCATTTATTGCACTGGAGATTTGTGGGTATAGCTTTAAAAAATGCTCTGTCATTCTCAGATCATTCTCAAATCGGCGTATTACTCCAATACTCCAATTCATCATGGCTGCATCCATCACTGTCTGAGACAATAGTGATGATTCCCCTGCTTAAATGCTGGCAGCACTGAGCTGATGGATCCTCACAGCTACAGAGAAATGCCACGCTGACTTACAGATGAAAATATGTGCTGACTGGAGGTTTAAACCCAGTTTAGCTTAGTCACAGTGTGCCATTCCTGAGCGCCATAATAGCTACAATTTCATAGATCTGCTATGTTTCTAGGCTTGCCATTATGGTCATTATTGATTTTGTGCATTATGTCAATTATTTCGGAAAGATTTATGAAAACCGCATGTTTTTGTATAACTGCACAAATATCTGTAGTGCTGGGGATGGTGGGGATTTTTCAGTGACTCAGGTGGTGCCAAATTACTGTCTATATGAGTGATTCATTGAATCATTCATTCAAACCATTCATGTGAAACAAATGAAGGAATTAATCACTTAACTGATTTGTTAAACATGCTGATTTTTGATTTTTTTTTCAGGGGGGAAAAAACAAGTGACTATCTTTATAAATGAGTAATTGAATGATTCAACCATTTAAAATAAAACAAACTGCCTTATACCTTGGGAACTCATTCACAGAATGGAGAACTTCAACCAATTCATTGTAAGGCGACCATGACTGAAGTAAGCCTTGTATTTAATTACAAATCGCACCAAGTGTTTCGCATACAGTAGCTCTGGATGTGCAGACAGGTACTACCAACTCAACTAGCAGTCACGCAGTCAATCAATCACAGCCCAGGCCTGCTGCTTCTAACTGCAGCCATCCGTCATCTCAGTATCTTCCTCTTAGACAACAGTGATGGATCATCAGCGGCGCATTCTGTCAGTACCGTAAGCGACAGCCCTCAGTGGGTTGGCTCCATCTCACTGAAGGAGGTACGATATGGGCTTGCAGTGCACAAAAAAGATTTAATTGAACTGCTGTTCAATTACAGTTTAAGGTATCTGACTATAACAGGATCATTAATTTGGATAATACAGACTTAAATGGCCTTGGGCAGATATAAAATAAAACCTATTAAAGTCTTTTAACAGAAAGACTTTAAAAATCCCCCTGGCTGGAAAGGTCTCATTTTGATTTATGAAAACTGCTGTAGGTCAATGATATACTTCAGACCATGCTCTCAAACTCTAGCTCACCAACTTTAAGTTAGAGAACGACTTTAACTTGGATTATTGTGCCCTGCAGACTTTTGATCTACTGAAAATTGCACCAGTTAGGAACCAAGAAAAAAATAGCACAACTCAATTGCGTTTGGTTCCATTAAAGGTTCTCGCACGTAATTCTTCTTCTGATAATCTGAAATTGTTTTCTGCAACACTATTTATCGGCACGTGTGCAGCCAAATCTACAAGTGTTGTTCGATTCCTGAACAAACAAAGTGAATCAAAAACATACAGCGCAAACAAGGTACTCCAATTCCCCAACAAGACCTTTTTTTTTTACAAACTGATTCCTTTTAGACTAGAGTATCAACACTTACAGCGAAAGAAGTGTAGTCTGAATCCTGAACAAATAATTCCTATTAGCTGATTCTTTTTAGTGCATCAAACGTATACAGCTGTAAGACTTACTGTAAATGAGTGTAGTCACTGACTGGTGGTTTATATAACAGTGTAATTAAAGATACACATTATGCGTTTCATCAGTTATAATAAGTGTGCGAAGTGTAATAAGTGTATAATAAGTAGTAATAAGTTTACGATTGTATGCATGCAAAGTAACTGTAAGTAATAAGTAGACGCAGTAAAACAGTAACGTGTCATTCATTCATTCTCCATGTATTCATCTCATTATATCATAGATCAAATCACTACAGATTAACGTGTTCTCGCCACCTACTGGCGAACGTGTAAGCACATTTACACGATTGACATAGTGCATCCAATGGCACAACAACTATCTGGCATGTCCCTTACACCTCAAACCACCAACTTTTGTATATCAAAACTGGCAACGTCCTAGCAAGATCCTTGATTAGTTTACTGGATTTCCTTTGCTAGAGAATGACGTTCTTGCCCGCCGCTGTTAAATAATTAGCGCCTCTCCCAGTCTGCACACAAGATGCAAGTCACTGGACTTTAATAAATGCGTCTCCGAGGCCAGACACCACTCCCATTGTGTCTGTCAATTGCTCCTCCCGCCACAATAGATGTGTGAATATCAATATGAATTATTTTAATCAAGACTACAGTATATTTCAGACCGTTCTCATCCCAAAGCGCCATATACGACTCTTTTGCAAAAGCGTAAATATCGAACGCACATGGCACCCTTTAGCGCCAAATGAGACGCAGAAATATTAGGTCCAAAAGCGCCCCCTAGTGTTCTAACCCTAACCCCACCCCATACTTAAACTTAACCATAACCGAAGCATCTAATTAGACGTTAAAGGGTGCCATGAGCGCCGTATTTTTACACTTTTGCAAAAGTGTCAAATATAACGCCTTGGGATGAGAATGCGTTGCATATTTCCACACCAGAAAGACCATGTTTGACCAGTATCACCTAAATTTTACAGGTCAATCTCTAACTTGTAATTGGAAATATTTTAAAAAAATTACGCATTTTTACAGAATTATTCTGGCAACCCACAGCTGCCATTACCCCATCAGTGACTTCACGTGAAGATGACTTTGTCTTCATGTCAGCCACTGTGTGATAAAGAAGAGAAGACCACAGAAGAGGGGGAAATGTTAATTTTCGAGCTGTTAGACAGACACCGCTTCCATTCTCTTTAGTGTGAGGAGTCAAGCCATAGTCTGTAAGCAAATGCAATGAAATCCTCTTATACCAGCTGCTGTTTTTAATCCTTCCATCTTCCTTAACATCTAAGATGAAAGAGTGATACAAGCCATCATGTTATTCCCCTCTCTCTGTCTTTTTTCCCCCTCAACATCCTTGTGTAATCTGACAGTGAAAATTAACTAAATGAAAGTTGTACTTATATCCTTTTAGCCGTTGCTTTGTGTGGGCTGAAGGCACAGATGGATTCGATTTTATTAGCTGTGTTTAAGTGAGCTTTTCTCTATCCTTTCGTCCCTTGAGCTCTGCCTGGATCTGATACCGTCTGACAGGAAGACTTATGCCCAACACGCTGCGTGCTTTGCCTGCGAAATGTAAGGCATCTGTGATTGAAAAGCAATTTTGATTATAAGGATGTGCCTAAGATTAACATTGATCTGTTTACAAGACCTTTATTGAATAAGTGAGCATGACAGTCAGCAAGACAAGGGAGATGCGCATCAGCCAAAATCCCATGAAATTCTCAGAGAGGATCCAGAAGTTGCACTTTCATGGAAGGGTCAGTTAAATCATTGACTTTCTCCATCCAGGTTTAAATCATTAAAAGTTTTCCCATCTCTATTGGAGGGATTCTCGGGGTATCTGGAATCAATAGCGCTCACTGATTCCTACTGAAGTGCAGTATTATTGAAATTCTTTGGGCTTTCCCTACAAGGATCCCAAATTTATTCTATTCAGAGCCAGTACACTCAGAACTAAGACACCACCTAAGTAGGTATAGAATATATCTTGTTTGTAAGCAGACTTCCTGGCAGTGTTCATTGCTTCATCTTAAAATCCCATTCTCAGTTGGCTTGCTTGACAATAATCCAATTGCTATTTCGTTGTATATTCCATATTGTACTTTACATTCAGTTTATTTGCTATTGAGCAGTGCGGGGGTGAATTCATAAAACAGTTCTGAGACTTTTATATGCAAAAACCTGTGCTTTATTAATTTACTACACACAACCCTTTCTACTATATGTCACTTGGGTGAACATGATTTCACCAAGTAGAACATGAACAACATTCCAATTAACCAATTTGAGGGATAGGTTTATAGTTAGTTTCTGCTGAGTAGTTTCTCCTTAAAACTGCAGTGAACTAAAGATCCTCAAAAAGTTATATTACGAGGTTATGATGAACTTTACGGCTTTCTTCACTGACGTTGTTCATGGATACTGTTTCTAAGAGGCTCTGAGGTGGCGAACGGGAACATGGTTTGTGTAACATTAACAACATGTTTCCGACTTTGTAGAGAGCGATACATAAAACGCATTACCATTCTGATACATCAACTCTTGCACTCACTCTTCCACTTCTTTTGAATCAGTTTCTGGTTCAAACATATATAGCTGAATTAAACCATTATTTCCACTTGCCATTGTGTAGCGTTTACCAGAGTAAAGTTGACCGAGTAGATCAGGGGTGCGTTTCCTGTACAACGATACAACTCGCTGGTTTATCTACCATAGTACGATGCATCTTTAAAGAAATCAACTAGTTAGTCACGACTGTTTCCCGAAACCCACTGTCGCAAAGTATCGTTCAACCACGTTGGTTTCGCACGTTGTGGAGTAATAACTACTTTTAAAGAAACTGTTTGAGATCCAATTAACGCTAGATTTCTTTTATATAAATTACAGACATGTCATCTGAGGACTATTCCTAATTGTTCTCAGTTGTTCTGCTTTATTACCAGACTCAATATTTGGCTTGTTCTTACATAGTAGAGCACGTTCGCACATGCGCACTCTTCAAAAACGTTACTTCAAATCTTTTGAAAAACTAAAAGACGTAAATTACATTTGTATGTATTCTGAATAAAAGCCACCAGTTGTACTGAATGTCAGCTTGCTTATTTTGCTCGAAATCATCTTCCATTGCGATTTCCCGTATATCTAAATATGTTTAGTGAAAGGTAAAACTTCCGAACTATTGGTGGCCTCAATTCCTTTTTTGTGAACTCCACCATATACTGTAAATTTCAGTCTAGAATGAGCCAAATCTCTGGTAGTTGATGAATTGGAAGGTAGATCATTATTTACACTATCTTACATGTGTGTGACTCAACCCATATTCTAATATAAGAAAGTTGAGCACTAAAGAGAGTTCTTCAACAAACAATTTCTCTTTAAGGGAAATATTAATTCAGTGTTGTTTTTATTGTTTTCTCTCTCTTTTTACACCAAACCTAATGTACTGTAGGTGTGTGAAATGAAAGTAGAAAAGCACATTGCTCTAAATAATAACATTTCCTCTCTCTGTATTGTGGTGAAACACACAAGAACTATGAAATATCATTGCTTGCAAAAAAACGTCTGCAGTCCTAGAGCTCACATGAACAACACAACAGCACTTTCTGTAAAATCCCCCTCACCTTTTCCCCAATTCACCCCCAGAGCTGACAGCATTCCAGATGTCTCTTGTAGGACTACTTTAAGCAGAAACACAATAACCTGTGGCATTTCAAGGAGATCAAACGCAGCCTGCTTCAGAGCGCCTCACACCAAAAGAGTGCCCTCAGAACACAACCCTTCCCGCGTCTCAGAGACGCTCCGTCTGACCATCATTACACATCATCCAAAGCCTCTCTGTAGTGTGAGGTTAGAGGTGAGGATGAGGAAGAGAAGGTGTGTGTGTGTGTGTGTGTGTGTGTGGTGGGAAGGGGGGGGCAATAGTGGTATTTTTGAAACAGTGTATTTTGAAAGCCGAAATATAGATGGCAAGGACTGAAAAAGGATTGAAAGGATGACAAGCAAACAGTCATGAAACATGTTTAACATCAATTGAGCAATATATTATATATCGTAGAATCATAAAATAAAAATACGTGCAAGGAAACGCATGGTGTTGGAGAGAGAATGTGTTATGAAAACCGCATAAAAAAACGAGCTCTTTCTCGTCGTATGCCACTCATTCTTGAGACACTAAACACGCTCCGTCGAGGTGCAAGAATGCTTGTTAATTGGCCCGTGAATCAGATTGGTTTATCCTTGGAGTCAGATAAGGGATCCATAATTTATCCGAGACAAAAAAAAAGAGTAAAAGAAATGTAATTATTTTCCTGTTCAGTAGAGCATGTGGAGACGAGGAGGACTCTGATGATTATTGAATTCTCACCGTCTTCTATTACACGCTGTATCCGCAGCAGGAACTATGGGGAGCTGGTGTGGGTTCTGTGGCTCCCCACGAAGTTCATCCGTTCTGCGGCGTTGAGAGAGCATCGCTTTGTGGTTTTATTGGCGTCGGCCATGTTTGTCTTCCTACGGGAACAGCTGAGGCGGATGCGAGATCGGGACTGCGTGTGAAAAGAGCAGCTGGGGGAGAACTATGATGTGTACTTGACTCCCTACTGGGATGCCCTGAAAGCTGGGGAGAAGTTCATGGTGCACACTAATGGATGTATTCTAGAGATCCAGTGTGTGTGTGTAATCAAATAAGCGTTTGTTCAAGGTTTGCCATTTATGATCAGAGTTTTTGAACTTAATCATATAAATAATATATAAATAATAAATAATAAAGTTAAAAACACTACTGAGTTGCATACAGGGTCGTAGCTAGGGCAGGGATGGACTGAGTGATTTAAGGGCACCAGGCAAATTTTAGGCACAGTATGACGGCCAACTCTGTTCTTTTATTGTAGTCTCATAGTTTGGAGTTTATTTATTTATTTATTTATTTATTTTATGTTTATTTTCGGATTACAAAAGGGATTGGGGGCCATCACAATTACATTCGGGAGGGGGGTTCCCCTCGGATGTACTATAGTAATTGCAGTACTACAGTACTAAAATACAATACTACAGTCTACACACTATCGCCACTCCATCCTCTTCGTCCGCCATTATTGTTTACTCTGAAGTCACGTTTGATCCATAAAAGACTGTAAAAAATATGGACAAAGCGTCTGTGGCGTCACGCATAGACTCTCTGAAGAACGGGTTTGAGGCTGTTTATGGGGGGTATGGGTGGTGCCATACTGGAAAATCTTGGGAAATACAAAAATACAAATGTTCAGATACAGAGGTGGTATGATGTGTTGTGTCAGATCATGGCCGAGACGTCAAATTCCACTCGGCGGAGCCCATTATAGCTGTCAATCAAAGTTAACCGCCCTTATTCCTCATACATTTTATATCTAAATACGATCTAAACTAACGAGTTAGAAAAAAATTCACCCCCCTCACAGTTGTCAGGCACGGGGAACATATTGAAGCTTACAATAAAAGTCCTTGGGACCAAACTGTAAAAACATGAATTTATGCTGTGAAAACGGACATTTTAACATGGTGTATATGGATATTTGCTCCCTTTTGGTACCGGGCTCTAGCGGATTTTCGATGTACTGCAATTTTTCGCACTTCCGGGTAGGCTTCATGTTTCAGATTAGAATGTTGCCGCTTGGTTTGATCTAGAGGGATTTTGCGAGATTTTTCGTCTGACCTGGGAATGCTCGGGAGTCAAATCGGTTCGTGTGTGATGTGTTGATTTTGCCGTGTGGCCGTATACCCGACCATAACTGTTAGACCAGTGATTTTTTTATCGCCGTGTGTGGGGTCTCTCAGGTTTGGAAAATCGTCCGACAGTTTTAAAATCGTCCCGTGTGAACCAGCCTTTACTTAAAATATACATCTTTTGAAATATTATAAATGGCTTTGTCACTTTTGATCAATTTAATGCATCCTTGTAGAATAAAAGTAATATGTACTGACCTCCAACTTTTGAACGTTTCATTAATTTATTCATTCCTTCATTAAATTGTTTGTTTGTTTGATTTTGAAAAATCGATGAATGAAACTGATCGAAAAGCTCATGTATAGTTAGTAATAAGCCAGAGGATGAGTGACAACAAAACATCTAAATGAAAGGATATAACGTCAGTACAAATGAAAAGGCATAAAAAGGAAAGGAAGAAAGACAGAACTCTCACCTCCATCTGTGCCTAATCTTTGACTCAATTGCAGCTCTAATAACAAGGTGGAGGAGATTACTCTCTTCCACTCTCAAAAACTCTTCCATTTCACCCCTCGCTCAAGCCATGATTACTGTTTCCAAGGCAACAGTTCCAGAATGTCTCCATGGCACTGACAGTGTCCTCTCTGGACTTTATGTCCACACTGTGGTCAGAGCGAAAGTGCACTCTCTTCTTTTGGAAGAGAAAGCCCCCCTTGGTAGCAGAAGTAGTTTTAAAGCTGTTGGCCTCCACCTCTAGTCCCCTATTGTCCCAGAAAAAGAGAGAAGGCGCGACAGAGAGAGGAAGAGATCACCCGGAAGGCAGGTAGAAAGAAGGACACCTTGCACTGCTGTAATTGAATCACTACTCATCAGTGACGCTGCTGTGATTTTCTTGGCCAGGACTGAGTCCAGGGCCACGCTGAGATATTACTGCATACACACACACGTTTAATGTTTTATGGGGAATTTCCATAGACATAAATTATTTTATACTGTACACACTATATATTCTATCCCCTTACAAAACCAAACCAACCACTAAACCTACCCATTACAGAAAACATTCTGTACTCACATTCTGTACCAACATCACATAGTATGATTATCCGCTGTTCCCCTCATGGGAACCAAAGGATTTCAGGACACCTAGCATTTTGTCCCCAGAATGCATGTACTGAAGTCGCCACTCACGATTAGACACTTGGCAATTTTATCTGTGCTCAAAATTAAACAATGCTTTCAGATCATACAGTACACACAGTGAGGCAATTTCATAAACACTTGTTATAATTTGTTATCAAAAAATGGAGAACATAGAATCCAAAGCATGCAGTTACAGAGAAAAAAGGATTTTAAAAAAAAAATTGCAACTTACTTTACTATTACTATTGACAACTTACAGTAGTAAGGTGAATAAATTGTATACTGTATGCACTGCAAGTATAGCATTGTACTGAATATTGTATAGAAGGACTAGGCCTATCGAATGTCTGTATATTCAGCACTTGCATACAGTGAAAATACAGTGATCCAACTGAAAAAGCCAAAAAGGTTACAGTAAAAACCTCTGAAAAGCGTGTTACAGTTCACTCAGAAGAGTTGTGCAACAAAATCAAGGTCAGTGAGAGAGATCTTATTTTGCTTCAGCCTCATGTCTTCATGTTAGTTCGGCCGGAGGACTTTATTCACATCACAGGCAATGTCATCTCTGCGGCAAAGAAAAAAACCCTAAAGCCATACCCAGCTTTGACAACATTCTCCACACCTTTTTCTTTCTCAGGCCACGTTTACACAAAGCCGGGTATTTAGCAAAACGAATATTTTCCCCCTCTCTGTTTTCAAAAATAACATCGTTCACACGCCCGCATAAATACGCCGTCGAGCGCCATCATAACCAGTGTTGGGTGTAACTAATTATTAAGTAATTAGTTACTGTAATTTAATTACTTTTCCCTTGAAAATGTAAAGTAAGGGATTACTCTTCATTTATCTGTAATTTAATTACAGTTACTTCTGATGTAATTGAGGTAAATACTGAGTATAGATCAATCCGATCTCACACCGATTTGTCACAATGATTTGTATGCATTTTAAGAGGTGTCTAAATCGTACGACCGCACTCGTACAAATTTGTATGAATTATTGTAAAATATGTATGAAAAAAGTGTGAAATGTCATGAAATCAGACATAAAACAATAGTGGGTTTAACATCAAAATGTACTGTCTGATGTTGAAAAGTATGTTTTTTATAATGTAACCTTCTCCACCTTGGTCAGTTTAAGGATGATGTAATTTTATAGTATTTATTTGAAAGAATTGAAACAGATTCATGTCTATCCTTGTATTATTCAGCTGGTTGAGATTGATATGGGATTTTGAAAGTAATTAGTAATTAAAAGTAATTAAATACTTTTTAGAGAGACGGTAATCTAATTACACTGTTGAAGAGGTAATTAGTAACTAATTAATTACTTTTTTAGAGTAACTTACCCAACACTGATCATAACTATGCCAAACCTATGGGCGGCAGTGTAAGGAGAAGGATAAAGCCATGCAAGCCAATCAGAATCCTCAGAATCGACAAGAGAGAACCTAAAACGCCGTTTCTCCCAGTTGACACGACAACACATAACCGGCGCTTTCAGAAAACTCCACTTTGGCCGGTGTTTTTAGAAATAATCGTTTTCTGTGATAAAAAACAGGGTTTTCGTGTAAACGAGAGGCCAATCCGCAGGGAAATATCTGCATTTTCCCTTCGAGTAAAGGGGCCTCATCCTATTCCTCTTTGTTCACCACATCTTTTACACATACTCTTCCTTCTCTCCCTCTAATACTGTTTGCATGCATTATTGGTATTCAGAGCAACATTTTAAGTCAATTTTGGGACTCTGAACTGACTTGTATTATGTACAGTTGGTTTGATCACATCATAAGAAATAAGTGTGGACAAGTTTGAGTCGTTGTGTGTAAACGATGACAACTGTGTTGTAGTTGTGTTTAAATTTTGCATGCCTGCATTTAGCATTTTCAAACATAAGTGCATCACAGTGCAAAATGTGTTTTAGTAAGTGAGACTATGTTTAGAGTTTTGAAAAAAAAAAAAAAAGATTGCATGAGTTTTGCAAAGTGTTTTAACTACATGAAAAGACGTCATCTAACTAATGCTTTTGACCATACGTCATCATCCAACGTTTTAGGGTACCCTTTAACGTCAGTTAGATGACGATCCTAGGGCGTCATCCAACTGACGCTTTACCTTTAGCGTTAGTGTTAGGACCCACACAGACCACAGGGTGACCAGGGTGTCCTCACTAACACCTCTTCCAGCAACAACCATAGTTTTCCCAGGTCTCCCATCCAGGTACTAACCAGGCTCAACCCTGCTTAGCTCCAGTGGGCAACCAGTCTTGGGCTACCCAAGATGTGAGGTATAAGAAGCATTATGAAACTATCCTGACACCATTCCCTTAACCATGTGCATTAGAAGATTTATGATTATTATTTCAAAGATTCCTTTTATGACTTAATGTTTTATCGCATTGCATCAGGATAGAACACTGTGTATAACAGTACTTGTTGAAAAAGTAAAAAGAATTCACAATTATACTTAGCAATGTTACTTAAATATATTGTAGAAGTACCAAAAGAGTCTCAAGCAATCCCTACAATATTCTTCAGCAATGACCCAGACGCCACACCCGCAATATACAGTATTGAATGCATTATGAGTGCATATTTTGCTTTTCCAGCTTCAAATCCTTTTTTTTTTCTTTTCTTTTGGTTGTAAAAAAAAAGAGAGAGAGAGATCAATATTTTCAATGCAGCAGCAACCGAAAGAAAAGAGTTAGTGTTTGCAAAGGCTGGCGTCTGGAAAAGTGACCTGAAAACAACTGACTGTTGGAGATACAGTGACCCGACCGTCTACCTTTGATGACACAACAGAAGCCACACCACAAACGTAGGCAAGATATTGTGCTGTTCCAGACACTGGTCTCCTCAAACGGGGTAGGATGATGATATTCTCCTGCATACAGAGCAGTCCACCTATGGATTTAAAAAAAAAGAAGAAGACAAGGTTCAAAGAGAACTGAAGGATAAAAAGATGTGAGAGAGTGCAAGTTTGCAATTGGTTAGAGGAGACAAACATAGAGCTGGCCTGGCACACACTTAAGATACACTTCAGAAAATTGCTAGTCACAGACACACGCATGTGCGCGCGAAGAAGCCGTGCTGGGCCCCTGCTGATTTGTTCGTTGTACACATACCAACTGTAAATCACACACAGGCACTTAAAGCCATTATGCTGCATAATTGCTTTGCACACTCTAATCCTCAGTTGCTAATCAATGGCGTCATTCTCCCAGATGCCCCATGCTGTTCTCATGGCAACCCAGTGACCGATCGTTTACACACATGGCACTGACACAAATCCCACACAACTATTTAAACCTATTATCAATATAGCAAATGACCATTGACAATGGAATTATATGGAGATAACACAAACAAATGCACGTACACGAACCTACTGGCTTGCAGCTCTGGAATAGTTTGTATCATGACATTTTTTTTTAAATACTGAATATAATGTTTTTTAAAAATAATGGATGGATGGATGGATGGATGGATGGATGGATGGATGGATGGATGGATGGATGGATGGATGGATGGATGGATGGAAAAAAGAAAGAATTGATGGATTAAAGAAACAAGGAATTAAGGATGGCTGGTTGGAAGAAAGGATGGATTGATTGATGGACGATAGGATGGATGGATGGATGGATGGATGGAAGGAAAGAAAGAAAGAAAGAAAGAAAGAAAGAAAGAAAGAAAGAAAGAAAGAAAGAAAGAAAGAAAGAAAGAAAGAAAGAAAGAAAGAAAGAAAGAAAGAAAGAAAGAAAGAAAGAAAGAAAGAAAGAAAGAAAGAAAGAAAAAGTATAATTCTAAATCAAGACTTCACACACAGAACCAGAAATCACATCTGAAGTCAATACCACCAAACATCAAGAGCAGTTTACTCAAATTGGTGCATTTGCAAAAATGCCATGGCTGAGATTTGAAAGAATTGTTTTCAAAATGGCCTGTTTCAGTCATTATACACTCATGAAATCATTCCTACTTCTCATTGCTTTCACAATTCGTTTAACAGGCCACTTGCGGACCCCTGAGATGGACGAACACACTGAAAAATGCTGTTTGTTTGCTAAAAACACTTGAATACATCAGACTAGTGGAATCAAATTTTTTGTGTGTGTAAGGTGCAACAGCCACCGTCTTTGCAAGAAAACACACACACAAAACTGTGGCAGGTGCACTGTGTGAAAAAGTTTGGTTTATTTCATCTTAGCCAATAAAGCAGAACGCTATAATCCAGAAAGCCTCCTGCTGTTACACTAATTGAGTTCAATATGCAGTCAATGTATCCATCCCTCTCTCTCTCTCTCTCTCTCTCTCTCTCTCTCTCTCTCTCTCTCTCTCTCTCTCTTTCTCTCTCTCTCTATCTCCTTCTGCCCTATTTATTTCCTCTCACTTTCGTTGTTGTCCTGTTTCTTTCTTAAAAAAAACTCTTTAAGAATCAATTTTGATCTTTGTTGTGCAAAACTCAAAATCTTCCACTTATCCATAAATGTTAACTTACTAAATAGGATGAAATATAAATGCTAATTCAATTTCATTTCAGGTTTTTGGAAACCTTGTTTCCTTTGAAAAACTTTTTTGACTGAATTTCTTTCAGTGTTATTTTGATTGATCTCCTTGCTATCAAATTCAGCTTGATTCCTGTTTGCTACCGTATGGATTCAATTCTGAATGGCACACATATGCAAATGTGACATTCAGACATGATGTCTATTTGTTGGCCAAACCAGTAAATTTGCTAACCTGGAAATTTGCTAACAAGTAGCTTCATACCTACTATAAAAGCTGTTTGTTTCATCAAGCCCAAAAAGCCACATCTGTGTGGTCCTTATTTAACAATTTGTTAGATATAACAGTTTGTAATGTGTAATTTATGTTGTAGAACAAAACTTGAAAGTCTCTTTAAGTAACATTAACCACAGACCTAATAGTATAAAGAAAAAAAAAACTCTATTCAAAAAAACCCATAACGAATTATAGCGATAGATTTGAATGCAAATTCGTTTCTGCTTTTAGCTATATAAATGTGACAGCACAGAAAAAAGAAATCTGCATTCATCAAGCAAGCTTTAAATCATGCATAGGCCTACTATTGCAGCTAATGATTCACACCAAAGTCCAGTATGCCATTGTTCTATAGTTCATTTAAGCTATCTGCGAGGTTCCTTAATCAAGACCAGGGGAAAAGAGATGTAGAGAGAGAGAGCAGGTGCGCATTAGCGTGAAAGCCGAAAACCTGCCCACAACTCCCAATTAAACGCTTGATGGTCATTATGCATTCAGGTGATGAGAACCTTCACACTTGAATCTGGCTTTCGTATTCCCTCATATCCTCCTCTTTCCCCACATGCATATTAATCACCGGATTTAAATCATGAGACCTGATTTGTCTCTAATGGACTGTACAATGCATCTGTCATTATTTATGTTATTTCCTTCCTCCCCTCCTCCTCTTTCCTTCCCGCGTTCTTTTGGCAGGTAGTGAGCTGACACAGGAGTGTGTAATTAACTCAGTGAGGCTGTGGAAAGCAGTGTGATCTGTCACCAGCCGGGCCCCGTCAGCGTAACATAGCTTTACACCACCTGACTGCTTCTCATTAGGAGAGTGTAGGATGTGTGTGTGTAAATGATTTAGTAGCCTGATCTGTGCATCTCTATACCAACACACCCTTAAACCCTCCTCTTCATTCATTTCAGTGGGAACACCTTATCTGCAGTCTGAGGTTCGAGTGGCCTTCACATGATGATACCCATTAGCAAACATGAGAGACATCAGAGCACATAATTCATGCATTACATGCGACCTGCTTAAAGGGATGGATTGTTCAACCATTAGAAGGAAAAAAAAGAAAATTTGCCATAATTTGTTCACCGCCGTGTAGTTCCAAAAATGTAGAAATTTCTTTTTTTCCATGAAGCACATATAATGGTCACTCTTTTCCACACAATTAGAATGAGTTGGAACTAAAGCTGGAACTTAAATAAACTTCACATTGAGCTTTCAACCTCCGTCTTAAATTAAATTAAAATTAAAAATGAGACCAAATTGATTGATTTGTAATCAGAAGTAAAATTAAATAAATAAATAAACCAGACTAAAATTGTGATTAAAAATATATATATATATATATATATATATATATATATATATATATAATAGTCATCAACAAATATATATATATATATATATATATATATTCATTTTAAAAGTTAAGTAGATATTCATTTAAATTATTATCAAAAACTAAAATACATATAGAAATTGGGGCATCTAAAAGATGAAAACTGTAACGATTAAAACTTTTGTTGAAACTAACACTAAACTTAAATATTAGGCAAATTTGAAAGTGGCTCAAGTTGAATTTGAAACCAAACAATATAATGAATGTATCTTATAATGCATACAATATAATTTATATTCCAATAATAATTTATAGAGCACAAGCCATTTGGATCACTTTTCTGGTTTTTTTGACAGCCCCAACCATTCTTCAAAATAAATCAAGAAAAAGGAACCTTTTGTGCCCGAAACGAAATATTCAGGTCATACAGGTTTAAGCCAAAATGTGGGTGAGTGTCACAATAAGCCACGCACTTCCTGGGTTCACTTAGACCACATTTCCCATCATACACCTCCCTGGACTGATAAAGCCAAACACCATAAACCTCCACTGCACTGATCACACAAACACCTGCACTTCATTTACACACTTCCACACACCAAAACTCTGTGAAGTCTTGACTTTCCCGGCTATTATTCCGAGTGTTTATCACTGTGGATTGTTTGCTGCCTTGACCTCGGACTGTGTACCCCATTTCTGATTGTTCTCTGCGGACCTCGACTTGGATTGTTACTGGACCTTGCGTTTCGCCGCAAGGTCCAGGTTTCTCTCTGCTTTTTCTCCATTGTCCTTTTTGCTGGTGTTGATCCCTGCCTTCCTGACTAATAAAAGCTGCATATGGATCCCCCTGTGTCTGCCGAATCATTTCAGTGAGTAAATGATAGCAGTATTTTTATTTTTGGGTGCACTGTCCCCCTCAAACCTCCTTTCATTGAGTCTATCAACACTCTCCCATTTACAGTCTGAAATGCGAGTGATTGTCGCATGATGATACTCATTAGCTAACATGAGAGACATCAGAGCACATAATTCATGCATTACACGCCACCGGCTTAAGGCTACTTAGGCCTGACTAATACATGGAAAGAAAGATCTTTGTGTTTCTCATTTCATACTCAGGATTGGATCTGCAGTGAATTGCATCCACCAATCCTCACACAGAGGAAAATGGAGACAGAGGGAGGCAAAGGAAGTGAAGGAGCACCAGATAATTCGGCTGAGACCACATTTAGTGATGCTGAAAGTATAATTACAGTGGGCAGCTGCTCTTAATAGGGTTTACTCAGCAGCATGCTGAGTACAGGTGGAGAGGTCCGGCTCTCCAAGCCCCTGGAGGACAGCCTGGACCAAATGGTGGGATGTAGATCCTAGAGTAGAACAACAGTTTCCCGTTAGTCTTACAAACATCTACACGCTGGGTGGTTATAGCCTGGTGGCTAGGGGTTTGGGTTGGTGGGGCGAGGAGTACATGTGATATCTGGTAGGGGCAACTCGTAAAGTGGAGTTATTGGAATGTCCTATCACCACTGCGACCTTGATCCAGACATCTCCAAGAGAGAATAGTGCCTGCAATGCTGAGAAAGTGTGATATGTAAGGGATTATGTACATCAAACTGGTTGTTATCACAGAATAAACCCCCAATAGGGTGATGAATCGGGGTCTTGCATCAGCCTGAAGGGGTTTACTCTGAGATAACAACCCACTTGATGTACAATATTCCGCTTATTACACGGTTCCTTGCCACATAAGTAAATAATTAGATGCAAAATATTGACCTGAGTTGAAATATTTTATTAGGTCTTTAAATGCAAAACGTCCGAGGAGAGAGCAGTTGCTACCGCGGCAACTTCAGACTAGGCGGACATTTAAGAGATAAGGTACACCACTCATTACACAACATTATGCCACATAAATAATTATGGGGATAAGAGATATTGATTTCAGATTAAACTTTTTTAAAAGCGGACCTGTTTGTATCCAACAGTGCCACATGTTCCTTAGCAAGTGTATCTGCTGACTTCAGTAACCCAGATGAGCCTGTGTTATCTGTTTTCAGAGGTTGTTTTCTGGGAATAACATACCGCTGATTGCACTATTCGCCAATCAGAATCAAGTAGCTATATACATTTGTAATCAGAATTAATGGCACCCTGGTAAATATGATGGAAAATGGCTGTAAAAAATACATATGCATCGTTTATTCTTTTGATCTTTCGATCTTTCAATCCATCATTGAAGTTAAAGAATTGAAAGTGTGTCTTGTTGCAGTAATTGGCGTGGAGAGACCGTTTATGAGCCATCCGAGAACGAGAGAGAGATGGGGCCGTACGGGCCGTGGTTGGATATTCCAGGACAACGATTTAGTACTCCAATGAAAGTTTCGATTTTTGTAAATTTTTTGAATTAAAGATCAAAAGAATAAACAAAAAAAGCTATTTTTGATCATATTTACCAGCAGTGCCATTAATTCTGACCACAACTGTATATGTACATGTGCATAATAAAACACTCTCCCTGATGAAATAAAACCAACACACTGGTGGAGCTGCTATTCTGGTGAGCTTCTTGTTCAACTTGAGGTAAGATGATTAGGTTTGGGAGTCTGTCACCTAATACACATTTGAACCAAACCACATGCTAACATGTTCGGATCACACCAGCTGTTCTACTTCGTAGAAATCTACACAGCTGTCTCTTACGGCTGGCAGATCGAATTACGGCTCGACGGAACAACACAAGCTACGTGTGACGAGAGTCTCCACAGTCAGCATGTGCTCGGATTAATATGCATGAAAATTGAAACACGTACACTCAATAATCATTTAAGCACCAGAGTAGGCTTGCAACAGCCAAATCCGTTGGAATTCATGCATGTCACGGACAAAGTAAATCTCTCTACAGGGTTTTCTTCTTATAGACACTAGAAAAAAATTAAGAGTTGGCAATATTTTCCCTATTACCACTGCAGGGGACTTTTAATATCATTCCTTAAAGGTGTACAAATGCATTTCAGGATGAAATTTGCTTAAATGGAGGCGTCTCGCAGCAACGGCATGGTTAAAGATGTCACATTAGGCTGGTTAGAAGTTCTAAGGTTCTTTTGAACTTCATATACATACATATCAAGGTATAATCCCCCCACGTTCCTTTTGGGCTATCAGGATTTTCAGATTTCCCTTTCAAGTTAGACACTAAAGGAAGACTCTTCCTCTGAATGAAAGTTGTATGATCTGTCCCTTCCACATCTCTGTACAGATGGAGCTACTTTACAGCATAATTTCTTTATGAATAGTGTGAATGTAATCTGGACGTACATTCACCACGTTGTCCATGTCATGTGACCTACAAGGGTCCGTTAACACTGCCATTCACAAATCCTGAATTAGGGCTGCGCGATTAATCGCACGATGTTGTTATGCGCATCTAATCAGTAAAGCCGGTTCCTTGATTAGTAGTAAATCACCTTCACCTGTTTTCAGATGGAGCGGCATTTACTGCAACGAGCCGTAGATCACTGACAAGCTGAGCCAAATCGCATTAAATATCGTTGGCGATATGTACTCGATTTTAACGCGATTTGGCTCAGCTGGTCAGGTAACTACGGCTCTTTGTAGTAAACGCCGCTCCATCTGAAAACAGGTGAAGGTGATTTACTACTAATCAAGGAACCGGCTTTACTGATTAGATGCGCATAACAACATCGTGCGATTAATCGTGCAGCCCTATCCTGAATGGTTGAGGCCAAAATGGTCTCATGGGATGGTAAAGTGTCCATCATGCACACATCAGAATCTCAGAAGGTCACCTGGGTACTTTTCGCCTACTTTTAATGAGTACTGTGAATTCAGAAATACCTCTTTTGTCACATGCTGTTTTTGCCTACTATATAGTAGTGATATATATGTAAATGAGCGGCTGCAGAGGGCGGCCTTGTGTGTTAGCAGCTGCGTTTTCCTCATGTAGACTCACTAAAATGACAGAAACGGTTCTCTCTTTAATGTTAAAACGGAGTCAGTTAAAAATGGAAAGACTCAGGAAGAAGTGACATGTGGAATGCAACAGGACGTCTCTGTATGATTAGCTAATTGTGGAGTTAACTATCTTCAATTAGGATATTCTGTCATGCAATATGAATCGCTCATATACAGCCCATTCACATCCCAAGGCGTCATCTAACTGACACTTTTGACCATGCGTCAACATCCAACGCACATGGCACCCTTTAGCGCCTCCTAGTGGTCTAACCCTAACCCTACCCCAGACCTAAACCTACCCGCGTCATCTAACTGACGCTAAAGGTTGCCATGTGCGTTGGATTTAGACGCATGATCAAAAGCGTCAGTTAGATGACGCCCTAAGATGAGCATCATCTAACTGATGCTAAAGGTTGCCATGTGCATCGGATTTAGACGCATGGTAAAAAGTGTCAGTTAGATGACGCCCTAAGAGGAGAATGCGTTGTCATATAGGAACTGTTGTGATTTTCTATTGCATGTGAAAAGATGGATGCTAAAGTTTGAGCTGACTCACAAATGCACTCTTATACAACCACTCTTCTTCTTCTCAACATGGACCGTGTTCACGGGGGCGGGGTTTAAGCACATTTTAGGGTTGGTGACGTCACTAACCCTCCCTGATATCATTTATCATTTGTCCGGTGACTGTATTACTTTCTAATTCATTGGAAAAAAATATTATCCATTAAAGTAGCACCATGGCTTGTAATTCTACTCGGTTTAGTTATTAGAGGAAACAAACCTATACTAAATAGAGTATTAAAAAAATGGTCAGTCTTTTTTATGAATAAAGTCGCAGACTCATTCAAAGCCGCAGATTCGTTCACTAACAAAACTCTGTTGTGTGGTGCTTGGAGTTGCACAAGGGTTCTGCTGCCGTTTTCATTGGAAGTACTAATTCATTACAAAATAGAGCAAACAACACTGACAATACTTTGTTTGAATCATTGTTAATATCCTTATCAACATTAAAAACAAGAAAACTCACACAGGATGTTTCCGTATCAAAGAGAGTTTGAGTCTCAAATCTCTATAGTTGTTCCTCATGCTATTATGTGCTAAATCCTCACTTTTACAAAGGTACATTATCAAGAAAGGTAGCATGATATGCTAAGGCAGCATAGTCAGCACGCAACCTATCAGTATGCACACTGCTTGTGTCCATGCAGTCAGTTTTGACCGCAAAGGTTTATTTAATATGATGGGATGTCATGTAGGCTATTTGACCTTTCACGGCACTACTATTTTCCTGTTTTTACATTAGTAGCAGAATTTTGCCTGTTATAAACGCATGCTTGATTTTGCTATTAATAAAGTCGGGTAGAATTAAATGAACAAAAAAACTCAGCATTTTGTTTAAACCCCTCTGTCACCTCACCAAGATTGGGAACCACTGATTTAGTGCATTGCTATGTGTTTACCAATGCATTGCTAAGCAGTTGCAGTGATGAGTGTTTTGAGTGCATTGCTATGCAGTTTTAGGTGGATCTCTGGGTGGCTGCTTATTGGTCCAAATCAAGAGAGCTCACCAAGTCTACGTGATATTTCAGACAATTGATGTGGCTCAGGTCCCTCCTTCAGTTTCTAAGGGATTTTCTTTTATTGAAAATCCTTTTATTGTTTTTTTTTTATTCGACCAGTCCAAAAAAAAACATTAAGAAAAGTCAGATTGCTTATAAAAATAACACTCTCCTCAACTTTATGTCTGAAAAACAGTAACCACACAGGATGAATAAAGTTTAGTACTTGGGGTTTGAAAAAAGCACAAAATATTGGCAAGCTCTGCTATTTCTGAAAGCTCCAAACTGAGTAAAAATGGAAGGTAAACATAATAAAAGCAAGGAGAGGTTGGCGCATTGTGGCAACAGACAGAATATGACAAACTGAAAATACTGGAATGACAAACTGTGAAAACTGTATGTTAGAAAATAAAACCAAGACTAACAAGCCAAAAGAAAACTCACACACACATGCGCACACACAAACATAAAACAAGTCTTTCCCTTCCCATCATCCTTTACCTCTATTTAAAAACACTCGCATACATTTCGGCTTATTCGTTTTGTCCGCAGTGGTGCATTAGGCAGCGCGTCGGCCATGAAGCATCGTGTGAGGCTCAGCCTGCTCCCCGGGGATCTTTCTATTTACTGATACTATCGGTAGAGTGCTGTGCGGAGGACACAACCTCCACCACCACCCTGCTTACGGATGCCTGGTCACGGTGCAAAGATAGACTTCCTCGCTTCTCTTGCTTCTGAACTAGTGCTGCTTCTCTTTTTGGGGGGCCTGAAGCAAGTACAGACAGGCTGACTGACAATGAGGCAAACATTACATGAGACAGTAGCTACTTCTGCTGCCTGACTCAATCGTGTTGAAGATGACAGTGAAGGGGTTCAGAAGAGTATGCAGAACCACAGCGGATGTCGTTGTGAGTCATGAGAAATCCCAATAATTTGGCAAAGTCTGCTAATAAAGAAAAACGTATGCGCCTACACACAGCACCAAGGACACCCAAGCTCAGGAACTCGCCCTTCGAGTACGTTTCGTTCAAAAGTTTATCATAGGGAAAGCGACTCTAGGGGGTTTGTTCAACAGCCTGTTCCCTTCATCTCCGCTTGAGCTGGAATTATTAAACACGTCCACTGGACAGTGAGAACACCACACATGGCTTGTTTGTCAATTTCAGAGGGAACAGAGGCAAATCTGAGCTTAATGAAGAGAGGCTCACAGCGAGCCTTTGAAGTCGCTAAGCCGGCGAAGGCACTCGGCAAACACTCTATTGTACACTATTGAATGAGTTGTATGAGGTCGACGTAAGTGGAGCATCTCTTTTTGATGATGAGGAGAATTCTCTCAAAGCTCATGATGGTAATACTTCTGTGGAATGCGCTTGACTATTGGCGAGAGGGTGGAGGGAGAGAAGGAACGAATGGAAGAGAGAGAGTTCGGACGTTTGTGTACTGCAGAAAGGGAAGAGGGAAAAACGTACAAGCAATGCTTAAGTGAACATATCTGCATCATCGTTCCTTCTCTGCTAAAAAGACCAGTAGTGTCTGCACAAAATGTAGACAGATCAATGTCTTTAAAAACTACTAATAAAAGCTGCAAAACCAATTGAAAACCAGTTGAAAACAGTGATGAACAGCAGCATGTATTTTGTAAAAGTGTTCTTATAAAGAATGCACTTCTACAGGCACACTGATCCAAGATGGTGGAGAAACTGGGAGATCTACTTTTGGTATTGTCAATCAAAATAGTTTAGTTAAAAACGAATGTAATGAAATATTTATGTCATGCCATTTTTTTCTAATTGGAGTGACATATTGACTACATTTACATGTAACCCGGTTTTATTGTAATTAGCAATAACCTGGTCACGAAAGGCCATGTAAACACCGGCAAAAACCCGAATATGCTCATATCGCGGATTTTAAAAACCGGGATATTATACCTGGGGTACCCCTTTTCTAACCTAAATTTTTGGTCATGTAAACGCGTATCGGCATATCCCCATAGTGATTTGTGTTCTGCGCATATTCTATTCGCAAGGAATCTTGGTTTTTTGAGTAGAGAAACTTCTCGGCGCATACAAAAAGTAAACATGTCGAGACCAGGCGAGACACAGCACAGCATCCTTTTGTAGCGAGGTCAGTAATGTTACCAGCATCAAAGTGCAAAGGCGATAGCTAACTGCCCTGAACTATACATTATCCAAGTGCTGCTGTTGTTGTTGTCTTTAGATACAGGAAGAACAATCGGAAATGACGCATATTGCGTCTTAAGGTTGTCCGTACATCTAGACGCTTTTTATTGCAATATTGCAATTCCATGTATACAGGAGAAACTCTCTCTGCTCACTCATGTAAACGGGTTATTCCTAATGTTTCGGAAACCCGAATAGTGACCTTAACCCGACCATAACCCGAAAATTGGCTGCATGTAAACGTAGTCATTGTTAGCTCAACAACATTCTTATGTCAAATGGCATTGGAATGAAATTGTAAATTATATAAACATTAATGACTCATCCTGCAATACAATCAAATACATTTTTAGAATCGTCCCTTTGAATGCCGTCCAGTTTCCTAATAGACATTATGAATCGAAAAAAAAAGACACTTATTGTTTAAAATCAATGAGATGCATTTGCAAATCTGTTTTTGCATAAACTTAAAGGTGCTCTAAGCGATGTCGGGTGACGTGACTTCTTGTTGACGTTTAAAGTATTTTCAAACAAAACGGAGGCCAGACCCTCCCTCCTCCTCATCTGCACTGACCCCCCAAACCCCACCCCCAGGGCCTTCTTGTCAGTTATTGGCTGGAACAGTTTGTTATGTTTCGTGGAGCGGGTTGCCGCAGTTTGTTTTTGTTGCCATTTGGAGCCTGGGTTGTCTGCATAGACCACATTTTTTTACAGTGTGTTTAGGGGACAGGCAGCTAGCGCATAGTGGAGATGTTTGCTGTATGTGACAAGAAATGTTTGAGCCTAAAAAACGTGTGACATCGCTTAGATGAACTATTAAAAAAAACTATTTTTTTATAAAGATGTGACATGTATATTCTAATTTATACTCATATCTGAATATACATTAGCAGCTGGCCTATTAAGCATTGCATAATCTAAGCATTGCATAACCTCTAACGAAAACAATTTATATAATGTGAACGAAGCCCTGTTGAATGAGCCGCAGTACAATGATTGATGTTTGTGGTTTCCAGTTAGCCATTTTATGTGTCTTTGTGTGGTGTGAAATGATTTGACCTGTGATGTTCTCCTTCTTCATTCTGCGCTGAAACTCCCGTCAGACAGCCCAAAGGTGCTGTCACCTCTTCAACTAGACAAGAGAGAACCACTTACAGTCAACAAATGAAAAGAGATGTAACAGGCAAAGAGAAATCTATACATAGCTTTAGGCTATGCTTTTATACATTTATGTATTCTGCCTCTCTCTCTCTCCCTCTGTCTGTATTCTTTTCACAAAAGCTTGTAAAAAAGTCTGATGGAGAAGGAATGCCAAGCGACACTGGTTGAGGGGTAGTTTGGGATTCCTGGTGCCTGGGGACAGCTGTGTATGAAGATTAAAAATGCAGAGCCAAGCTTGGAAACAAGGTCAGGGGGAGTGTGAGCAGGCAGCGCTTCAGGGCAACGGAGAATAAAGACAGACAGACACATATGGAGTGATGGAGGAGAGTATATTTCAGACGAAATTAAACTGGGTGAGGGATTTCAAAAGGGGTGGGTGCTTTTATGATGGGATCGATTCGGCGGTTGTGTATAGACCTTCGTTCACCAGCCCATGCCTGTAATAGGTTTTTATGTAGTATGCATCAGTGACCATATACATTGTGGTGCATGTTCATGTAATGGATATAACAGAAAGAATAAAGAGGAAAGGATTGAAAGATCCAATCAGCCAGATAGGAATTAAGAAAACAAGGACGAGGATAGATTAACTCACCAAGAAAAAATTGCCTTTTTAAGGATCCAAATAATGATTGTTCAATTAACCATAAAGAATTATTGCACATGCACTTGTTGAACAGTCCTTAACATACTAACAGTTAACAGGCGGTAGACAGTTACGGTAATAGTCACAATAACTTAGGACACTAAGGAGATCTTTCTACTGATTCAGAAAAGAGAGATGCTTAGGGTCCCTGATCACCTGTGTGAACACGCCATAGTCCTGCTGGAGGCATGAGGACTGCGGATGTGGCCAGAGCAATAAACTAGCAAACTGGAATGTCTGTAATGTAAAACGCCAGTGTTAAAGGTAGACAGGAAGGACAGCTGATTTCCCTTGCAGCGGCAAACCATGTCACGGTTTTCAGATACAAACTAAAGCGGTTTAAACAGAAAACAAAACCCACAAGGGGGCAAATAAACATCGACGAGGCAAAATAAACCCTGACAAGACTAGATGCCGAACATACAGCAATTCTGACAGTAAACTTGACTTAACAATATACACTATAGTGGATTAGTCACAGACAGGACATAAAACGAACAAGCACCGAGTAACAACCACAAGAAGATTATGTAAGGGAGATATCACAAGGGCAGGTGACACTGATGAAACAATAATGACTGAACGAGGAGAACAAGAGGGCATGGTAAAGACCCAAGACAACACAAACAGGCTATGTGTTCGCACCCAAAACATGAGTCTGTCATGATCCTGCCTCAGGACTTGAATAAAACAAAGATAGAGGACAGAATCCTGACAAACCAACCCTGTGTGACTATATTCCCCCCATATGTACATGCTATTGTACTACCAAGTACAATGCCATGAGTCGGATGGACTGGTGTATAACTCGCCGTCACTGGATTCTGTAGCAGTGGAAGCATGTTCTGTGGAGTGAGGATTAATGCTTCTGTTTGTTAGTCTGATGTGTTTGGTGCAAGTGGGATAATGGTATGCAGCTGTTTTTCAGGGGTTGGGCTTTAGGGGTTCCCTTACTTCAATTGAAGATAAATCTTCAATTGCTTCAGCATACCAAGACATTTTGAACAATGCTATGCTTCCAACTTTGTGGGAACAGTTTGGGGAAGGCCCTTTTCTATTCCAGCATGAATGAGCCCCAATGCACAAAGCAAGGTCCATGAAGAGTTTGGATGTGTTTGGTGTGGAAGAACTTGACTGGCCTGACCTCAACCCCTTTCTATGTATTCTTTTTGTGTATCACTGCTCAACCATCCATTCATTTATGCATCTGTCTATCTGTCCCATTATGAACCATGAAAATCATACTTAGTATGCAGTTTAATCAGCTTAGTATGCAGTTAAGGTACTTTGACTACCCCCTACAGGGCTGAATGCATCACTAGACTGTCATCTGCAGGGCGTCATTCTGACGCATCACATTTGTTCTACTTTTTATTCTAAAACGGAATTCTCTTAAGCAGTCAGCTTTGCTGCTCTCTCTCGCTCTCTCTCTCTCTCTCTCTCTCTCTCTCTCGCTCTCTCTCTCTTGATGCAGTGAAGTGCAGTTCATGTGTAGCTATAGACTGCCAGAGGGTCTAGTGCTATTAATTAGCTTCCGTTTATTGATATATGGTTTCCTCTTGAGAGAAAACAATGCATTCGTCTCCACTCCCTCCCATCTCTTTCAATTTCTCTCTTGCTATCTCACTCTTTCTGGTGCACACTCGCATTCACGTGCGTGCAGGATAAGGACCGGTAACAGGCGTTTGAAATCGCTTTTCTTTACAAAGCAGGTGAAACAGGCATTCATTCTGAAACAACGGGCATTGTTCTGTTATTGACCACTTACCTAACAAAGAGCTTAGACTGCCATTGTTGAGTTATTGAAAAGACAAAACGACAACTGTGGCATTTTCTGAACCCTTCTATATTAGAGTCCTTCTATATTACGGTTTTAAAGTGGACATGATGGTTTTATTGTGCAAAATTCATTCTCTAATGTTAAAGCGACAGTTCACCCAAAAATGAAAACTCAGTCAGTATTTACTCAGACAAATGGAGTCCCTTAATGGAACAAAAAAATGATTAGAAGATAATAATAATAAAAATTATTATTATTAATTATTATGAAATAATAATTTGCCTAGCAAATCACCTGTGGCGTTTATTTATATTTAAATAAATTCATTTATTTTTAAATATATATTTTATTTTTTTAATTTAGACAAAATAGTATAAAAAGATACATAAAATCCGCCATTTATCAGTTAAATGACATTCATTTAATTATGGGCTTAATCTGTAACAAAAATAATTTTAATATAACGTATGTGCATCACTATTTCCAATACAACAACAGTTCATAGTGATTATACTGTATTCAGCTAAATGTGGTCAATATATTGTTTTTGAGTAATTTTCTCTAAAACTTTATGTTTTACTCATAAATGCATTACATTACAGAAGTAAAATAAGTTGTGAATAAGTAACATTAAATATGAATAAAGGTGCAAATCCATAAAATATATAGTCCTATAAATGTTTTAACAGGACAATATTTAGCATTGACCTTAAAATATTAATACTACAATAGCAAGTGGTCCATCACAGCTTCAACACAAAACCGCTATCACATCATGTACTATGCAGGCAGGATAGAGCCAAATTTCTGTATTTGGAATGAAAGGTGAGCGAAAACAAAAGGACAAAGGGAAAGAACCTCTGTCAATCAACACCAATAACCATTCAACAATGCTCAGATGCAAAGCATTGCATTGGCCGAGCATCATTTAAAAATCAATGTGGAGAGTGCATCAGGCTCTCGAGAGAAGTCTCTTATTACATTGTTCTTTCCCTCTCAGGAGAGACGCGTCTCTCTAACTCAATCCCTACAAACATTCATCTTCTCTCCTGCTGACATTATGATGTCATTACATTCCGCAAAGGGCACGCTAAGGTCGTGCTGAACGACTGCTTTCATTGACCAGGCCGCTCTTCAGGGCTTCAGCAAAACATTAGTGAGCTGTTGACCCTTGACCCATCTTCCTCTAAAACACTGACCAATCGGCCTTTGTCTGTTTGCATACACACTCCCGCTGGGGGGGGGAAAGTAATTTACTGCTGTATAGACAAGCGCCAGATTTTTTTTTCATTCTTTTTTAATTAACTATTGCATGTGGAGCGGTTTATAATTAATTCACTTCATCAAGTACAAACATGTGAAAAACGTTGTTCATACAAGCACACTCGGCCACACGGCTTTAGACATAACAGTTTGCTGAGAGAAATATCAGGGATATTGTTTTATAAGAGGTGAAAAGAGAGAGATAGAGAGACGAAAAGAGAGAGATTGAATGAGAACGAAGGGGATGAAACGGTACGAGAGAGCAAAGAGTGGGAGGGGAAGTCCATGCAAATTGACAGTAATGCAGTCGTAAGCTTGTGCTGGCTTATCACTGGTCCATGTCCAATTTTCTGACTCAAAGCGAGATGCAGAACAGATGATTTCTTGTTTGTTTTACAGCTTCATCCTGTTAAAATATTTCTTGCCCATTCACAACGAGAGCACACAAACACAATTTCAGGCATGGTGTGTTCCCATTGTTTAATGCTTAAAGGAGAACTCCGGTCAATTTTAACATTGAGCTCATTTTTTGTACATCTGTAGTGCTGTCAGTACAGACAAAAACAACAAAAATCGGTGTTGCCTACACAGTGTTATCCTCTTTTTAATATTTTAGCCTCTTAACATCCTTGATTTGTCATTACAAGAGCAAAGCCATGTGAGTCGTGTTATTAAGAGTGACCCCAGTCAATCTGACTGCAGTAGATATGAAAGATATTAGTAAAAATGATGTTAACTCAAGCTCACATACCTCTATTTACGTCCTGTTTTCGGTCGTAACTAAGCAACAGTGGAGACTCATTCATCCGAATCAGATGTTGAACATCATTTAGTTACCGAGCGAACTCGACAATCGACTACTGTGGACTTCGACTGGAAACAGGAAGTAAATACAGATATGTGAGCTGGCTGAATTAACATAATTTAAATTAATATCTTTCACATCTACTGCAGTCAGATTGACCGTGGTCACTCTTAATAACACCACTCACATGGAGAGGCTTAAAGCTGGTTTAGATCATGCCCTATTGACGTCAACAGGGTGCGAATTTTAAAAAGAGGATAACACTGTTTAGGCAACACCAATTTTTGTCGTTTTTGTCTGTACTGACAGCACTCCAAATGTACAAAAAAATGAGCTCAATGTTAAAATTGACCGGAGTTCTCCTTTAAAGGCTGTGTTGCAGGTTTACACACCTGTCAACACTCCCGTTTTTCCCAGGTTTCTCAATTTTTTTAGCCCTATCTTGTTATTTCTCCCAAGAAACTGCCATAATTTGCATGGTTCAAACTCCTTAATGAATAATCGGACCAATATGTTTCTCTAATGTTGACCATTTGCCAGATCTTGTATTAAATGCATTATATTCACACAATCCACACACCATATGCAATTTCAACCCATGCATCTCAACCTGGCAACAGTTGCGCAGTCGCGGAAAGAGAGTAAACTTGCACAAATTCGTTGAAAAATTAACCCTGCAACACGGCCTTTAAAGTCGCCTAAAATATTAACATGTTGATATCTGTTTTGACCTTTAAATAGAAAAAAATAGAATCACTTATTTGTGGATGCAATTTGAATTTCTAAAATAATCCAAAACATTTTTTTCGAATTTGTATCTTAAAAAACGACCTTGTTATCCTGTTATCCTCCTTAAATACTCATGATAACCTCAGAAATTCTGAAAAGCTATCATGCCATTTATTAATACTATTTATTAATTCATGTTTACTCAGTGGTATAAGTAAACAATAAAAGAATTGTCATTTTTGGGTGTAATGTCCCTTTAAGTCATGATCCAAAAAAAACAATGACTTTGGGTTACAGCCAGGTTAAGATTACCTTACGAGCAGTTCTTAATATCCATTCAGCTCTCATCTTTGCAATGCATCCGCCAATGATAGAATTAATGTTTGTCTTTACAAAACAGCAAACAAACAAGCATAATCTCCCATCTCAGCCAACACGGAAAATAAATTTGGCATCTAAATCCATGACCAGTATCGTCTCTATTGAAAGAGGGGATAAATATTAGTTTGGCAATGGGAAATTGGCTGTGCGACACTTTTAATAACATAGCTCTGGTTTTAAAGCCGAGTGAATTTGGTCTATAAATAAACGCCTGCAAACACACACAAATATATATTCACAACAAGTCAAAACAGACAAACAACCAGGTATTAATATGCAGTAAAGACACAATATATTAAGACCACTACAAAACAAGCCAATTATACATGCATGAGCCCATTTACAGTTAGTAGTATTTGAGTAAAATCATCATACGATTAAGAATTTGTTCCCGTATCTTTACTTCAAATAACATTCACTAAAAACAAATAGTGACAGATGCCATTTGAACCCCAATAACATTTGCATTTGACTATAGTAACTTTCAGGTAAATAGTAAATTAACTAATAGTATAAATAAATTGCGTGTGTGTGTGTGTGTGTGTGCGTGTGTGTGTGTGTGTGTGTGTGTGTGTGTGTGTGTGTGTGTGTGTGTGTGTGTGTGTGTGTGTGTGAGAAAGAGAGAGTGTGTGTGTGTGTGTGGCAAAAAGATAAAAATATATATTTAATTAAAAAATTGTTAAAATGGTTCTATTTAGGGGGATTTTTCAATGAATTAATTTGAATCTTTTTGACTTTTAATTAGTCTGTTAAGTTCAAAGTGGGGAAATATGGGTTCTGTTAAACTTGCAATTAAGTAACATTTAGATTTTGTAAACATCTTATAGTAAACAACACATATTTTGCCTTATACGTCATTACTTTTCATATCTTCATATCAATATTGACCTTGCAGGGAATCGAACACTACCTCTGGCTGATAATTGCACAAGAGTTTCAAACCCCTTTCTGTCTGAAGAATCTCTAATGGTCTGTTTACAGGACCAGCATTCAATCAGTGAGAAGCGAAGACCTAATAAACCTGCCACACACTGACTTTCCTTCTAAACGGATTATATACAGTACAAAAAGATCACTATTCATTTTTACTAGTTAAAAAAATATACTATTAGTCATTTACAGTAGCTGGTTGGATTTGCATTGAGAGATGATCTTATGGGGAAGGGTATGTGATGGGGTTATTTTAATAGGATGCATATTATCCAGGATCCAATAACATGGCCTTTAAAAATCTGCCTGCCTCTATGGAAATTTACCAAAGGGGTGTCCTGACTTATGCACCATTTATTTTAAGGAAGAACATTTATTAATTCACGATACATTATTCATTCAAAAAGTAAATTGGTGTACTTAAAGGTCGGATTTTTCTTTATTTTTTAAATTAAGGCTTTAAGATCAATTCCCAAAAGATGATTCACTTATACTAAGCACTGTACACACACACACACACACAAGAGGACCAGAACTAATGGGTAAATAAATAAACAAACAAACATAAAAAAAGTGTGAGGGCCAGAACTAACTGTTAAAATAAAATAAAATGCTTATAAATGCCTTTAAAAATACTGTGAATTTACAAACAAGACCATTATAATTCCAACCTGACCAAGACATCATTCTTCTGCAAATAACAAATACCATCTCATAAAAAGGATTCACATAATGCATTTATTTATTTCCCTATATTTTTTGTTGTCGCTCTGGTGGCATTTCCGTCAAAATCAAACTGTAAAGTAATTGCAGATCTGCGAAAGTCTTCCTTCAGTAAAGCCATTCATGAAGTTGTTTATGCATTTTTGAAAAGAATATAAAGCTCCCAGTCATTCCTGAGAGGTGCACTTTGCTTTTTAAAAGCTGATGGCTCAGTCTCAAAGCTATGACAATGGAATCTGTCCTTCACTCACAACAACTGCAGTGTTTCTGCTGAACCAAACAACACGTGCTAGAACATCAATTCAGCTCTTTAAACTTTTACCCTGTGTAATTTCTGTACTTTTGACGCATTCTCCACCCCATGGTCAGACTGTGTATGTGTCTTGACGGAAAAATGACTTTTCTCTCCGTCCCTATCTATGGCTAATGGAACATGTAGAATGGGAGTCATTAGGCGAAGCTGTGGACTATGGCAACACCTATTCTATGGCTTCTCGATGAGACGCCCTCGTCTATCACTGCTCAGCCAGGGCCACTCACACAAGGTCAGATTGTACTAATGACGCGTGACCACTGCCTGCCAAAGAGAGAGAAAGCGAAAGACAAGAGCACTCGAAAGACAGAGAGTTTATGATATGAAAGCCACATGTAATGGAGAGAAATGAGAAGGTAAAACCAAAATTTCAGAAGGCTGCAGAATTATTAGATTCATCAATGGATCAATTATCCATGATGTCTTAATAAGTGCTGGTTGAAGTGACAACATGTCCAGAGGTCGGAGGTCAGTTGTGAGGAGAATCTAGACACTCACCCTGCCCCATGAAATTGCTTGATGAACACAGTTTTCCAACTGAAATTGGGCATTGATCTTGATTTTAGTCCTAATGGTGTTTTTAACAATTTACTCACCTTCACGTTGTTCCAAACCTGTATGAGTTTCTTTGTTGAACCCAAACAAAGATATTTTTAAGCAAGTTCGGAAACAAACAGAAGCACAATAGGCTCTATAACTTACTTCCTCATTCTGTAAAACAGATCGAATCGCTTCCAGTTCAGGTCTTTTGTCTGTGCTTCATAAAATTTTTTGCGGTTTTACTCAAGATAAGTTAAAAGGAGCGAGCAAAGATTAGCATAATCAATGTCCCTCACATGTGCAGATTGATATTTAAACGTTTTATATTTTCTTCTTCACAGTAATGTTTAGATATTTTTATGGAATAAAACGCCAATAACAAAGTGAACTAGGTAGGTTAGCTGGTTACCTTAAAAATCCATAGATATCGTAGTCCATTCTTACGGCCGTTAACACCTTCTCTGACAAGCGGATGCGATGAGACCAGCTTTCCGGTTTGGTCACGTGACGCTCGTCATAAAGCCTATTGACTGTATGAAAAATATACTAAGAAAGTCAATGAGGACCAGAAAGTTTTTGTCTACCAACATTCTTCACAATATCTTCTTTTGTGTTTAAAATAAGAAGAAAAAAATAATTCGTATTAACTTATTATTACTTTTGGGTGAACTAAAAGCCATTTAAATTGTATACATCCACATCCACATCACTGCAACAGCTTGTAGACAGGTTAATCTTTTCATACAGCTCCCAAATTCAGTCACTCATATTAACCAGCTGTCTACTCCACTGCAAGAACGATTTAAAATAGCAACTCGATCAGCTGCACATGATGTGATAATTGAACAGTATTGTTTTGTAATTGCAAAGCACTTACACGAGCCATGCCTACATTTTGGGAAAAAACTTACTGCTGTCTCTGTCTTTAATAACGTTTCCTTCCTCACAGCATTATTCCTAATCACAGTTTGAAGTTTGAACCCCCAAAAGACTTCTGCCTCTCTTGGCGCGTGCACACGCGTGCGAACGATCCGCTGATCTGCAATGTGTTTCACGCCTCCGTACGAGTCGAATAGAAGCACACTTTTGTTGCGCAATTATTTTCCCGAGGAGCGGAACACAGCGGCGCGAGCGCGAAACGTGAAACAAAACAAGTCCTTGCTGAATTGATTGGCAATTATGATAAACTGCCTTAATTACGGGGCCTAGCTCACCGGGGGATATTTTGAGGGAGGTCTAGGTCTACAAAGCGACAGATTTTCACTCGTAATTCTGCATGAAGCTCCGTCGCCGTGGGTCCCTTAACGCTGGAAGCACAGCTGGTGAAGGGTGACAGGAGAGACGCTTTGAAAAGAAAACAGAGACAGTTTTACATATGCGCAAGCTAATTGTGTGATTATAGAGTGTCTATAGAATTCTATGCGAATGGCCTACTAGTCCAAGCTCCATCCGATGCATTGTAAACACACCTCTAGCATACAAACAATAGCATATGTCGTTCGTTCATCCGAGCACGTGTCGCAACATCAGCATGCAGAGCTGCTTTTAATACATAGTCATTTGGAGTAATTAGCTAAACACAGCACGCGCAGGTTGCTGTTGGGATGATTGCAAGCATACTGTCAAATGAATAAGGCTTTCGAAGGAAACCCAAGGGGGTGATATGACAGGTGTCTGCCATTATATAAAATAAAAAAATGTCAATCTAATAAGACGGAAATGAGTAATTTGTTCTAAACAGTTAAGCCTTCTGATTCTGTGAAAGGGATTAGCACTTACTTTGGGTTTGAATACTACATTCATTCCCTGTCATGTGATTTGGTGCTCCTTTATTACCAATTATAAGTATGCTATGTTTAGTATACTCCCTTTTAAAAGCATATGGGGATTTCAGGACCAAGGACAGCGCCTCTGGTGATTTTATAGTATTGATAGTTCACTCCAAAATGAAAATTCTGTCAGTATTTACTCAACCTCATGTTGTTCCAACCCTGCAAGACTTTTATTCATCTTCGGAATACAAATTAAGATATTTTTGATTAAATCTGAGAGCTGGATCACTCCTTTAAAGTTATGATATAAATGAATAAATAAAGATTATATAAATTGATGTTATACAGGTGAGGATCAGCATGGTCTTTGGTAAATTTAAAGTGTGTGTAGACTTGTTTATCCATTTGTTGTTGCTTGGAGCTTTTTGCAATGACCTATGACTGAGAATTTTTTTAAACAACATCCAACATCCATTTATTTGACATAATATTAAACCAACAAATAGATAGACAAGTACAGATGAAGCAGGACAAAAATTAAGCTGCCATTACTGGCCATTACCATTATGTCAACATCTTGAATATTTTAATCATGGAACCACATTTCTCTGTTTGATTATATCTAACATTCCTTAAAACTGTGACATGTGCAATATCACACATATCATATTGAAATAAGTGGTAAGTTTCATGGATGGATGGATGGATGGATGGAATACACTCCTTAGAGACTACTACACACATGCAGACAAACAATTACATATATACGCAGACAGACAGATAGAAACTGACACCCGCACACAGAAACGTCACAGATCAGCAGCGACTGAGCGGTGAAGGAATAATTGCGTGCATGTAAACATATGCAGAGTGAGAGAGTCATCAGACGGTTTTGATAAAGGTGGCGAGATAACCTTTTCCTTCCCTGCTTCACATGGATGAACACGGAAAATAAGAAAATCTCAATTATAACCAGTAAAGAAAGACAGAAAAATACAAAAAAAAGCTAAGCGATAGAAAAACGAAGGATGAAAAGGAGACAAGAAAAATGGGTGAAGTTTGAGGAAAGTCAGATACTACAGGCAAACAAAAAAGATCGCTGTCTTTCTCAAACAACTCATCTGTAATGCTATAATGCTATAAGAAAGCAGGAAGCGGAGGCTATCTGAATAAATCACATTAATCGAGTTCATAAGATCTCTTCAATCCAGCAACAGCAACCTATATAAAAATGCTCATCTGCTTTCGCTGGTAATAGATGCAAGCAGAAATGGTTTAGAAAAGCATCCATCATAAAATTGTTTTTGTACATGTAACATGTACCGAGACACATCTATGGTTTTCAACTAAAGTTTGACTCCCGGTCTCATCCCAAGGCGTCATATACTGACGCTTTTGCCAATGCGTATACATCCGACGCACATGGCACACTTTAGCGTCAATATAAAACACAGATATATATATGGGGCAGAAGGCGCCTCCTAGTGGTCTAGCCCTAACCCTACCCCAGACCTAAACCTACCCATAACCGAAGCGTGTTATATTGACACTAAAGGGTGCCATGTCAAAAGCGTCACTATATGACGCCCTGGGATGAGAATGTGTTGATGGGTTGAATGTGTTGATGCTGTTGGAGACAGCAGGGGATAAAAAGATGTTTAATAATACAAATGTAACCAACCATATTATAGATAATTAATATGAGTAGCAAAATAAACAGGCTTATCAACTTTTAAACGAGAAATCTGTTTATTTATATATAACTATGTAGCTTTTTTGTCATTTATTTATTGTTTTAATTTTGTATATTACTATGTAACAGTTGGGAACCATTTGTCTACTCTAAGCAACCTTGAGTTTCCAAGCACATATCAAGGTATTTCTAAACTATTGATGTGGCCATGTGGGCCAAAATCACAGAAGAAATGTTGGACTAAAATGTGAAAAACATTTGATGTATATCTAGAGTATGAGTCAGCAGTATTCTAGCAACAAAAAGACTCCATAACACCCATAACAACTTCTTTTTTTCTTTTTTTTCTGTCAGGAAATCACAGAGCAACTGAGGAACATAGTGCAGGTGGTGTCATTCCTCAAAGAGATGGGACACATCTCATTATTGCTCTTGAATGTTCTTCTGTTCTTCTCACCCACCCATCTGCTGCGATCTTCTCCTGTCCTGGGGGGAGAAACAAGGGAAAGAAGGGGAAAACATTAAAAACAAGGGATAAGTCAATAAACCAAAACAGCTCAATGGCTTTAGTATGATAAGCATGGCTAAAAAAAAGTTGTACTCTTGTTTTAGAGTAAGTTTTTTTTCAATCAATGTGATGTATTATTTTAAAAATACAATATGAAAATAAATAAGTGATAAATTACAATTATTAAACTCCCTGACCCATACATGAATTCAGTAATTAGAAATGTTCCTATCATCTGAGCATTAATAACGACAATACATGCAATGCCTTTGAATCATCTTCATTCTATTTGATGATCATGTAATCACCAGTAATTAATATGATGCTTTTTGCCGAACTAATCAGCATATCAGATTGACAGCCTTAATTATAATTACACACATGCACAGCATACAGGTCTATTTGATGATAAACACTTATGAGATGGTCTAACATCAGAAATAGTGCTGTGTGGGTGTGAGATTATTAGTAGCATTAATAATGTGATTAAAACAGAATGAACTCATATCTGAAGCTGATTTGCGGAACAAGGTAAAACAGCAGCACAAAAAATTGGTTACTGTATAGTCATAGTAGCACAGTTTCTGTTCAAGGTTTCAAATATAAATGCTAATTTGAAATAGTTTCATGAGAGAGTTGTTTTTGTTATGTGATTTGACGGTATATAACTGTTTTGCTTACTGTATGTAATTAGCATTTTAAAAGGTAGTCTGCAAGCTTAATTCTATAAGGTTTCTACAACTGTCAAGAGTATGAATTTGCATTTCCTGACAGTAGAATTATGTTTCAATCAAGCCTTCGACTTTCACAAACAAATGAACGTCCCTTTACTTTGGAAAGAAACCTCCTCACCCCCTTTTCTTCTCCCTTTCTTTCTCATTTCCTCACATTCTCCTGACATTGTTTTACAGAGCGACCGAGAGTGTCAGTCTCTCCTGGCTCAATCTGTTCTGACTAGGAACACTCTGGCTCAAACCTCTCATTCGTCAATGCAGAAGTGGTTTTTTTCCTCACTTCTAAGTTCTTTCATTCTTTTCCACACAGCTTGAGGGCAACCTTATGCACCCAATACTACACTACCAGGAACTAATACAAAAACTATTTCTGCCCGGCACGACAGGGAGAGGTTGAAAGGTGGAAAGGCGTTCGGAGTCAAGGAAATATAACCCGGAGTTGTGAGGGGTGAGATTGGAAAGTGTGACCCCAGTGCGCCACATCAGCTATAGCTCTGGAATCTCACACAGATATGCAAGAACATACGCACAGGTACGAGCACGGAACAAAGAGTGACAAAAGTGAACAGCAAATCATTGAGGAATTTAAATTAAGTCACACTGTACAAGACACAAATGTTCACAAGCAGAGTAGTAGACCAGAGCGGTTTGAGGGTCAGTGAATATCCAGAGCGCAGTCCCGACATAAGTCCATGCGTTTATAGACATGCTTTGATGAAACACAGGAACATGATTGACAGGAACATGAGACTTTCGGTATTACCAACACAAACTAAAACCTTAGTCTCAGCTTAATACAGAGAAAGGTTTAGTGATCAGTTTGAAATGTATTTATGTTGATTTAAAATCTGCATTTTTGGTTTCTAATTTACACCAAGCACAGAATTTTTTTGTTTGTTTGTTTGTTTTGATTCCCTAATATCCTAAATACTTTAAACACAGCTTTTTATACACTCTTAGAAGAAAAGGTTCTATCATCCCAAGACGTCATATAACCATTCGTCAACATCCGCCTTTTTGGGGTAACCTTAAACGTCGGTTAGATGACGTTATCGGATCCTAACCCAGCCCATACCTAAACCTACCCCTAAACCTACCTCGTCACCTAACTGACGTTAAAGGTAAAGCGTCAGTTGTATGACGGCCCTGGTTCGTCATGTAACCGACGTTTAAGGGTACCCTAAAAAGGCGGATGTTGACTTATGGTCAAAAGACGTCCCAAGACGTCAGTTATATGGCTTCTTGGGATGAGACTGTGTTAATCAGCGCAACGTATTTGGAACCCCTAAAAGGTTCTATACAGAACCCTTTTTAAGGTTCAATAATAAGAACCATTCAGGGTTCTTTGTAACCAGGAAAAAAGGTTCTAAATGGAACCTTTTGGGTTCATTCATTATCAATTGTTTTGTCCTTTCCGGATTAAATATGTCAAATTATTGACAAACATCAACACCCTAAAATGTATTTATGAATGCATGTGAATGATTACAAAATTTAAGATATGGGGGGTTAGAAATTGTATATATTTATATCATTTTATGTAGTTACTCAATATCACATGAAGAGTGCCATTTCAGTTTTTCTCCTCCGAAAATCAGCATGATTAAATGTGATATGAAGTTACTGATAAACAATAATTTAATTACAACTACAAAATGTTGCAGAATAATGTCATATATGAATGAATAATAGCCTATAAAGAACATTTGTGCCAAAAGGGTTCTTTCTTGTCATTATAGAACCTTTTTAGCATAAAAGGTTCTTTGAGTTGAGTAAAGAACCCTATGCTTCATATATAGAACCCAACGAACCCTTTTTTCTAAGAGTGTACTACAGAATTTCATTTCTAAAATTTCGCTGCTGGATTTAGACTGACAGAAAGTCTGAACAAAAAGGCACAAGACGTTTCTTCAACTCTTCTCAGCGTTATCTGCAGAACAGGCCGTTGTTCCATAATTTAAATAAGTGCTTCCACTTAGTCGCCGAATACCAATGGCAAAAGTCAAAAACTTGGCTTTCGAAACTACATCTGAAGTATAGAGCAGACTGAATGACTTAAATGACAAAAATGACAGACATAAAAGCTTAGCGGGATCTTTGCAGGTGTTTTAAGCTTAACACCCATTCGTGGTTTAACAACTGGAAGACCAGAAGACATCCTGATTTCACACCTTTCTTCTCCTTGATGTTTATGACATGTTTATGACAGGTTGTGTTGTCTTAGTAATGCCAAGTTGCCATGTCAAAGACACTGACAGGTTATGATGAACAGGTTTATTTCAAGGTGTCATAACAAAGACATCTCAAACAACGTCATATTTGCATTAAAAATGTCAGCTGAGCGAACAACACTTACATAAACCTCCTTCATATTTGTGACACATATCATATGATTATGAAGGTGTCACATCAGTTCTATGCACACCCCTTCAAGTAAAGTGTTACCTCTCTTTTTTCCTCTACATATTCATCTGCAGAACATCTCCGATAACTTAAAAACAGAACAATTGTTATCTGAATATAAATTAACACAATAAACTTTTAATTGCGACATGTTTCAAATGACTCTGCAGTGAAGTTTGTGTTCAGAACTCTCTTCCACATTCTCTATGTCTGGTTGTGGTCCTGGTGGAGCGCTTGGTAATTAGCTAATCTGCCTAGTTGTGATTATGTGTGCTGGAACAGAAAAAGGAAAAGGCGGGAGGGTGCGGCGACAGATTAGGGAAAAGTTGTACGTGGAAAAAAAAGTTACTTTTCCAGCACATGCTGGGAACACAACACTGGAAGATTAATTAAACTCGCCTGTCATCCCATCAGGTTAATTAGGGTTAAGGCATAATTAGGACACAATTAAAAAACTGGCACACACTGAGGTCCTTCCGTAATCTGGCAATATCTGAGCGTATGTGGGAGCACATTTGCATATTTGCGTATTAAATGTTAGAGGCCACATTGCATATGAATGATCCGACCTTGCCATTAGACCCCAGAGGACTGAATGATGATGGTTTCACTTCAGCCTATACAGCGAAAGGTTTGAGAGAGAGCAATTTTTCCACTAAACAAGCCTGTGGGGTGCGAGTCGTGCGACTAACGCTCCAACTTCCCTTTAGCAGTAAAGCTTCACGGTGGCAATTTCATCAGTGATTTAAAATGAGCATCGCCAATGATGCCACCTTATGGGCTACAAATATTTTTATTGGACATAGTTTGATAAAAATGTGCGTTCAGGCCTCAAACATTTACAAACTAAACATCCTGAGAGTTTTATGAGCATTATATCAAACTTTTGAAAAATAAATAAATAAAAACGATCAATTGAATTCAAATAAAATGATATTACAGAAATAAAAATAAAATATGGTAATAAAATAATTTTGATGGTCCCTTTAACACATTCTGTTGACTATAAGTAAAGTTGTATACAATAATAAAATAAAATGAAATAAAATACAAAATATAATAAAAACAAAACAAAATACAAATAAAATCAAAACTAAACAATAAAATAAAACATATATTTAAATTAAATAAAATATTGTAATAATAAAACAAAACAACACAAAGAAAAAGAAAAGAAAGTAATAAAAGGGAAGACATAATAAATGAAAAACAAAACAAAGAAAATAAAATAGAAAAATATATAATATAATAAAACAAAACAAAATACAAATAAAATCAAAACTAAATAGTAAAATAAAATATATATTTTTAAATAAAATAAAATATTATAATAATAAAACAAAACAAAATACAAATAAGTGAACTAAACTAAACAATAAAAGAAAGCAATAAAAGGAAAGACAAAATAAATGAAAAATTAAATAAAGAAAATAAAATAGAAAAATATATATTATAATAAAACAAAACAAATTACAAATAAATAATACAATTAACTATACAATAATATAAAAAAATAAAAATAAAAATAATAAAACAAAACAAAATACAAAAAAAAAATCAGTCGTACAAAATCAGAAGCATGATGACGAAACAAATGACTTTTTGAAAAAATATGTAAGGGAGAAAAATCCATCGTGAGAGAGGATTCCCGCTACTCTTCCCAGCATGCAAATATGATCGCCGAATCACCCTGCTGGACTGTAACATCCGAGCATTGTGAAAAAGAGTCGGTTAGACTGACCTCTGGCTCAGATGGTTTTCAGCTGGGTTTTCAAGAAACCTCCATAAAGCTCTTATAGAGCCCAGGCAGAGAAAATATTACTCTGGTCCATTAGAGCGCTCTAAAGCTGACGAGACTTACACATGTAGCGTTCTGACCTGACACAGGCCTCCCTCCAAACAAATTGCCCCCAATTTGGTGCCACCAAATGCGACCCTCGATGTTCCCGTGACAAATTGGAATTGATTTGTGCCTTGGCTACGACTTCAGAGGTCACGACCCCCGGCTGCTAAAAAGCATTCCTGTCATTAACATTCCGGACGCCCACCTCACTGCCACGGCGACGAGAATTTCAAGGCATGAATAAAATCAATCACTATTTTTCTTTTTCTTTCTTCCTCTTCACGCCCTCCAGATAACCACACACACAAACAGGCAAGCAAACACTTTCTATTTTGGTGTCCTCTCCGCATTTCAATACACAGTGCAGGCATTTTAATGGAAAAACATTATTCCATATGTAAAACTCACATGAGGAATGTAAAATACATCTACTGATAAACAGATGGCCAGCTCCGAGCTAAGAAATATGAGGCTTTTTCAGAGATGTGGGCCTCTTTGCTTTTTATTTTTTTCACTCAGCATATGTAGGGGAGGGTGTCATTCCTATTATACAGTATCTTTTGAACTGTGTAACTTAAAACTTTCAGAAATATGCTTTTATCAAACTTCTTACATTTTCTTAATTACTGCTTGCAATATAAGACAATTACATGAAGGATGGAAGGATTGACACTTAGCTTACATAAGGATGTTCATTTTGATGCATTTATTAAATTATTTTGTTTCTATTTCTGCAATTAAATAGGGTGGGGTGGTTTATAATGAGACAAACCAAGTAATCTGACAAAGCATTCTAGAATTCACCAAATCCAATGCATTTTGGCATTTTGTACATGTTAGAAGTAATTTATATATTTTTATATAAATTTATATAAATTTTATATAAAATATATACATTTTATAAAATATATAAAATTTATAAAATATATAAATTTATATAAATTATATATATATGAATGAAACGTTAAAACGACAATAAAGTTACCAAATAATAAAAAGTAAAGTAAAAAGAAATAAAAAAGTAGTTTATTGAGATTAACTAAGTTAATGAAGTAAAGCAAAGTGTTCACCTTATTAAAAAAACTTAAGTGAATACAATTAAATTTAAAAAGTAAAGTAAAAAAAATGAATTGTTCAGTTTATTGTGATAAACTAATTTAGTAAAGTAAAGTAAAAATCAGCACCACTAAATCAGAAACTGATGACAAAGCAAAGTACTTCTTGAAAAATGTACGGAGGTAAAAAAAAAGTATTACTTTTAATAACATTTTTTTCTGACTTACTGACAAGACATACAGTAATGCACATAATGAATATGTGCCGTTGCAAGATTCTGCATAGCAGGAATAAACTTCTCAACATGTGGCCGGAATAAGTCGATGCTAATGGCTCAATGTGAAATTAGCCATCCCGGCAGGACGTTTCTGCAGATAGTATGAATCTCAGTCCATCAGGTTCAGCTTCAGTGAATATCAATATCAGTCAGAGGCTGAAAGCGACCATGTGCTCGGTGTTATTTACAGTGAGTGAGATTATATCTGTGATACGAGGCAGTGATCGGAGAAATGGACTGAAGGAGAGCCACTGATTTCTGTGTAATCAGTGATTTTACAGTCCATTAACTCTGGCCATCTGAGACCGTGACTGGACATCTGCACGCAGACTTGGGTGTTTTCTGACTCACTGTCTGAATGGGCACATGATCATGCGCGTCATTGTGAATGTTTGAATAAACATTCAAATGGCCCAATTTTACACTACAAAATCAATTAATTTTAAGAAGATGACTAGAGACTTGTTTTTTACACTTTTACCGGTATTTTTATTTGAATGAATGGAAGCACATTGCTCATAGTTCTCATAGAGATGTGAGTCATGTTCTTTGATGAGTTTCTGGTGTTGAGGGCAACACAACAGTTGAAGTGACTAAATGTTTTGAAGATAGGAAACATCTGTGAAGATGGAGGAGTCACAACCCTAGAGACGAGAGCATCATGACAGTCATCGTGACGGTCGTTATGGTGACAAACACTGAGAGTTTGAGCACCTCTCAACTTCTCATATCTTCTGTGTGGGAGCATGTGTTATCTCACGCATTTGTGAAAGTGTGTGTTCACAACAAATCATCTTCTCTAAGTGCTAACTCTCTCTCTCATCATTTTCTTTTATTTAACGTTCATCCTGAGATAGGCCCGAGGATCGGAGTCCACTGCAGCCCAATCCTGTACACAAATAAGTCCTAATATATTTTTGACATGCATAAACCTTTGTTCAACTCCCCTGTCCAAAGAGTGCCAATTAAGCTTACCTTACCTGGGTGTTTGAATGGACACCCAACCATGTATCTATATTTCAGTCATGATTGGATGTGGGTCTTGATTTAGTCATGAGTCTTGGGGTGTTTAAATTTCAAGAGGAGCATGCAATATACATAGGCTTAATTTTGGTGGACAAGATCTGCTACACTGCTCCTGCTGAGCAAATGAAATAATTTGCTCAGCTTAGTCAAAATGACAAACAAAGGAAAGCCTGCTGCCAGAAATGGTAGAAGCCCCATAGAAGATCTCTACAGGTGGCGCTAGGGAGAAGGACATTTACATTTTTACAATTAATAAATTAGGAGACACTTTTATCCGAAGCAACTTGAGGAGAGCAATTAAAGGGTTAGTTCACCCAAAAATGAAAATTCTGTCAGTATTCACTCACCCTCATGTTGTTCCAACCCTGTAAGACTATCGTTCATCTTCAGAACCCAAATTAAGTTATTTAAGATATTAAGATCGCTCCGGCATACTAGTCCATAGGCTTCTTGAGGGAATGACTCTTGCTGGCATCAAAAAGTCATTAAAGACATCGTTAAAATAGTCCAAGTGACTACAGTGGCTCAATCTTAACTTTATCAAACGACGAGAATACTTTTTGTGCGCAAAAACAAACAAAAATAACGACTTTATTTCAACTATTCACTTCCTTCTCCATGGGCCTGTAGTCAGTTAACATAGTGTGATTGTGTAAAGCTACGTCACAGGTAGGCTTACTATTGGCCGACGCTGGTCATGTGTGTGATGCGTGTGACGTACAATAACAGAAGCTTACGCTATTAAACTAGTAACCTGACTCGCGCAGAGGGCGAAATAGACGAATAGTTGAAAATAAAGTAGTTATTTTTGTTGTTTTTTTGCACACAAAAGTGTTCTCGTCGTTTGATAAACTTAAGATTGAGCCACTGTAGTCACTTGGACTCTTTTAACTATGTTTTTAATGACTTTTCGAGGACAGCAAGTCCTCGGACTAGTATGCAGGAGCGATCTTAATACCTTAAATATCTTAATTTGTGATCCGAAGATGAACGAAGGTCTTACGGGGTTGGAACAACATGAGGGTGAGTAAATACTGACAGAATTTTCATTTTTGGGTGAACCAACCCTTTAAACTAACAATAGGACAACAATATGTATTAATGGATCAAGTCGAAAAAAATGGCTATGGACTCAGCAGCTCGGACTGAGATAGGCAGGTCATTCTACCGGCAACAGTCCAGGTAAAGATCTGTGAAAGTGATTTTGTGCCTCTTTGAGATGGCATCACAAGGCTTCCCTTGCTGAACGCAAGCTTCTGGATGGCACAAATAAGTCTGGAGTAATGAGTTTAGGTAAAAAGGGTGCAGAGCCAGTGGTTGTTTTGTAGACAAGCTTCAGTGCCTTGAGTTTAATGCAAGAGGCAATTGGCAATCAGTGCAATTTTGTGAGGAGATGTGTGACGTGTGCTCTCTTCGGCTGGTTAAAGACCAAAGACCACACCAAGGATGAGTTGCAGAGGTTTGACAGAAAGGCCTCCCAAGAGAACATCTATCCATCCATCTATCCAGCCTGGAACGAGAGCTTGGACAAGGAGTTGTGTAGCATGCTCTGATAGGAAGGGTCTGATCCTCATAATGTTGAATAAGGCGAATCTGCGGGACTTGGCAGTACTGGTAATATGAAGTCGTCTGTGAAGTTTAATTGATCATCAATCACAACTCTTAGGTTCCTGGCCTTGAATGGAGTTATGGATGACGAACCCAGTCACCGAGGGAGGAGGGATGCTCCTGAACAAATATTGTAGGTGCAGAGACAAGGATGAGTCCCACAGCTGCCCCAGTGCAGGTTCTGATAACTCACCACGCATAATGTTGTAAGGTTCGGTGTGCATGTCGGGCAGTCTACGTGGCTCCAGCATGAGTGTACTTGCGGGGAGGAGTGGGGTGGTACTGGTACAGGGCTGCGGGAATCCTGATAAGGGACTGGATAAACGTAATGAGGTTGTGGGAGTGTGAATTTTTGCTTACTTTAAACAGGGAAAGCGATTCTAAGCACAGCCCAACAGCACCTTGGTTATTTGCTCCAGCAGCTGTGGCCTGGAATAATAATCAGGAGGTTTGTCTCGCAGTCAGAGCACACTGTCAGTGTGTGTATGTCACTCTAATCTGTCCGTGTGTGCTTGGTTAGTCATGAGGCCAATATTACTTTTGCCTTATCTGTGGTCCAAACCGAACCAAATCTTTATGGGCGTTATGGAATGTCGGAGGAGTGTGTGTGTGTGTGCTTTAATGTTGCAATAAGTCATTCAATCACCACAGCTGGCAAAAGCGACATGGGGCTTAAACCCAACTATCCCTCAAGCAGACAAATGAAGAAAAGCAAGCATGCATACACTCACACAACCCTTTCAATCAACAACTACGGTCCAAAACACACTTTATAGTTTAGCGATTAAGCAAGACGCTCCATCCAGAGTAAAAATAAAGATTTTCCATCAAAATGATTTTTATAAATCAATAGTTGGAGTCTGATAAACACATTTGATGTCCTTTTTTACATGATCAGCAAGTTTTTTAATTGATCGTGCCTCCAAAACAAACAGACAAACCAAAGAGCATACTGCATTATTTTGGACTTCACCACTCCTGAGCAAAATATAGATGTACTGTTTCTTTTTAAAATCTTCTCAAACATTTTTCTCCCTCAAGCCAAAACATTAGACCTGGTGTGAAAAGACCTTGAGGTTTTTTGTAGTCAACAGAAGCCAAGTATCACTGAACTATTTGATAGATATAGAGTCCTGTTCTTCTTCCAGCTACCTCTCCAGATGATCTACAACCAAACCAACCATCTTTACCTCTAAAATATGCATAAAATGGAAATTCACCCTGTTTATGCCATATTGATCTTATTGAGTTTTTAATTGAGTTTTATTGAGTTGCACTATATTCCACATCTTCTGAAGGCATATAATAGTTTGGTGTGAGACTGAAATCTAACTCAAATTCCCCAATCCATAGCTCTCACATCTCATTTGAATTCTGAAAATTCCAAAATATAAGCTCATACAAAAACCTGAAGAAGAGTTCTTCATACACACTGGTAAAGGATAATATCTTAAGTCCACTAATCCAAAATCATATTTAAAAAAAATATTCATTAATAAATAAAAATAAAAATCGTGAAAATGAAACACTTTGGCTAGGAATATATTCGTTTTGGAAGTATAAGCTGGTGTCCACTTACCGAAGACCTTGCTGTGAGCCAATTCATCCATGTCCAACAGACATGTAGCTCAGAAATCTCTCAACACAAATGTTCTTACGGAGAGGTTCATGCAGTGGGATAGAGAGAAACTTGTGGATTAGGTTTTCTCAGGAAAACCTGGAGGGCAAACGCACTAACAACCTTACACCAGAAGAATGCTAAATATATCAGAGCGAGTTTTACACTCTTTCACTCTCTCAGGTAAAGAATTTAGAGTAAAATTTAATATATAATTGTTTTCCCTTATCAATCTACGTACTTTAAGATTAATGCTCTTATACCAGATATCTGGTATAATACCAGAATCTACAAAGGTGGGCAATATGACTGGCAGTTATATGATCATAAGAAATGTCGGGAGTATCATAAGAATGAGTGAGTGAGTGAGTGAGTGAGTGAATGAGTGAGCGAGTGAGTGAGTGAGTGAGTGAGTAACTGAGTGAGTGAGTGAGTGAGTGAGTGAGTGAGTGAGTAACTGAGTGAGTGAGAGAGTAACTGAGTGAGTGAGTGAGTGAGTGAGTAACTAAGTAACTGAGTGAGTAACTGAGTGAGTGAGAGAGTAACTTAGTGAGTGAGTGAGTAACTGAGTGAGTGAGAGAATAACCGAGTGAGTGAGTGAGTGAGTGAGTGAGTAACTAAGTAACTGAGTGAGTAACTGAGTGAGTGAGTGAGTAACTGAGTAACTGAGCGAGTAACTGAGTGAGTGAGAGAGTAACTTAGTGACTGAGTGAGTAACTGAGTGAGACAGTAACTGAGTGAGCGAGTGAGTGAGAGAGTAACTGAGTGAGTGAGTAACTAAGTAACTGAGTGAGTAACTGAGTGAGTGAGTAAGTGAGTGAGTGAGTGAGTGAGTGAGTAAGTGAGTGAGTGAGTGAGTAACTGAGTGAGTGAGAGTGTAACTGAGTGAGTGAGTGAGTGAGTAACAAAGTAACTGAGTGAGTGAGTGAGTGAGTGAGTGAGTGAGTGAGTGAGTGAGTGAGTGAGTGAGTGAGTGAGTAACAAAGTAACTGAGTGAGTGAGTGAGTGAGTGAGTAACTGAGTGAGTGAGTGAGTGAGTGAGTGAGTGAGTGAGTGAGTAACTGAGTGAGTGAGTGAGTGAGTGAGAGAGTAACTGAGTGAGTGAGTAACTGAGTGAGTGTGTAACTGAGTGAGTAACTGAGTGAGTGAGTGAGTGAGTGAGTGAGTGAGTGAGTGAGTGAGTGAGTGAGTGAGTGAGTGAGTGAGTGAGTGAGGAGTGAGTGGTACAATTGAGTGAGTAACTGAGTGAGTTTATACTTACTTATTATAGTATACTATATAACTCATAATAACCTATTCATTTCTATCACAAAGCAATTGTATGACTGCAGAAGATAACATTCAATAACCCCCAGCTTCTGTTCTGTTGTCCTCCATTATAATTAAAATAAAATAAATGTATTTATCATATGAAAGGATAATGGGAAGGTACTGAGAGGCATTTTGCAGTGAGGCCTTTAGTATGTATGGTTAGTATTCTGAGGTACATTAGCTTTTGTTCAAAGTGTCTGCTGGCTCATTGTAATTCCGGAGATGTGTTAGTCAGCGTGATCATGCTTGTATCAGGATGAAATGCGGGATTAAGCAGAACCAGCCAACGGCTTTTCGAGGCTGTTCCTGTGGGTGTTCAGTAAATGTTTATGATGGGCATGATGAAGCTCACACAGGCAGTTGAATGAGATGAATTGCTGAGAAGGAATTGACAACAGCTATGTCAGCATTGTTCATGAGGGTGTGTACAGAGAAGTATTACTTCAGCTTCTGAACTCCCATGTATATGATGACTCATGACTGATTTTAAAAAGAAATGATCTGCATATTATACGGTGATGATAGACTGATGGTTCTTAAAGACTTGTCTGAGCACAACATGAAGACATCATAATGAGCTCTCAGAAATTGTGCTGTCAAACTTAAACAGTGGGATGCAATATTTACAGCTTACAGCTATAGCTTTGCATTGATTGTTTTAAAGGGAAATTTAATAAAAAGACAACTTTATTTCAATAAAAATAACTCTGAATATGTTTTAAGGAAAAATAAAATTAAATTAAATTAAATAAGAGTGGAGATGGGGTAGAAAATAAACTGACAAGAGGAGGAACAAGATGAGAATATCTTGCCAGATTCCAAACTCCCATCGCTCAAAGCACTAAATCTCAAAGATCAATATGTTGCAACATGTGTTCATCTAGGACTTTCTAGGTTCAAGTAAAAAAAAAAGGAAAGTGTGTCTCTGAGTGTGTTTGATCAGACTCCTGCATGTGGACACAAGAACAATTGGAAGAGTGTTAATCCATCACAAAATACCTGGAGCACACAGGAAAAAAAAAAAGAAAAAAAATGGACAGTGGGAACAGGGAGTGTGCAAACCACAGGGAGAAAACAAAGATGTGTCAGAAAGAAACAGAATTATGAGAGAAATATGTGGACAGATACACAATCACTTACAAGATGCAAGTTAACTTATACAAAAGCGAATACAAGAGCCTAAATTAATCAATGGAGTACCAATGGCAAAAACATGTTCTCAGCTCATACTCTATCACACTCCGAACGGCAGAACATGACCATAAATGGTTAAACTACTTCCTTGAAGTGACCATTGCATGTTTCCTTCGCTAACAGACCTGTGGAAGGGCCCTTCATCAAGGGTTTCGGCTTTCGTTTGACGCTCCTATAAATAGCGCCCCCTTCCTGATGTGCCCTTCAAATGTGCAAAAAAACTGAAAGTCCAGTCTCAATGTAAAATCTTGGCTGGCATAAAGTTACTAGCCAGTTCACAATTAAGACTCTCTTTAAGATTTTAATTGAAGAGAAGGATGTGACAAATCAGAATGCGACTGTTATAATGAAGTAAGCAGTCAGAGAGCACGTTTCTACAAAGAAAACGACAAGAAAATCAAAAAATGTGTCTGCACTACAAGCGCTTGTCTTTGAGCAGTCTCGTTTCAATGCGTTGCTTGCATGCAGTGCAAACTTTGCAAATCTATGCATTCAAGGTTTTATTTTTCAAGAATTCATTTTTTTAAACAAAAATGAAAAAAATAATCAGGATATGCAAAAACTATCACCACTGAATGATTATTGACACCTTGGAGACCATGCCAAATGTTGAAAGATTGACAGCAATAACAGCAAATAAATGTAAAATGAATAGATTCCTAAACCACAGCACCTATTGATGACCAATTGATTATATTGAATGCATTTTCTGAAATATTAAGACACTTACATACAAAGTAAAGATAGTCAAAACTACATAAATGTATTTGTATGTAAATAATACTTAGATTCAGACTTATTCAAGAAGAGGAAAAAGGTCTTCTAAAAACTGACCATTTTTAAAAACATATTTTTAAACAGATCAAGTGTCATAAAAAGTCATTAATGCCAGGTAATTTTACTCACTGATCTCTTGACCACCCTGCATTTTCTAAAAGTTGGCCCTGAGCTATGCAATTTGAGAACTAGATTGTTTCTCTTTGCATTTGAAAGGTTTTAAAAGTTGTGCAATGACCCTTGCCATGTTAAACCTTGAAACTGGACCTTTATCAGCTAAATAAACCAGCCTGGTCTTCAGATTATTCAATAAAACCACACTCCTATCGATCTCCGATAACATTGTGCACCGGTGGTACTAGCCTTTTTTGTTTGTGTGTGCATGTGTACGGTGTCCGTGTGCGTCTGTGAGGCTGCAGCTGTTCATAAATCATTATAGGAGACAGTTGTGAGCAAGTCCTTCATCTTATGCGGCCCCTGTGTGTTTAACCCTCTAACCATGAAGGCTGCTAACCCATAGTATACAATCAAACGACTGCTGCATGCATGCACACACACACACAACTTCAGGACTCAGAGAGGAAGACAGGATGAAATTTTGAAGCAGTTGAAGGTAGAGAAAAGAGAAAAAAATGGATGAGCGGTGGCTGGGAGAGTGAGGAAAAGACCCTACAGCATAGTAATGTCAAACAGGAAATGGGCTCGGTGAAGCACTGAATCTCTTTCCAACCAAAATGACTGAAAACTGCAGGTTTTCAGTTCAGAAGTACTTACCTGCGAGTTTCACCTTAACAATTTCCTCTTCTTACTTATGTGTGTGCTAATTGTTTGTATTCAAAACTTGCAGCTGCGCAATATTTTCCTAAGAGGACAACATCTGCTTGTTCTGTACTAAAACCTCTGGATATGCAGCCAGGCTTTGTGTTTGATCATATTGATGGATTGATTAGCGGTTTGATGGGGGTGGTTAATTGGAGCCTTGGCTTTTCCGTGAACGGGGTGGGAAAGGTCATGGATGAAGTCTGTGGAGGCGAGTGGCATTTCCCAAGCCGCTCAGGTTGGTGTGATGGGCCCGAAGTGAGGGAGTTTAGGATGGGAGAGGTAGAGAAGTGAAACGAGAATGTTAGTTCTTCGTCAGCGAGGGTAAAAATGTCAATGTGTTTCATCATCCCCTCACTATACAGTGCACACACTCATATGTGTGCTCACATAATAAGAAAGAATCGTGTAGGAGTCATAGCTGTCAAATAAGCACTCATTAAAAACTGGTCAGGCATGCGTGGTTGTGCTGATCAGCCCGGAATAACTGGTTACGATTCTGGATTCAGGAGTTGTCTGTGAAAGGGGAGGTTACAAAATGTTTCACCAATGCGAACAAAGTTTTTGTACAACAAGAAAAGCTAGTTTCTCACTGTGTGTTCAGCCTAGAGCACAAAATTCAAAATTAAATAGACCAGCTAATAAGACCGTAATAAAAAAGTTATTATGCAGAAAAGCCACACTTGGGACTTCAGAGAAAGAGAACAAAGTTGTTGTTTTTTTATGTCAGTAATGTAAAAAAAAAAATATTGCATACGAGGGGAAAAAAATGACAATACAATTTTCACCTCATTCTACATGTATATATATATATTATCTATTATAATTAAAAATAAATATTAAAATTATGTATTTTCTTATTTAATCATATTTAATGTTTGCATTTTAATATGTTAAATTCATATGATATGTAATAAGACATAACAAATGACAATTTAAAATATGATTAAATATGTCCTTATATTTCTGTGTGCTCTACCCCCGAAGCACTCAACCGGAGTCATCTGAGTGTATAACTCCAATCTCATAAATAGGCGAAAATATCCAATTTTTAAAGCTCCTGATAAGACGAGAGGGTCAAGTGCTTGCAAATCAATCCAAAGCTGATTGATTTTGATTTGCCTCATCCACAGCTCCATTCAAAGAGCATTGTGCTCTCTGACGTATGGATAGAAGTAGACAAAGAACCTTCGTGAGTGCGAAATAATCATTTCATGACAAATTGCAATCGTATTCACATTAGCGTCAGGCAGAGTGAAAAAAGAAAAGAAAATACCAGCCTTTTCTTCTGGGCTCCTAATTATCCTTCATTTTTGAAAATTCATTCTCACTTTTTTCATTCTCTTTGCTGCCTGTGAACCCCTTCATAGCTCTTTCTCTCCACTGGGTCACGACCTCTTCATTGCAAAGTGGTTTCTGACCGGGGGCTGAAATATGTGCCTGGTGTGAGGGGAAACAGACTCACTGAGACAGGGAAGGTTTAATGTTATTCATCTCTGCGTGTTTGTTACAATGGAGGCTCCCGCTCTGTCTCCTCTCCGCCACCAGAGGGAGCCTTCACCAGAATACTGATCATTGGCTACAAACTCAAATTCCCATCATGCCGCTTACCTGGGACTGATTGCGTCACACACCTGCACGCCATTAACACACACACATAAAAGCCACGTCCACACACCACACCAGTGCGAAGTCTTGATTTGCCCCGGTGATCATTTCTGAGCGTTTGTATCCTGATTCTGGTTTTCTGGTTTTGGACTTTGGACTGTTTGATTCTTCTACGACTGATATCTGCCTGGCCTGAACTTGGACTGTTTACTGACCACGATTATTGCTGCCTGCCCTGATCTTTGCCTGTCTACTGTTTATCCTGTTGTCTGATCTGCATTGCCCTGTCTGCCTCGTCTTGACCCTGCCTGTACGACTTTGTTTAATAAAAGCTGCAAATGGATTCCTCTGTGCATCGTGAATCATTACAGAAGACTTCGCCACTAAACAATCCAGCAGCCGTCATGGAACTCACGTCTGAACTCACCTCCCAAGCTTCTCGTTTGGATTTACATCACCATCAGCTCAGTCACCTGACCACGCTCACGGAACAGCTCGTACAGGGTATGCAGGAGCTTCGCACTGCTGTGGGTATTGTGCCTAGCGCACCTGCTACACCAACACCACCACCGAGTGTTCCCACCGAAACCGTGAGTACAGCAGTAAATCCCCGACTTGCATTTCCTGACAAATTCGACGGTAATCCGACTAAGTGCAAGGGATTTCTTTTGCAATGCACACTCTTCGTCGACCAGCAACCGACATTGTACTCCACTCAAGCCAGTCGCATTGCATTTGTTTGTTCCCTGCTCACGGGCAAAGCATTGGAGTGGGCTACGGCAGTCTGGAAACCAGAGGGGTCTTCATTCACCACATTTCAAGAATTCCTTCAACAGTTTCGTCAAGTCTTCGAACACTCTTCTGAGAAAGGGAGCGCTGGAGAGCAGCTTCTAAATCTCACCCAGGGAAAGAGTACCGCCGCCGAGTATGCACTCACGTTTCGCACCCTCGCTGCACAGACGAACTGGGTCGAAGACACATTAAAGACGCTGTTCAGGAAGGGACTCTCTATTGAACTTCAATCTGAATTAGCCTGTCGAGATGAAGGAAAGAGCTTGAACGAGTATGTAAGTCTGGCCATTCAAGTCGATAATCTCGTGCGTTCCAGACGCATCACCAGGGCACCTATCCGTCAATCACTCGAGGCAGCTCCCGCTCACGAACCTATGCAGATCGGGTTCACGCACATCACTCCAGAAGAACGGGAACGCAGACTGCAACACCGTCTCTGTATGTACTGTGGTCAATCCGGCCATATGAAGCTCTCCTGTCCAGTCCGACCTCCAACTCGCACTCTTGCGGTGAGTTCTGTAAATCAATATCAAAGATCTCCATCCAGTTTCACTCTCCCCATTCGTCTCACTATACAAAACCAATGTATTGAAGCCACAGCCCTCATAGACTCTGGAGCCGCTGGAAATTTCATTTCTCAAACATTCGCCAATCAGATCAAACTCAAACTTAATCCTTGTCACTCTTTCTTGTCAGTGGAGGCGCTAGATGGTCATCCCATTGGAGACGGCAAAATCCAGTTCGAAACGGAGAAGGTTCAAATGCAGATCGGTTCTCTTCATTCTGAGCAAATCAAATTTTATGTCATTCACGCTCCACATCACTCCATCATCCTCGGCCACCCTTGGTTGCACACTCATAATCCACACATTTCCTGGAAGGAGGGACAAATCATTCGTTGGAGTGAAGCCTGTAACAACCATTGTTTGTCTAAAGTCAAAAGAGTAACCTGTTCCAAACCAGAACCAGACACCCAAAACCATGAGCTAGGAGAGCTACCGGCAGTTTATTCAGACCTCACAGAAGCCTTCAGTAAAGAAAAAGCTTCTCAACTTCCCGAACATCGTCCAACGGACTGTGCCATTGAGTTAATGCCCGGCGCCACACCCCCTAAAGGCAGAATCTTTCCCCTATCAAAGCCTGAGTCTGAAGCCATGAAAAAATACATTGAAGAAGAGACAGCCAAAGGGTTCATTCGACCTTCCACCTCACCTGCCGCTGCGGGGTTTTTCTTCGTCAAGAAAAAGGATGGGGGACTCAGGCCTTGCATTGACTATCGCGGGTTAAACGATATCACCATCAAGTATCGTTATCCCTTACCTCTGGTGCCAGCCGCACTGGAACAGCTGAGACAGGCGCAATATTACACCAAGCTCGATCTACGCAATGCATATAACCTGATCCGCATTCGAGAGGGGGATGAATGGAAAACAGCCTTCTCCACCACTAGTGGGCACTATGAATATCTGGTCATGCCTTTCGGCTTATCTAACAGTCCTTCCGTCTTTCAGGCCTTTATGAACGATGTGTTTCGTGACATGCTGGACAAATGGGTAATCGTGTACATCGATGACATCCTGATTTACTCAAACTCACTGGAGGAACACATCCAACACGTCAGATCAGTACTTCAACGCTTAATTCAGTTCCAGTTGTATGCCAAGATCGAGAAGTGTGAGTTTCATCAAACTAGCGTTTCATTTCTGGGTTACATCATCAGTCAGGAAGGAGTGGCAATGGACGACAAGAAGGTGAAAGGAGTGCTGGATTGGCCATTACCTCAGACAGTCAAAGAATTACAGAGATTCCTGGGATTTGCTAACTTTTATCGAAGATTTATTAGAAACTTCACTCTCATTGCCGCTCCACTAACAGCTTTAACCAAACGTCATGGCTCTCGAATTGCCTGGAACCCCGAAGCACAGCAGGCTTTTCAGGAGTTGAAAACCCGATTCACTACTGCACCCATCCTACGTCATCCCGATCCAGAGCGTCAGTTCATTGTGGAGGTAGATGCTTCGAACACAGGAGTGGGGGCCATATTATCTCAACGACAGGGAAACCCAGCCAAAATGTACCCGTGTGCTTTCTTCTCCCGCAAGCTTTCTCCAGCCGAGCGGAATTATGATGTGGGGAATCGCGAACTGCTAGCTATGAAACTGGCTCTAGAGGAATGGCGACACTGGCTGGAGGGAGCTTCAGAACCATTCATCATTCTCACAGACCATAAAAACCTTGAGTATCTCCGATCCGCCAAACGCCTCAATCCTCGTCAAGCAAGATGGGCACTGTTTTTTACACGTTTCAACTTCACTGTCACTTACCGTCCAGGCACCAAGAACGTCAAAGCCGATGCCCTTTCTCGCCAAACAGAAGAAACAGTCCACAAAGATAATCCCGAGAATATCATCCACGAGAACCTCTTAGTAGCTCCAGTCCAGTGGGACATCATAACCGAAATCCAACAGGCCAACCTTCAGACTCCAACCCCCAGCAACTGTCCAGCCAATCTCCTCTTTGTCCCTGAAGCACTACGCTCTCGCATCATCGATCAGGTCCACTCCACTCCTAGCTCCGGTCATCCTGGTATCTCTGCCACAATTCAATTACTACAGAATCGATTTTGGTGGCCCACTCTCTCATCCGACACCATCAAACATGTCCAGAACTGTATCAATTGTCAAACTTCCAAATCCACCCGTAAACTACCAGCAGGCCTTCTATGTCCCCTTCCAACACCTCAACGACCCTGGTCACACATTGCCGTAGACTTCATCACAGATCTCCCCAATTCTCAAGGACACACGACAATTCTCACAATAGTGGATAGATTCTCCAAAGCCTGCCGTCTCATTCCCCTCACTAAACTTCCCACTGCCTTCGAAACAGCTGAACTCCTCTGCAACCAAGTTTTCAGATTTTACGGACTACCTGAAGATATAGTATCTGACAGAGGACCTCAGTTTACTTCCAGAGTCTGGTCCGCATTCTTCAAACATTTAAACGTAAACATCAGCCTCACTTCCGGTTATCACCCTCAGTCCAATGGTCAGACCGAACGTTTAAATCAAGACATCATCCGCTTTCTAAGAACATACTGCCAGCAACACCAACAGGATTGGAGCAGATATTTATTCTGGGCTGAGTATGCTCAGAATTCGTTGGTCAAACCTGCTACTGGTATCACTCCCTTCAAATGTATACTGGGTTTTCAACCTCCTCTCTTCCCATGGTCCGGTGAACCCACTGAACTCCCATCAGTCACAGAATGGCTACACAAAAGTGAAGAGGTTTGGGACCAAGCACACACTCATCTGAGGCATGCTGTCAGGCGTCAGGAACACCAGGCCAACCGTCGTCGTCGCCCAGCTCCAGAATACCAGAGTGGTCAATGGGTATGGCTATCAACCAGAGACTTACGCCTCAAACTTCCATGTCGCAAACTCAGTCCCAGGTATGTTGGTCCGTTCCAAATTATAAGACAAATATCACCTGTTTCATTCCGTTTAGACCTCCCCGCTAACTATCGTATCTCTCCCACTTTTCATGTTTCTCTGTTAAAACCCGCTGGTGGTCCGAGGGGAGAGACGGAGGAGGGGGCCGCCTCTCAGGGCCCTCCTGCCTTTCTGGTTGACGGCGAGGAGGCCTACAGAGTGCACAAGTTGCTGGATTCCAGACGTCGGGGTAACATGCTCCAATATCTGGTCGATTGGGAGGGGTACGGTCCGGAGGAACAGTCCTGGGTCAATTCAAGGGATATCCTGGACCCCACTCTCACTGAAGAGTTCCATAGGACATACCCGGAGAAACCGGCCCCTCGACCCCGTGGGAGACCCCGACGACAACCGCCTCCTCGCGTCAGGAGCCGCTCGCAGGGGGGGGGCTCTGTTACAATGGAGGCTCCCGCTCTGTCTCCTCTCCGCCACCAGAGGGAGCCTTCACCAGAATACTGATCATTGGCTACAAACTCAAATTCCCATCATGCCGCTTACCTGGGACTGATTGCGTCACACACCTGCACGCCATTAACACACACACATAAAAGCCACGTCCACACACCACACCAGTGCGAAGTCTTGATTTGCCCCGGTGATCATTTCTGAGCGTTTGTATCCTGATTCTGGTTTTCTGGTTTTGGACTTTGGACTGTTTGATTCTTCTACGACTGATATCTGCCTGGCCTGAACTTGGACTGTTTACTGACCACGATTATTGCTGCCTGCCCTGATCTTTGCCTGTCTACTGTTTATCCTGTTGTCTGATCTGCATTGCCCTGTCTGCCTCGTCTTGACCCTGCCTGTACGACTTTGTTTAATAAAAGCTGCAAATGGATTCCTCTGTGCATCGTGAATCATTACAGTGTTATTGTAAGGTAGAACAGAGGTCTAGTGCTCTGTGATTACACACATCATACCTCTACAGTGAATCTAAAGAATAGGTCTACGCAAATGCTTTATATGTGCCTCACAGCAAATGGTTTACTGTTGAAAATGTGCAACATAGACATGTATGTATGCACGTATAAAGCATCACTAGTTTTAAATCAGAATTTTAGTAGTTCAATAATTGGGTTAGCACTAATGCTGTATAATACGGCGGCCGAGAGATTTCAGCGCGCTGCAACTGAAGCAAACACATGCAAATAGAAAAAAAACGCATGCAAATAGAAAAAACACAGGCGTGTGCTCCAAATAGAGAAACATGCTACAAACAACACAGACCACAACGGAAACGTTTCCAGGGGAACCAAATAAGTGACGAACCCGGCACTTTTTACAATAATACAACAACTGTATAACTGTAACTTACTACAATAATACAACAACACTAATACAATAATAAACAAATGTATTATTGTTTTTTTAGGTTGTATACATATTTCACACAGTAATTTTTATTTTGGGTGAACTGTCCACAATACATATGATCAGGATTATGAAATCGAAGGAACAATTATATATCAATGCTTTTGTGTTCTCTCACAATTATAAAGTTGGGTAATTATATTGTATGTAATCCTCCGACATAGTCCTGTCAGTCGTCTCTCCTTATTATCTTCCCGTGATAAGTGACACTCTGCAGAATATGTTTTTAATTTTCTGTGCCATTCCAAATTCAGAATTAGGCTTTGGGTACATCCCTGTAATTGTATTCCCACCCCTGTCCAGTTGGTGGCGAGCACACATATTCATTTGTTATTATCTAGCATTGTCTCATCTTTGATCTCAGTGCGTGACGTCTTTGTCTGGTCTGTTGCTTTAGTCACCACTACGTACAATTGCAAAAATGTCAAGGCAACTGAGTGTGAAGTGTTTCTTCAAATGGCCAAATAGTTGTGATGTTGCTGATAAAAGAGGTGAACAAAGAGGGACTGATGCGGTGGAGGATGAAGGACAAACAACAGACTGTCGCCAGCACAGGCACGCTTTAAGTTTCCAGTTTAAGTCCCACAAGGAAGGTTTGAGTTCAGGCAGATACAGAAAGAAGATTTAGTTTAGCTTAGTTTATTGCATGTGTTTGTTCATATTTAAATAGTAATTGTATTTTGTAATATTGCGGTGGACACTTGCCTGTTCAGGCAGGCATTAAGGTTGTGTTTTAGGCCTCAGCTGTCACTGTGTTAAAAATTCTCCAAAAAAAGAAGAAAAAAATATGCCGTGTTGGACATTAAAGGGGTCATATAATGCCATTTTTGTACAAGTTAATATGAATGTTTAGGGTCTAAATGAAAACTTTGTAATATACTTTTATTAAAAATTCTCATTTGTATTTTAAGAAAACACCATTTTACCTGGTCAAAATCAGCTCTGTTTTCAGCAAGCCGTTTCAGTGCATATATGCCTATGCCTTTAAATAATAAACCCCGCCCCTCTGTTCTGCGGGTGAAGACACAGCGCACGTGAAGTGTTCCATTGACAACAGTTGAGGGATATTTTGGAGAGAGAATGGCAGCGGGAGTCTCTGAGGACACATCTGTGCAACCGTATCAGTTTGAATCGGAGTCGCATCGGAACAAGATGGCGGCAGCAAAGAAGTTCGACAATTAAGGCTTGAGGACGTTTCTGAATGGTTGGTTAACGTAATGTTACTTTGATCTATCTTTGTGTGTACTGGCAGGGTAGAGTAGTGAGATATGAACGCTGTGTTTATGTTTACTGATGTATACGTTAGTTCATTGACAGATTGGCGTTACAACTAACGTTAATGGTCATGAAAAACTTTTTTCCCTCGATTTGCAAAGATTAATATAAAGATTAATAAAACTTTAGGTGCAGAGGGAACATAAATAGGTGGTACTGATTATTTTTTCAGGAGCTTCTTAGCAAAACCATCTTTACTGATTCTCGTCTATAAAGCAGTCTGGTGAGAAATGATTCGCACAAACAAGAAAGTATTGACGTTGATCGTGGGGAATATTCCCTTCGTAAACAAAACTCAGCCACTGTTTCTTCAGCGGTTCAAAGTTAGGAACAACAGAATGATGCAACAACAACTCAACCTGTAAGAAATCGAAAAGACATAAGTACTCGTTCATTCAACTTCCAACCTATAACCCATGTTGGACTTGCAAAACCTACATTCAATTCTGAGATTTCTCAATGACAATCGGGTGAAAGAGACAAATTTAGCTGTTTAGCCCCATAGACCTTTCAGTTCTATTCATTTTGCACGCCAACTATTGCCCCCAGTGGAACTATGGTGGAACTACAACCAAAAATTCTGTACAAAAGGACTAAATAGTGAACAGGCTTTCTGTAGACAGGCTTTGGCTATGGTAAGGGAAGTGACATTTCTGAAAAATGCTCAAAGCGATTGACCAATCACAACACACTGGTCCAGCTGACCAATCAGAGCACATTGTGCTTTTCTGAAAACTGGACCTAAATAGAGTTAGAGTCTGTGAAGAGATGTACTGCAACAATGTGTTTTAAAAAATAAAATAATATTGTTATTGAACATTCAAGCATTAAAACCTATTCTAGCCAACCCGATCTCACGACCAAGTGAGATCTAGCAGACACCAAAATCAAGACTTGGGAGCACATTTTCTATTGTATTCCAATATATTATGCAGCCTAAGTAAAAACCTATTTTTATATGCTTATGCATATGTACAAAATATTTACTGATGGCAAACACAGGTTAGAAAAGGACAGGTTCCTGTATTCCTTGGTGCTTCCTGCATGTGTATTTGTGTATCCTGGCATATGAGACCAGCAGCTATTCCCAGCAGTCATCAGCAATACGATTCACCAAACAAGCCAATACACTACACATCAACATCTGAGTGCTTCCACCTCAGAGAGAGACAGAGAGGCTTAACAGACAGTTCTTTTGATTTTCATCTCATTTCAAGTGTAGATAAAACAACTGAAAATGTTTGTGCCAAACTTTAAATTGAGGCACTTTACACCTGATGCCCTGCGTGGGGTGTGTGTGTATGAGTGTGATTGTGCTAGACTGAAAGGTCAAGCAATGTCTGAAGGGATGCCAGCTGTCCCTCTCCAAGTTTGATTTTCTCATAACCTACAGAAACACACACACACACACACAAAACAGATTCATTCGTGTGCACAGACACACGCATGAACATAGATACAAATGCCTCCTCCAAAAGGTCTGATAAATGTCAGAAACCAGGTTGTGAGGTGGAAACAGAAAATCATAGAGTGATAGAAGTGGATGTGGGGGAGCTGGAAAGGGTTTTAATGTGAAAAAAGTTATTCTAGAACAATTTTTCCAGCTGTGGTGTGCAGATCAGTATATTTATATTACATTCCCAGCACTCCACCTCTTTCGGCCTGTCAAGTGTTGCATTTTTGATGTCAAGCTTTAAAGATTCAGTTTGAATGCTGTGCATTTTTCCTGACACCGAGACATGTTTACAGCAGGGGTTGGAGTCAACCTGCTGCTTGGTTTCCTGAGTGTGTATCATGGGGAAGAAATATAGAAAGATAAATAAAAAACTGTAACACTTGTGTCTTACCTCAGACTCTTTCTTCACACACACCGAGTCCTTCAAACTATCTTTGCAAGGCAGGCAGGACAGTAGCACCTCATTGCAGTACACGAGATCCAGGGGGCGGAGTTGGATCCATATCTAAGGAGTGGAGGTGGGTAGGATTAGGGGTGGAGTTAGTGATCAGGGGGCGGAGTTGGATCCAGATCTAAGGAGTGGAGGTGGGTATAGGATTAGGGGTGGAGTTAGGGATCAGGGGGTGGAGTTGCATCCAGATCTAAGGAGTGGAGGTGGGTAGGATAAAGGGTGGGGTTAGCAGTTAGAGTTCAAAGGAAATTGTGATCATAGATGGCCAATGATGCTTTTGGGTGTCATCATGATTCCTGTCTTGTGTTTTCCTTGCCTTGTGTGGATTTTTGTCATTTCCTGTTCTGTCCCATGTTTTGTAGTCCTTTGTAGTTTTTCTTGTTTATTAGCCTCTCCAGGTGTTTCTAATTAGCCCCGCACCCTTGTTATCTTGTTTAGCTTGTTTGTCTGTACATTTAAACCTCTGTGCTTCAGTTGTTGGCGGCCCTTGTTGTTTCTTGTAGCTGTATCCATGCTCATCCTGTCCGTGTTCCTTTGTTTGCCCTGGATGACCTGTTTGTTTCATTAAAACAGTGCTTGCAATCTCTATCCGCTTCATTCCTGCCTCAGCAAAACACACACTCACACACACACACACACAAAAAGCTTGACCTATATGCTTTTTTTACACCACATATGAAATGCACTGCAGGGTTACAATCTCTTTACATGTTATTCGGTTTTACTGTACTGTGAGAGAATTCATTAACAATACACCTGATTCCATTTCTGGGTGGCATCAAAACTGTTTTTATTACTGCTCAGTTGCATTCATTTCAATCAGTTGTTGAACAATGAAGCAGATGCTGTTTGTATAGGAGATACAAACCCAGTGATTAAGCTCCAAGAACATTCACCCAAAACATTGCTCTTCATAATCGCCTGACTCATTATACAGTATTCATTAAATCTAAACGCCTTTGGATGTGATGGTCGATGAACATAAAAAGAAACGAGTCAGTCTTATAATGGCGTTGTGCATCATGTTTATAGAGAATTTAAAAAAAACACACATTGTGAAATCGACAGATAATTCCTAATTGGCTACAGAGTAAATGACGCGTCAAAAAGACGTTTTGATCATTTTCATTGCAAAAGCCCTGACAGTTTGTTATCATAATGCAGTTTAATTGATTATGACATCATTGTGTTTGACTTTGAATAGTTTGCTTGTCTTCGCTGAACAGTTGTGAAGTAGAAAATACATTACATTACAGATCAAACGGTGCCTTTTACCAGATTTGTTTTTTTTTTACGTCGTGTCTCTTTTTTTTAATGTGATGATATTTTCTACAGCTTTGAAGCTCAGTTTTTCTTTATATTTTGTGATCTTCATTCAAAGTGAGACCTACTCATATTGGGAGGACAAGGCACATAGGAAAGAGGAAAAGAATGTGACTCACGGGAAAAAAAACAACTGTAGTACCTTCAAGAGATGAGCAAACTATCATTATAAATGACATTTTTGATGCTCGGAGAGAGAGAAACGTGTCCTGATCTCTACACCACCCAAACCCTCACAGACTGAGTATGCAATTAGTTTAGAGAGATTAAAGGGAAGAGAAAGAGACAGAGAGAGAGACAGTAAATGATGAAGTAAATTGACCACACATGAAAAAACAGATATATCACAAACAGAGAAAGATTGAAAAAGATGAAAAACTGCATTGCTCTTGTCAGGTCAGGTACAGGGAATCGTTTTATCAATATAACAGTAAATAGTAAATAGGATTTAATGATAAAATGCAGTTTTGTTTTACCCTTGTCCCAGACCCATTCAATCTTAAAATATACCCATCAACTTTAAAACATGATGATCTAAAGAGTGAATTCATAATTTGTACATAAATTACAACTGTCACTTTTTTGCATTGTTCCAACACTTGACCAACAATGTACACCAAATTAAGTACACCATACAACGACGTAGTTTGCTGCTTCACTACCATAGTACGATGCATCATTGGAGAAATCAACTAGCTAGTCACGACTGTTTCCCAAAACCCACTGTCGCAAAGTATCCTTCAACCACGTTGGTTTCGCACGTGGTGGAATAATAACTGCTTTTAATGTTTGAGATCCAATTAACGCTAGATTTTTTAAATATAAATTACAAACATGTAATCTGAGGACTATTTCTAATTCTCAGTTATTTTGCTTCATTACCAGACTCAATATTTGGCTCGTTCTTACATAGTAGAGCACGTTTGCACATGCGCACTCTTCAAACACGTTACTTTAAGTGTTTTGACAAACTAAAAGACTTAAATTCCATTTGTATTTATTCTAAATAAAAGGCACCGGTTGTACTGAATGTCAGCTTGCTTATTTTGCTCAAGATAAGGATTTATTACCTCCAAATGTCATGCAATATAGAAACGATGCCTCTAACCACAGGTCGAGAGCCAGGTTCAAACCACACAACTTTGCGATGCTGTTTGCGAATGTTCGTTGGAACGATGGTTTCAGGAAACACTGACTCGTTGAACTATGCTGATAACGACGGAACTTGCGGCCATAGTTGGCTAACGATACTTTCGGGAAACGCACCCCAGAGCGATTGAGTTCAAGCACTGAGACGAGAGAGGTATACATCAACTCGTCTTAATTAAAGGAATCACATAGTTTAATATGAAAATACGGTGGAGTATCCATTAAGCAAGCTTACTTTGACATTACGATGTACTTGCAAGCACCGGCATTAGCCAAAGGTAGCTTAGCCCACCATTCAAGGTGTCGACACCAGGAAATTTCTCTGGAAGTTTTTATTCGCGCGAGTGATGCCAAAAAAAGAAACATTACGCGAGTAATCTAGAGTGAGTAATGCGATGCAAATATTCAGTTCGTTTTTGGTGTGCACACACCATAAGGGAGGTGGCGTGTCTGTTTGACGTGACCGACCCGAGTTCATATCAGCGTGGATAGGTGTTTATTTTAAAAATAAGAAAATATTTAAAAAGTGCCAAATGGGTATTTAATAGTGGAAATAGTGTACTAATTGGGTAGGGTTGGAGTTGATGTTGGAGAGAGCTTTGGGGTGGGGATAAGTAATGTCCTAATAAAGCAGCATCCATTTATGATTTTAAGAAGTATAATCACATAACCTGAATATGTTGTTATAATTCCATACTCTTTTATAATAAACTATGATACACTGAAGTGCAAAAATAGAATCTGCGTCTTTTTGCAACAGAATAAATAGCATCTAACAACATCTGCACAGAAAATAGCATCTATACATAAAGAATAAGATTCTGACATGTTTATAAGAAACATGCAACCTGCATGACCACTGTCCATCTGGGAATTTCTCATCCTGGGGTAATAGATCTGGCAACACAACTAAAATTACAAGCAAGCGTACCAAGCCAAGCTTAAACATCTCTGTGAAACTAACATGTCTGTGAATATGTGCTCACAATGTGATAATGAGTTGCAAGTTCTGCTTAAAGCAATCAAGACTCAAAAGTGAATTACGAGTATTCGTTGGAGAGTCAACGGAGGAGAACATCCAGTACATTTCAACAGTATAAAACCCTCATCACCAGTTAACTGATGGAAATATTTTCCATCATTAAAAAATGATACACACGCCATACCATCAATAATATGAGAGCATGACACTCATCGTGTGGCAACTTAGCCACTGGAATCTCGCAACTCCTCCGACATGAGTCATCCCATGTTGATCCAATACAGATGATTGCGAGGAAAGGTCCCTCACATGTGTTTCTCATCCAGCCTGATTCACAGCTCCTCCTGTCCTTTCCTTCTCTTTGCCCATTCATCTCAGCATCTCATTCTTTATGGGAAGCATTCAGTAGTGAAAATATAATGATGTCTGTCGCTTGAGAACGTCATATTTCACTCATCATGAGGCCTTGGCACGTGGCTGCTCAGTAATGGCTCTAAATAGCAGAGTTTGACAGAGCTTGACGCTTTTGTTTGATAGCCCCCATCTCAGCCGGATGAGATACAGGATTCATTTGACGGACCAGTTAGCAGCTCTGACTCAAGCTTGAAAATGTAATAGTAAAACACACTTCGTTCAATGTACTCTGGTAAACATAAGGAACACAATGTACACTAGTACGCAATTAACTCAAAGACAAATTAAAAATGTTAATAGTCCTAGATTCTATGCATATTAAGCAAGGACAAACTCTCTTTAATTGGAATTAAGAGACTATATGTTAGGTTTTTGTAGAGTTTCATCACAGTGGATGGATCTCAATTTGCATACTAATAATATTTCATTACACAACCGTTTCTGACTGTTTTTTTATCAAACAAATGCAGCCTTGCATGGATTACTGAAACCTTTCAAAAATATAAAAATATACTGACCCCAAACCTTTGAACTAGTGTATAAATATCCTAAAGAAATGTCCATTAAGAAATGGTTCAATGTGAAAAAAAAGTGAGTGAAAAAGAAGTATGTAATGAATCAGAAAGCCAACAGCAAGCCAGACTCAAGCACCCAACATCAGTACCTGACCTAATTTACGAAACATTATGTCACACTTATGTCTGAATGTTCCAACTTCCTGTTACAGCAGCAAAGAAAGGGACCAACTTCTTTGGTTTATGGTTTGGCCATTAAAAGTTCAAGTAATGTTGTAAAAAACCTTACCCAAAAGTACTCACGTTTCGTAATTATGGCTCAGGAGGAACTGTTCCGATGACAGCCCTAGTGAGATAGTCTGACACAGAGAGAGGAGAAAATATAATCGAGAGAGGATAAACTTCGGGCTGCTCTCATTCTGTTGGCATTCTAAACGCCTGGAATGAAGTGGCTGGACTGTTTGATTTTGTGCTGCTGGTAATTACACTCATGATAGGTGGCAGCTGAAATCTTAATTGCATTCAGGCTTTACAACCACAACAGTGCGGCCTGATGAAAAGCAGACATCCGCTCCCTTGATCAACCAACCCCATTAACGCTGGGAACTTTCTTCTGCTGTAAAATCGGACTCCTTGGAGACAGATCTCAACTGAAGCCTCGTCCTTTACGATTGAGGGCCACAGCACAGTTTAGCTTCAAACCTAATCCAACTAATCAAGTCCTTCAGGCTTATTTGAAAACTACTACAGGTGTGTGTTGGAGCAAGTAAACTCTCCAGGAGTTTTGCACCCCTGTCTCGCTATAGTCAGAATAGCACTACAGTATGTAATTGTTGATTGTTACACATGGAATAAGTAGCCTATATTTGGTGTCGCTCTTCTGCGTTCAGCCCTGGAAGATATCTCATTAGCATGCATGAGCAATATTGTGAGAATTAAATTCAATTAACAGTCTTTTGTTTGTTTGAACATGTCAACCATCCCAGTGTTTCTGCGCCACAATACTCCATCAGAAAGTGATGAAATTCCAGCTGAGATGAAAGGCGATAGAAAGCTCGGGATGAGGTTCCTGTTTGGTTTCTGATAATTATTCAGAGGCAAAGTGTTTGTAAGGCCTACTCAACTTCTATTGGGAAGTTTCACTTCAGCATCTCACGCACACACACACACAGTGCGGTGTTCTCACCCATCAGAATCTACATGGGAATCCTGTGTGGTTACATGCATCTGTTTGAAGTTGGTACTATTTTTTAAAAGACATCTGTTATTCTCACAAAGGCTGGATTTATTTAATCAAAAACATCCAACTGACGCTTTACCTTTAATGTCAGTTAGATGACGCGGGTAGGTTTAAGTCTGGGGTAGGGTTAGGATTACATAGAGTCATCTAACGACGTTAAAAGGTACCCTAAAATGGCGGATGTTGACGTATGGTCAAAAGCGTCAGTTGTATGACGTCTTGGGTTAAGACTGTGTTAATTTAAGCCCTCATGTTTGCCATATGTCCTTGTCAAGTATTGTTACCATGTAACGATTGTACATGTCATGAGTTCATGCCATGTTTTATGTCTGATCTAGTTTTGTAAATAAACTGCACTTGGGTTCTCTACAAACTTGCTTCCAGTGGAATATTTACAGCAACTGTCTTTACTTTTACTTTTGATCAATTAAAATTAAAATGTGCATAACACAAAATAAAAAAATTGCATATTCTTTGAGCATTTCAATGTTTTCATTTTCAATTGAAGTGAACATTTTCAGAGCTTAAAAAGTATAAAATATCACAGAGCTTTCACTTTGGTCGCGAGTCTTTGTGCTATTTGCATTTGGAAAAGCATCTAATTAAACATCTGGAGACTAATTTACCACAAAAACATAATCTGATCGTCCAATGTAAATACTGCTCACTCTGTTCTTAATGACTCCAAGAAAAGAATGGCGTTCAAACGAGACAACAAATGAAAGCCTAATTTCCAATAATCATTTAACGTATTTCTGTCCTACCAGGAAGTCCAAATTTCGATTTGGCAAGCTAAATGGACTGGACGTTGCCACAAACCACCACTAATTGAAACAGTGATACATGATTCACAGTTCTTAAAACGCAGCTGTACCCGGAGTGCTCATAAATACAGATGTTGTTAGTTTAAGCCTGTCGCAACACGTTTAGTTTAGCTTTCACAATCTGGCCTATTGCCTTTTGTAAATATTGCAAAAACAGTTATGAGCTTGGCCAATTATTTTCAACAAGTAAATTCACTGTTTGGTAGAAGTTTGAGAAGCAGCTCTATTGGAGCATCATTGCAGACACCGAGCTAAAAAAATAGATGCGAGAACACATTTTGAAAATGAGTAGTGCCATCCGTGCCTCTTTACTTCTCAGAAACACCAGCCACTACTGAACTCTTTCTCATGGTCACTGGCTCACCATGCCCACTAGAAAACCTGCTTCTCTCCTTTATATTTCATGAAGACAGAAATATTCTCTCCAAGTACATATCTGACAATACATTCGGCTGTTCAATTTGGGCTTAAGAGAACCAAAAGCATCCTCTGACACGTCGAGAGGTTGTGAAGCAGTCAGGGGTTGTTTACAAAAGTAAGTAGCTCCAGAAGTTTCCGATGAGTTCTCACTCTCTCTGGGCTGTGAGAAAAGGCGAATTTTTTTTCTCAGCACAAATCTTTGTTAGCAGGTAACATTGTGAGAAAATTAGCACGGCACCCTATTGTGAATCAATGTAAAAACACAGCATTAGACTGTTATTTGATTTTGTGCATTTTTGCAGGATCGTTTGTCGAGATGTAAACCCTGACAGTTTTAATAAGGCGAGGGTTTCACAACATATTTTTTTTATTGCTCTTATCAGTTTGATAAGACATCTATGTATGTCTTGTAATGTGTATAGCTTGATGTATATTTCATGAGGAGAAGTTGAATTCTCTGGATATTTTTTAACACAATCTTAAAAAGTTTTGCTTATGTTAATATGCAGGATTTAAACCCCGGCCGATCATACATCCTCAGTATGACAGAGTGCAATGGGGATGCTGGAGAAATTGTTGGTTTGAGTGAGATAAGCAACTGTTTATTTCCCTGTGGTGTAGCGAATGGCAGGACTGCATGAATATTACAAAAGTACTGCAAATCATAATGTTGTGAGATAGTGATCACTGTATTGGGTAAAGCTTAGGGCAGGTAAATGAATGGTTGCTGTGAGCCCAACAAGCAGTGTGACCATCACCATTGTGTCACGTATGAGTTTAACTTGAAAACTAGATCAGACAGACTCATGAGCAAATCATTTCAATTTGTGAACAAATTGACCTTTTGTGACAGATCTGATCAATTATTCAGTTAATCCACTTCACAAGCCTAAAGTAGATCGTAGATAATATTTTTGCCATCTTCTGTTAAGCCAACCCGATCTCACGACCAAATCGTACGAATTCGACGAATGATTAAAAAGCGGCTAATTTGTAACAATTCATACGATCTCACTCGTACGAAGTGATGATTTGCTAAATCGTACATATTTTACAAATTGACCAATTTGTATGAATTCGTACGAATGACCTACCCCTTACAAATTCTTACGAGTGAGGTCGTACGAATAAGTACGAATTAGACACTTTTTAATAATTTGTCGAATTCGTACGAATTGGTTCTAAAGGAAGCTTCTGTTTCTATTAGTGGTTTCAAATCTAAAATAAAAGTTTCAAATAAATTGATGAAATGATTACAATGATTCCAATGATCCGCAGCAACTTACACATCACACCTTCAGTTCTTTCAACTATGTCCTTATCGACCATTCGATTTATTCTCCTTATTTTCTTTCCAGCCATGCTTTTTTTGCTCTAAGGCCACTTATATAGTTGGTTTTCTTGAACATTTTGCACCTTTCTTGGAATTAAAAGGGATGTTTTTGCTGCTATTAAGACCTCATAAAACTTTCGCTTCAGATATGAAGTGAGGAACCAATGATGTGAATAACCTGTGGGTGTGGGTTTGCCGTTGGGTCTAATTTAGTCTGTGACTCCCCATCCTTCAATTCTGTTCTCTTGGTAAAATCTGCATTACATTGTGACAGGATCACAAAACAATCAAAGAGGTGCTGCCAAAACTGAGAAAGATCAGGGGGCCTTGTTAAAAATAAGCATCAGTTGCTCTTTTCCATTGTTGGGAAGGAGATACAATGCCTTTGCATTTTTCCATCTTAAAAATATATCTAAATTACACCATATGCTCTCATTGACAAATGCGGAACAATTAGTTCATGCGTTCATGACATCAAGGCTTATTGTAATGCTCTACTGGGTGGTTGCCCTGCACGCTTAATAAACAAACTTCAGCTAGTTCAAAACGCAGCAGCTCGAGTTCTTACCAGAACCAGGAAGTATGTCCATAACCTGGTTCTGTCAACCCTGCATTGGCTACCTATTAAACATCGTATACATTTTAAAATATTGCTGATTACTTACAAAGCACTAAATGGTTTAGCGCAGTACTTGAGCGAGCTCTTAACACATATAGTCCTTCACGTCTATTGCGATCTCAAAACTCCGGCCAGTTGATAATACCTAGAATATCGAAATCGACTGCTGGTGGTAGATCCCTTTCGTATTTAGCACCAAAACTCTGGAACAATCTTCCTAACATTGTCCGGGAAGCAGACACTCTTCAAGTTCAAATCTAGACTAAAAACACATCTCTTTGGCCTAGCATACACATAACACACTATAGACTTCCTAAATTAAAAATTAGAATCAGCCGGAACTGGGAACACGTCCTGTAAATCCTGATGTACGATACATCATAAGAAGGATGGCGCCTACGCTAATATTACTTTCGATGTTTATCCCGAGGGACCCTCTATGGTGGACCTGCGCCTGGACCCATTCCGACTCATCTTTACGTGCCTCATCGACACGACAGCCATCAGCACTGGTCCTCAACATCTCGTCTCCAATATATATATATATATATATCAACAATTAAATAATGTGACTTAATCATGTTTCTTTTTTAGTTTTATTAATAATTATGTTTTTATTTATGTGTATTTAGCCTGCCCCTGCCACCTACTGTATAGCAGAGCCATCAGCCTGGCATCAAATAATCTGCTATTGCAGGGAGACCAAATTACTGTTTTTACTTTTTTTTTTTAGAAAGTTTTCATAATCCAAAAAAAACCCCTTAAAAATCAGCAAATCAGCAAAAAAAAAAAAAAAAATCCTCATGAAATGACTCCAAGTTTTGGTCTTTAGTAATCATACCCCTTGTAATCCAACTGCCCATTTTATTCAAGCTGTACTATCTGATTAACTTTGCAGATCGTAATTTAATCGAGTATGACCAGAACTACATTGCCAGATGGCCACAAAGCCAAAGCTATAATGTTATTCTGAGAAGCCTGTCTAATCCAAACTTTTCACTAAACACAGCTTGTAAGCGGGGTGGGGGGGAAATCTGCCTACGTTTACATTTCAAGTAAACAAAATAGTAACGGTAACTTTAATTGGGAATCAGATCACATGCAAAGTTAGGCAAACACGTTTTCCTTTGAGTGCTTTCTGTATATCGATTCAAAGCTGCCGAATTCAGGTTAAATCCCTCCAGCTTTGACTAAAAGCACAGTAATGAAGCCTGGCAGCCAGATGGGAAAAAGCAGGGAGAAATGATTGCTGCAGAAAACGCAGCCGCTTCAATGTCTTTTTCTTACTCGCTTTGAATGCGGCGGTAGATAAAGCTCAGCTGAATAATCCCTTAGAATTGAGCGCTATTAAAACTGTGTGAGAAGACGAGACCAAATTTTTTTTTTCATTCGAGTGCTGAGGTTCAGGTACAGCATATACTTGTAAAGGCCCTGAGCTGACCTGAGTTCCTCTCTTTCTGTTTTCTCTCTTTATCTGCCCCTCTCATTTCGATTTTCTTTCTCTCTCTCGAAATTTGCACCTTCTGTAACACCTAAACACAGCGATAAAGATTCACACTATAAATTTAGGAAATTGTTGCACACCTTTCCCTGATGAAATCCTTTGTATTGCACCTCTCCTCACACTAAGGTTACAGCAAAAAAACTTGTTTTATTACCACTTTTATAAAAATAATTTTCTGTTACTTAAACTGCTGCGACTGGATCAGGTAGTGTATTATCGTGTTAAAATGTAATACAATATGTTAAAATAGAATATCAAATAAATGCAAAAAAAAAAGTTTCTCAGATCCGACTTCATTATAGGAACTTATTAAATTACTTTTAATCACAAGGTTTTACAGCTGATGAAAAGTTGCAAAAAATTAACAATGTGTTCCACTAATCACAATGAGAAATTGTCAGAGGCTGTGCCTGAATTTTTTATATCTAATATATAATTGAATACTTCATTTTAGAAAGTGTGTTAGTGCTCACTTTCAAACACCATTTGGTTTGATATATGGTAATATGAGATCTGAATATGAGATTCAGGCTGGTTTACTGGTTTAAGCTGGTCTCCCGACCTCACCAAGTTGGTCTTCAAGCTTGATGGGTCTGAGGGGGTTAATTACAGTAAAACAAACACAGGTTTCTGAATGAAGAGTCTTTCCTAAGCATTAAATAGCTTTCCTTTCAAATACATAAAGTGATCCAGGTTCATATAACCTAATGAACCCTGTATGTCGAGGAAGGCCTGACCCAAAGGAACTGAGTTTATGTCCAAACAATTAACCTGTAATAGTTGTGCAGGAATATGAAATATGGCGAGTCGAAGACAGTCTTTATCCTTTTAATTAGTTTCATTTATCAGAGGCGTACGTCAGAGCTTAATTTCTTCTCTAGCTCACGTTCCCTTGCCACCTATAAGGAAAGAATTAACTGCTTGTACATCAAAGCCACTTTTGGCATTCACTGTCATATTGCATTTAACAGAACGGAGAGGGGAATGTGACATTTACTGCCTCCCCTTTGCAGAGTAGAGCGATTGTGCTGAATGGATTTATGTCTGAAACGCCAGCGGTATCCATGAGGAGAAAAGTGCAATTTCACAACGCCATTCACTTTCAAATAACCTCCATTCACACGTTCCCCTTCATCAGAAAGGCTGATAGAAGGGACCGGAAACACTCTTCAACGTCACCTCCATCTCTAATTATATCAGACCAATATACCAGACCAACAATATAATAGACCAACACAATGCCCTCAGACTCCAGTGGCGAGTCATGGAGGCTGGCGCATGTGATCATGCGAGAAAGACAAAGGAACTGCGATTTATTAATCCTTTTGAATAGCATTTTAAATATTAATATAAAAAACACAACTTCAATTAGAATCAAAATATGTTGAGTAAAAAAATATCAATATATATAAAAAAATTACAAAAACTGCAATACATACTTAAATAAATTAAAATTGTTTTTGAGAATACCTTCTTCCATTATTATGCCAGTAGTTGGCGACAAGTGACTGTCTTTACAAGCGAGTCATTTGAATCATTAACTTAACAAATTTGCTGAAAAATCTTGATTAACCCTCTGGGAACTAAGCCCTTTTTGGTCCGTTTTCTCAATTTTTACATTTGGGCTTATAAATTAATGATTAAGCACTCAGAAAAAGAGGAGTGGCAGACACATTTCGCCGCAGTGTTTATTCGGCTCTTGACACACAGCCCCACACATGGTTTAATTTGTTATCGTTGCTAGGAAAAGTCCCTTGGGATTTTAAGGGCATAGGGTGTCTCTGTCACTGCCATCCTGGTCCTTCTGATGTCTTCACTCATCTTTCTATCTGTCTCTCGCTACAAACTGATAACAATCCTCTCAATCATGTCTGTCTTGCCCTGTACTCTCCTTCTTTATGTTGCCCTCTGATTGCACTGCCTTCAACTCTGAATGTAATTCTACAGTTAAGATTCCTAACTGTTTACCGTGACATTGTCAAGTACCTCCATTTATCCACTTCAAAAAAAGCCTTAATGTATAAATAAATGTCTTATTTTATATTTTTTAATAATAACTATTATTATTATTAAAAAGTGCAAATGGAAAAACAACAACAAACAAACTAATAAATTAATAGGTAAATAGTTCAAAAACACTCGTCCTGAAAAAAAAAAAACATTACTTTGTGGAGGAGATTTAAAATGTTATTCTGTTTCTATTAATAATAATAAATGCAATACTTTATTAATGCAAATATATATTATATGATGTTTACAAAGGGCTAAAATTGTTTTGTTTTGGGTTTTTTTCCCTTGAAGTGTCAGTGTTTATCTCAAAAGCCACACAAACTGAGGGTAGGGAGGTGTTATAATGTGAAACTTATTAGTCACCTGTCTCCTGACCTGTTTGCTCGTATATCTGTGTATTGGGTAACCCTGCTGTCCTGAGTGTGCGTGTGTGTATTCTGCCAGGCCAGGACCGAAAATTACTGGGCACCCTGTAGAGCGGAGCGGTCCTTCCAAGGTTACGACGGTCCTGGTGAGGTTACCACTGCCCGCTTTATCACTGTCATACCGCCTCTGGGGTGGAAAGGATACACTGCCCCAACACACAAAACAGACCACTGGAGACTGGAACACACAGCCAATGATAAGATTAGAGAAAGATCTGACTTTTTTCAGGGACTGGTTGAGGATAACACGCTAAAGAAAAACCAGGAACAAATCTCTTTACTCTTTTATACAAAATATGTTGTCTCTCACACAATTGTGGCCTACAAAGGTAGAATTATGACCACGTTGATGCTACGTTGATCTTAATAAAAACACATTTAATTCTTTACAACCTAATAAAGTCATACACGTCTTATATTGGTGCCTAAAGCAAGTATACATTTTATTTTTATATTTTTCACAACAAATGCAAGAGATTTGGTCTATCTACTGTATATCTAACTATCTAGATCTATCTAACCCAACATAGCAAAGATAATAGTGATCTTGCCAAGCAAAATGAACATTATCATCACGTTGCAAGGACTGTGAAAAGATTGGGCACAAAAAATAACCCTTTGCTACCAGAGCAAAAATAGCATAAAATAATAATGTTCTTGATAACAAGGGTGGCTTCTGAGTGCATAGTCTAGTATGCAGAAAGCCCATTACATGTAATGTGGCATGGCATGAAGAGGCTGCTGTTCTTCTCTTTACTTTTAGCACATTTGTGTAACATTTAATGGTCTGCATACAACGTACACCCAACAAAGGGTTTCAGTGGGGCTATAGTGTCACACACCATCACACTTTTCACTAGTAGAACGTTCACCTCAAGCAAAACAGAGAATTTTAAGGCAAATGTTTCATTTAAAGTCAGATGTGGGATGTTCCTACTTGATATAACTAACTTCCAAGAATAAAAGCATTCCATCACCCGATGACAGTCGATTAAATGAAATGAAAACTAAAATGAAAGTGTTAACTTTTGTTCAACTGTCAAACAGAATCTCCTAACAATGAAATTGCAGATGATAAAAAATGCTGCATGATGCTGTCAATTGTTTTGCAGGTGAAAAATAATCATAAGAATTACAATTTGCATTGTTTCATTTGGAAAGGTAAAGGTTTTATCAGTAACAGTGTATTTTTCTCTGGGTCATAAACAGTATTATTTTGGTATTATTTACACACTACTATATTATTTCATAATAATTTGAACTAGCTTTTCTGCAATTTTTCTGCTGTGCTTTTGTCATTTTTATTGATTTGTTGAGACATGAGACACTGTGTATATATATATATATATATATATATATATATATATATATATATATGTGTGTATATATCTTTGATTTATATATTTAAATAGGTTTCAGCTCACCACACTCTTAGTACGAGGCGTATAAAACCAGCTTGTTTCGTCAAAACCACTGTAGCAAGTCAGGAGTTGGAATTGCGAGTATTGAAAACGATCAGGATAGAGTGTTTTAGCATCTATTTCGTCCCCTCGCTTTTCCAGCATTTTTCAAATATTGCCAGTAGGTGGAGTCAGGCTCTGACCAGGGGTTTAGTTACCCTTTAAATATACATTCGTAAACACACCCCTTTACTACATGCCATAGTGAATTTTAGTAGACAAGTAGGGGTTAAGTACGCACTGTCCCAACAAACTCCAACAATCAGATTATTAAACTGTTTGAATGTATTAGTGCACTGGTGAACTATGCTCTATATTAAAGAGATACTTTATTTCAAAGACATTATTTTCCCTGGGTTATGATCAAAAGAAACGCAAGAATGAGCAGTTGCAAGACTCACGGGTTGCCAAAACATAGTTGAGATGTTGGCGCGCACCTCTTCTGTAGCCCAATTAAATTGTGATGATGTAGCTAGCAGACAGGGTTTAAGCCTGACATGAAGTGTTCATGTAGACTGATTGTGTCTGCAACAGATTGACTATGGGCTTCACCGCAGAGGTGATTAAGATAGAGGAGAGAGATTTATGGCCTGCTTCTCCTAAGAGAAGGTAATTGAAATCATTCCCATCGCCAGAGCTCTCTTCTCTCCTTCTCCCCAGGTCAATGCCGACTAAGAGTCGTCAGCTCTAGTGCTGTTTACCACATCGAGATCTGCTTCACCTTGCTTTCACATTGCCGCCCCGTGTGCTTGCGTGTGCACATAAGCTCTTTATTTCTAAGGGCGATGGAGGCTGTTATCAGTATCTACCGCTCCTGTAATTAAGACATTAGGTTTTCCAGCACAACTCAGCGCATTACCGGGGAAGAAAAAGGGGCGCTCATGAGACGACGAAGAAGAGGAGCGCCTGATGGTTTATCTCAAGGGCTAATTAAAAATGGACAGAATCTTTCATTTTCCTCTCCTCTGCATCTCGGACGGCTGGCGACCCTGCGGCTGCCGCAGATTTTGCTGACTTTCTGAGCTCCAACGTCGCGCAAATAACTTCTCCGGCTGACCTAGAAGGGTTGAGAATGCGAAAAACAGAATATTTAAACTCTTGGCAGAACTTCAAACGATCGCAGAGATTTTGAAGAGAACCACTATGGGTGACTTCCTCAGTTAGTGCCATCACTCATCAAAATGGTTTCTCTTTTTTCGCCCCTCTCATATCAAGGCCGTCGCTTCACAATGTCGGTCTCGTGTGTAATCGAGCTGAGGAACTATATAATGGCGTATTTGCATTACAAAGCACGCTGCTAGCATTGGTGCAGTAGCGGAGAGGAGTGTGTCATATGGGGTTTCGAAACAGTCCAGCGGTGCATTAGCTATCAAAGATCTCTGTGATCACTGCCATTCTCTGAAGCAATCCCCCTGTTGTTCAAGTGTAGACAGAAAAGAGAGTCGGAGATAAACAAGAAATACATGATGCAATTTCAGCCATCTGGACACCCGCACTCACAACCCTAGATTAACAGAAGACTTAGCTCAGTTCTGGCTTTGAGCTGAAAGAGGCGTTCAACCGGCTCGTTTTGTGCTGAAAATAAACACCAATTAAGGAAAATTTTCTTTTTTGGTATGTTATTTATGTGTTTGTCTCCCATTAAGGGGATTAGGATATGGCAATACAGTGGCTGAAAATGAAAGCAATTCTGTCTTTTTTTTTTTTTTTTTTCTTCCAGAGCAGAGAGCTGAGCAAGTTCGGGTCCAAAACTGGATGTGAGAAGACCCAAATTTGTATTATTTGTTTTGTGCATTTAAAAAATATTTTTATATATAATTCTATGACAATGTTATTATCCCCTTCTTTGTTCTCTGTCAGTCTGCGCTTCTGTGTAAATGACCAAACTATACATTGCGTGCAGCAGTGGCGTACCAACAGTCCATAACGCACTCAGCAAAACCCCCAAAGTATTCTAGAGGATGAGTGCTGGGATTTGCTTAATATTAACATTAATGCAAATTTCCTCGTTGTCATTTGAGGTGCAACATAAATCTTGTGAGTTTAATAACTTGAAATTGCTCGATGCAACAAAAAAATTGTGTACTGTTCTACTATCTAAATACACTAATCAACTAAATTAAATTAAAAAACAATATATTTTCATGTTTTTCTTCAAACAAAACAATTTGGGAAAATCCATGGAAGACATATTCCAATAAAAGGGAACAGCTTTAAATCCCCCCTCTGCAAATCAGTTGAGCCGATATGTTTAATGTCAAACATTAGGCTGTATCAAAAGGTAACTTCGCCTCCGCTGCCATGATGGGTCCATATATAAACAAACTGCTTCGGTGTGTCTCATATACGTCATCATCGTCTTGCTGCTCCCTCCCCGTTCTGTGATTGGTTCCCTATCTCAGGCGAAAATTTGGTTCATGGTGTCCAGGCTGCCTAGCAGCATGAATAAAATCGTGCTGCGGCAAGGCAGCATGGGGAAACCCAGGCTAGGGAAAGTCACCATTCTCTCCAGAGGTTATTGAACCATTCAAATGATTTCTAAACAGTTTTATTAAGTTGAAATAGTTGCCAAGTGCCCCTTTTAAAGGACCAGATGATTGTTCTCATCTACAAAAAAGGTAAAGATGGGCATACCTGCCATTGTGTTTTATTGTTGTCATATCAGGTTAAAAAGTCCTCACTTCCCATTGGCATGTAGGCAAGTGTAGATGTAGCTTACATTCAGCTCCAGTCAGGTTTAAAACAAAATTTCACTTTGTCAGACAGACTACTAAGGTCCCATTTTATCGGGTGGGTTTCAGGTCGGGTTTTTGTTTTTGTTTTTTGATGCATATCTGGTTCACCTAAAAAGTGATTCAGGTCAATTCGGGTTGGGCAAAAATTACAACCTAAGAAGTTCTCAGTGTCATTTAGGTCTGCGCGATATGAAAATTAAATGCATATTTAGGTCTGCGCGATATGAAAATTAAATGCATATTGTGATACGGCATTAGTACAATTGTCAAATCTCGCAGGCTGTGTTTTAATTAAATATATGCACTACTGGTTTCAGAGTGAAGCAGCTTCTGACTGCAGGCGTGTAAATGAACACACATTCAAAAACCAGCAGAGCATGTTTTTATTTTGAGTTGGTTTGTGGAAAAAGCAAACCCGATTATGAACACTCAAAAATTTCCCAAATTGCTCAGTCCCACGAGGATTTTGTATTCAGAGTTAAAGTAAGATTTCTTCTTTTTTTAAAGTTTATATTTGTTTATGCAGATGCACCAAAACAAATCACCCCACTCATTCTAGAATGATTCTATGTCATGATTATGCAAGGCCAATTCTTAAAATGTCTGACACAGTTTTAAAATGAAAACACTCAGCTTGATTCAAAATAGCTGCCTGCAACTTTACAGCTATAATGTATGTGATGCTCAGGACATCTTATTCATTCAACACACTAAACCACAGCTGTGTTATTCTGGCTCATGGCCCAGACTGAAAAACAACAATTTTTACACCAAACAGTGACAATTTGACTGTATTTGCAGCTGTAGTCATTAATCAGTTACAGCTTCTGTTGGTTTTACTGGAATGGATACTTTATGATCAATCAAATGATGAATTAGGTATTTGGTAATCGATCAGTCCGTTAGACAAAGGAAACTGAATATTCATACTGCTTACAGTGCTATGCACAAAGAAACTATAAACAAAACTATTCAACTTCAACAAGTGGGCCAAAAGAAAAAGTCTTTGGGGCGTGGGGGCCGAGACAGAATATTTTGTCAATGAAAAGCCGCAATCTGCAGAAAACGTTCCTGCAATGTGTTTGTTTACAACATAAATTAAATGAATAGCTTCCATTGTCACCTAGCAGGGAATTCAGAAAAACACATTTACAAAATCAGCCAAAAAATGCTTTTAAAATTGCTCCATAACATAGCGAGTCAGAATCGTGGAAAAATATGCTATTAGCCATAAAAAAGAAGCAAACAGGGTTATAAAGCAGAAGGACTCACAAAATAATGCTTCAGTAGGTGTATAACTTTATAGAGGTGGACTCGGGTCATTTGGCCATTTAGTCGGCCATTTAGTTTCTTTGCCTCGGAGAATAAGATAACGCTGGAAACATCACGTGTCCGTGAATACTTCAAACTGGAAGCTGAATAAATGAAGCCAAAGAGTAAAAAAGTGGGCAAAAAATTAGGAAATGTGAAAAACAAATAAATGGAATAGATGCCCTCTAAACTAAAACAAGTATGATTGTCATATCCGTAATTACATCTATCTTCTGCCATTGTCATTTATTTCCCACCAGCTTTGCTTGCCCACTCAAAGAGTCTCTCAATAAACCTTGTCAATGAACCTTACGCATATTATTGAGAAACATTGCACTTAACAAGACTCCAGAGGCTTTGAATTATTATTATTAATTATTCAAATTTTAATTAAAGAATTATTATTAAAGTACCATGAGAGATTGCAGACATTTTGGCATTCATTCCTGGCAACTTACTCTATTTAGTACACTCTTGTTCACACACATACACACACAAAGAGAGAGAGTGAGAGAGAAAGACACAGAGAGACAAACACATCGAAGTGTCGACTGATTGGGATCACGCTTAGAGAGCCTGTCATCGTCGAGTACTATTAAAACGAGCCAATGTAATTGACGTACGTGAAAAGCATTACACACTCCGCCCCTGTGGCACGGGTATAAATACGGAAGATACGGAAGTGGATGCATGCACTAGTTGTCTTTCGGAGCCGATCGTTTGATGTCTCTGAAGAGTGATGTTGTTCTTGTCCATTCCGTCGGGCAGAGCTTACAAAGCCTATGGGCAAGCCGCCGCCTCTTGCATGCCATGGCGCTGCTAAAGGTCTATCAGTAGACCTAGTGTTAGAACCTCAGCAGATAGCAAGTCCCGTTAAGTCCCGTCACCACTATCGAAGATGCAGTCCTGTCACTACTATTGCTGGACCACCACTGACTTCGAGTTACGAAAACTGTCTCGTTTAAATAGTACTCGAAGATGGCTCTCTGAGCATGATCCCAACCAGCCGACACGTCAACTCCGTCTCCGTTCCCTAGCTAGCTCCTTCGGGGAATGAGGGTTACATACGTAACCGGGACGTTTTTCTTGCTGCCTGAGGGATTGTCAACAGGTAAGCTCTGCCCTAATAAACCACTGATGTCACATCTGTTATTTTATGTGTGCATAATTTCTTTTTAATTATGAATCCTATGAGCTATCATTTTATTTCTGTTAATGAGCTTGATTGCCTTCCCTGTGACATTGAACTGTTGACGCCACCCAGACTCAGTTCCATCACCCTCAGTGTTTGCAGAACACAATCTCCAATGGATTAAACGCACATGCCTTCACAGTGTAATAGCATAAATCGCACAAACGTATTTGCATACTCATTACACCAAATTCAAGGAGTGGGAGGGCAAGAATAATTGTCTAAATGAAATTGCCGTGGTTGTATTGTGTGTTCCTTTCTTTTGATATTCGGTTTTATGCTGACACGTCAACCTGTATAGATTCTCCCATACATTTTACACATTACATTTCATTTTACACGTGAGAACAACAAAAAAATACTCATCTATTCAGAGTTTAGAGTTTGAGGTAAAAATCGAATGTCTGCTCTTGCGTTAATAAATTAGTTTAATTAATTATTGTTAATAATGCATTATTGTTAATAATAATAATAATGATACAATGTAATAAGTGATGTTGACAACTTTAAAAAGTGAGAAAACCCACTGCCTTAAAATTATTAAGTAAATACATTTTTAATAATATATCATTCTACAAATTCCATATCACAGGGCTTAAAGTGAAAAAAATTCTTCTGACTGAAATTTTTTTCAGGCCAAGTCATATTCCTGTAACTTTATTTAAATTGTCGAGACCAAACAGCGTTTTAAGGGGAGATGTTTAAAACCGATCTAATATTGCCAGTTTACGTAATTTAAAAGCCATTTTAATCTATGAAAAACATTTACTTATCTTGACAAATAATCAACCATATACATAACTTTTCAGTGCATGTTATTTATCTTATGAGACCAAACAATGCTAAACTATATTAATATATAGTTTGTGCCTTGGCAAATCGTTTTGGCTGAGGGCAAAGTGAAGTTCTATAACTTTATTATGTAGGCTATTTAACTTTGTAGCCTATTAGAGAGCTGACTTATGTTTAACTGAATAGTTTGCTTTATTTCTCATTGTATAGCTTATTATAGCCTACCTATTAAGCTACTTATACTTTTGAACAGGATATTATCATTAAAACTGACATATCATTTACATGTGTTTCATAATGTAATATTTAGACAAAAGCTTCTTATTCAGCTATGTTTAATTAAATAAATTACTCTGATTTACTGCTCAAATTGAGTAGCTTGTAGATTGACAAATTACAGTTTCACACTGAACACTGAACTGTTGGACATGTTCATTTTACTTTCTTGTCATTTTTGACTATCAAAACCGATTGAAGTGTTAGATGCTAATGACAGGAAATGCTACATGCTGAGAGCAGTGTAGCTGGGAGAAACAGCATGGAGTTTGTCTGACCTGTGATCCCTAAACAGGCAACATCGCAAAAGAGGTGAACAGCTGGGTAGCGTCACGTGAGAAAGTAAGAAATTGCTCCTCCTGTGACCCCAGTGCCAGTTTATGCAAATCCGAGCGGACGGCTACCACCGCGCAGAGTTAATGAGAGAGAGATGGAGAGAAGGTGAGCAAATTAAAACAATCTCTTCCAGGGTTCATATTCCAGCGCCATATGTTCCTGGAGCTAGCGAACAATCCGCAACAGTTCAAATTGCTGTGACCTATCACCGTGTCACAAACCGTTGTCGTCTCAGCACTAGCATAACAGCCAAATGTGCATCATTTAGAAACCGCTTTTCGACATAATTGGATGCGGCACAAGGAAATGGCATGCATTTCGAAACAGAATGCTCTTCGACAGGGGCATTGTTGCTGCCATGTTCTTTATCAGCTGTCAGGTTCAAAGTAACAATAGAGCTTTAACATTACAATCTCAGTTGATGATCTCAAAAAGATAAAATGCAATCATTTTCCCACTCTAATCTACTTGAACAGACTTCCGCTGAGGTCCCGACTGTTGACAGAGGCACGAAGCTTTATGCATTTTTAAGTTTCCTCAATAGGCCTGGCGCAGATAAACAGCACTTTTAAAAGAAAAAAAAATCATAATTGTTTATCTGCCTGATATTCCTGACCCTCTCTGACAGAACGCAGCACGGCGGATTGAAAAGTCTGATTTTGTTATTGAATTGTAGATGAGGGGGATGGAAAAAACAATTTAACATCAATTTTAGGTGAATGAAAAACATGCAAATAACATGACATAATGGAAAAGGCTTTATCGCATAGAATGAGGGTCTGATGATAGGGAATCACTCAGACAGATAATTGCATTGGCTGCTATCTTTTCCTAGAGTCACGTGTCAACACACTGCCATAGTACTTTAGGAGAACTGTTTAACCAGGAAAGATGCTGTTTCACACTGTTGTTGTTCATACAGGGACATTTTCAGACGTGAAAACTAAAGTTTATCTTCTATGCTAAGAGATGCCAATTGGAGTCATTGCACTTTTTGTTTTCGCCACCATTTTGTGATGTTTGCCAAATTGTGCATGCCGCTTGAGGTTAAAGTTCACCCAAAAATTAAAATTCTGTCAGTATTTACTCACCCTCGTGTTGTTCCAACCCCGTAAGACCTTCGTTCATCTTCGGAACACAAATTAAGATATTTTTGATGAAATCTGAGAGCTGGATCACTCTTGCATACTAGTCCATAGGCTTCTTCAGGGATTGAAACTTGCTGGCCTTGAAAAGTTATTAAAGACATCGTTAAAATAGTCCAAGTGACAACAGGGGCTCAATCTTAAGTTTATCAAATGACGATAAAACTGCGCGCTCAAAAAACAACAAAAATAACGACTTTATTTCAACTATTCATTTACTTCTCTCTCTGCCTCGAGTCAGGTTACTAGTTTAATAGCGTTAGCTTCTGTTATTGTACGTCACACGCATCACACACATGACCAGCGTCGGCCAATAGTAAGCCTACATGTGACGTCGCTCTACGCTATCACACTACGTTAACTGACTAGACTAGAGGCTTTTAGAGAAGGAAGTGGATAGTTGAAATAAAGTCGTTATTTTTGTTTGTTTTTGCGCACAAAAAGTATTTTCGTCGCTTGGTAAAGTTAAGGTTGAGCCACTGAAGTCACTTGGACTATTTTAACGATGTATTTAATAGCTTTTCGAGGACGGCAAGTTTCAGTTCCTCAAGAAACCTATGGACTTGTATGCAGGACTGATTCAGCTCTCAGGTTTAATCAAAAATATCTTAATTCGTGTTGCGAAGATGAACGAAGGTCTTACGGGGTTGGAACAACATGAGGGTGAGTAAATACTGACAGAATTTTCATTTTTAGGTGAACTAACCCTTTAAATAACACGGCAAATAATTTGTAGGATTTGTTGCTAGAAGTGACAACTTTAATCAACACTCATCTACCACTAATAAGCAAGTATTTCATTAGGCAATTATCCAGTTTGACGAGTTCACTGAAAGTGAAACTCACCGCAAGTAAATATATCACAGTCGTGTGACATTTTAAGAAAAACACGTCAAAAATAATCTGCACAAAAAAGCTGTTTAACCAGATAAAGTTTAGGATGGTGGTCGAGAAAGCTCAACTCGCTGCAACTGAAGAAAAAAAAATGCATGAAAATAGAAAGCTCTAAATACTCACGACACCACCCATACACCACATACAGAGATTACATTTTTATGACATAAAACTTGAATAGAATATATAAAATGTTTTAACTATATGTTCAATGTCATCCGAATACAAATGAGAAAACTAACAATAAGCTGAAAACTATAATAAATAAATAAAAAAGATGAAGAACATGAAGGAAAGATATTTATCTTTCATCTGTTACACTGTACAAAATGTTTCATGTTATGTTTAAATTTTCATAAAGAAAGTTTCATAAGGAATGTTAGGTAATGTAGGGTCCAAAGTTTTAAAGTTGAGACAGATAAATACACGCATATTTTAAAATGCTTTTTGTAAAGTAAAAATAAAAATGTATTATCAACCATTAACAGCATTATATTTTTGTCATAAGAACAGCTATTCAGCTGATGGGCACCATGCTGCGTTGTCTTGGGAACATCCCAGGTTAAAATAATGAGGAATCACATTGTCTTTAATTGCTCCTTCATCAAGTGTGTTCCACACAGCTACATAATGGCACACTGGTGCCCTGCTCACTCCAAAGTCCCACTTCAAGGGCTCTACCATCTGCCCTTCGAAAGGAGTAGGGCATAGGGAAGCTCACAAGCAAAAAGCACGTCCCAGCCGGGTTCATCACTTATTTGGTTCCTCTGGAAACATTTCCGTTGTGGTCTGTGTTATTTGCAGCACGTTTCTTGATTGTGTTGTGAACTTTTGCAGCACGTTTCTGGATTTGGAGCACATGTGTTGTGAAACTGATGATGATGGGTTTTTTTTTAAAATTCGCAGGTGTTTTTTTTTCTATTTGCATCTATTTGCAGCTCGTTGAGCTCTCTTGGCCACCGTAGTTTAATGGCATCAAAAGAGCAAAGAGAAAAAGACGAATGAAAAATATATGCATTTAAACAAAGCACTTTGCAGATAATTTGGGGGAGAAAATTGATGAATGGATGTGGATGCGATATTACACACATTTGGTTTCACTTTATTTTGATGGTCCCTTTAACACATTCTGTTGATAAGTTGAATAAGTCACATTGTACATGTCTACTAACTCTCATTGTGTTAGTAATAAAGTATTCTCGTGAGTGTATAATATGCCATTGAAAATACATACGGGTAAGGGGTTCTACTGTAATGTCAGTCGCCATGTTGCCCCTCCATCTTGAAAGTACATTAGCCAAAGAGGGTCATACCCGTTAATTCAAGCTTCGCCTTTCACGTTTACGTTTGAGTTAAGACTCATGGACGAGGTCGAACTGGAAGCCATGTTAATCTTGGACTACATTGGCCACCGTGGAGTTAAAAGAAATCGGAATTGAGAGGAACAGAAATTAATATTCACTGGATGGTCATTTACCTTTTCACTGCTAGATGGGGTTAAAAATCACACAGTGTAGCTTTAACAAAAAATACAAATATTTTTCAATAAGAACAACATTCGAAATGAAACTGAAGTTCTTTTAATAAATAACTCTATTAAAAAGTGCAGGTGTTTATGTTTCTCTTTGCAATGCATTTTGCCTGAGGGCAAAAACACATTGTGCAACTGATGGTTCACAGACCCTGACTGCAACATTTCCTAGAGGACCTGTAGTGGACGGAATATGATTCAAATTCAAGTTTAGATCTTGTAGTATGGCCTGGGAGTTGCTGTGACAGTGTGTCTAAAAAGATTTACACATTGGATGGTAGGTCAGAACCTGAGAAAAAAAATTTCTGTACTTCTCTGACAACTCTCCAAGCTGTTATATCAGACAGTGGCAGAATTGATGAGTTCTCTTAAAAGGTACATGGGCAGTACATGCCCCTGGAGACCACAAAAAACAGAGATGCTTCAGGAATACAGTAAACTCGTGACTAGCCCTATAGTGGACTGCAAACTGGTTCAGATGGAAATTGATAATGACACCGAATGAAATTCTACACACAGGACAGGTCACCCACTCTTCTGTTGAACACAAAAGAAGATGTTTTGAAGACTGTTGGTAATAAAACAGTTGACGGCCATTGTCTTCCATAGCAAGAAAAAATAATGGGAGAATAAAGTCAATTGGAACCACCAACTGTCTGGTTTCCAACATTCTTTAAAATATCATCTTTTGTGTTTAAAAGAAGAAAGAAACACATAAAGGTTTGGAACAACATGAGGGTGAGTAAATTGTAAATAATTTTTGGGTGAGCCATCCCTTGGCAGTCATTCAGGAAAAGTTAAACTAAATAAACATGCCCTGCTTAGCTTTCACAGTCTATGTAGTGAATGTAGAGCATTTCCTTTTTCTAAAATACATGATGTGTCTTCTGATTAAAAATAGGTACTTTCCATTTTAGACTTTTAAATTACTATTTTAAAAAATCCACCAAAACCCTTGAAAAGACGGGAAGTAGACTGATTGGTGCAAAAAAAGAGGCTGTTAATAATATCCTGTGTATATAATAATGTTTTGTATTTTAAGGGGTTGTGATACATGGATTTTTTCTATTTCACATGCATTTCCTATTTTAGTTATATTTGAACACTAAGATGACGAGTGTGACTATTTTTAAGACCATGTAGCCTTTTTGAAAAAATGTCCAGTATATTTTTGGCCATGATCACATAGTAATCATAAGTATCATAAGTTAAAAATGATAAAAAATTTGCAACTTAAAAAGATGCATAGAGTCAAAGGAGTAGTTCTAAAAAAACTGATAATTTACTCACCCCCATGTCATCTAAGATGTCCATGTCTGTCTTCAGTCGAAATGAAATTAAGGTTTTTGATGAAAACATGGATTTTCTCAATATAATAGACTTGAATGGGAACCAAACAGTTCAAGGTCCAAATGGGTCATAACAAAAATAAATAAAACAGTTAAAGTTTTATAAGCACAAATGCTCACCTTGCTCTGTTCTGTGATGAGCGTTCATGACTCTGTTCAAACTCGTTCATCAAAATGAACAAATATTTTTTTGAGTCATGACTCGATGGGTCCTAGATAAGACCCTTATTCATCGTCTGGTGTCATTTAAAGCCCATTGGACAGTTTGCACTGAAACTCTCATTTGGACCTTGAACCGTTTGGTTCCATTATATGGAGAAAATCCTGGAATGTTTATCAAAAACCTTAATTTCTTTTCGACTGAAGAAAGAAAGATCTTGGATGACATGGGGGTGAGTAAATTATCAGCAAAAGTTCTTCTAAAAGTGAACTACTCCTTTAAATTACTTTGGATGCTAAAAACGTCCTCCAAAACTTTGAAGACTTACAAACAAAGTCTGTAAGAGACATGTTATGTTGTAAAACATTCAGAGACATCACTGTTCATCTTTCAAGCCAGTGAAAATGCAGGCCGGTTTCTGAAAGAGGCCCACAGATCAACACCAGCAACGTTTTGAAGGAAAAGTGTAACACTACACATAGTAACAAAATTGTTAATAGGCTTTTTCAGTCTCACTTTCTCCCCTTACTCTGAAAGAAAGGTCACCAAACAGCAATACACCAAAGCCTAAGGAGCTACACAGAATTATTACTGAACATAATGTTAGCGATTTAGCGAGCAGTGCATGAATGAAGAAAAAAGAGCATTTCCAATGCTCTTGGAAAGATACCACAATGTTCACATTAATTGTCTCTTTCTCTGTATTCTGCGGAAGAGCTTCACAGTGACAGTAGGTCAGAGTTGTGCCGAGTGCTCCGACAATAAGAGAAGTGGGTGTGCCACAAAATAATGCTTTATGTGGGTGGTGGGATGCAATTACCCAGAGTGCATCTCTCAAATGTGTCATCTCATCAACAATGTGTGTCTACCTTGATAATCACAAGCTTAGGCTTTAGTGCATCTTAAATTGTGCTCTGTAACCTCGCGGCAGCTAAATGTTGGCAAGTCTCAGAAACGAACAACAACGCACCAACACAGTTTTCTTTCAGCCCATGTGCTATATTAATTCATCCACACAAAACATCAGCTCAAACTACTGGCTGTCTCGTGCCTGTGTTAAAATTAGGGCAGAGAGTAGAGGTCACTAGTAAAATAATGCATTTTTGTCCAGAGATTAACATTCAGCCTTGACGTTTCCCAGAACTGGTGGCACTTCATACTATTTCCCCCCATTGGGCCAATCATCTGAAATCATGTCATGATTGCAGAGATAATTATTTTAATGGCCAAATGACTCAGAATGCCCACAGCAGCGAAGTACTAATGCATTTGGACACTAAAATGCAAAACGTAAAAAGGAACGAGTATGGAAAGAAAGAAGCCATGTTCTCAACACCTTGCTGTTGAAAATGAAATCTCAGCCCCTGTCATCCTTCAGGCTGGAAATGATGCACTCCCTTCCCAGAAATGGCATGAATAGAGGTGAACGCTCCCTAAAACTTGCAACCAGTCTCCATTTCAGGCTACTCTTCCTGCAGTGGGCCAAGACCGTGAAGGTTAAAAGGCTCTTCGCAGAAAAAGAGAGGAGGAGAGAGAGCGAATGGCGGGAGGGAAGGGGGCAGAGTGAATGTGAGCCACAGCAGGAGGATTTGGGGCTTTGTTGAGGCAGCCCAGGGCACGGCTGGTACCAGCTGGGTCTGACTCATCTTTACTGGGGAAAAAAAGAAGCATTCAGTTCTGTTCGGCCTGCATTCCCCTTAAATGGAGATCATGCGGGATGTAACGGGAAAGCGAGAGAGTCTATCTGCAATGAAAGTGCAGTAAACTCTCAGCTACTGCCATGAAAAAGGAAGTGACAGATCAGTCATTAAACTGTGGTCCGACAAAGATTGAAAATGGTCAGTTAAAAAAACACCAATAATAAAAAAATAATGCATACAAATATTAAATATATTCAATTATGACAAAACACAACTTATAACAATGAATTAACTAACTGTGTTAAAGGTATATACATAATGAATATTCCGATGCTTCCATGTAATATAAATTATTATTATTATAAATGATTATTGTTAAAATATATTATAACAATAAATGAATGCATAAATATCAAATATACATAAATGTATTATTTGACCAAATGCAGCAACAAGAACAAACTGACAAATCAATAACAACTGTGTTAAATAAAATTGTGTCAAGTTGCAAATTTAATTATTTTTAATATTTAATTAATTTATTAATATTTAATATTTGTATTAATTTTAAATATGTAATACTTATTTATAATATATATTTAAATATGTATTAGAAAATTTGTATAATATATAGACATTTAACAAATATCACCAACATGAAATTGATAAACAAATGATCCCATAATAATAAATTAACTAATTGTGTTAATGTTATCATATTAATAGTAATATTACAATATTATTCATATATATATATATATTGGTTCATTTAGATTCATAGCTAAAATTAGCAGTATAATTCGTTATTTGTATATAAAAAAGAAAAAAGAAATTATCCAAAATTACAGATTAGTGAAAGTGAGTCCAGGTATATAATCTAAGGATTTGTATATAATTTGTAACTAGGTAGTTGGGGTTGTTAGATCTAGATGATCAAGTGGGGCATCACCTGGAAAAAAGTATGAGAACCACATTTCTAAATTTACAAAGTGAAAGTGACATGACAGCCAAATGGTAACCCATACTCTGAATTTGTCCTCTGCATTTAACCCATCCAAGTTAGTGCATATACATTCGTAGCAGTGAGTAATGAACACACACGCACACATCATGGACACAGTGGGCAGCTATTTGAGAATCAAACCCTAACCTTCGGGTTACTGACTCTCTAACCATTAGGCCCCGATGTAAACCCCAGTGTACCCTAAGAAATGGACATGCAGTAAGTGGGATGTGAACTGCTCTTGGTATGGTGCTCCATTACTATAATGTTACTTTAATATCAAAGTGTAACTCTTTGGCGCTGTGTGACTAATACCACGCTGTTAAGTCTTGGTTGGTAGCCAAGATTCAACGATTTCCCCGTTAATGGCCATTTTGCTGTCGTTGGGTCTTCAAACATGTTGCGTAAAAGATAAACACTTTAAAAGCCATGTTTAATACTGAGTGTAAAAAGCCCCTACTGATGCTGGCATCATTTGCATCCTTCCACCCTGACGGCCCTCCATGTGTTCATTATCAGATTGCCTGCCAGCACCGGAACACCTTAAATGATCTATGATTGCTCCTCATATGAATCACAGGAACATTTCCGAGCCGACATATATCCATAGTCACCCATCTACATTAATGCATGTGTCTCAACCTGGAGCTGTGAAGCCACCCGGCGAGATCATTAGTGTGCCTCCAGCAGCGCTCATCAGAAGCTATCAGTAAGCCTCGAGTGAGGGAATAACACATTCATATTCAGTGTCATGGACATTCACTATCCAGGGGTGTAAGATGTACCACCTAATTAAACTTAAGTTGAAGTATGAATACGGGGTCAGAATTTGACTTCATTAAAAGTCAAAACTACCCAGTCAAAAAAAAAACTTTTGTAATTTGTACTCAAGCATTTAAAAGTAAACTCTTTATTTGCATTTCAAATTGACTAATGCAATCCAGACACTGCATTTTCTTCCTCGCATAACATCTGAGGATTTAGGATGCACTTGTTAAGCCAAGACACTATACAGGCAAAAATAGGTTGTTGTTTTTTCAATTTTAGGATTTCTCTCAGATAGATTGGCATGGTAATGGAGTTGGCAATGTAAACGTATGTGGTCTTGGCGGAATAGCTCTGATACGATGATGCTACTGTTGATTATTCCTACTTGTGAAGAGCATGTAAGCTGCTGTGAGCATGTAAGGCATGCGGCTGCTGTACATTTAAAGGTAACACTTTATAATAACTGTACGCTGTTAATCATTAGCTATGCATTAGTAAACAGTAAATTCAGTTAATTCAATTAATAAGTTTATAAATACAGCCATAAATGCTTTATTCTTGATTTTTTTTAAAAAAAATAATTGTATTATTTAATAATTGTATTATCATATTTTATTATCAATTTATTATTTCTAAATGAAGTATTGCATTATTTACAGTTATTTAGGAGTTGTAGCTTATAAGATCATATAAATGATTAATAAATGATTTAAATGTGCATTCATACATCTTAAATATTACGTTCTGTATCACTGTTTTTTTTTTGTTAAAGACTTCATTTGGCATGTTGTTCCAACCCCCAAAGACATTCATTTATCTTCAGAACACAAATTAAGATATTTTCGATTAAATCTGAGAGCTGGATCACTCCTCAGTAGGCTTTTTAAGGGATCGAAACTGGCCAGCCCAAAAGTTATGAAAGACATCGTTAAAATAGTCAGAGTGACTCAGTTTCTCAATCTTAAGTTTATCAAGCGACGAGAATACTTTTTGAGTGCAAAAAGCAAACAAAAATAACTTCGACATTGTTTAGGAATATATATATATATATATATGCAAGGATGATAGGTCATGACCAGGGCAATAAGTACTTTGTCTTATTGATTGAAAAGGTCAGTATTCATTTACATGGAATAACATTCTTAAGGGAAAAATGGTGTGAAGAGTGTTCAAGCCAAGTATGTATTACCAAAAATAATACTTCAGTAATGAATTACAATTACTCAAGTAGCCTACTTCACTGGCCCTCCTCTCCTTGAAGAGACATTTCTGAGATTTCAAGCTCCTGCAACACCATGTAGTTTAAGATGGAAGGAGAAAAGGTGGTAGGCAGATATTCCAGGACACAACTGAGGCTTGTGTGTGAGTGGCAATATCTGGAGGGCAGGAAGGACAAATTACGGCAAAATCATTTCGTCAAGATGCTGGAGTCTCTTGATACACTCACAGGGGTTGTATTTGATTAAGGGAACATGATGGTAACCTACAGTGGCCTGGCTATTTTGGGAATTACAGACCACAGTAAGACATAAGCCAAATGAAGTCTTTGCTGAAAAAAAAACAGTACATTTTGCCAGCAGAAGGTCAAGTTTGTTATTACAGATTAGATTTTCTCTGTGCGATACCTGTGAAAGACCCATGACCTATTACGGGACACAGCATAGGTTGACTGTTCAACAACATGATGGCAATGTAGTCTCATACTGAGCCATACCACTGTTATTACTACAACATGATTTTTTTTTTTTTAAATAAAACATTATTTAATAAATCTACTTGAATTATTCTTAAATCATTTCATTATTGCAAGATTAAATGTGCAATGTATTTAGTGTGTCATCTTGTGGAGCCATCCATTTGTTCAGGATCAGTGCTGATTCACTTAATGTACTTTTATTCAATAAACTAAGGGTGCATCTCATTCAGCTCCCTAGTTCAGGGCACTGATCAGGGAGTAGGCCATTTTAAGAGCCACCTCAATTGCCGAATCCAGTGAACTGAAACGTTCACTCCCTAAAAAGTCCAGCAAATGCACAGTGAAAACTAAAGCATGAGAGCCAACTCAACACACTTGATGACAAGCAATAGATTTTTTTTTTTTTTTTTTGAAGACAACCGTTATTTAATTAGAATTCAGTATAAGCATACATCAGGCTGGTAGTGAACATAATCTACCATTTATAATTTATTTACGAGTGACATGTTGCACAGATATATACATATATATATATATATATATATATATATATATATATATATATATATCAAACAAAGTATTAATTTAGGCTGCATTTAAAATCTGCATTCAAAAATAATGCCCTAAAAAATATCTGTTCTGCTTTTGTTCATACCAGTGATGTTGTCATATCGCTGAAAATAGAGTCATCAGTGTCCCAATGTGTAGTAAGCAAGGGTCTTTACTGTCCTCATAGTGCCTGAATACATACACAATATTTATCTACCCATAGGAAGCTGACTAAGACGCACCCTAACTAACTTAATTTCATGGAAGGGAAAACCGTTGTTTTATTGTCAATAATAATTTTTAGAGTAATTTTTTAAATCTCTTTTGACTGCCGTTGTGAAGTTGGTTTACTATATGTTTAATCAGAAAAAAAAGGTTTTCCACATATGAGAAAGTAAACAGTCATAATCAGTCAAATTTAATGTTTAGACCACATGTGTTGGACAACTGAAATGGCTTTGTTGTGTGACTGACTGTGCTGAATCTACTCAGAAATGCAATTCCGCAAAATCCTCTTTCTGTCATTCCAAGTCAACATCCTGTGTGCTGTAGCCAATTCAAATCAAATTCACACTCTGAACCAATTTCTAAATCCACCTCGCATTCCAATCAAATCTGTCGTATGATTTTCAAGGGCAGACCACGCAGTTGTTTCTCAATGGCGTATGGGTTAAAACCCAATCTGTCAGCTGTCTGCATTTTCACAGCACAACAAAATTGATGTACAGAGGCAGCCATGTTCCTAAATGGCCGGGAGATGACAGAATGCCAACTAACGCTAACATGCTACATGCTCCTCAATAGCTGCAGAAATGATGTACACTCAAAGTCCTGCAGTCCAATTACTGTCACAGAGGCTCTTCTCAAGACTAATGTGCCCATAGTGGCCCATATCTCTTCTTCTTCTCCCTCACTTTTCCTTCACACACCTAAAGAGGGGGAAGGCTGATTTCATTGAGTCATAATGTGACAGACTGGCGGCTACGGAAGCCTTTAAAAGCCATTATAGGTTAAGGCGCATGCTAAGAGGACAGCACCCAAGAGCCTAATAACATAGGCCTTAGGATGAGAGGCAAGCTGATTGTACCATTAACACTGCCTATTAGCCAGCGCCCTTGACATGGCGCCGTTTAAAGAGGCCTATTGCACGGGATCATGGCACTCCTCAATTGACTGCATTAGCCTCGCCCCAAAGGGACAGGTAGAACCGAAACCGTGCTGAAGGCGGACTGTCATCTATTATTAGCCATCAATTATAACAAGGCCATTGGACCTTCAGAATTCCCGTGCTGATCGCTGTACTGGTCCTTTTCCACAGGCTGAGTGGAGCGGCTATGTGTCAGCCCTTAATTTTAGCCAGTGCCCCATGGGAGCAGACACTGTCACCTCCTTGAATTTCCTGCTGGTTGCTTGGCAGCTATCTTGTTCAGAGATGTAACCTCAGTACTTAGCGGCAGCTAAATGTTATCTCAAACACTAGTGACCTACAGACCCAAAGGAAGGCAATTGAACAATTTATTCTCCCTTATCGGTAACCCTTTAGGGTAACACTTTATGTTATGGTGTCCGCGATACAAACTAATTACTTTATTAATTACTTAGTATACGTTGTAATAATATGTAACTAAATGTAATTAACATAACTAAGTTATGGAACAGCCTGTCCTTACAGATTGTTGTCATTATGCACATGTAATATGCAGCTACTGTTACACAGATGTAACAGGCCGAGTCGGTTACAAAACGTGTTACAGATTTCCTACAGTGTAATTATACAAGAAAGTACTTAGTATTACACATTGTAACAAAAAGTACTTAACTATGTTACTAAGGTCTGGAAAAGCCTGCAGTTACGCATGGTAATTTTGTTATGAAGCAATACATGTATGTTACATAAAATAAAGTGTATCAAGAAGTGTAATTCATGTGTATCTACTCCTTATTCATCTGAATTAACCCACTAGTTCACATCTTCAATACAATCAGTAGCTTCCTAATTACATTAAAATTACAAAATATTACACAGGTTTAAGCTACTTAAAATAAAGTGTATCAAGAAGTGCACTTCATCATACCTGTACCTTAATCTGAATTAACTCACTTGTTCGCAGCTTAAATACATGCTGTAGCTTATTAATTACAATAAAATTACAGAATATTACACAGGTATAAGCTATTTAAAATAAAGTGTATCAAGATTGTACTTAAGTGCACTTTATCTACATACCCTATCCATCTGTACCTTAGTCGCTAGTTTACAGTTTAAATACATGTAATAGTTCCCTAATTACATTAAAATTACAGAATATTGTATTCTTTAATACAGGCCCACTCGGCCTGTTATATATCTGTAACAGTAGCTGTCTATTACATGTGCATAATTACAATCTGTAAGTACAGGCTGTTCGATAACTTGGTTCCGTTAATTACATTTTGTTACAGGTTATTACAACGTCTAATACTAAGTAATTAAGAAATTAGTCATGGAAACCGTAAAATAAAGTGTCACCCTATGTATTATTATTATTTATTTTTTTTAATCATTTTCAACCTTTTGATGAATTCTCGCTAAAAGAGTGCAAACAAAACATTTAGCTTTAGATCACTGCAAACGTATTGTAACTATATATCTTATTGGACTTTTTGAAGATGTCCTGAGTCAAAGCAGGAAACAGACAGGGAGAAACAAAGTGAGAAATGATCCTAAAAAGACAGCGATAAGAAACGGAGGAAGTTTAGAAGAGGGAGAGATAAAGAGAAGAGAGGAGAGAGATCAGATGTTGGATCTTACAGTGCCAGCATGCTGAAACAAAGGGAGAGAGGGAGGCCTTGGGAGAGAGTGGATCCATACAGCCCAGATCAAATGATGCAGATTTGAGACAGAGTGAACTCAAGTGGAGATAAAATGACAACACAAGCTTTTTCCATCGACCTTGGGTATGGAAGCCAGGCCATGAGTGGGCAAAAGGAACTAACGTGTCACATAGTATGTGATAAGACATTTTGAGTGTAATATGACCCCACTCGCAAAGCACTCTGTAGGTCAAAAGTAAGCCAGGCTTGGTTAGGAGTCGAGAACTAATAGTGACAGAGTAAAATGCCCTAAAAATCAGCAGTATCTGGGTTAAATCTCCTTTTTCATAGCACGCATTAACAAGGATTGGCACACACAAACTATATCAGAGGTCGCACACTTCTGGACTAAGAGGTTAAGTGTCTTGCTCAGGGACACATTGGTGTTGAGTCTCTCGCATGTGTCTTGTCCACTGCTCCATCATCACCCCCTCATATAGTGACGCTTTTGCCAATGCGTAGACATCTAACGCACATTAAAACCCTCCGCCGCCAACTAGCGTTTCGGAGCAGTAATGCAGAGCAACCAAGACCTGAACACAGAAGTATAAATGCTCACAACGGTGTCGCCTACGTGCATAGCCTACGCCGTACACTATGGCATACCCTCGATGCGGAAGTATAAATTGGCCTTTTCTCCTATTAAGATTCATTCCATCCTCTCTTGATGGATATTCCAGCAAACCTTTTCCAGATCTGACTAGTTAACTGTTGATAACCAGCCTGTTAGTTACTAAGCAACAACAGTCAAACAAATCCAATTGTTGTCATTTACAAGCAAAGGACAGCTTTTCCTCAAGGAACCAATCTGTTCGATGCCTGAAAAGCAGATTTTTGAGCAGATCGAAAAAGTGTTGCTGGCAGGCATCGCTCTCAAGACTCATGCAGTGTGTAATTAGAGATTGTACTGGCATCAGACTCATGGAGGAACATCTCAAAATTGCAGCCATTGAATGAGACATGATACATTCTGGAGAGCAAGCGGTATGCAAGTATTATTATCCTTATTAGACAGTTATAGTACACAATCACTCTTATATTCTTAAAATAAAATGTGGTCTACCAAAAGCTACTGTCTGCTGATGGATAAAGGTCACCTCCCTGAAATCTGCTCTGTAAGCGAATAGGTGAGTGAGTTTAACTGTTACAGTTTCAGTGAATTTTCTGACCTTTTTAAAACACCCTATCTGCAGCTTTTCAATGTTCACACTCAGAAATCTCAGAATGAATTCAGCAGTTCATTTCCATTCTCTCTTTTTTCAGCATAGTACTCTTGTGTTATAGTTATATACAGTATATATATATATATATATATATATATATATATGTGTGTGTGTGTGTGTGTGTGTGTGTGTGTGTGTGCGTGTGAATATAAAATGCTACAGACTGTTGCAGCAAACTGCTAAAAAAAGGTCTAGACTACATCCAAAACCAGGGGTTTGCCCTTACCTGCTTAAATTAGAGACTTAATTGTCAAATGATAGCTTTCTTTAAAAAATAAGTACTGCACATATCAAGCTCTCATTTTGCTGAATTAAATGTAATTGCTTTGTATTATCATTGGCATAATATAAAATGCTCCCTTTACAAATACACATGAAATTGCTTAAATAACACAAGCACTTGAGCTGCATAAACTTCACAAGCTTAAGTGCAACCTGGTGATCATGTGATCCAGCATGAAATGAGAAGAACCAAAGAGTTTCATTCAATGGAAGCAAGAACATCTAACCATCTGTACAAAGGAGTTTAACATGAATAATGTCACAAATTTGCTTATTTAATTGGCAAGAAATGGCAGAATCTTCGTATTTTCAAAGTGATCTCATTTTTCAGGCCCCCACTTTGTATGTGCTTTATGTGTGTGTTAGGCATATCAGGATCAATCAAAGCATAATAAAAGACCTCATTTGTGCTTTTACCAAGTAAAATTGACTCTAAATGCTCTGAAATCGAGGTTGGTTATTAGCAACAGCATGCAACAATCGTCATGCCAAAAATACATTACCAGTTTGTAGCGTCCTGTTGTGATTAAAAGTTCTCACTAGGGTTAATTTGCCTCTCTAAAACAAGATGGGCGTGACCAGCTGTGATCTATACTGCAACTAAGGCTGCTGGGTCTTACAAGCTGATTCTACATATATATATATATAGACATTTTTGCAGATGGCATGTATATATCTAAACAAAATTTTAAACAATAATGTTTAAACAAAAACAGCCCACACTGATTGAGGTTTTGGAAGCAGATTTCAAAATGAAACCACTGTCATTTTGCTATATCACTGGTTTGAAGCAATCTAAATGTATACAATCACCTCAAAATGAAATATGGCTTTTATTTTAAATTACTTTAGAATCACATCTGTTTGTGTATTTCCATAGCTCCTTCTCACAGCAGAGTGTGGCCATTCAGTAAAACATTGTTTGCTAATGGAAACTGATTGCGATTCATTGCGAGCCCTACATGTAGATGGTGTTTACATTGTGAAGAAGCTTCAGGCTTGTGTGGAAGTTAAAAAGCACAGACCTCATCAAAGTCTTCAGTGACCCCAAAAATCATTGAGTCACTGACAAATAGTTTACTAAAATGTAATGTCTCAACAAAAAAAAAATACATTTCAAACGAAATTGTGTTATTGTGCATATTGAATTTCAGGAACTTCACATGTAACATAAACACACATTTTTTAAGTTGATTACCCCCCAAAATTAAGTTGCTTCAACTACTTGATGTCACACGTCTTTGGTCGTAGAACACGCACTTCGAAGATGATTATTAAAAATACAGTCTTTAATAAAGTAGCGAACTCAAGGAAATCAAGGGAATCACAAATACGTTCAACACAATCAATAACCAACAAGTTCTTAACAGAAAAGGGAGCATTCACATAGTAAATGAGGAAACTAAACAGGAACAGCTGGAAGAAGATGAACTAATCAGAAACCATAGTAAAAAAGAACTCATACAGAGATGACAGAAATTACTAAAATTAATCTTCTTTAGTTTAAATCAATGACTGTGCATGCTATATTTGACTTAGCATGTATATTTCATGAACAAATACTCTCATGGGATGAAGAATGCAGTCATATCAGAGTATTTAAAACAGATAAACCAATAAACATTTTTGTCTGGTCAAATAACACCCAACAGTAATGGCCAATATCATTATATACTTAGAATAAAAAAAAAGAAAAGACAATTTAAAAGCTACAAAGATCTTAATTGGAAAAGCACGGTTAAAAAAATAATAATTTATAAAATAAAATGATATAAAATAATTTGTAGTCAGTTAATGAGATGAACAGTAGTCAGTACTGCTAACCCATGTGGTCATGAGGCAAAGTAGCCTACATTTAAGCACTAAAAAGTAGGGAAATACGATTAAAAAGCATTGCAAAAGAAGCCAAGAAAAGATTAATTTGTTTGCAACATGTACACTTTTTGGTAAATTAACACAATTTTTAACTGCGCATGAAGTGTCCAAATACTTTTATATTTGTGGCATTACAGTGTGTAATTAGTGGAGAAAGGATATAAATGGTATTTGTTTAGAGTAAAGTTATTGCTGTGATGAGCAATTAAGCTGCACTGAGCAAGTTAAAAAATCAAATGATGAATATGTTTCCATGGGAACACTCATATTTCATGTTGACTCCCTGTACTCCTCTTTACCACCTCTCCCTTTGGCTTTCATGAAACATGGAGACAAAGAGATTCACTAAGTAGTCTAGCTATAAAAATTAATATGCCCAATCTTTCCATTACACTTTAAAACGTTGCGTGGTCTGAATTAAACTCCTTTTGATCCCAAACTATGTCAAATCAGCCTATGTCAAATCGTCCACCTAGTGCTGCTTAATTCTGGATGAACTGAGAATCACAATTCTTTTATTTCTGTATACAGCACAATTCTAGACAACTAAACAAACAAAAAAAACACAGCCTAAACTGTTAAATTAGGATATAGGAAATAGTTTGTTCCTGCTTCTTTTTTTACTTTCTAGATTGTGATCTCTCCTGTGATTAAAGTCGGCACTTCAAAATAAAGGCTCAGTAACGTGGTCACAGGTGTATGTTTGTTAAGTAAATTACACCGGCTTCGAACGCGGCTCAACCAATCAGAATCACGGACCGGAAATATCCCTTTTATAAATAAAAACATATATCTGTATTAAAGAAAAAAAATATTTATGAACACGCACAGTATTTGGAATGTTATTAAATAACAAGTAGCCTACTTTGGGTTTTTTGTTCATCATATTTAAAAAGCAACAGAACTTAAATTACATCCAGTTTATTAGCAATACCATGGATGAGTGTGAATCCCGCGATATCAGTCTTTGGTGTCAGATCCACAGAGAGAAGAGAGAACTGTCCATCTTGCCTGCACATTTTTCACTCCTCCCCTCGCTGCAGCCGCTTGCTAATGTTTGCTAGTTTTACACAAGCAAACAAGACATTTTGTAGCTAGTTTTACACTAAACATTTCAGGCTGGCGAGGCCCATCTCAAACAAGCCTACTGTCACATAAACCACACGAAATCCGCAGACTGAAAGGAATTCTCATTTCATGGGATTTTTTGCCAATCACACTTGCTTAATCTGACCGTATTTCAATCGGATATGCACAAAAATAGGTTGAAGAGTCATTGAAGAGAGAACATTGCCTTTGATCGTCTCCGGTATAGTATAGCCTACATTTGAAAATAAGTGTTTATTTTCAAATTATAAACTTTTATACCAGTTCTTCTGTAAGCAATAGCCTATTATGGATATTTTCAACACAGAAATAATGACAGTCATGACAACTGTTCTCTCTGGGTCAGCCTGATCAAAGTACCAATCTTTTAATGATTAATCATGCAGCTCTACTTCCAAGCTATCAGTCCTTTATATGAGTGGCTAATGTCATATTTGAGCCATTCTTGATTTTTACAAATGAATTGCATATACACAGACTAAAAATCAACAAAAATAGACCCAAACACACTCTGACGTGAAATATTTCTGGTTATATGAATTGTGGTTAGTCAGTAACTTGGTTTTGGGTGAAGCGGTTTGTGCTCAGAGCTCAGGGAACATAATTAGTCTGGCAAGATCTAAGAGATAGATTACATTTGTGTGTGAGAGAGAGAGAGAGAGAGAGAGAGAGAGAGAGAGAGAGAGAGAGAGAGAGAGAGAGAGAGAGAGAGAGAGAGAGAGAGAGAGAGAGAGAGAGAGACCAAAGGTGCAGAACATCCCGTTTGATAGCAGTGCTTTCCCTGTTCCTGTATTGCTACAAAAGACAGATAAACATTTTTGACAGCAGAGATTCGTGTTGTATCATAGAATAATTATGTAGCCTACTTGGATGCCTGTTTGCCTGCTGTCAGGGACTTTAATACTTTGAGATGTTAAAAAAATACACTGCAGAAGAGAACTCAGAGAAGATAACGAAGAAGAATCATTTTCAATGCCAATTAAAGTCATGGCATTTTAACATTTAAAACAAATGACGATAAATAAAACGTCAATTTTTGCCATTTGAACAACAATTTTTAAAAGTACTTTTAAAAAAGCGACTCCATTGTCATCCAACTCCAATGTTATTACTAATATATATATATATATATATATATATATATATATATATAATTCTTGGCACTGCTCTGATGTTCAGACTTCTCAGTTTCATAGGATTTAAATGCACGTGCATGCTTAATGCAAATGCAAACTGATTTGTGAACTCTTGAGTTTATTTGATCACAGCATATTCTGTTTAGGTGGGAGGTCACCTGCCGTTACAGAGTAAAGCAGAGTTCAACTTTCCACTTTTTTAAAGAAGCCTTCTGCTTTGTCGATCTCCAGCTGAGCGTGTACCTGCGGTACAGAGAGCAGCTCTGTAAAAGGTAAACCAGCAAGATATCTCACACAACCCATCAATGAGCTTTCCTACCCATCATTTCCATTTAGCAAACCTCAATTCAAGGCATCCTGAGGGGTAGAATCCATTAACTCGCTAACACTGTGCAACACCTGATCAGAAGTCAGAGTCAATCCAGAGTCCTACTGAATTCACACACTTAGAAAGAACAACGAGTGGGCCTGAAAACTGGTGTGCTGCATCAACAACAAAATAAGAAAGGGGGAAAAGCCACCGTCTTCTTAATCTTGGTGCTTTTTTATGTGTTGACAGCTTTAAGTTAGCATGAGAGCGGGAGTCAGTCTCTTGATACATGCATACACAAATTGAGAATCTGTAAGTGTTTCTCATGAAAACATTATTGAATCTTTTGTTCTGCTCTCGGAGGGATAATAGTCATTTTGCTCCTTTGAAATACTTGAAATGGGTCATGTGCTGGGATGAATCATGGCCATTTAATTTAAGGCCACATAAATGCACTCTGCAACAACAAAAAAACAGAAGTAATGTGTTCCTGTGTCTCATCCATGATTGCTCACTTATTTGTGGATTCCAGGGCTATCAAACTTCCGAAATGTGGCTTGAACAACTGAGTGTAAATCAAAAATATAACACTTTATATTTGTATTTCAATTATGATATTATTGTGACAGTTATGTTCAGTTTGTAATCACAGTTTTTTAGTTTGTTTTCATTCAACTTAAGTGTTCCTTTGTATCCTTTTTTCCGCAACTCCTTGGTTGTCATGGTTTTGGTCATAGTTCCTTGGTTTCGGCTGTGTTCATTTAATCATTGTGTTTGAGTTCCTATTTAAGTTGTACCGTCATGTTCATTCTCTGTCTGGTCACATTTGCATTTGGGGTGTTTTTTTTCTCTGCCCTACTTTGGATTGTCTTGTGGATTATTATTAAATATTACGTGTGATCTTCTTCATCCGCCTCGAGTCTGTTCCTGCACACCTATTGCTGACAATTATATTGTATGCACACAGAAATCTACACAGATTTTAATGCTGCTGTACCCATTTTCAATGTTTTCAATGTAATAATCAATGTTCTAGAGTCAGAATTAAAGTTCGTTCAAAAGAATGAAACCAAATTATAGCTTTTTCAATCAACATTAAAATATTTACACGTTTTTAGCACAAATAAGCTTGATACAAAATATAAAATATTTTTCTATTCAACTTTTCCAATGTTTGTTATACATAGCTTATTCATTACAGAAATAGAAAACTATTAATATCACATTAAGTCGTAGCAAATGAATGAAAAGTCTAATTCAAGCTAATATTATAGCTAAAAGTCGCTATACAAGTGTCCAACTGCTTCTAGTGATGGCCATTAGTTTTAATGTTGTGGATGCAAGTACACCACCAGTCTTCCTAACTAGCTTAAAGGGATATTCCACTTTTTTTGGAAATACGCTCATTTTACTATTGTTTGTAGCAAATGTCAGCTTCAACTTTCATGCACTCCAGATTATTCAATATATCACCCACTTGTGGAACGGACAAAATCTGTTCAATAGGGCCTGCTTCCACTGACATACTTTACCAATACCAACTATATTTTACATTTTTCAATAAATTGGTAAAACCATTCTGAACGATGTGTTTACAAACCATTCTGAATCGTTTTGCGCAGTTCTGACTCACCGACTCACTTCGACGAAGTGAATCATGGCAGTTAAAAAATGGGACAGTAAACACATTGATGAGCCACATTCGACCGCTCCAAACACGTCGGCGCACCAGCCACCTTGGAACGGACAGTGTGTCGTCACTTACCGTACGAATCAATGATCCCACAACATTGCGCAGCTTCTGGTCGTGAAACCGCCACAGATTTAAATTTCCAATGGTAAATGGGATAACCTTGCACAGATGAGAATGTGTTGGTTTGTGTTTTTAAAGGGTTTAAAGGGTTAGTTCACCCAAAAATTAAAATTCTGTCAGTATTTACTCACCCTCATGTTGTTCCAAACCTCTTTGTGTTTATTTGTTCTGCTGAATACAAAGGAAGATATTTGGAAGAATGTTTTAATCAAACAGATCTCATTCCCCTTCCTATGGGAATGAGATCTGTTTGATTAAAACATTCTTCCAAATATCTTCCTGTTTGTTCAGCAGAACAAATAAACATAGAGGTTTGGAACAACATGAGGGTGAGTAAATACTGACAGAATTTTCATTTTTGGGTGAACTAAACCTTTAACTCAATATTACATGTTTTTACTATAACGTAGCCAACTTTGAATGTTTTTACTTTTACTCAGGTAAATTTTTAATGTTGTGTCAGCTGACAACTTAGTCTTGTAGTATTGTTTTAGTTTAGCAAAATCCTCTGTGGACTTCTATTTCATACATAGATGTTCATACGTGCGTCTAACTACACTTGCACTCTCGAATGTTCACAGCTTTGACCGTTCCACTATGGTGGACATGCAGCTTACATATAGTGGCCCACTGAAACAGCCGCTAATGAGCCATCTATCTAGTATCTGTGTCTATGAGTAAACAGAATTCATAAAAAACAAAGCATGCCTTAAAATTTGTTTAAAGCATATAATAGCCTATTGTACCCCAATATTGTACGCCAATGTGTCAGGGACAATTACCTCATGAAGCGACAGAATATTTTTTAAATGAACCAAGTAGGACTTCCCATCACATCAGTTAAAGGCAGGGTTGCTAACTCTCACACATCTGGCGTGACACTCACACGCAAGAAATGGCACGCCAAAATCAATTTTGCTCCCCTCTCAATCAGTTTATTTTCTTTTGATGACTAGACCACAGCATATTAAAGGAGTCATGAACTGGCTTTTTAAATTTTATTATATTGTTGTCAACTTATGACGTTCGCTTGTTTTTTGCATTCAAAAACATCAAAATGAATAAATAATAGGCTATTTTGTACCCAAGTTGTGAGCCTAGCTGAAAAATGGTCGGTTTTTACGGGCGTGTCGCACTGAAGACTTGTTGGAACTAAACGCCCACTGCAGTGAGTGAAGAACAGTTTTGCTTATTATAATGAGTTTAACTCACCCGTCGGTGTACGTGGGGGAACACGTCCAATGTTGTAAAATGGCAACCGGATTCGCCCATACATGTTCCATGGTCCGCCCAGAGTCCGTGTGTTGCACAATTCCTGTCAGATCCAATATAGACAGCACAGCACCGTTCTTTACAAATCCAGTCTTGTTTACAAAACAATCAGTGAACTGAAGCGATGTTTTACCTCATCAGCTGTAAAAGCTGTATCCATGAAGTCCTATTGGAATCCAGAGGAAGCTTATGCAGCGACAGTCTTCCACAACCAGGCAATATTCTCTATTGCTTGGTAGCTTGATCCGGTTTTTCATCACGATGTAGGCATGTTACTTATGCATGTTGAAGCAGGCCTTGATGTTCTTCTGCGGGGTGGTCTTTGTCGTCATAGTTCCCCACTTTCAAAAACGAGTCGTTTGCAGATCCAGTAAAACAGTTAGCCCACGAACCAGTTGTCCGTTTATAATAACCTGAAACACAGGACTGGAGGAACATTTTCCTGCTCCACTTCACAGACACTGAGTGAAATGAGAATTTTAGAATATCTGGCAACTCCTTTATAAGACACTTTATTCAACAGGAAGACTGTTTGTGTGGAGCAGTTACTACTAAGCCCTTGATTACTTTAGTTACATTCCAACATAGCTCAAAGCCCTTATGAGACCCATTTTGGATCTCGAAATCTGTTGCAGCAATCACGGAAGACAACACAAGCCCTGCTCTTTCATGCCTGGCTGATTTCATTCGTGACTCAGGTAAAAGTGGAACTGGACTTGAGGGTACTTGCTGCCCGAGGACAAAACTGTCGCCAGATGGTCATCGCACGTCTGCCTTGCTGTTCTCGGTAGGTTTCCTTTCACGTCTCATCAGTTCAGCATACGGTTCCGGTGAGACCGAATTCAACGGTGCACTGCTGCCGCCTATTGACAAAAGCGGTGTTTACACTAGGGAGACCGGAGAGAAGGCTATTGTAACATTTTTGTCTCTAACTCAGTGTTTGGAGGTAGCCTATGTGTCTCAAAATGTGATATAATATTCCTATATGTATCGTCTTCAAATCAAAGTTGCTTAGAAATCAACAGCTTCTCCCTACACTGTGCAAATATCTGTCAAACACAAGGAGTTGCGACCTACCTTACTACTGCAACTGGGTGGATTGTAACACCAACAGAAAATGTGAATATTTTGTCAAATCAATTAATTTATGTGGTTCAGACAACATATTTATTTTGAGTTTCTATGAATTAAGCCAATCTCCTTAATTGTATTCACTCATTTTAAAATGTTAAGGCAATGGTTAGATAATTTTTTAAGTTAAACCAGTAATATTTTTTAGTGCCACTACAACTATAATGATTTATATTATAATATTACTTTTAAATGTGTAAATATTATAAACATATTGTATAATATTTTATATATTTAAAATGTTCTGATATTTAATGCTAAAACGTAATGTACTTATTAAAACAAAATAAAAAAAGAATAAATAATAATAACCATATGTCACCTCAGGAGGGGGCAGTCATGTATGATAGTGACCCTGTAGTTCACTTTTAATTAGTGAAACTGGTGGTCTTAGAAGCACAGCTGGAGTCGTCATGGAGAGGACCTCAAAAAAATATTTTTGTAAATTTCTCACAGTCGGTTTCCTAACACTGAGTCACTTTAGAAGGTGCTGCTTGTTCAGCTTTTTATGCTTCTTTTGTGTTAAAAAAATGAGTGAAGATACCTTTAGGTCAAAACTGTTAGTATTTTTATGTTTCGGAAGGTTTAAATCACTTTTGTGTTCTAACATAATCCTCAAAATGATTATAAAGAACTGAGTGTATTCAAAGCCCACAGTGATAAATCTGACTGCAGGGAAAGGTTGTATCATAGTATGATGTGTAACAAAAGAAAAGATTGATAAACAGATTCATTGCCATCAAAGCAGAACGAGACAGATACAAAATGCAACATTTCATTTTTTATATTTAATCAAAAAACACTTTTCAAAAACTTTTCAAAACTGTCGTCTACTGTATAGCGTCTATAAAATGCTGAAGAAATTATAAATATAGAGACAGAGCCATGTAGGTGTGAATAAACATTCTCAAAGTATCCTGCGATAGGTCGTGACTTCGAGTTCTTTCTTAAGACACCACATTATGTTCCCATCGGAATAGCCTACCATTTAAATGTTACCTCAAATACCACTTCATTTCGCCTTTAATCCTCGACAGTTTAAAAAAAGTCTGTCAGAATTATATTGACATTCAGTCAGTCGGGTTGTTCTTTCATAGCCTAGTGCAGTATCAAAGGCCTCAGTATGGATGGTTTCATGGGCTGAATTAATTCCCGAGCATGTCCCGGGAGCAGCCCGAGGGGGAAGATGAGGTATAATCGCTGTAATCTTTGAACTACTAACACATCTCAGAGCTAATTTGCTGCACTTCAGTTCTGCTATATATTTCTGTAACTTTCACCTTGCGTTTTGTGCCATAGCATATTTACACATTTAAGGAATAGCGAATATTTTTGGGTGAACTCTTCCTTCAAGACAGTAAGACCCAACCCTGTTCCTGGAGGCCCCCCAAAAAGTTTGGATGTCTTCTTAATCAAACACAACTGATTCAGCTCATCAGCTCATTTGAAGAAGGGCGTCAGCATCATTACAGAAGGATCCAAAATGTACTCTTGGTGGGGTTCAGGAACAGGGTTGCAATGTGTTCCTAATTTTCATGTCCATTAACAGCTTTTTTTTCCAATCAATATACTTGGATGCAAGTCAAAAGGAGGGAAGCTTATTGCCTATAGGAGGGCATAGACTACTTATGTTGATTTAAGAGCAAATGCATTAAGAGATGATTGTATTTCTTGAGTGGGACATTGACGTTCTGTATTCAGCTGACACTCGCTAAACCAATATATTTCGAGCACGTCCTTTTCCTAAAGGTCTAATCTTAGCCAGATATTTAAGAGGAAGGTCTCTAATGTCAGACACCTATTAGATTCTAGTTGAATGTTTACATTGACACAAAGAACAATTCATGGGCAGCCATTTAAGCCGTTCATTCAAAAAGAGATCAGCTTACAATAAAAGAAAGTATCAAATTCATCAAGTATCTGAAGTGATTCGGCTGGTGTTGACAGCATACTGGAAAATATTGGGAGTTCAATCCATTAGAAGCTCATTGACATCTTCAGCATGTTGCTTTTAAAATACTTCAATTGTGCCCCAAAGACAAACAATTTACCTTCATATTTAATACACATTATTCTAGGGCCCCATTAAGAAAAGGGCCTTTATAGCAGTCATATTGAATAAAAGGGTTTCATATTGTGCATAACATTGCAATTTCCCAAGACACAATACACTCTTGATAACATTAAATCCTTATATAAAGCTGTCACAGACCGTCACCTGAAGTAACAAACAGAACTTTCTTAAGTTTGATAATGAATCTGCTATGTCATGTTTATGACAGGTTGTTTTGTCTTCGTAATGTCAAGTTGTCATGACAAAGACACTGACAGGTTATGATGTATTGGTTTATGTCAAGGTGTCATAACAAAGACATCTCAAATAATGTCATTTTCGTTAAAAATGCTGCAACATGACAGTTGTCTAACATGCATAAAACGTCCTTCATAATACTGTAACATATGTCGTGTCATGATTATGAAGGTGTCATGTTAGTCTTATGCACACCCCTTCAAGTAAAGTGTTACCCAATTAAATTTAGTAAATTACACAATATAACCTAGGAAAGTATAGCGACAAGGACCAGAGGAGGCCAAATTTAGCAGAAGCAATTAACATCCAAGCATACAGAAAAAAACAAGAGCTCAAGATGAACACAATTACTTCATTTTAATTAATTAACGAAAGACAGTTATGAAACAAATTTCACTTAACTTCCCCGGTCGTGGATGTGAGTGAACCGTGAATAATAATGTGAAAATAAGATGTAATAACTGTTCAATGACAGTGAATATCGGTATTCTCATATGAATAGCATGTGAAAGTGTTAAAACTGCTTGCAATCCTTGCATCAGGAAGCAGTTTATTAATTAAAAACAGCTCTGATGAGTGTCATAACTGTATTGCTTGAAACCGATGATGTAAGATTTTGTCTCTATACTCTTCACTGCTGCAATTATTTGATCAGGAATACTGTGTTATGTATCCAACTTTCCAAATATATTTTTTCTATAATAACTTGTCTCACTCTGAGTTGGGAGTCAGAAATTTCCAGCAAAGTTCTTCATATCTTCCCCACTTCGAAATTGCCGTTGCTTTTGCCACCACTGGGCACAGATCTACAATACTATAATGGAATATTTCTAATATTAGAAATATTCTTTAGAAATGGCCATCAATGCCCCGGAAAGGTGTAATTATAACATATACCAGCAGGGGTTATTAGACAAACCTTTGACCCTTGAATGGATCAATAAAGAAGATGTATTTCTAATAATGATCTACCATGAGACATAGAGGCCTTCATAAAATTCCATAGGAAAAGATTTGAGCATTATAACTTGTTCTTTTCACCATTTGTGGGAAGACAGATAAAGCAACATTTATTAACCACATGATAGTGGGCTAAATACCATGGGGAAGGAAAGTAAGAGCTTGTGTTTTGGGAAACATCCACAATGTCATAATGTTGGGTTCAGTATAAGCTGCATACGACTGGTGCTGCAAGTCATTGTGTTTCTTGGAGAATAAAAACATAGTCTATTTAACTTTATTATGAAAATAGAATTTCAGACACTCCAGGCTTGTGACCATCATGTGGCACAAATACTTTCCAGAATAAAAAAACTGTGTTTCAAACAATTGCCAAACTTCACCGCTGGTTAAATGCCCATACATATCCACAAACCTAAACTATTCATTTAAAAAAATGTATGCAAACCATAACTACTTTGATCGTGGTTCCAGTCATTGCCTGCTATGGAGATACAATCCACACAGTGAAGAAAAAACACTGGTGGAACCAATATAGGTTTTTTTTGTACCAAACCCTAGAGGTCCGCTCAGAACCAGATTTAAGAAACATATATTTAGACATATATAATGTATTTGACGCAGAAGAACCCTCTCCCAGTCCTCACACACACTTATAAATAATTTGTTTTTGTTTTTTAGAGTCTGACATGAAAAAAGTACAAGAGAAATGTGTGTAAGTGAGATGGGAAGAGGCAGGGATGGAGGGAGGGATGGAAAAAAAAGTTGTAGGAATGCTGCTTTTGTTTTTTTATTGACTAAGGGCGGGACCTTCAGAAGCAAATATAGGGCCCGTGCTCAGTAGGAAAAGTTGTACAGGACCACTCACCCAGTGCCCTTCATCCTCATCATTAAACCCCACCATCATCTTTAAATTATCCTAAGGCATAATGGGAAGACAGAAGGTGCTTCTGGAAAAGATGTCTCGGACCTTGCAGGTGCGGAACCTGCTGATGCGACAGGCACTGGCAGAATGTCTTGGCACCCTCATTCTAGTGGTGAGACACTTTTGTTGTTTTTGTCATTTATGAGTTAGTGAGATTTCGATTTTAGCTATGATGAAAAATCCATGTGTCCGTTTTGGATGCTTATTTTAAAGCAGTTTATTCATTTTGAGACTAACGATTGTAAACAATTAAAAAGTGTTACCATCCAGGAATGTGGTTACAGTATATATGATTTGGAGGTGTTGAGGTTTAAACTCATTTTCTATAGTTTTTTGTTGTTGTTTTTTTTTTTTGTACTTCAAAATTCATATTAAATGTGTATTATGTATTTAAAAAGCACTAAGCTTGATAGATGGATGATATATCAATCACTAATGATGCAAATATTGAGTTATTGTCTGTCTTTGATGAGAATGTGGAAGTGGATGTGGATAATTGCATGTAAGACATCAAAAATAATCTATATGCTTTCATCTGCTGAAAAGCCTGAAATTTCAATTTAGCTGCACCTGACAGAAGTTTTACTTCTTTATCACTTCCAGATGAGTTCCTCATTTTGCAAATAATTTGCAGAGAGATGTTTTATGTTCTCTTCTGTCCACCCTTATATAATAATATAATAATAATAAGTATTTGCTAAACTTTATACTTTGTACTTATACTTTTTTTATACTCCTACTGTTTTTTTCTCAGCTTTGGCCAGTAATGGTTATTAAACCATGGAATTAAATGAATGTTCAAAGCTAAAATAATTTTTAATGTTGTAACTTTTTGTAGCAAAACGTCTCTTTTACAGAACTGACTGTGAGTTGACATAATGGGAGTTGAATTCCAAGTCCTGCTGATATCCATTTAGCCGCTTTATACATTTCATGACCCTGGCCCAGTTGTTCAAAAAGTTTAATCTGAAAAGTTTAATCTGGATCAATTTCACAATGTAGACTGCTATCTATCTAAGAGAAACAGGTACAGAAGAGTCAGTGTGGGGTCACTTTAAGTGTTTTATATGAAAGAGAAAAAAACAAACAAACAAACATTTTCAATTTCCCCCTCCATTTTCAATTTCTTTTAAAACAATTAGACCCCTATGGAGCCAAAGGGACATGGTGATGGAAAAAAAGAAAAAAAATATGAAAAGGGAGAAAAAACATAAATTTTAATGCTTTTGAGTTCTCTCACAAGAACATAAGAAGTCAAGTTCCTTCTTCTGAGATCAGTATAATCCTGAATATTTGATCCAGATCAAAACCAAGATTGAATTTTGAAATCTAATCCGATTTTTTTATCCTATCAGAATCCTTTTTTTATCCTATCTGATCAGATTACTTCAGAATAAACTGGGCCCTGGGTATATTCTTCAGTGAAATGAGAGCACAGGAACTAAGTTCATGTAACTATGATGCTGTACCTGATTTCACCAAGTGCAGCATGTTCCTAGATCAACATCCATATCCCTACCTCTAAACCTCCCAGTAAGTTATCCCTAAAATCAAAGGAAAATTAATTAAATGATGCACCTAACCGTGGTTTTAAGCCTAAATTTGACATAAAGTGTCAACTTGCCCCTCAAATCTGATTGGTTGATTGGAATGTTGTTCCAGGGTCAACAAATGTGGGAGAAAAGTTATTCTGGAACAATATTTCCAGCTGTGGTGTGCAGATCAGTATATTTCCATTAGATTCCCTCTCCACCTCTGGGGAGCTAAATAAAATTATAGGACAGGAATGTTGTTCCAGCATCAACAAAATATGTTGACCCATGATCCCTTCTAACTCGAGCTAACTAAGATAATTTATCACTGAAATTGCTCTAACTCAAGCAAACAGGCACTAAAAAAAAATAAAAAGCTGTAAAAAAGTGATCAGTTGACTTTACTTAAAAAGTGAGGAGACCCGTTAAAATTTAAGGAAATAAACTTCATGATTCAATTATGTGGAATTGTAAAGTTCACATAACTTAATTTGTTCAATCACGCATGAAGTTTGTTGCTTAATAGTTTTAAGGCAACGGGTTTCCTCACTTTTTTTGAAGTCAACTGATCACTTTATGCAGCTTTTTATTTTTCAGAGATAAGAAAATAAGCCAGGTCGGTCACAACAACACATTGTCAGGGCCATGGCAATTAATAACATTTTACTTTAAATTCCCAGTCTAATTAAAGCACTGAAAACAAAACAAAAGCTTCACTAGAAAACATTTTGTTTTGTTAGTATCAGACATCTCCGACAGTAGCTGTTAATTTGTTTCTCGTCTGCTAAAGCTCAAGAGAAAAGTCGTTGCTACTGAGACTAATTTTCACTTCAGCAGAACAATATAATACATTTCATCTCATCACCTGGTATAACATCTCGTATTGTTGTACTTTGTGCAACTTCAAAGCAATTAACAGGTAAGCAACAGCAACAAGAGTTGCGCAACAGTGTCGACAATTTAGAATTCAAGACAGCCCATATCCGGAATAAATTTGACACACCACAGGGGGATCACAGGTTAAACCATATCTCATCATCTGTTTTCATTTGAGAACCAAGACTCCAGAGCAGCAATATCTAGGAAAATAGAGCTCCCCCAAGCCCATCTGTTATTTTCTGATGGTACTGTGCGGTCTGAAACGAAAACCCCCCATTCAGAGGCTGGTCATGCGACTCAATAACGGCTGGCAAACACAGACAGGCTAGAGGGCATTACACAATGGAAGAGAGGGCAAGTACACATACTCATACACACATTATCTATCAAATCCACATGATGCACATAACATTTTGCATTCTTCCATAGCAGTCCTTGAAGAAAAATAGGTATGTGAGACTCTGTGAAAACCAAAACAATGATGGCTCGGACCTTGCAGGTCATTTTCATTAAATTGAGGGTTATTTGCTGAAATTCTATTCTAATCTATAGCTTAATTAGCTTTGTTAGGTATTTAGCCTAGCTTCTCCATCATATGTTTGATGTGCAGTCACAAACAAAAGACAAAAACCGAGCAAATGGTTAATTGGATTTCCATGCTTAATGTCTCTATTTGCAGATGTTTGGCTGTGGTGCTGTCGCTCAGTTGGTTTTAAGCGGAGGCTCTCATGGAATGTTTCTGACGGTGAATTTTGCATTCGGGTTTGCCGCTACGTTGGGAATCCTTGTTTGTGGGCAAGTCTCAGGTAACGTTGATCATAAGCCTCTTAAAACTGTCTTTAAATCTTAAAGCCTCTTAATTTTTTTTTTTTTTTTCTGGGAGAACACAGGAAATTTCAGAATTCAGATGTGACATTTCAAAGCAGTGAGTCACATACAGCTCAGAACCACATATTAAAACGTCAAGGCTTTCAGCCAAACATTCACCAGATGGATTCAAACTGGCAAAATTATACTACATTCTTTTCTACATTTAGATTTTTTTTTTTTTTTTTTTTTTTTTAGATATTGAATCATGACTCATGTTTAAAGTTCACTCTGATGGATGAACTGGGAACATCCAGTTCCGTTTTTGATGAAAAACCAAGACAATATCAGACAACATCAATTGGCAGTCATGACTTTAACATTTTAAACAGAATGAAAATAAATGAGTGTTTGGACTACAAGTGAAGTCTTGAAGGAAGGAAGTGGCAGACAGTTGAAAAACAAAGTTCCCAGACATAGATTAAGCATAAAACCCATGGCTAAAAAGGTTATGAAAATGTTTAAGTTGAATTTTTGAAGTTTAATCCTTAAAGGTTTAGGCTTAATAAGCATGCAAACCAGCCATAAAAGTGTAAAGTGAGAGTCTATAGCATTGTGTCATTGTCATTGTGTTCTGTGAAGATCTCATTTCAAATGTATCGTAAGATCGATGTGTTGAAACTTTGTATCTTACAGGAGGCCACATAAACCCCACTGTGACCTTTGCCCTCTGTTTGTTGGGGAGAGAGCCCTGGAGAAAATTTCCCGTATACTTCCTGGCCCAGACTCTGGGGGCTTTTCTTGGCTCAGGAATAATATTTGGCATGTATATAGGTGGGTTATAGGGCTGTTAAAGAATTTCAATAATCCACATTTTTGTCAGTCCATCCAACAAGGAAACTGTTCAGTTTATGAAGATGTTTCTTTAACTTATGCTATCTTGATGCTTTGCAGATGCAATTTGGGACTTTGGACATGGTTCTCTAATCGTTTTAGGGGACAATGCAACAGCTGGAATCTTTGCTACATACCCTTCTAAACACCTTACTTTGCTCAACGGCTTCTTCGATCAGGTGAGACCCAGAAATCAGCATTTGTTGATAATATTTTGAAGAATGTCTCAGTGTTTTTCCATACAATGAAAGTGAATGGGCTCCAATGTTATTTTGGACCCGCTTGACTTTCATTGTATATGGACAAAAACAGTTCTTCAGAATATTATCTTTTGTGTCACACAGAAAAAAGAAAGTCACTTTTGGAATAACATGAGGGTGAGTAAATGATGTCAGAATTTTCATTGAGTGAACTATCCCTTGCTTTCAACACAGATGATTGGCACGGCAGCTCTGATTGTGTGTATCCTTGCCATTGTTGACCCTTACAATAACCCCATCCCACGCGGACTGGAGGCCTTTACTGTGGGCTTTGTGGTTCTGGTGATTGGTCAGTCCATGGGTTTTAACTCCGGTTATGCTGTAAACCCAGCAAGAGACTTAGGACCTCGGATCTTCACCGCAATTGCTGGATGGGGCTCAGAGGTGTTCTCGTAAGTCACATATGGATGACTATATACATTTCTTTCCATCCATTTCACTATTGAAATCATCCCTAACACTGATGTATGTTTCATTCACCACAGTGCGAACTCTTACTGGTCGTTTGTGCCAATCTTTGCCCCATTCATTGGTGCTGTTTTCGGTGTGATGGTGTATCAGCTGATGGTGGGATACCATGTGGAAGGAGAAGAAAGAGACAAAAGGGAAGCATTGGAAAAGGAACAGAAGGACAGATTCAAACTCACTGCTGTTTCTGAGAAGGACACACCATAAGTCAGGGGTCAAATGGAGCAATTTTGTAGTTTAGCCTCTGAAAATAAATTCAGCTTTCATGACAATATTGTTGCAAAATTGTATATTGTTGCAAAGATCATTAGTTATTAACTTAGGAGCCGCTTACACGACACCGTTCTAACTGAAAACCTTTAATATGCTCCAGTCGCTCTTCCGCACAACAACAGTCCCTGGTGCCTCGAGAACGCAAACCTTCTCGGAAAATCGTAATTTACATATCACTTGTTAGACTGGAAAACTGGAATAACTGGAAGAGAGGGCTACTATCTGAGAAAACAAAAGGAAATTAACATTTGAACTCTCTTGCTATATTACCATCCTCATTCGAGACACAATCGCACTTGAGTTGTTGATCACCTCCCAATTTACACATCATTCGCTTCATCCATCCCGACCTGAATTCACCCAACAAATAGCTATATTTGGTTTAAAATGACCAATTATCACACAGTATTAAAAAAGTAACAGTTATCATACAGTACATGTTTGGATTCATTTAAAATGACTCAGTGTGACTGGTACGAAAGTCTCATTTCCACTGAAGTAAACCAAAAAGGTAATAAAATGTGGAAAGTCTAGAGAACTGCTGTGTGTGTACCCCCATGTACATCAGCTTGTGTCCCCAGTAAGATTGGGACGGTGATTAATGCAAATTCCCACTGTGAACTCATGTTTAAATTTGAAAGGAGGTTTCTGCCTTGGTCTGAGTATTTAGGTAGATGCTGAAGAAGGCTTGTGGCGATTTTAACTCAATTTCAAGAGTGTATGCAAAACACTTTGCGCCGTTTTTGCATATAGCGTCACATATGACGCTTGGTATTTTATAACGTCAGGTTTGCGTCTTCTATCTTTATTCCGCAATTGTTGTTTTGTATTTATTATCTTTGAACTGATTATGAAATTGGCATGATATATTTACCTGACATAATAAATTGTTAAATTTGATTTTATTCCAACTGACTCTGAAATTGTTTTCCCAAGTAGGCTAGATTAAACGCATTCGAATGTTACCGCAAGTTTTGCGTCAGATTAGTGGCGACTATAAGTGAATTTCCGTTTAGGGCAGCAAAAGTGCTGCTTGTCCAACCTAAATCTGTGTGTGTCTTACATCTGTTTTAATTGAATGTTAGTTCAGATAAATGTAGCCTACGTGGAAAACAACGGCATGGCCAATCCAAAGCTATTAGCCTATAAGTCAAGTAAAGTTGCTTGACTTATATCTGTAGTGGCCACACCTCTACTGAAGTAGTAAACGTTCATTTAATTTCAAGTATGCAATCACAGGGGCTATATCAAAGTATCTTTGATTGGGTAAGTGTGAATGCGACCGATCTCAGGAATAGCAATTACCTCTGTTTAGTGACCAAAGCTGGCAAGGTTGTGATCGTGAGACCCACGTCAAACAAGGCGTGAGGACCTCAGAGCGACATAGCTTCCTAATATGAATGGGTAAACAGAACAATCAAATGTATTGCTAAACTGTTATATAATTGACCAATAAACAATTCGCAATCTAACTTAAATTCGAGGTTGTGACATGGAGTCAGATAAAAGCTTAAATGGAATTAAATTACTTTGCCACGTGGAAAGACATCAGAGACCTTCACCCGTTTCATCAGAAACCCCCAATTGGACAAATAAATGGGTTTACAAAGCACTCTAATGATCCTGATCAGAACCTTTGTGTTTTATACATAAACTTAGTTATCCTTTTCAGTTTATTCAAAAAAGCCAAATTAATTCATCCATCTGCTAACAAGTCAGTTGTTGTCACCCGATCATTTATCTAATGCTTATAATGAATAATTATGATTTATGAAAATCTTCACCCTTATGAACATCAAAATCATGAAAAAAAAGCCTGTTTCACTACATCCAATTTTATTATCAGTGAATATTAATGAGTTATGCAGTGAGAAATTCAGTTCTGTTTACATTGTTGGAAATGTATTTGTTTTATATGTGCCTGTCTCTGTTCTGGGAAAATGACAATGAGTATACTCTGACTATATGCATTTTGGGCTCATTTATATTGTGCTCTTTAAAAATAAACTGCATTTTGGTATGGAATTAAGATTCCAATGGATCTGTATTATTTATAAATGAGAAACATTACACAAAGATTTTATTTCTGAAATGATCTGGCCATTTAACTGCAAGCGATGCCTTTGATGTCCATCATTCAGTCCAGTAAAACATCAGGATTTTTAAAGGAGAATCAAGGTTGCTTTGTCACTGAATAACATTTCAGAATAACACAAATGTGTATGGTTATAGGCCTATAGTACAAATTCATGTCTGCTGTGACAATTTGTAACAAATCGAGAAGTGTCTGTTGACAAAATGGAACCTTTTCTGTTTTCTTCATGGTCTCCAGTAAGAATTTAGGGGATAGGCTGAAGTCAATTGTCACAAACCACTGCTTATTGCAATAAACACAATACGAGGAAAACAAAAGTTTAATTCAAAACTGCAGACACATTTTAAAATGATTACGCTGAAACCAAACAAACCAACAAACTTTAAATATGACTTACTGGCATTGCAGTGCATAAAGCTTATAGCTTATAAAGCTCTTTCAAATAAATAAGATTTAAGTTTCCCCTATCGGGGAAAGAAGAGAAATATATCAATGAACATTGAATCAAATCTGTTTTTTAAGCCTGCAGAGGGAATCTGCTATCTCTAAATTACATTTAACTGAATGAATACTAATTTGATCAAAACTTAATTTAAGCATTCAATATGAGTGACAGAGTTTTTGATGTTGCGATTACTTCTGACACAAATAAAAGTTAGGCCTATACATTCTTAGGTATATCACGTAAAAGAATGCAAATTGTCAAATCTTATATGCATTGATCACAACTCACTCTCATGTAAATCTTCCAAATGGAAAGGAAAGATTGCAGTGTCTGTTTAGCTCAGTGAAGGGGAAAATAGAGAATGAAAATAAGAGACGTGTTTATTGGCATGAGATGGACGGAGATAACCCAGACCATGAATCTTAAATCAATGAGCGCTCGCAGAGTCGTTTCGTAGGTTTGCAGAAAATGAATGCAGTCGTTAAGAAGAATGTTTGTGGAAATGGGTTTGGGAGTTTGGGATGAGATTAGAGGCAAGCTAATCGAGACTTTTGAAACCATTAAACCAATTTTCTCGTCGTCTTTGGATTTCAGCATGGTTCAGAACAGCGGTAGGCTCCATCCAAAAATGAGGTTTTCTTGGAAATTTATTCAAAAATGACTGGGGTTTATTCAGATGTTTTAAAGCACAACATAGGCTAATGCAAGTCATTTTTCCTCATACCACACGTGTACATTTGACCACACTTTTTAAATAGTAAAATGTCCGCCATGTGGGAATCTCATAAATATGATTATTGTTTATACTACGTTTGTCAGTTCCTGCTGATTTTTGTTTTTATCTGTCCATTTTAGTCTGTATATCAAAACACATGAAACCTCTCTTACTATTATCTTTCTTGAGATCGAGTGAGGTTCCCATGACAACTGTTGTTGCTGCTGATTGCATTACTCATCCATGTCAAGTACACTAGACAAGAGTCAGTATCATGAAAGAAAACGGATACAAAATTGCTTGTTATGCCCTCAAGCCCGAAATGGAAAGTGACTGACAGTATAAACTGAAATATCTCAAACTTTCTCAGATCTGCACTTAAAATGGAACAGTGCTTTTTTGCTATTTTTTGCTATTGATGTATGCCATCTTTCTGCTTAAAATAATAATTTAAAAAGATGTTTCTAATATGAGCTTACTCTGGAATTAGTGTGAAATATTATTAAAACTAAAACTCTGGGGGTCGTATTATGCCTGGTTCTTGATTAATTTATAATCAGACAAGACCAGAGTTGTTAAAGTCATGATGATGATAGACATAGTAAATGACAGATGTTTTTTTTATTATTATTATTTATCCATATGGACCCATTTACAGGGTTCTCAGATGAGGAAGTCATCATTGTTGGGCAAAGTTCTAGTATGTATATAGGCCTATTTTAGTTTCCATTTTCACCAATAGCAAAAGAAGAAGAAAATGCAATAGGGTTTCTATAACTTACCAAAAAAGAGAAATTTTAAAGAGAGATTGATTATGTTGGGAAGATAGAAAGATGTAAAGGTACTTACGCAACAGCGTAAACCAGTTTTCTATTATTTAAATGCAAAGGTAAGAAAACACAAAGTCTGGCAATTTAAAATTCTTTGTTGGATTTATGATGTTAATAACGGTGGAAGGAGGTTTTTCTCACGACCAATTTGTACGAATTTGTACGAGTGATTGAAAAGTGGCTAATTCGTACCATTCATACGACCTCACTCATACGAATTCGTACGATTTGTCCAAATGCACGTGTTGGGTAGGTTTAGGGGCGTGGTCAGGGGTAGGTAATTCGTACGAATTCATACGAATTGGCCAATTCGTAAAATATGTAGGATTTAGCAAAAATCGTACTAATTCGTACGAGTGAGGTCAGACTGATTGGGAGTATAGACCATTTCACAAGATGTAAACAACACTGGTCCAGAAGCACTTCCGGTTTCAGTTTTTTAACACTACATTAAAGCTGGGATAAAATACAACCAACAGAACATATAAATATGAATCAAAACGTTAAACAAGCATCTTTAAGATGTTTTCTTTACATGTGAAATAAAGAAAACAGTTACAAACTGAAACAGGAAGTGTTTCTGGACCAGTGTTGTTTACATCTTTGGTCTATAGGCGGCTAAATGTATCTCTTTCTCCCGCTTGTCATTGAATCAACAAATTATAGGCCAAAAGTCGAATGAATGAGTATGTATGTCCTTTCGATTTCTTACAGAGGTTGGGCCGTTGTTGGCCGGAACACGCTAGCATTCTGCTAGACGGAATTGGTGATTTTTGGAGACAGAAAGATTATATATCATCTTGAAGTCACCTAAAGGGCCTTAACTATGCATTGGAGGGTTATATTAATCATTTTACTATTGAGAAGGTCAATGAAAAGCTTCAGCTCCAGGCAAAAATGTACAGGTCACAGTGTAAAAACGTGATAACCCGCATACCGTTGCCATCACCATTCGGTGCTACAGTATTTACATGAATCATTCAGCACAACATTGCTAACATTTGTTATCTCAGTTATTTACAGATATACGTTAATAAAGCTAAGTGACATGATGTAGAACGCAGCTAGATAATTATTTAATTAATTCTTTAGATAATTCTTTAATTAATTAAAAGGTAATTCACGAATACTCTTTTTTTTGTACAGCAACAGCATGTCTTAATTGCTAGTGTGTCGCATATGTATTGGCAGTAGAAGCAATAACCAACAGCAGCAGCGTACCAGAAATATACCTCCACCAAACTTATCAACATTGTTATATCCATTTCCATGCCAAACAGAGTTGTCATGACAGAATTTAGTAAAATTACCCCATGTTGTGGATATGAGGAATGTTATGAAGGAACATTAACTGCAATTTCAGACACAATGACAGTTTGAGGTGAAAAATCCAGGAACATTCTGATCATGTTAGAAAACATCTCATGCACAGTGTTTCAGAAGTTCTTGGTTTTGATAAACAGTTTTATGTCATCCACTTAAGCAATCAGGAAACTACTTGTGGGTGCTTAGCTCTGACGATAGATTTGGGGGGGGATTGTAACCACACATTTAAAAATATATCTATATACTATTTCATCTATCTTGTAAATCCTTCATGACCACCAATTGTCAGAATGGTTTCTATTCTTTCACCACAAACAGCTGTGGTGAGGAAAAAAATCTCTCAGAGATTTAAACTAAATGTCGATGGTGACATAAATTGTCGCTGAGAAACTGCTTTTCTGGTCCCCACCCACTGCTCAAACTACAGAGAGGCGCTTGACATTTGGAATTCCTAAACGACATGGCCTTTCAGCAACGTGGATTCCCAAACAGATCTAATGCCAATCAAACTCTCAGCATCCTAGACCCCCAACAATGGCATTCTGAAAGGGTATTTGAGGCACGGATGTAGCTGTCAATAAAGCAGACATTAAAAAATAATTGCAAATCAATTCTTGTATGTAAACTAGTCATGCTGAAATGTGACCTGTGAAGCAGTGACTACCTCTACCACAGTCATAGATTTAGATTTTACATGATTAAACATACACAGCAAAAATTATAACTTAATAAATAATAGGACAATAGATTAAAATTGTGATTAATTTGATGTTTTTTTCAGTTCCTTTTATACCATGTAACTTTTGTCCCTCTCGCAGTTAAAAAACAAAGCTGCATGCATTTTGCGAAAGAACGTTGTTTTGGTTCTGCTTTGGCTCTGCATGACTGTGCATGTCTGTGTGGATGAATATGGTCATCCTTCTGCTCATAAGAGAGTTTCGATGGAGATTATCTCAAGCTAAAAGACTGTTTCTGTCGCTGGAACAGAACATGGTTCTTTCTTGAAAATATATTCCAGCACAACGCTACAACAACCTTATGAAATGACCCTTCACAATATATATATGCTTTACAATGAACTCTGTTGGAGAGCTTCATATGGCAATTTATCTGTTCAATAAAACACCTTCCTCACCTTTTGAGTAATACAAACACTATCTTTTACATTTTCCAAAAAGCCAAGCCGATGTTGATTCTTGTTTTATTACGAGCTCTGTCGCATTCTCATTCTGTCAGCAGACTCGTCTGTTCAGCTTTTTTTTCCTCTCTCTCTATTGTGCAGTCTTCTGATTTTATTTTTATGGTCCATGTGCAAGTGAGTTAATACCCGTTACATGTTTCATCCTTGAAAGCACCAGCCTCCATTCATTTGTCTAAACTGGACTTTTTCTAAAAAAAATAAATTAAAAAAATCATGTGCTTGAAATAACTTTTCAGAAGAATACATTTTAGAGACTGCAAAAAAGACTTTTTCCCTGCAATAAATAAATAAATAAATAAATACAGCAGGAAGTTGACAATGATCTGTAAGAGACATCTAAGTAAATATTAATAAATATGTATGCTGAGGAAAATAGGGTGTCACATGTCAGTCAATGTCAAAGACATGGTCTCAAACTAAATCTAAGAACAAATAAAAAGGCATCATCATATTCAAATCACAAAACTAAACATCACAAAACTGCTGTCCTGTTTAAAAGATTATCCTGCTTAAAAAAAAGAAGCTTTTGTGATGTTTTTGTCATAAAGCCTCAAACATACAGGGCCACACACAATAAATCCATTTAGAAATCAGAGCTAAACAGTAGTTAAATAAAAATATTTTATATATACCAAGACATTTAAGAGATGTTATAAAGGAATGAGACAAACCTAGCTTCTCCTTTTTTGTCCTTGAACAAACAGTGACACATTGAGGTCAAAAGAGCAAATAACTAGAAAGAGTAAGACACATTATAATCATTTCTTAATAACGTTTTTCGTCAAAAATAATATTGATAATTAAAGCTTGCATATAAAAATATAATTGCATACATTTTGTTCCTCTCCAAACTAATTTTTGGTATTTTGTATGCCAACCTTGATTCACACTGTTCTGTTCTATAGTGTTTTACCACCTGCGGTCTTCAGGCTACAACATCAGTCCAAGGGTTTTTGGATCTCATGGGGTCCCTGCTCCTCACCACAGGCCCAAACTGTGGTGGATGAGTCAGTATTTTGATGCAGAGACCCAAATGAATCTCTTTCTTCACCTCTTAAGGGAATTATAGGGCTAAAGGGGCTTGGCAAGCAATGGAGGCAACTGTGCCCTGAGAGGATGAGAGTTCCTTTGCTGATGTGGGGTTTTGAAGAAGTCAGGCTTTCTTTGGTTTGAATAATTTGGAGCATCACTCTCAGTTTAAAACTTCATGTTCTGGATCATCCCCCTCATCTCGAATCAGGAAAAGACATTCAAGTGTCTCCACTGGTTATTTTGTGCCCAACAAACTGAGAAGGGTTGGTTCAGGTCAGGGAGTTTGTGAATGAGTTAAATTTCTGCCTCATAAAACTTTTTAATTGTATCTATTCATATAAGCATGTTGTCTGGATGATTATTCTTTTGATACCCTGTAACTTATATGTGGCATAAATTTTCCTATAGATAAATAAAAGGGCCAAAAACTGCCCATGCAATATCGAAGGTACCAGTGATACCTATCATCACACATCTATGAATGAATGTAGTATGAACTTGGACGTACTACATTCACCATGTTATCATTATCACGTGCCATTCATAAGTCCTCTCCCGTCTCATGAGATAGTAAATTGTCTTTACTTCATACTTTGCCTACTATAGTAGGGGTGTGTATGTGATTTAGGATGCAGTAATCATGTTTTCCATCTACTCAAAAATAGTGATGGTATAAAAAAAAGACTGTATAGTAAATTATCTTTGTGATATTCTGCGCTGAGAGGTCACAGACACATGGGCACCTGCAAATTATATTACATCTTGTAAAAAAGAGGCATAGGTCCCCTTTAACACACATTTTCAAAGGTTTATTTTTTTCTTATGTTGCACTGACACCTAGTGGCAAAATACAAAACCACATGTTTTTATCCAAATTACAATGCCTTTTACAAAAAAAGGATTGGATACAACTCGTATAAATTACACTTGAAATGTTGTTAAATTGTAATAGTTATTGATTCACCTGTGAAAACTTTTTTTAAATAGCAAAAAAATATATATTTACAAGGTAGACAAAACAATTAAATTAAACAAAAAAATTAATAAGCCTTATTATTAAATTATTTATTATTGTGTTTCAGTAGTGACAAATTTGGGGAGAGGAAAAATATTCCAAAACTTTCTGAAAATACAATATGATAATTAAATGCACAATTACTTGAAATGTATACCTTGGATATTATACAATTTGCATACATACACTTCGAACCAACGCAGTAGAATAGAGAGCCTAAGTCCCGCCACTTCGCTTCCGGCTCATGGGACCTTATTTCGGAAAAAATATGAATGAAAGTCAATGGGGAGAGACAACTTATCTTTTTATTCCGTCTGAACTGTGCCCTGAATTACACATATGATGTTTGTCAATTTAAAAGATGATTCTCAAAGTCAAAAATGTCGCAGTTTGTCATACAGCAGAAGAGTAACATTTAGTTTTATGTGAAAATCGCTATGTGAACTACATCTCCCGGGAAGAGAAACGAGATCCGCTGCTCGTGTGTGTGCAGTCTGGTACAAAACACTCAGGTAGGACGGCGTAACGTTACGATTATAACGTAAGACCGTAGAAATAATGACAGACAGCCTCAGTAAAGTTAGCTTTATTCATTGAGAGAAAATGTGCGCCTTTGGGGTTTGTAGTCTTTGTAATTACGTATTTTCACAGTCTTATACCTCAACGGTTTTACATCAAACTGCGACATTCTTTACTTTAAAATGTATCTTTTAAATTGACAAACATCATATGTGTAATTCAGGGCACAATTCAAACCAGATCAAAATATTTGTTGTCTCTTGCCATTGACTCCCATTCAATATTTTTTCGAAGTTAGGTCCCATGGTGGTCGACCGGAAGGGGAGGGACTTAGGCTCTCTATAAGGCCGATAAATAACTTCTGAACATCCATAGACAGTATAAGAAACATCTTGAGTTAAATATTATATGCGCAAGATGGCGCTGTGGTCCTTTAGCCAGGTTGAAGTGTGTTGCCAGGTACAAGTTTTATAAGCTATTTTGGGATTTATACCATTTGCTTATTTCTCTTGCGCGATCTGGCAACATTGAGTTTCTGGCCTTACCACCCAACATCAGCTTCCTGAACTCAGTTTGAAACACGCAGCTGGACAAAATGGTACGTGTACATTTATCAGAGTAGGTTTCTTTATCAGAAGATACTCTTACTTTTTGGTTTCCTTTTAAAACCACACGTCCGAGTAGATATTTAGGCTGTTTTCCCAAAAAGCTGGCATTTTAGCGCTGAAGGGTCACATGACAGCAGCGAGCTAGCGCTGCTTCAGTGATTCAACCCAACAGTATCGAGTCAGAATCTCTTTTAAATAGATTAAATAATGACACTCGAAGTGTATTCATCTCTATATAAACTAAGTATGCGTTTTATTGTAGCAATACTTAGTATAGTGTGTTAATGCTGAATGCTGAGTCCAGTAACAGAATGCTAGCCTACAGTGGCTAACAAAACTGTTCTTCTAGCAACTTATATGATATATTATGAGGTTGACATGTTGTTTACAAAATTAAAATGAATGTAGACAAAGCAACGCGTGCTTTGTTTTCTGCTTGTTAGACGTAACGTTATAAAACTGAAGAGAAACATTTAAAAAAATGTATTTGCGAAGCTGTAAATATCGTTCCAAAGCAGTTTCATAGAAATTAGTGCTTTTTCTTATGGGAAGCGTCAACAGCTTTTACCCCAATTTTCACACTAACACACTAACACTTATGCAAGTGTCCTCTATTCATCAACCACAATCCAGCTAACATTCAATCTAATTTATGTTGACTTTTCCAATCGATATCATTTATCCACTTAGTTTTCCTTCTGTCTCGCATCACCTTTAATCTTTTGTATGTTGTTTTTTGTCATGATCATGCATCCACATCCTCTTCCTCAAACCCTTCCTCACCCACTGTTCCCCTTCCTGACATCTGCATCGTATTCAGGCTGGTCACAGAGTAAGTGCATCTCCAGACCCCTCCTGTTCCTGGTTTTCTGAATTTTAGAGTAGTGCTGCTGCTTCCTCTGGGCTTCTGGATCTGGCACCATTTCTGTTTAGGCTGCTCTGGGTTTATGATGTTTTTTTGTTTGTTTGTTTGTTTGTTTTTTTCTAGAAAGCTTGCAATTAAAATTAATTTGTCTGCGATCATAAAATAGCTAGTAATCTAATTATCAGCTTGCAGAATGATTGAAAATAGCAGAATACTTATCAACCCAGGAATGTTGAACATAATATCATCCTGTTTCTAAGCATTACAGAAACACGTTTTGTGGTTTGCATATTTTATGAACATTGTGGTGTAAATTTTAAACACAGGGTAATTAGAGTATCAGTGAGACTAGGTCTGACATACCAGTCTCGTGGGAGTAATGAGTTATGTTTGGAAAGGGATACTTGAGTACTGCTTACGGCACACTATAATCTAAATACTGACTATTTTTTTTATTTCAAGCAGATGTAACATTATGCAGCTATGAATATTTCAATCAGAAGTATGCTATTGCTGTATTCTCTTCAAATTTATTCAGTGTTTTATTTCGTTATCATATTAGAAATAGAAATAAAAACATTAGTTTGCATTATAATATGATGAAAAAGTTTTCAGGTGTCTTAACAATGGATTCTACACATCATAGAGCTACATACTGCAGAAATAGTAAGGCTGCATCCAAAGTCGCATACTCTCTTGAGTAAGTACTTATATTAAAAGTATGTTCTATATAGTATGAATGTGTGTAGTATGATTTTAATTCGAACGGACTACGTTCACCATGTTTTTATTGTCATGTGACCAGTCAGTTGCATCACTTCCCTGCCATTGAAGTCATCCAGGAACTTTTCACCTGCTGTTTAATTAATACTTTGAATTCTGGCATTTTCATACACTTTTTTTTTTTTTTTTTTTTACTTACTAGCCTATATAGTTTGGAAATATGCCATTTGGATGCAGTCACAGTGTAGGATGTCAGTATACTATTTCAAAATTGTGTCAAGTAACATTTTTATTTAGACTTGTATGTGTTTGATATCAGCCTGTTTTAGGTTCAACAAATCTAACAGTCTTAGAAGCAGTTCTCTTCCTCAGCTTTGACTTGATTGTTGTCTGAAGAAAACTTCCTATCTCTTCCAAAGGCAAAACATTCTTCCCAAAAATATTTCATTAGGATTTTATTCAGACATCAATGCGGTGCTTGCGACCCCACTTTTCCTTCACTTTTGTCTTGCGTATCCAACTACTAACGTTTGAAGAACGCTAACAAGATGTCTTTTGCCATTAGCTGGTGCTTGTGTTAGGTGATCTGCACATTCCCCACCGATGCAACACCCTGCCTCCCAAATTCAAAAAGTTGCTGGTGCCTGGCAAGATTCAGCACATCCTCTGCACAGGAAACCTTTGTACAAAGGAGAGCTACGATTACCTGAAAACACTCGCTGGAGACGTGCACATCGTCAGAGGAGACTTTGATGAGGTTGACTTTTATTACCTATTTCTGTTTTTCGAAGTTGTTTACGCACTTGTTAACCATGCATATTTCTTGTTTTGGACTGACAGAACTTGAATTACCCGGAGCAGAAGGTCGTGACGGTGGGGCAGTTTAAAATCGGTCTGATCCACGGACACCAAGTGATCCCATGGGGTGACATGGCGAGCTTGGCGCTCCTTCAAAGGCAGCTGGATGTGGATATTCTCATATCTGGCCACACACACAAATTTGAGGCTTTTGAGAATGAGAACAAATTTTATATTAACCCCGGATCTGCCACAGGGGCCTATAGTGCACTGGAAAGGTATAACCTTTACTTTTATCATGATTAATCAAACGTTATATGCAATGTTACGTGGATGACTTGTGACTGAATTGTCTCTTTACAGCAACATCACACCATCATTTGTTTTGATGGACATTCAAGCATCCACAGTGGTAACGTATGTCTATCAGCTCATTGGAGATGACGTCAAAGTCGAGAGAATCGAATACAAAAAGTCGTAAAGAACGACGATGCTGTCAGCTGCCGCGTTTCAGGATGCTAATCTTGTCATTCCCTCTCACCTGAACGTCAGCATCGTACAAACGCTGTATCATAACGTTACACTATATTTCAATGTAATATATAATACTGTTTATATGTCACCAGAATGTCATCATTTGTGGTTTCAGCAGATGGTTGTTGAAAATGCAATAATGCTGCATTATTTGCATAATTTTAGTGTGAATTAGTCTTGTGAATATGTTATGCCCCCTATTAATTTTTTCAAGGCCTATGTTAAGTCATCTTTCATAAAATAAAAGCCCAAATCACATGAGCAGTGTAATTATTTGACAATTTATTAAAATATTTTTAAATGTCTTGGACATCTGGATTGTTTATGTTTTAAGAATGAATAGATAGTTTTCATAAATGACAAAAACCTAGATTGATGTGTTAGGTAAGAAATATAAAGTCCTCTTCTTCCGATTCATTAAAAGACAGGCCACTCATGTGTCCAGCAAGATAAGAATCTGTTTCAGTCGCATCCCATTCAAAATCAGCTTCCCATGGCCGTGACCCTGGAAATGTTAGGTCCGTTAACTCCATTTTGAATTAAAAACTGGAAGTGTTCAAAGGATCCTGTATATTGCACTATTTGTAGTAGAACAAACCTACCCTGTGCATGTTCTGCAATGGTAGCCCTCCTTTTTCTTGGCTGTCCCATTTTCGATTTTGCAAATCCAGAAGACACTCTGTGTGTAGTAGTTCAATTGAAATTTAAGTTTACAGCTAAGCCTCTCAAAAGTTTTGCAGGTGGCATCATATACTTACCTTTGACGATTGACGATTTTCGGGAAAGTTGTTTTCTTGACTTTCTCAGAAGTCGAAGATCTCTTTGCACTTTTTTTCTTGTTTATACTCTGAGAGTTTTCCATGTGTTCTACTTCTGGGGTGTATGTTGACATCTGCAGTTTCACATTCACATGATGCGCATCCGGCACTAAATATGGAGTATAAGAAGTTATAATATGTCAAATATTTCATTGTATTAAATATACAGGCATAAGTCCCATGCTCATATTATATGATGTGATGGATCACCTGTCCGGATACACCGATGTAATACGTTCATATAATGTTGACATATTAGCTGCCGCATGTGCTCTTTGCTGTAGGCCTCTGCGATACTGAACAGAAAACGCTTCTGTCCTGGTGTCAGGCCTGGATGCTGAAAACCAGAGTTTATTTAAATTTGAATTTTGAGTTATTTAAATGTGAATTTCTTATGGCTGCTGAATCAGACATTGTCATCCAAATCATTGCAAATCTGACCTTAAGGAAGTTTTTTAAATTTTGTTTTCTGCAGACATATAAAATGTACTCCAAAATTTACAAAATAACACAATCTAAAACTTATATTAATGGCTTTTATTTTCTAACAGTTTTTCTGGTAAAAAAAAAAATCATACATAATTTTCATTAACTTAAACCTCTATAACTTTTTTTTTTTTTTTTCAAAAAATGGGTCTTTAAATATTTATGACAGTTTTCTTTGCATTTTTCTCCTCTATGGACCTCAGAGTAATTTTTTTTTTAAATTGACGCACAGGGTACATTTTCATGAAATACCTGTAAAAATGGAGCAGCAGTCATGGTCTTGGGGATATGAATAGTTGTAATGTCCCGATCTTGTTCTGGCACTTGTAAAGTTGCAGGTTGTATTTTATGTCCAAATACTGAGTTTGTTTTTCCTGGATGAGGAGAAAATTTAAGTACTTTAAATACATATTTAGTTACAATTCACAAACTAGTTATTAAAGTAATAACTCCAAGGTCATGGTTTACTGCACGTGACAGCTGTTTGTCTTTTTTTCAACTCAATTGGGTCAGAGACTCTGGTTACTCTGTCCAAATTCTACAGGTGTAACGTTTCTGTAATTTACACAGATTAAGCTTGCTACTCTGTAGCCGTATGGAAAAAAACCTGTCAGGCTGTGGTGGAGATAAAATGGTTGTGTTTTGAGTTCAAATTTACTATGCATGCTATAGCAGATGTATACTGCATTTACAGATATATGCAGCAAAAGACTTGCTATAAAAATGAAGTGATGTGATTCAGAACTAGGATAGTACAACCACAACATGCAAAATAATGCTCTAACTATGTGAATTATACAAAATTAAAGCAACACGTTCTTATTTAGGACAATAAAATATTTGTAAACAGAAAATTATCTGACCTTATCACGATTTTAACTTTTAATTGGGACACATTGCTTTTGAAATGACTAGGAAAGGTGTCCCAATTAACATGAATGACCCAATGTAATTGCTAATCTGGACAATTAATAATAATTTATGGAACAAACTTACCAGTTTGCACATGGTTGAGACCAGATGGCCTGTCAAAACAGTATATCATAGGAAACACATAATGTGTATGTGACAACCACACATTAAAACTTAAAGTAATTTCCATATATTCTCTAGCTTACCTTAAAGGCAAAAATGACTTTTTGTGATGCAGACGACTTTTATCGGTGTTGTTTTCAAGGAATTTCACGTGCTTTTTCATGCCGAAGTGTCACCTGAACTGTGAGATCTCAGATCTGTGGCATACAAGTGATATAAGACGACCTGAAATCCCATCCGATAATGCGCGTGTGCCTTTACAGTGTTTTGACTCTAGCGGGCTTCCGTACTCAGTGACGAAAATACAGCATGGCAACTGTAGGAATCGTAAGTGGAACACATCGCTTAGACAATTAACGTTTTTCTGTGCGTTAAGAGAAAACGACATAACATCGCGTGCTTTTGGAGCTGGAGAATTGACAATTGACAATGCCTCGATACGCGCAACTAGTGATGGGTCCTGCCGGAAGTGGAAAGGTAAATAAGCACCAGTGTAACTAGTTGGGCTAACATAGGCTAATAACTTACTATGATTCCAAATAATTAATTATGATATTTTTTTTATTGTGCTTATATCTGTGCTGAAGTAAAACCCTAAACTCTAGTCTAGACTAGTCTGCATTTCGCGTGATTAAAGCACAATGCATTAACCAGTGTATTGTCACTTTCAATGTGATGTAGTGATATTAATAATAAATCATGAGTTATTATCTCCTTTTTTCAGAGTACTTACTGTGCCACAATGATAGAGCATTGCCAGGCCCTCAACCGATCTGTACAGGTGGTGAATCTGGATCCAGCTGCAGAACATTTTGAGTATCCTGTCATGGCAGGTGAGGAACCGGTACATAGATAAATATTACTTACTCGCAGATCTTTTTTTGTTTTTATTTTTTTGGGCAGAGAAAGAACTCGATGGAACTTGTGCTCAATAGTATTGTTTCTATAAGTAGTTAAAGACAGCTAGTGTGTTCTTATACAATTGCACTTGTATGCAGATATTCGCGAACTAATCCAAGTAGATGACGTCATGGAGGATGACTCCCTGAGATTCGGCCCCAATGGAGGACTGATCTTCTGTATGGAGTATTTCGCCAACAACTTTGACTGGCTGGAAGAGAGTCTTGGTCATGTGGAGGATGACTATATACTGTTTGATTGCCCTGGTAAGAGGTGATGTGGTAGATGGTATGGTGCTGTTGAGGACTGGCATGGAACATTGTGTCCTCTTGACTGCAGGTCAGATTGAGCTGTATACACATCTACCTGTAATGAAGCATCTTGTGGAACAGCTACAGCAGTGGGAGTTCCGCGTGTGTGGCGTCTTCCTGGTCGACTCTCAGTTCATGGTCGAGACCTTCAAGGTAATACCTGTCACACGGCAATGATAAATAATGTAAAAAAACAGTGTTACAGTTCTGTGAATTGGAAGTGAAGTCTCTTTTGGCAAGTGTTGGTTGGATTTTGATGAAGAAATTATTGAAATTGTAAAAACTTACATTTTATATTTGTTGTATTTCATTTTCTAGTTTATCTCTGGAGTTATGGCTGCCTTGAGTGCTATGGTGTTACTAGAAATCGCACAAGTCAACATAATGACTAAAATGGATCTACTCAATCCAAAGGCTAAGAAGGAAATAGAGAAGTATGTTTTGAGAGATCTTGAAATGAGATCCGTTGATAATTCACTTTTTAAACCTGCGTTTGAGTGTCATAACAGTGTGATTTTTGTTGTTGTTCTCAGGTATCTAGACCCGGATATGTACTCTGTGATGGAGGACAACTCTGTTGCTTTGAGAAGCAAGAAATTCAAAAAATTAACCAAGGCCATTTGTGGTTTGGTAAGTTACAGATACAAAGATTTTTCCTTGAGTCGAGGAATTGATAAATACTAGTATATGTACAATTTAGTGCATATCTAGAGCTGAACAATTTTGAGGAAAAATTATTTAATAAAAATGCTTCAGGTTTGTTGGGCTGCAAAATTTTACCAAAAATCATTGTTAATTGTGTATGAATATGATTATAAAATGATGAGGCTAATACTAATTATTATTCAGTATGACTAAAAAGATCATTATTATCATTAAAAAAAGATAGAATAAACAATATTACTATATAAAAAAGAATAATACTACTTCACTGTACTCAAGTTGAGTATTATGAATAATATTACAATAATTACAACTGTAATATGCCTTAATTCTTTTTTTTCTGCAGAAACAAAAAATACTTTGTTGGCTACAGGTTTATAAACGATTATTGTTACAAATCTGTTGAATTCGATTTTATTTAGATTAATTGTTCAGCTTTAGCATCTTCACTCTGATAATATCTGGTGGTAAAACTTTTACAAACATTTAGTAAATTGTCAAAAATGCACTTTTCTTTAGATTGATGATTACAGTATGGTTCGATTCCTGCCCTTTGATCGCACTGATGAGGAGGGTATCAACATTGTCCTGCAGCACATTGATTTCTCCATACAGTATGGTGAAGACCTGGAGTTTAAAGAGCCCAAGGTTTGCGCATAAGGCTACTTTCAACTACTGTATACATTTATAAAAACCTGTTTATTTTTTTTAATTAAAAGTTGTTTTAGATCAAATTACAACAAAGTTATAAATTTAAACATTAAATTGATCCACTTTGTGTTTTCTTTTTTCTAGGAATTGAATGAGGAACCCAGTAACACGAATTTTGATGAGTTCTTCCAAGGCTCTGCAGATTCTTGAAATCCCACATGAAGCCAGACTACATTTATGTGTTCCACTAAATAAGAGTTTCATTTATTTAAACAGTATTCTGTCATGTTCATAATATCATTGTTTGGAGGTTTCCGAAACCTGTGCCGTGTCTCAATCTTCTTAGCAGAGTTTTATCAAATGTAATCAGTTTTTTTTTAGAATTGTCTATTTATTTTTGCAATAAAAATAAGGAAATGACAATGTGGTTTTATTTTTTTTTTAATTCACTCGTTACATATGTCTCAAAACGTTACAAATTAGGGAAAGGTTAACCAGGCTATGCCGTAGTGTGTTCAAGTGTCGTTCAATAGTGGGATGTTAACCTTTTATATTTGGCCATCCAGTCTTGATTACATCCTTGTTAAAAACCTTATGCACTTATGTTGTCTAGATAAGCAGCTCGCTAGGTTTGGACTGCCGTGACGTTAAAATGAGTTGGACATCTTTTAATGGCACACATATTTAAGATTTTCAAAGAAATGTGGTGGAAAAAGTGAAGCAGCAAAGCTGTTGCCCTTCGGCGCCCCCTAGTGGTTATGGCGGGATACTGAACTGGAAACTTCCTGTATCTGTGTGTACTGTGTAGGGTGGGACAGCGGAAGCGGCGGGTTGCACAGCTCTGACATTTTCATATTTGTCTGCTAGGTTTGGGACATATCTTACCAAAATGCCGGTAAGAAATATTTAAACGTTGATGTATGATATACGCAATTGTTTTCTTTGTGAGCAGCTGCTGTACCACGTTTTAGATCTGGAGCGACAAGGCTATTTTAGCATTATTAGCCACAGCGCTAACCTACACATCATCTTACTATGGCCATTTTTCTACAAATGTAACAGTTTTACGAAGACATTATGTATTGGTCTTTATGCTTTTATTGCCCACTATACATGTATATGGAAGTATCAGAAATGTGTTGCGGAAACAGGTTTGTTGGATTTGTTTTTGATGCTAACAACTGGATTTCCTCATTTGCATTAAGTGCAATGAAAACTGACTGGTTTCTGTACTCTTCAAATATCAGTTATTTAAAATTATAAATATGAGCTATATATTACAAAAAAATAATTATGTTTGGCTTTGATTTTTCTCCCATTCTTCAGGCTTACCACTCAAGCCTGATGGACACGGACACCAAACTGGTGGGGAATATGGCGTTATTGCCCCTTAAAACACAGTTTAAGGGTCCTGCTCCTAAAGAAAGTAAGAAAGTTTGCTTGATTCTATGCAGTACTTTGAGATCTGACATGTGTGAGATTCTTCCTTAAATGGCCATCGTTAGTAAAGCCTATTTGACAAACCAGCTGTTCCTTCCTCTTTCCATATTCAGCCAAAGACACAGATACTATCGATGAGGCCATCTACTACTTCAAAGCCAATGTTTTCTTCAAGAACTATGAAATTAAGGTAAGGAGTGAATGTCTGTACAGGAGCCTAGAAAAATGTACTTGGCGTGCCTTAACACGAATTCAGTTCTTCTGTCCTGAGAGAAGAATAAAAGTCCTCCCTGGTTACACATATTTTGAGTCTTTAGCGCAAACACTCTTTATCTGTTTAATATCATATTTTGATTCGTATATATATTGATTTTTATATATATATATATATATATATATAATTCTGTTATATGCATAAATAAGACTTTATATATGCACTTTAAAATTGCACTTTAAATATATGCACTTTAAAATTGGCATGCAATGGAATTTGCAATAGTCTTTACTTCCCTGACGTATATCTGAGTGAAACTGCTTCTTGAGAAAGAATTTAGGGTGGACTTTGACTTTGATTTTGTCCATGGGAATTGATTGGATGGTTGTGGTTTGCTATTGGTGATGTCATGTGAGTGACAGGTTGTCCCGCCCTCACGCCAGTAAATATGTCATCAGAGAAAAGAGGTCACTGCAAACGAGGGGAAGTTATTTTGATTAAAGATTACGAGTGCATGTATTTTTTAAAAAAAAGATAAATAATTGAAAACAAACACTGAATTGAATTTGTTTTACAATTCATGAACTTTGCAACATTGACACTGTTATTGAACTGGATAATGACACTATTGTCTTCTGTAGAGCTGTTTTATATCTGAAATTGAATGTTTCATAATTTATGTACTGCAACTGTACTTATTTTCCTGTTTATTACTGTGAAGCTGCTTTGACAATATCTGTTTTGCATAAAGCGGCTTATATGCAGTATATAAATAGATAAAATATTTATTTCTCTAATTTTGATAGAATGAGGCTGATCGGACTTTGATCTACATCACTCTTTACATCTCTGAGTGCCTCAAGAAGCTCCAAAAGGTAACTATCGAGAAAAAAATATATATATGTACCTGCTATTTCATGGTATAGTGATTAATCATTTGTCAGATGTTGTTGGTTTTTCTCATAGCTAATGCTTCATAAGTACTCCAAGTAACTCCAATCTTATAAATGATCTCTAGTGCAGTTCAAGGAGCCAAGGAGAGAAGGAGATGTACACGCTGGGAATTACCAATTTCCCCATCCCTGGAGAACCTGGCTTCCCTCTGAATGCAATGTATGCTAAACCTTCCAACAAACAGGAGGAAGGTATGACACAACAAAGTCAAAATTTTACTGAGTCTGATTCATTTGCACATCCACTAAGTCCACTCTATGATAGGTTTATTTTAAGTGTTATCGCCGAATTGATCAGATACCATCTTTTCCCCCTTGACAGAAACGATGAGGGCTTACCTGCAGCAAATCCGACAGGAGACGGGACTGAGATTGTGCGACCGTGTGTTCGACCCTCAGACAGACAAACCAAGCAAGGTGAGACTATGGCTGTGTCCAAAATCTCCACTCAAACCATTACTCCCTACCCCCTATGTAAGGAGTAGAGCACTATATAGTGAGCTCACCAGCATAATAGAAACACCACTTTCGCGCACTACTCGATCGTCTCTCGGCGCCGTTGTTTACGTCATTGCTGTCGCCCGTCGGTCTTTTTTACGATCAGCGCAATGCATGATAGTATGTAGGGCTTGGGTTAGTGACCATCGGTTGTACACTACTTTGCAAAATGCATTCTGGGATACATTGAGTGGACTATATAGGGTATAATAATCATCACTATACATTCAGACAGCATTACAAAATGGCGAGCTCACTATTTAGCACACTAAATAGTGAGTAGTGGGATATTTCGGACACAGCCTATATTTAATATTATCAGTCAAATCAAGTAATAAAAAAACTTTTTTCTTCTTTGCATTGACAATTGAATTAAGCATATTTTTCTTGTTACTGTAATGCAAAAATAAAGAGAAAATTGTTATATAAAATAGTTTTTATATGTACATTATTAATTCATCCATTTTCTTGGATGTTTCAAATTCATGTTATTTAAATAATTTCTAATCATGTGGTGCTGATAACCGTTCAAATGTCTTTGGTCTTCAGTGGTGGGTGTGCTTTGTGAAGAAACAGTTCATGAACAAAAGTCTGTCTGCACCTGGCCAGTAACAAACCACTCAGGGTCTCTCTTGGTACTTCTGCGTGGGATGAGGATGGATTCGTTTTGTTTTGGTTTTTTTTCTTTAATGTGTATGCGAGCGTGTTTACTCTGATTCTGAAAAAAAAGATTTTTTTACTTGTGATTCCTGCCTGTCATGAAAAGCAGGAGCCGATCAAATAAAAATATATTAAAGAGAAACAGCATCTCTCGTCATTGAATGAGGATGTACTACTAATACACTTGGTGCCAAACTGCTTAGTAATATTTACATTGGTATTAGTGCCATAATATTATATTATTGCTGTCAAATCGATTCGATTAATCGCAAAAAAATGTGTGTGTGTGTGTGTATATATATATATAATTCCAAACATTTACATATACGTTGCCCTACAACGGCAACACGGCAATGTTCTGATAGTGAATGAATCCGCCTAATGAATGACTTTACTTATAGTATTTATTATTTCAAATTACCTTATATTTGAGCTCATTTGTTTTTAGCACCTTTGTTATGTGCTTTTTTATAGTTTCAACTTTTCAATTCAGTTTTTATCGTTATAGTACTTGAAAATATTTGTTAGTTGCCATGGCAACTTTTCCAATTTCAGTTCAAGATTTCATCTAATATTTTTATTTTATTTCAATTAACAATTTCCATTTTAATATATTATATTTATTCATATTTTGAAATAGCTTTTTTCAGTTTTCATTTAGTAATTTGTCTGATAATTTTAATATTTTTAATATATTTAGTTTTACATTTATTTCATTTTAGTAAGTCAACTTAAATGTGTTCCAGTTGTCAAGATAAATTTCTGCAAGTTTCCATCTAATATTTAGATTTATTTTAAATGAATAAACTTTAAATAGTTTATTCATTTAATAGTTTATCTACTTTCAATAGTTTTAGTTAACAAATACAACACTGCTTGACTATGTAGTGAGTTCATAATAATGCTTTTATTTATCTGAACTTTAAGAACAAAATGATTGCTCCAGAAAGAAATGACATTCACATGGTGCTCAAATCAATATGCCACCAAGGACCATATAAACTGGAGTAAAGCTGTGGCTTTTCACACCACTGATTCAAATCAAAACATGGCCGAGACCAACTGAAAATGTAACTCTTATTGCTTAATATTGTTTTCTGTCTTTTGAATAAGAAAATTACATTTGCATTAGTACACAAAACCAGACAAATCTCTCTCTGATAAGATGTGTTGCCGAGAATCGTATGCACCCTTAGAACTTATTGAGGTAACTGCTTTTTACACGACTGACGTAAGACATAAACAACAGGAACAAAGGTAAGACTGAGAATAAAACTAAAGGACAAACAACAGATATGTAAGACAAAAACTACATTTTAATGAGCAAATACATGATGGGGCCTTCAGGAACAGAAGAGTGAATAGGATACAGTCATAAATGAGGTTACAAAACTACATGTGGGGGGTGAGGACATCACAAAACATGACTGATAGAGCTATGGTACAATACATATTTACATACACAAAAAATACAGCTTTTGAGCTCACCATTTATACAAAATATATTCTCTGTCTCATGCAAATATGTAACTTTTTGGTTTATCCAAAAGAGAATTCCAGCTCAAATACTGAATATACGTTGAGATGGACTTGACATCACTGAATACAATTTTCCTTTTTGATAGGAGAACAACTTAAGGCAGCATAGAAAGAGATGGCCCTTTGAGAGACATCTGCGGTATTGTTTTTTAAGGGAACAGGGCTGTCCCGACATATCAGCGAGGAGGAAAATCAGCATCGATTCTGACCGTCAGCCTCTACTAGTACCATAAACGCACAAAACACGCCAGAATTGCATAAAAGACTGTTCAAAATTGATGGCTCAGTGGCAGATAAAAAAGCGAGTCAAAACACAAGTGTCATGCAGTACATTTCATCATAATTAAGATAATAAATAATTCAGACACACTAGAGGGTGGGGGGAGGAAAAAAATAGACATTAACAAAACGTGCTATAACTCACACTTTCAGATAAAAAAAAATAATAATAATAATTATCCAACGGTGGCTTTGCTCTGATATCCCTAACTGGTGCTACCCCAAATAACAAAGTGAATAAAATAAAGATGATCGGATCCCCTATTAAGGTTTGTAATTGCCATATCTAGGGGGGCTGGTTAGAATTCAGTTTCTGTGAATGAAGCATTATGATGAAAATCGTGATCCAACACATCAGTTAAACCTATTCAATTGGTATAAGCATGTAATGGAGTTTTAAAATCAATGCAGAAATAAATCCTGAAACGTCTGTCTCTGACCTTCAAGACATGGAGATGGGAACTGATAATAATATATGTACTAACAAAAGTAACCGTGATGGAGCGTCTAGTCGAATGCCATCTCTTGGCTTTTCCTCACGCAACGGGCGACTTTCCTCTTGAACTCACCGTTGGGATCCTCTCTCCATTCTTTCTGCAAGCCGAACACAAATGTGAAGGTTTTAATTATTGCTTCAGAAGAACACAAACATGAACTGCCCATTTTATTGAATTAAATTATTGAGAAATTATTGAATTTATCAATGGCATTTTTTGTTTTCAGTCAGGACAAGTAATCTTAGGAGTTTAAGGGTGAGTTATAAAACATGATTCAGTTATCATCAAAAATCACTAAACTTACAGCTGCGTCCACATTGGCTGGCGAGTCACCGTTAGGGTCAGCTAACATGGAGATCACGCTAATCATGATGGTCTCTACGGTGTGGATGGGCAGCCAACGCTCCTCGGGTTTCTCATACCCAAATTTGTCCTCTCCTGGCTCATGTAGGATTGAAATGCACACATCTCCGTTCTTCGCAACTGATTAAGAGATGAAGAATAATTTCAGTGTCAGTTCTACAGGTGTTTTCACCAAAACTGACATGCACTCACCATTAGGATGCCAAATCTCCGTAATAAACTTCATCTTCGGTGGTCGTAGTGGGTAATCGTGAGGGAAATTGAGATGCGCCTTAAAAAATCCACCTTCGCTATAAATCAAAAACAGAAAAACTCAGTATACGGTTTTGTTGGAAAAGATTTAAGCTTTGCAGGAGATTAGATTAGTCAACTGGCCACTCTCACAGCTAAAGCCAAGCACCACATGCCTGGTAACAGGATTGATTACTTACAATAATGTGTCTTGAGGGCCGATCACAACAACCTCCCATTGATAGATATCATCATCATCAATCAGACCAGCTGAAAAACCTTCCACTGGGTTTTTGTTGAGCTCTGTAAGATATTGCCAATATTGGAAATTACATTACATTTTCAGTCATCTAATGCTGACTTGAAGTTAACCTTTAAGAACACTAATAATCTTGCAAATGTCATGTCTAGTTTTCATACTGTACCTTAGTACTGTCGTAATCACTTGAATAAAAAAACGATTGGTTTTAATATGTAGGATACAGATGTAAAGATTGATCTAAATATCGTAATGTACTAAATACATATAACTGTATTTAATAAGACCAAAACCTAAATGTGTTGGTATCGTTTCCTACTTGGCAGGCCAACAATTTGTATACTGCATACTAACACGTGTCAACTGATACTATATCCTACAACTTAATTTTTTTACAATCCATTACCATTCTTTTAAAATATATCAAATTCCATGTTTACAACTAGATTATTTTCTTAAATAGCAGGGTATAAGCTTTGTGATCAACATCACCAACTTATTCAGCTAGCATGCTAGCCAAACCTTCTGACCTTATTACTTCACAAATAGAAATACGAAGCCCATAAGCTCTTACCAAAACACTGTCACAATGGTTTCCGTTAAACATTGTATTTTTTTGTTAAAAAAAAGTACAGATAGTGTGGATAAGAAATAGTTAGTGACATCATAAAGATGACTTATACTATTCACGCTAACAGTTAGCCACATACCTGCTAGCTGTTTTCGCAGAAGCAGGGCCGATTGCTCAGTCATTTTATTTCAACTAATGTTAACAAAATAATTTTTGTTTCTCCAAAGAAAAAAAGCACGAGGTAAAGTCACCGAAATCAAAGTTGGTAGATACGCAGCTCTTGGACAGTGTGTGTGAGATCTACTCTTTTACTGTCTATGGATCTACTTCACATGCGCCCGCGCCGGGGACTGAACTGATACATGTTATACAGGCACTGACCTCAAGGATGTGTGTCACTAGGTAGGTGCTTACTACAGCAGCATTAGGCATCTCTTTAGGGAGCGTTTTGAGTTATCATGGCAAAAAATGCTGCAGCACCTATGACGCCCAAAATCGCTGTCTAAGTAGGCAGGTCACTAGGTTTTGAGACACAGTCAAAGCAAAAGGGTCCTAACAGCAGACACACTTTTGTTGATTATTCTGCTCTAATGTTTTGATTTTAACAATACAATATTGTACTACAACACTTATTTATTAATATTTTGTTGTAGTGGCAGTCGATATGAGGTGTACATCAGTGCATTTTCCATTTTGAAAAAGTTATTTTAGAGTATTTTTCTCTATACCATTTTAAACATTATACAGAATAAAAATCTCTGTTAATAAACGCATTGCACTCAAATAAAATGCTTTTCTAAATAATGTTTTAAAGTTTTTAATTTCTTAACTTAAAAATGTTTTTGATTTCCTTTTAAGATGTCGACGGCTAAAGTGTTGTTATTGTTAACTAAAACTATTGAAAAGTTTTCGGTAATTTATAATACATTTTATCTATGATAAATAGATTACCTACGATAATTGTTATATTTATAAATGTTGTGCAATGTTATTTTTATATTGTAGGCTATTATATCCTATCATATTATTATCATTTTTTTCCTTCATTTATTTATTGTAAGGAAAAAATGCTTAGAAAAAGGGAAAATATACTACTATTCATTTTCTTCAAGTATGCCTACGTTATTTTTGTTATCATTATTATTACGAACATTTCCTTTTACGCTCAATCTCAACGCAATGCTGATGTGTAGTGCAATTACAAATAAAATACGCTAGATGGCAGTGTCCGCTTACATGAAATTTTATGTAAGAAAGTAACACTTAGTAAAAGACATTTTGTGGTTTAGTTTGGCTGGAATTTAGTTACTAATAAATAATAAAGTTATAATGTGTGCTTATTCATTTGATCAAAATAATGATTAATATATCAAACCCAAGCTTTAACTTCAGCCTGAATCAAATCTGAGTGTATCTTGAGAGCTTTACAATCCTCCTGACATGCCAGAATCTTACATTTGCTTTTTCACAGAACCATAAAAGGCAAACATTTGGCTTCCAGCCCAGGGACTGATACCAAACATAGACTGAATATGGGAAAGAGTTGTTAGCAAATACAGTAGGTGCATTCCACATCTGTGAAACTCAAACAAGGGGATAGTTTTCTGAATAAACAACCATGCTCAGGTAACAAAAGGCGACTTTGTGTATTCTTCCTGCCGTGTCTTCTTAGATGACACACACTTTGAGGAACGGTTTGCTTCAGATCTGTGTCGCACTTCATTAAAGATTTGTCATGTGCCTTATCTTTTGTTGATATGTTTAACATGCAAACGTCACCCCACTGTATTACACAGAGAAAAGACGGTATGCACACACACACAGCGTACTCTATATGGAAACATCTGACTCTTCTCATGAACTTATTACTGATTCAAACAATCCAACTCATCTTTCACACCCAACAATTGAAGCCACAACATAGAAAAATGCTTAAGATACTTGTAGCTAATTGGAACCTGTTACCGTCAGATATAAATTCATAAAGTGCTTCTACAGCCTGGGCCAAACAGCTTGACATTCATTGCACAGCATTGAGATGCTGACTGAGTTGTTCTTTCTCTCTCAAGCCTGCGGCAATTAATATGTCAGTCAAGAGGTGTGTGATAAATGGGCTATTACTGGCTTAGGTGACCTTTCAGTGAATGGAATTACGATACAAAAAGGAACATATTTTGTTTTATCCTTTATAAAGCTTACTGTGAATGTCAGCAGTTAATGTTCACAGTTTAGATTCACAGGTTGCATTATAACTGTTAGGAATTTGATTTTAGTTGATTTTCATAACTTCTCTGGTCATTTATATTTCTGCATTTTAGATTACATTCCATGCCATGAAATGAACATAACTACAAGAAGCTTTTTTTAGGCTTGAAAATCACAATTTAAAATTATAATAATACAGATAATATAATTTATATTTTAATCTAATATAATTAGTGCTGTTAAATCAATTATTCACAATTAATATCGAATCTAACATAAACGTTTTTGTTTATATATATATATATATATATATATATATATATATATATATTATGCATACAGTATGGGTGCCTTCACCCACACACACATGCATACATAATAAAAACCTTTTATGTTAGATGTTATTAATTTACAATCTCGACAGATGGGCTGTGAATCTGAGCTGCAAGATACTTTTTCATTGATTTTTTTATTTATTTAATTTTTTGGACATTCCTGTTTCCATGAGCCAAATCGACTTTTATGAAACCATAGGAGGACATCGGTGTACAGAATTTTTTTTTTTTTTTTTTTTTCATTTTTTGTGCATTTACCCATAAGTGATCAAACGAACTTTCAGAGCTGGAACATTAGTGAAGGTTTATTGCAACTTCATATTCCAGATAGACATTTGACAATGAGTATGACTTATAAACAAGCAAACATGGAAACATCAAACATCTCCATGGCAACCCGGCTTTGGCAAAAACTAATTTAGCTGTTTATCTTTTTATCTGAGCCTGTAGAATTGCAAAGTGGCTGCAGACAGGGTCCAAGTTAATCTTATGATGTTGTTTCTTTCCTCCTTTTCATCAGTGAGACAGTGTGCAGTGAGTGGCCTTATCTTGCGTGTTCAGCTATAAGCTTTTTCTCCAAATGATGACTGGGTATGGTGAAGAACAGTACAAATACCTATGTGAAGAAAATGAGTCCTCACAAGCCTGCTTTTTACATTGTCTCATAAGGATAGCAGAAATATTCAAAATTGGCCACATGACCAGATGTTTAACTGTTAAATTAGTCAGACACGGATGTGTTTTAATTTGAAATGGGTTTGAAACACACAGACACCAACATTTGAACCCCAAAACAAGCAACTGCACATTCAGTAATTGTAATTTACCCATTCATCTGTTATTCTTTACATGAGGTCTGTGTAACATAATTTGATATCATTTGTCCTGAAGTTTCAAATTCAGGAATGACCTTTATTACCTATTGTCTCAATAAAGGTTGTATAGCAAATTGTCATACTTTCACTCTGCTCTGGTGATTTTTTTCTCAAGGCTAATTGTATTTTTGAAAGCTTGGCTATAGAAAAGTCAACATTTATTAAAATCCTCCAGGAAAATAGATAAGTTGGGAATTGTTGTTTCATGAACAAATAGTTCATGAAACAACAAACATATAAAAGATTAAAAAACTAATAATTTAAAAAATATCAACAAATATTTTAATGAAAAAAAAATAGAATTAGGGCTACAACACATGTGACATTCAGGCAACGTTTCTCATTTTTATTAACGTAATGTGCCAAAATTACTAAAACAAACAAAAATATATTGGGCCTAATAACAACAAAGACATAAAAAATAATAATAAAAAGGACAAAAACACACAACACACTTAGTAAACCTTCAACTATAAAAATGGAAACAGATCATATAAAAATAAAAATTTATTAAAAGTAGCCTATTAATAAAAAAAAAATTCGGCCGTCAACGAATCGTAGGCTATTTAGCGAATCGCGAATGACTCATCAACATTCACTCTCGCCACCTACCGGCCTAACCTACGGAAAGCAGAAAGAGTCACTGAACGAGTCAATTCATCTTTTGGTGAGTCCCTGCCTGGCAGGAATCAAACCCGCTACCGTTTCTAGATTGTGCATAGGATTTCTTTGCTTCACTTCTACACCCTTCTCATCTGGAATGACGTCGGCCAAAACGAGGAGGGTCAGCTGATCCACACACTGACGTGACGAAGAAAAGTCAAAGGAAGAAACGGGATTTCCGGAGTCCGTGCAGCCAATGAACGCGTTCCACATGCGGCCAGCGAGAGCTACGCTTGCGGATCAGGAGAGCGGCGGAGCAGAGACACGCGATTGGTGCTGATGGTGCTAGAGCTGCGAACACCGGCTGCGGTTTAAGGGAACGAGCCGATGATAGATTCGAAACACAATTTTGAGGGTATCACATCATAAGGACATTAAGGCTCCCGGCAGGCATCGAAAATTTCCAAGATCAAGAACATCCAACGAGTTAACGATGTCTGTTGCGTAATTCTTGGTTGAATTAACCTGGGTTGGGAACTTTTCTTCTAATAAAACGCCCTAACTAAAAAGTTTAAATTGTGTATCATCGCGTACTTGTTATTTAAAGTCCCAACGGTTGATTTTGGATCAAGTTTTTCGTGGACCAGAAGGTCTTGGAGTAAGGACTGTAGGCTTTGAAGAAGCCCGTGTTTGGGGGTCTCAAGTCCGTTTATTATCAGCGTGTCCGTCCGTCCACGATGGAGAACGCACATACAAAAACCGTGGAGGAAGTTTACAGCTTTTTCTCCGTGAACGAGAGCACTGGGCTCGGCCTGGAGCAAGCGAAGCGGCAGCGGGAGAAATGGGGACCGAACGGTGAGTGAGCAAACGAACGTGGCTGGGCTAATGCTAACAGAGGAGACTGGGATTGGCAGTTTAGTAGTAAGCTAGTAGGTTTAGGTGATTTCGCAATGTTGATCGAGTGCTACAGGGTTGTTAGGCCTGTACAAGAGCTGGCGCACATGCGGCGATATTCATCAGCCGGCATGAGTCCGAAATAAAGACGTGTGACGTCACTGTTGCTCGCCCCCACGAGTAAAGTGATGTTTTACACATTTGGCCAGTAACCAGTGTTGTAAATACAAACATAGTTTTTTAAGCGTTAAAATACCAGTATTGTCGTTTGCTGTAAAGCCTAAATGATGCAGAATATTTTGTATTTGAACTTGAATTTTCAGGATCTAATGTTACCTTTTCTCTCTTTTCTCTCACCATGCTGTGAATCTTTGGCTGTACCTCAGAATTGCCTGCGGAAGAGGGTAATCTTTTGTCATGTATTCTGTTAACGCCTCTTTGCTTGGTCTTTTATTATCATGTTTTCACATGCTTATTTTTTTTCAGGAAAATCACTGTGGGAGTTGGTGGTGGAGCAATTTGAGGATCTTTTAGTGAGGATTCTTCTACTGGCAGCTTGCATATCTTTTGTAAGTACCTCAAATCATTATTAAGTTGAATACAGTAATCGTTTAGCTTTCCTTATTATAATTTCCCCTATTTTTTCCTGGATTAGATAAATGAAGGTTAGATTAGATCAGATTCAACTTCATCATTGTGCAGAGTACAGTGAAGTTAGCATCTAACTAAAAGAGCAATTAGGCTACACTTGCAATTAATTGTCCCCTAAAAAAATAAAATGTTATTATCAGTTAGTACTCTTCCTCATGTAGTTCCAAACCTGCAAGACTTTCGAAACACAAATTAATATGTTTTAATGAAATTGGGAGATTTCTGTTCCTCCATTGACAGTCCACACAGCAATCGCTTCAAAAAGTCCATAAAGAGATCTGTAAACTAATCCATATGAATTGAGCGGATTAGTCCAAATTTTCATCACAATTATGCCTCTTCAAATGGATTAGTTTTACAATCTCTTTTATGGCCTTTTTAAAGCTTCAACGTGGTAGTTGCATAGCTGTCAATGGAAGCTCTGAGATTTCAATAAAAAGATCTTCTTTTGTGTTTGGAAGATGAACCAAAATCTTATGGGTTTGGATTGGAATGACATGGTTTTGGCTGTCTGCCACCCAGCGACATGTTATCTAAACCGGTCTGGAACAACATACGTTAGTGAACCGGAGCAGCAGAATTCCCCTCACTATTTACCCAAAGTTTCCCACTCCAGTTCCACTCCTGGTATTGGTCCTCACTCAAATATAATAATTTAGCATATCAGAAAATTGTGAAGTACAAATGGCAAATCTGCAAGTTAATCGTAACTGTTTTGTATATATTTTAAAAATGTGTGTACATATACATTTTGTCGATTTATGGCCGTGCAGCATAGCAATTTTGATTTAGATTTTATGATTTCTGTTTGGTTCATTAAAAATTGCAAGTGTAAATGTTAATCTCTGCATGACAGTTTAAAAACTGAGATGCAGTGTGTAATGAGTACCATGCTGAAGGTGTCGGAGTGCTTTATAAATGCTCTTCGTGATATTTTGATCATGTTACAATATGCTGTCATCAGGCTATAAGGCGATGATCTACAGTGGTTCACTCAGTGGTTAATGTATGCTGTCTGGAGTCTTTAACACATGCCAGTTTGGATAATGTTTCACTGCTGGAATGGCAGGCATGGTGCAAGTCCGAGAGGACTTAGAGAGCTCTCAACTGAGAACATGGTCCAGAGGTTAGGTTACTGTGTCGAACCAACTTAATCATCCACTTCCTCTGTTTGAATTTTTGGGTTTGCTGCAAAATCATTGTTTATTGCATCAACATTGAGGATTATTATTATTAATACAGCATGCTTGTTTACATGACAACTGTGAAAAAATAGGGGGAGGGTTTTTTTTTTTCTCAAATGCTGAGTTCACCTCTCTTATTGGTTGCTCGTTCCACAGCTTCTAATCTGGCGACTAGTGTTGTGACATTGTCGTACTGGCAACGGGGAAGGTTGTAGCCCCTGAATTGGTCCTGTGTATAGTTTTAAGAACTGGTTTAGCCCCCATTTGCTCCTTACTGTATGGACAGGTCTAAACAAGGTCCAAAAGCTTATGCTTGAATGCCCTCCCTAACCACTCAGAGAGATGCATTAACTTGCTATTACATTCGCCTTTGTTATTCCCATAAGGCAAGGGTGTTATTCAATCAGAACAGTTTATCCCATCAGGACTAAGCACAGCAACTGGAATTTACAACCACAGCTCTTTCCACAAGGGCCTTTTATAAATGAAGTCAGAATGGTTTTGAGTGACTTCTCATTTAATGGACTGAATTTCGAGTAAGATGAGGCCATTGTGCAATAATTTTAATTAAGTTGCTATTAAAGACAAGTAGCACATTTGTGACCTACAGCTGTTCTACAGTATAAAGACAAAAAATTTTATGCCGCAGTTCAGTATATAATAAATTAATACAAAAATTTCAAAATCGTCTTTTGAAATGTTACAATAAATGGATTATTCGAAATAATTTTTTAAAATTGTTAATTAAATAACGTATGCACTGTAATTCAAAAGTTTGTGAATGGTTAGATTGTTTAAAAAAACATTTGGAAGGAAATATTTTATGCTCAACAGGGCTGCATTTGTTTGCTACACTACTACGCTAAAAACAGTAATTTTATGAAATATTTTTACAAAAAAAATGTTCTACTTAAATTTTTATTAAAACGAAATTTAACCTTGCAGTCGTAGTGCTGCTTGATATTTTTGTGGTTAGTGTAAATTTGAGAATTTGTTGATGAAAGGTCAAAAGAACAATATTTAGTTGAAATGGAAATATTTTGTAACCTTATAAATGTTTTTGCTGTCAGTTTTGATCAATTTAGTGCTGCCTTGCTCAACAAAAACCGCATACCACACTTTTTAATGATGGTCTATTCTATATTTATCTGTAATATGTATTTATTATTCAAGTTTCTGTATAATTTCTCATATGAACGTGCTGGTTGTTGAACTAAATTGGGTAAAGAATGTTACCAGACGCATATCTGTGATTTAGCCTAATTGATAAGAAAACAGTTTGTCTCTGAACTAGCTTTTGTACACAATATATCACTAGAACGATGACTAATATCTGCAAAAGAAATCTGTTGTACAAGGTCAGGGATTTAATCGAACAAAAATTCAACTTTGTCTTAGTGTTCCCTATGGAGGAAAAAAATACAGGATGTTACAGAAACAAAATATTCAGAATACTGCATGGGGAATAGAAAGCTTCTTGCCTCACTAGAATATGTGGGTTGGTGTTAAAATACTCGCTTTGTATGTATGCACTGACTGTACATACATGCTTCTGTTGGCTTGTTCGTGATGTTTGCAAAGATGAGCTTTACTATTATATTTTTGGACAGCTGTTATGATGTTCTTGAAAAGGCCAGTGACGCCTCTTGTGTGGTCCAGGTGAGCTTAAGCCCATATAGGCTAGTCTAGATTGATGAAAGCTGGTCTGTGTCTTAATTGGATAATATTACATAAAGGACTCAATGCTTCAGCGTTCACTGGACCTTGTCTGGACAGTGTCAGCATGCCTGTAAATTCACGTGGCTGGCTCGTTAAGTACGGTTTTCTCGGTCAGTTGTGACAGCTTAGAAGCGGCATGCATTAAATAGTAATTCATGTGCAGTTGCTGACAACACTCTGTTTTGACACCTGGCTCACAGCCACAACTCCTGGCAAGATATAGAGACATGTCCTGGTACAGTGTAAAAACATGGTGCACTCAAGTGTTTATATGTGGTCTTGGAGCACTCTTCTGTGTTATTCGGTCATTTGATAAAGGCTATTTGGTCAACATGAAAAAATTAAGTATTGTTTTTCCTGTTTTTCTTTTATAGGTACTGGCCTGGTTTGAAGAGGGAGAGGAGACTATTACAGCGTTTGTGGAGCCTTTTGTAATATTGCTAATTCTTATAGCCAACGCCATTGTAGGTGTCTGGCAGGTAAGTTTGGACTCTGTTTGTTTTAAGCTTAAGCTTTGTATTTCTGAACTGAACAACATGAACACCAAGTGGAAATACAATAGATTCCCCAAAGTGTCATTGCAAAAAAAAAAAAAGTTTAACACTAACCCTAAGCTGCGTCAATGAACTCGGATTGACAACAGAACTGGAAGGTAATACAATGCTGAATAAAGTCGTAGTTTTTTGTTATTTTTGGACCAAAATGTATTTTCGATGCTTCAAAACATGCTAACTTATCCAATGATGTCACATGGACTACTTTAATACCTTTATTTCCTTTCTGGACAAGGACAGTATGTCGTACATTTTCAATTTAACATTTTCAATTTAAAATATTTTAAAAATGGAAAACATTTTTTTATAAATTGTAACATTTTACGCTATTACTGTTTTTACAGTAGTTTGATCAAATAAATGCAGCCTTGGTGACAGTGGTGTCATTTGTGAGAAGTGTTCATAATGAGCTTTAAATCTTTACATTTACTAGTACCAGCTGTTTCTGACAGCCGCTGATAGTTTGCTTGTGTTTTGTTACGAATGTAGTCTTTTCGTAAAGTGTAGTTAGCCTTGTTATGAAAATGAAAACATGTGGCCGTTTTTTTCCATTGCCCTTTTCTAAAGATAGTCCTGTTGTCCCAGTGGAATCCAGAATAGAGCCAAGACCCTATTTTCTCCGGCACCTCTCAGCGGCCCTGAAACCCATGTCCCAGATTTCTCTCTATCATTTTATTTTGGTCACCATTCATTACCCAGACTGCCTGAGAATCCTCAGCCTTGTCTCCTCCTATCAGTTTTCTACTTCTTCAAATGATCTTCTTAAAGGGCACAGCTGCGGCACAGTATTGAATGCCCTGAGCGATAGTTTCGCAGATAATAGTAGTGTATATAAATGGAAAAATTTCTTTAAAAACCCTATGAAATCACAACTGAGTCCAAGAGTTATCTATACAATGATGTATATTGTATTCTTATCACTTACACATGAATGCATCACTGTTCAAAAGGGTCAGTATGATTTTTGTTTTTGAAGCAAGGGTACATTAAATTGATCAGAAGTTACTGTAATTGCTGAATAATGTTACAATTTCTTATTAACTGTTCTTTTGATATTTCTAATCGTCATAGAATCCCCCAAAAAATGTTGCACGGTTTCCACAAAAATATTAAAAATCATAAACTATTGTCAATGTTTAAGCAATTGTGTTGACAAAGAAATGAAAACTGCACTCTGTGAGGTTTTCTTCAGATAGTTTTGGCTCACAGGTGGCCTACAAATGTTCCCATTACAATTCCTTATGGCTCATACCCAGTTTTTTTGGTGAATTGCATCCCTAGTGGCAGGTGTGATGTAAGAGGCGAGAGGACTAATTATCCTCTGGTTCATACAGCCACTTTTTCAATCAGAGCGGAGAGTAGCAGTTGCTAGCCCAGGGCAAACTTCATTTCAGGGAGCACCGGCCCATGCACCACCTCTAGAAGATTTACAGGCCCATTAAACATCCACGAGAAAGAACCGAGTCTGTTTCTCAGCAACCAATGCATACTGAAGTATGGTGGTACAAAGGTAGTCTGATCTGTTGAGTATACACTACCGTTTGAATGTTGGGAGTCAGTCACATGGTTGTTGTTTTTTTTAAAGGTATTTAGCAAGGATGAATTCAATTGATCAAAAGTTACAGTAAAGACACTTATAATAGAGACACTTATAGTTACAAAATATTAGTATTTTAAATAAATGCTGTTTTTCCAAATTTTTATTCAATGTTCAATTACTTTTCGATCTCAAAAAGAGGCCCCTTCTGTTCAATGATCCCTGCTGTTGGTAAAAGTTGCATCTTTATTTTCAGTAATAGCTGGGACCAAATCAGATATACATATAGGTCATTCTGGAATCACACACAAATTCTTAATATCAAATGAAAATCCTTTGCTATGCTTGCCACATGCCACTGTAAAGTATCTCTTAACTCTTTCCCTGACATTGATGGAAATTTCCAGCTTTCTGTGTTTTCTCTGTTATATGGGAGGGGACGCTATTAGGCATCTTCTAAAAGAGTACTGAATCTCCTGATCAAAACACAGGCGAAGCAGAAACAAGCCATATCATACATTATTTTACTTGTGCATCTGCTTACATGATCATCAGCAGTTAACCGCATATAAATCAAAACTGCCTAATGTTATTGAAATGTCAATTAGGTGTGTTGATGAACTTGATCTACTCCATCTATGTTTTGATCTTTTTTTCTAAGCTTTTTGCTCAATGTTGATTTATGAGAGTTGCTCACATTCAACTGTTTTTAATTTTTTTTTTTTTCTTACTTTTGATAAATTGCGTGTTCAGATTTTCATGCAACAAAATATTCTGTGGGCCATGAAACTTCTGGTGATGGCTGGTAACTTTTTTTCAAAAAGACTGGCGGGGAAATTGAATTTAAATTTTAAAATAATTAAATATACTTAATTAAATTGCTCTGGTTTAAGTTCTTCTAGGAAATTATTTTACTCCACAAAGTCAACCCTGAATCCATTTTAGTTTTTATCTAACGCAAATTTTAGAAACCTTAAGTTTTTAGTTCGCTCTTTTATAGTTTTCAACTTGTTACTCGCAATGAAAATAGCCACGGAAGTTGGCATTGCCATTGGGTTAAAACCAACCAACAAGGAATTTGTTTTAGATGGTGTTTCCTTGCCACATAGACTATATGAATGAAATGCATTTCATTAATTATTGCACTGACTTTGTTTTGGCAGTTGTTTTAATCTAAATCCACTTTTTGGCAGAACATAATGTGTTGGAAAGACTCCATGCTTGAAACGAGTGTGTTTTTGGGGCAGTATATACTGCTTCAATGATGTCTGAATGCAAAGACACAGTTAGATTGGCCTTCCTTTTTTCAGTTCTGCTCGGATTTACTGTGAAATGAATCGCAAGGCCTTAGTCATTGGCTAAATCGTGTGACTTTCCACTTTCTCTAGTTTTTCTCATCATAACTGTAGTGCACATTAGTAATTTCTGTCAACTTTTTTTTAGTTATCTAGTTATCTTATCACTGATGTACAGCACTGTGGTTGGAACAAGCATTTTGCAATGCCACACTGTTTTAGTGAGATATACCTTGAACTCTAGCAGCAGTTAATAATGTGGCATGTTTATTTATAGCTTATTGCCTTAAATGTCTTGGCGACCATAACCCACCCCCCTTCGTTTGTCTGGGTCCGGACATGAAACTGGTTTTTCGCCCTTAGGCACGCCAGTTTTGTTTGTTTGACATAAGACTTTTTGTTCCCATCATGCAAGAGAAACCACAGGAAGTACGCTGCCAAATGCTCTGCCAAGCAGGCAACCACTGTTAGGAAGTGTGTCCCTTGGGATAATCATGCTGAAAGCAAAAGGTCACTTTAAACACAACGTTTAACATTAGAATAAGAAGGTTAGCGGCAAAGGCGGTTTCCCTTCAGTCGTATCTGATGGTTCAGTCATCCAAGACAAAAATTCTCATAGTGACGTCAGCCAGTTTAACCCTGGAGTGTCTTAACATCTCAAGGATATTTCATTGAATATTTAAATCACATATGAATTTCAAATTCACGTAATTGGATTGTGAACACACATTCACAGTAATTGGATCCTTTCAAGATTAGCATAAACATTTTAGGCATTCTGTAGCATAATTCTATAGCTATAGCATAATTATGCTCTTGAATTATGCTCTTTTCAGACATTTTTTTAAAGGGATACTCCACTTTTTTTGGAAATAGGCTCATTTTACAACTCCCTCAGAGTTAAACAGTTTTAACATGCATTCAGCCAATTTTCTGATATTTAGAAGAATATCAGTAACCAGACAGTTTCTGGTTTCATTGACTTCCATAGTAGGAAAAAAATATACTATGGAAGTCAATGAGACCAGAAACTGTCTGGTTACTGATTCTTCTAAATATCAGAAAATCGGCTGAATGGATTCGAAAACGGTGAAACTAGACTGTTTAACTCTGGGGGAGTTGCAAAATGAGCCTATTTCCTAAAAAATTGGAGTATCCCTTTAACAATTTTTGTTCAAATTTTTTAATTTGACAGACCTTTAAATACAATGGTCCAATTGTGGAAAAACCCATCAGTATGATTTTATAAACCATGTTAATTAAAACACACAATAAAAATGATATCTTTTTTTTTTTTACTGAACTTTTCTGTATACCCCTTGAAGCCCCAGTTCTTACACTTTTAATACCTACAAGCACAATGTCTCAGGAATACAAAAATGTCTCCTTACTATTCATGTTCTGCTTGCAGGAGAGAAACGCTGAAAATGCCATTGAGGCTCTCAAGGAGTACGAGCCCGAGATGGGCAAGGTCTATCGCCAGGACAGGAAGACTGTACAGAGGATCAAAGCCAGGGACATTGTACCCGGGGACATTGTGGAAGTTGCCGGTAAGAATTTAAGTGACTATTCAAATTCAGCCAGCCTGAACATTGAATTCTTGAGCAGTAGAAAACTAATCAAGAACAGGTGTAAAGTAGCAGTGCTATTATCCAGATGGTACGGCTTCTGTGTGAACAGGTTGGTTTCCCAGTGGTTTAGGCTTACAGTGACAAACTCTCTCTGAACCTTTGTGTGTGATCACACGGTTGCCTCGGGAGAGGTTGTGTTTCATGCGTCTCTCAGTAAAGACTTATTAAAGAGTACAAATTAGAACTCTGCTGGTACTTGAAGAAAACAGCCAATTAACTAATTGCTCTGTGAAGTTTGTCAAATTCGTTCTTTTTTTCATCTTTTTATTGCTTGAGAAATGAGAGCTAAAGTTAAATTTTTTTATGCATTTCAGTCTTTGTGAAACTCATACAGCTCGAGTCACAATTTTCTGTACTATTGATGTATTTCCTATCAAAGCAGGAAGTTGAGGTGGTACATATCTGGCTTGTCACTTTTTTGGTATTGATGGAATTTAATCCTTTTGAAAGTCTTTAAATAATACACACTACCATTCAAAAGTTTTGTGATTGGTAAGAACCAAGGCTCGGTTTATTTGATCAAAAATACAGTAATAGAAATATTATAACAATTTAACATAACGGTTTTCTATTTTTATATATTTTAAAATGCAATTTAGAAATTTCAGCATCATTGATCCAGCCTTCAGTGTCATGTTTCTTCAGAAAACTCGAGAAAAATTTCTTCTTATTATTATTACTATCAACAGTTTTTTTCAGGATTATTTGAATTGAAATTTGTTCAAAAAAGTAATTTATTGGAAATGAATTTGTTTAGTAATATTATAAATGTCTTTACTGTCACTTTAGATCAACTAAATGTGTCTTTGCAGTCATTCCTTCAAAGAAAAAATACTGAAAAAATAATAATATTGGCTATATATTTGGAGACACTTGAAAAAAAATAAAATTATTTGCAACAGATATTTGTCTTTGAAAAGGAAATCTAGTATGAGATTATTTGCTACTTTTCTGTTCAAAGGTGGTATAATTTAGTCGGTGGAACATGCTCATTCCAGAGGGGTTTTTATCAGGTGTTTTATTTGTAATGTAAGATGAGTCTGGGGTTTTTTTTTATTATTTATTTTTTTATCCCTTTTTATTGTAGAGAATGACTGTAAAAGCATGTACTTTGTAATTTGATTAACTTTTAAAGTTAGAATTCCCATGTGAATTCATCTGAATAGGGTTTATCAGGAGTGCCCTTTGCTCTATATTGCATCACGTAACGCCACGTTTCTTTGCTCACTGGAATAGATCATTAGGTGCTTCCTTATTGCTTCAGTGTTTTAGACATTCAATGGCTGTTAAAGCTGTTAGACTCTTCCAGCTAGTGTCAAAGTGGCAGTCGACTGTGACTATACTAACCAAAACACTTTATCATAAGTGCCCTTAACATATTTTCATTTTTGGGTCAGCACACACAATTTGCATTGTGTGCTTGTGTAACCGTTTTATTACCTTGTTGTGTGTCTATGCTGCCAGGCTCGATGAGATGTGTTCTCACCAGCTTCAGGTGGAGTTAGATAGATGCTTAGTCATGATGAGATGAAACGGGCAGCGTTGAGAGGTGAGCCGCATGGTGCAGTAGAGCCTCCATCACCGGGATGGGGGTTGGAGGAGCCTGTGTTTTTGCGGCTCTGACTAATAATACCCTGTGGTAATGTGACCAGGTGAGTGTAGTTGTTACATAACCTGTGAGGGGTGCCTAAACAGATGGGTCCTGAAAAATTAAACTTTCCATTTACAATGCCACTATGTGGGTGGTGGAGGTGCTAAGGATACATTTAAAGGAGTAGTTCACTTTTAAAAATAAACTTTTGCAGATAATTTACTCACCCCCATGTCATCCAAAATGTCCATGTCTTTCTTCAGTCGAAAAGAAATTAAGGTTTTTGATGAAAACATTCCAGGATTTTACTCCATATAATGCACTTTACTGGGTACCAAACGGTTCAAGGTCCAAAAGACCGTTTCAGTGCAAACTGTTCAAAGGACTTTAAACGATTTTAGACGATGAATAAGGGTCCAATCAAGCGAAATGATCGGTCATTTAAAAAATAAATAACAAAGGTTAAGTTTTATAAGCACAAATACTCGCCTTGCTCTGTTCTGTGATGCACGTTCGTGACTCTGCCGTTCGAACTCGTTCATCAAAATGAACCAATCTTTTTTCAAATCAACAAACTAAATCGACAAATTAATTAATCGAAAAAATATTTGTCATTTTGATGAACGAGTCACACAGAACAGAGCAAGGCGAGCATTTGAGCTTCTAAAACTTAAACTTTAAGGGTTACAGTAACAGTTCCTGGTTCATTTCGAATTGGACATGTGATTCAAGATTAAGTTGCTTACAGAATAATGGCTCTGAACGGTTCACTGAGCAAGTCGGATTCAAACAGCTGAGTGAATTCAAAGGCTATTTCACAAATCTGACTTTTTTTTTTTCTCTCGGCTCTGACTGTTAATGGTTGCATGCGGAAAGCACTGTTGAGTCTCTAACAAGACAAGTGTTTGACAACTTTGTTTGCTTCCATATGGTTTTCCTGTGGTGGCTGTGTTTTAAATCATTACTTGCAGCAATTCACAATCAGTTTAGTCACAGACTGGAGCCTCACTTTTAGTAGCATCCATTTTAGTTTAAACCAGGGACTTGAATCTAAAGAGGGGGAAAAAGTCAATTCCCATTTTACTTGGTGGGGGGTGAGTGGGGGATGTTGATTGGTTTAGATAGTGCTGTAGAGTGACGCAGTATTTAATTTGCTACATCAGAGATGGAGAAAGAAAGATCTGCATTCCTTTTTGTCTTGTGAAGGACAGAGGGAGGTCATAGAGGGGTCCGATTCTTAAAAACAATTATATAGGAAGGATAAAGCTGGTTGAATGGATTTAGGTTAACCCTTCTAGCATGGTGGACAACAGTGTCGCGGGAAGGCGGTTGTGAAGGAAAACAAAGAGGGAGGTGACTGCAGGGGGGAAAGAGTCTCGTGAGGGGAATGTTAAGTGTCCGTCTAGTGGCGGCAGCTGTGCAACCTCGCCATCGACACCGAGCTCACAGCTGATCTCGCATGAATCTTCAGCATCCACGTGCATCTTTAGCCTCTGCTGGGAGGTCGACGAACCACCTTCAGCAGATGGTGCAGTGGTGTTTGAAAAGCGATGGTCCATTTCTTCCTGATGAGGTGCGCATGACGTATCTTTAATCAAACACAGGATTTGGAATGTGACACAACCGCATGATGCAGGGAAATAATTAAAAAAAAAAAAACACTTAAGTTACCTTTCAATTAGACAAGTATCGCATCAGACAGTGCATTGTAGTCTACCAGGAAAAATTTCATTCATTCATTGCTATAGGAGAGGATTGCAATTTAGAGAATCGTCTAAACTCGTTAAATTATCTAAATCAACATGTATGTTAGACCCGATACCGACCTAAGCTATTGAAAGAGATGCTTCCTAAAAATGTCATTGAAATGCTTTAGTTTCCCAACAGATACATTTTGAGAAGTCAAACTAACAGACCTTGGTAATGCAATTATACCTCATAGTGTACACTACCGCTCAAATGTTTAGTGTCAGTACAATCTTAATTTAATTAATCAAGAATCCTGAAAAAAAAAGTATCCTGTTTCCACAAAAATATGGAATGATTCCTGAAGGATCATGTGACATTGAAATTGGAGTAATGATGCTGAAAATTCAGCTTTGTCATCACTGGAATAACTAAAATTTTTAGAAGTTATGTAAAGTTATAATATTTCACAGTATGTTTACAGCATGTATGATCAAATAAATTCAGCATTGGTGAGCATGAGACCTCAAAAAGCAAAAAAAAAAACAACAACAAAAAACACTTGATAGCCTACTGTCAATAACAGTGCATATAAACATAAGTTGCTACATAGTTCTCTTGTACTTAAGGTTAGGAATTTTAACAGACCCCGAATTTAAGTACTGCATTTTAAAATGTAACTCTTGTCACATTGTCACAAGGCATAAATTATACTTTAAATCCTCCTGCTATCTGACAACAGTGACAGCTGATGTAGCTCCTAGCATAGCAGTAAGCCCCCATCCCTTTGTCCTGTTACCTTGTGAATAGCTGCGCCTGTGTCATCTTGCTAAATTGTTTGAATCACAATAGATGAACATTGTACATTTATGCAAAGTCATAAACTCTAGTCCCTGTAACTGCTTTTGTTTCACTTTACTCTCATAGAAGAATGACCTTACAGGGCTTTGCTGAAGATGACAGCCTCACATCTGTTATTAGTTATTACCTCCCGTCTTTCATACATCTGCCGTCTGATAGCTTGTAAAGTGATTCCATCATGAAACATCTGATCTGTTGGGCTGTTGGTCTATCTCCTGTCATCTGCAGACCAGCGGCGTAATTGACCGTTCAGCTGTGCGCATCTCCTCTTTCAAAATGCAGAAAAGGCTCTTTGTTTCTGAGCGCTGCTAATGCTAAACTGAGTGGATTTTGATCTTTGTCTTAATGACTTAATTTAGTTTTTTTTAAACTTGATTTCCAATGAAAATATATGGAAATCAATGCTATCTTTTGGCAGAAAACTTTTTTTTTCTTTTTCGCATATATAGATTTTATCCACATGCGTTTTTGAAATTCTGGACAGCAAAAAAAAACAAAACAAAAAAAACCTTTCAAATGGATTTTCAAATCTGATTCTAACCACATTTGGAGGTGGTTTGAAATGCGATTCCAATCAGATTTTTACAGATGCGTATCAGCCTGGACTCTCAAATTGTCTTTTTCATCACTCTTAATGCGACACAAAGTGATTACGTCAAAACCAGTGACGGAAATGTGGGAAGTATTCAAACTCCTCAAACAGAATGTCCAAAGATTTTGGCCGTGACTACAGCATTTATTCTATTTTTATGAAAGTGGACTGTTTACTACTGTACAGTGCTTTCCTATTTGAAATTATGTGTAATGCCTAACAGTGGCTGTAAATGATGTATTTTAGGTATGGGAGTGGTGTGGGGTATTTTGCATTTTGGTATTTGTTCTATATTTTTTTTAAGATCGTTTCTGAATAAATAGAACGGCTAAGATTGAAATTTGGACAATGCTGCTGTCCCGGGAATTTTAGGTTTCTGTGTTAGCACCCCCCTATGTACACAATGTTTGTCTATATGCACTGGAACAATCCTTCATAAAACCCATTTAACTTTAAAACGCATTAAACTTTAGTTTACAAAGACGTGAAACTGAAAGAGTGTTCGCTGATATGCTCACATAAAAATCGGTGCAGAAGATGCTTTTCAATTTTTTTTTACCAGAGTCGGACAAAAACTATGATAAAACCTGCTGGAAAGCATCTTTTGCAGCGATTTTATTTGAGCATATCAGTTTTTCTTTGTTTGAGGGTACATTTACATGACAATTATATGCTAAAAACAGAAAAGTTGCCACTTGTAAAGAAAAACTACATGCCTATACACTAAACGCCTAATATGGATGCTCATAATGGTATAGTTTTTTTTTTTGTTTTTTCCAAAAACTTGCACTTTGAAACTCGTTTTTCAAAAGATTGTGTTTTCAGGCCACCAAAATACTGTTGTCGTGTAAATGATCAGTCAAAACGCGTAGTTTTCGATTTTCACTTAAATGGTGTTGTGTAAATGACCCATCTATTCTTGGGCGTAGACTCTCCTTAAGGGACAAATGTCAGTGTTGTGAGACATTAGCCAAGGACACTAGTTGCAGGAGGATGTTGGGGGATCAAGACGACTGTAGACCATTCCCCATTGACCCAAAAGGAATATGGTGACGCACATTGCTGATGCAAGCCACCTTGAAAAAAAAGGAATAGAAAGCATTAGAATAATTAGCTTGCTGCCGTTGCCACGTGCTAACCGCTGGAGTGTGAATGCTGATCACGTCTGGGAGAAAGTGACAAGCTGCCAGTGTAGACGGGGCTTTTGTGCCTTTAAATGTATTGTGTAACTTCCTGTTCACAAGTTAATGTCTTCTTATTCCAAGTGACACGCTTTTTTGCATTCCTCCAGCCTCTTAAGTTACTGTGCCTCTCTGCTAATGAACCAAGATTGTTTCCTTTGCTATGGTAATGGCTCGGACTCATGGGAATTGTCCTCAGAAGTATTAAATCGAGGCTGCTCTGCGATCACTCAGGTGGGGTTTCATTGTACGTAAAAAGTAGGAACAGAGACAGGATGTGTGAGTTGATGAAATAAATAATCATTGGACCAGATGGCTGCTTTCTCTTCTCTCGTGTTTGGAGGGGAGGTGTTCTGTTCTTTGTCCTCTCGTACTGTCCTCTGCAGGCATCGGTTCAGTCCCATCAGCAGCAGTGGGAACAAGCTCGTCTTGGAGGACAAGACAGAGCATATCCGGCCCTGTGTGTTTACGTGCTCGGGTCGTCGCTGCACTTGCGCTATCAGTTCCCTCAGGAAGCGCTCCCGGGGAGCCCCAGCCAATCGCTGCTTGAAAGGGAATGTTTTTTGCACAAACCAGCCAATCAGGGACAACGCAAGGAACTGTTAATGCTTCTCTTTGAAAAAGGGATTAGACCTCCCTAAAGTTTGCTTACTAACATATTTGTTTGCAGTCAAAATGTCCCTTATGGTTTCCCAAAAACATATGAGCTATTGTGAACCAGTGGTGCATTTCTTTTCTTTTTTTTGTGGTACTTTCTATAAGCACTATTGTAGTTTTGTGGTGTTTTTTTATATATTATTTGCTATCACTTAATTCGATTAAAATCCCGGTTTCACAGACAGGGCTTAGATTAAGCTTGGATTAGGTCTTTGTTCAATTAGAGCATTTAAGTGGCTTTTAGAAGTAGGGCTGGGTATCCAGTTTGATGCTTTCTAGGCACCAACTGAATTGCCTATACCATTGAGTATCAAAAAATGTCTTGTTGTTCAGTATCTAAGGGGTTAATCTCATAAACATCAGTGAGCCAATAAGCATGCAGCATGATTGGGTGTGGCGAGGCATCATGGAAAAGCACTAGCGACGTGACTCACACGTGAGGCTGTAGTGTGTAAGCATCCCAACCTCCATATGTGTAAAAGATGTGAAAAAGATCAAACGTGTGTCTATATTTCACCAGTCTCGATGCCAACTGCCAGGCAGCATTACTGGTCAGAAGTCAGATTGGATTGAGAACCAATCAGTTCCATCTGGTTGCAAGTCAGAGTCATCACGCCGGTATAGAGATGAGTTTGTTGAGAATCAGTGCCAATGGCTATCTTCAGGGATGCGTTGTGGATGAGTCCAGGCGCAGATCCACCATCTGATCTGGATCCGGCCTGCATCCAGCTGACTTCAGTAAACCTCGGAATAAACAGACTAACTTGCGTAGATGCCATTCTCCTTATGATGTAACGAGTACATCAGGTGTTAAAAAAGAAAATCTAATCGAGAATCAAAATTGAATCAAAATCGAATCGAGAGCTTGTGAATCGAAATCGAATCGAATTTGAACATCTGAATCGATACCCAGTCCTAACACTAAAAGAGAGATAATGATCAGATAAGAGCAAATCATTTGTAACTCTGAGAGCAGTCTCAGTACTAAATGGTCTAAATCCTGCCTGGAAATCCTTGCAGATACCATTTCTTTCTAAAAAGGAACATAGTTGTGAGGATACTGCCTTTTGTCTATTAATTTTGACAGAAAAAGTAGATTCAAGATAGGCCTGTAATTGACTAATCCTCTTGGATCAAGTTGCGTTTTTTTTTTTTTTTTTTTTTTTTTTTTTTAATAAGAGGTTTAATTATAGCCAGCTTAATTTTCAGTGAATATTCTATTGACAAAGAAGAATTAATGATATTAAAAAGAGCATCTATAACCTCTGGAAGCATCTCTTTCAGTAGCTTAGTCAGTAGGGTCTAACATGATGTTGATTTAGATGATTTATCGAGTTTAGACAATTTTTTCCTCTCCTCTAGCAATGAATGAATTACATTTTTTCCTCAGGTAGTCTACAATGCGATAGTTTAGTAGACGATTGCAGTGTTTATGATTTTCTATCGAATAATATCAATCTTGTAAGTAAAGAAGTATAGTCATTACTAGCAGTTTTTAATGTTCCTAACTATATTTTAACCACCCACAACTGCCTAGCAATGTGCTATGAACTTGGCTAGCTATCATCTTGGCTGCTTTTAAGTATTTCATAGTGCTCTGTTTCTGTTCTTTTGGCTTGATCATCCAAAGGTGAATATCTCTAGCACAAACTGTGGAGTAAAAATGGCATTATTGTTTACCTGTGTGTGTATAACTCTTTTGGAATTGCTGCAATGTTATCACAGCCTAAATGTGGCCTTATACTGTTTCTCAGTGAGAGGAAATAGCTGAAGCCTTTTTTAAGTCAATGAGGAGTGTTTGACGGTTTGTTTCCAACCACTATTAGTAGCCAATATGACACAACCACTTGCTCCGTCAGCTTTTTAACTTCCCTGTTTTGATCTGGTGAAAGTGACCTTGATTTTTGTGTTTTGTGGGCTTTATAGCTGTATAGCATAGCGGGCCTTTGAAGGTGTTTTTTGAGCATTCTTTTAATTAAAATGCCTCCGGCTTGTGCAATTTTTAACTTTTTAACTCTGTCATTAACAAGTGTTATTAGAATAATATTAGGCGGTCCAAAAATGATTTTTCAATGATCTATTCTTGTAAGACTTTCTTTCCTTGTCTACTTTAAGTAGGTTACCCTGTTACGTGACCTTTTTTCTAACTTGAACTATATATATTGGGATTATGTACCACATTCCTTAGTTTAGTTTATGGTTATTTTAAAGGTGTATTATTGTAAAGTGGATCATATATTAAACATTGTTAAATGTCCAAAGAACCCCTAGAGCTTCCTTAAGTGCACTTCTCTAAGTGTGCTTGATAAATCTAATAAAGCACGTTCAATGGCAGTACGTGTGATATGCAATACATACTGTTGATGTAGCCTATATGTAAACTATATATAGTTTGAAGGATATTTAAACTAGGAACCCATAGGAATGAAGGAACCTCGCATACATTCTATGGACTAACAATCTCATCTCAAACAAAATCTGTTTACGTTGGGTGTTTGCTTGACCGTGCACCATAGTTCATATCAAAATAACTTTTCCATTTTAGGAGCTGTTTTGGTTGTTGGTCTGATACCACCCGCCATGTCCTCCACTCCATTAAAAAGTGCATAGAGGCCTATTGGTGTGGCTACATGTTGGTAAAAACTTAGTCCAGAAAAGGCAAAGCATCTAGGACGGTATCCTCAAGTTATTTGATGTTCTTTCCACCCAGAACATCCTGTGAAAAGATTCTTCGTCACTGCCCACTCTTTCATAAACTTGATTTACACTTCAGGCGGATTTAAACATACACCATCTCAAATGACTAATAAACGTCAAGTGTTTTAGCATGCTTAAGTGTCCAACGCCTTATTCATTAAGAGATTTGTTTAGAAAAGATTACTGTATTTACATTTGCTCTTTTCCTAGTAGCAATTACTAAACCTCCTCTGTTTGTGGAAAGAATGAAGCCGAGTCTATTTTTGTCTACGTCAAAGTCGAAACCAAAATGTTTCAGAGCTGCTGATGGTTCATTAACCTCTTCAGTGCAGGTTTTATCTGAAGATGTTGAGATGGTCCTCCTACATGTCTTAAAAAGGACTGGATGAGATGCATTGCCATAGTTCTTGTGATATTTGGTTTTGTACAGCTTAAGGACTTAGCAAGTGCACCTTAAAAGGTTTCTGAGAAAACTGTGGAAATTTAAAACCAACCAATTCATGATAACATGGTTTGTACCGTTTTCTTTTTAGATGAGTGATGTATTTTTGGCCTTGAAAACACAATCTGTTATCGTCAATTGCAAAGCCATTAACCATTGAGCTTATACTTGAGATTCAAAAGGTTCTTACTTGGGGATTTGTGGTTTTAAATTGGCACTGTACCTTACAAACATTGTTTGAACGTGTAATGACACCTTTGTTGTAATCAGTGGCAGGGCTCCAGACTAAATTATCCACTGGTTGAACTGGTGCTCAGTTGGTCGCACTAGTATTTGATTTAGTCACAGACACCTTTTTATTTTTATTTTGCTACATGCTATGGGATTAATCAATGCATCCTCACTGATGGATAGAGGTTTTAATGGACCAAAGCTAGCAAAGGCTTTCTGGGTTGCAACATAAATACCTGTAATATATTATCATTGCCAAATTTCAGGATTTTCATGGATTTTGGACAGTAATTTTAATCTGTAATTTTAAGCATTTTACATTTGAATTATATAAAATCTATTTGCATTTGAATCATAATCTACTCTATCTATCTATTATCATCTTTCTATCTTTTAAAAGTCATTAAATATTCAAATGCATGCATTTTAAAAGATTAGAGTATTATAATAAGCTAATATAGATTTTTCGTTATCAAAGTTTATAACAAAAATCGGAAATCTCCTTCCTTACATTCTGCGTATTTCCTCAGTCGAGTGATTACTCTTATCTAACTGCTGAAAAGACGTAGGAAGGGGCACGCTGTTTCGTGAGACATTTTTATTTTTATGACTTAATTTGTGAATTCTTAATTTGCACGTTTCAATGCGTGTGATGTCTACCTTCGTCAATAAATAAACTGCACGTGCCTTTCGGAAGAACACTGTAGCCGGAGCTACTTCTCTCCATTAATGTCTATGGCGAGTCACGCAGGCACTGGGTAAATCCGCATCTGAGTCGACCTCAGGATAAAATAGCCCGAAAATAAACACTTATTATAGGCGTACCGTAGTGATTCAGGATAAGTCAAAAACACGGTTTGGAAAATGGATTCATGATGTAGCCTACACGTTCATTTTGAACATAAGTTACGGACTGCAGCAGCTGCTACAACGGCGTTCTGTTGCGTGAGCGTCCACATATGCGACCACATAAATTTTAACTCGCGTTGTCAAAAAATGGTCGCGGTCTTGAACCCTGAGTGGTACAGGTTTTCTTGGATCTGTAGAGCCTGACTTGCTTTGCTTATAAGGATCCAAGTTTTTTCTCCTGAATTGTTCTTACTCTTTTATTGCTGCTTGATTTGTTCTTATAAATTTGGAAGGGCATGACAGAGATAAATCCAGTGCTCGAAGCAAACCTAAACACTATCTTAACAGCATGTTTTTGCTTCCTTTCAGTGGGTGATAAAGTTCCCGCTGACATTCGCTTGACTTCAATCAAGTCAACGACCCTGAGGGTGGACCAGTCCATTCTAACAGGTGAGAACAATGCCATTGCCTCAAGTTGTCTTTTTAAATGTACAGTCATACTAGGCTTTGAGTAGGTACTATTACTATGGACATTGTAGTGTTTTATAAGCAACAGGATGTAATGTCACAGTCTGGAGATTCTGTGTTTTTATGAGTAATGAATCCCACATAACAAAAATTCAGAATCTACTTCTTTGAAATTTGTATTCTTAGTTTGTGTTGAGCAAACGTCTTTATGCTAATTTGCTGGCTACTCTTCACTGAACTTGAACTTTGTTACACAAGAATATATGAAATTACTTTGTGTGCTTGCGTTTCCACTCTCCTGGGTTCACGAGTCCAAAAAGTATTTGTTGTTTTTTGTGTCCTTTTTTTTTTTTAACTTTTTGATCCAAATATAGTAAGAAATTTTAACCTTGGCTTTCGCACTGGGTAGTTCTAGGAAATAGCCACCAGGGGAGTTCCCCAAGATCTGATAGTTCCTTAAGGGCCCTTTTCCTGGTTGTGTAAGTGATGTAAGCTGTGCTTGTTGCTACTTTTTTGACGGAGTGACTGACTTTTATTTAGACTTAGTCTTGCGTTATTAGATAAAATGTTGTACGAAAATCGATTATACAAAAAGTAGACTGTATATGAAAAAGTATTATCGCTTGCCGTGTGGTTGATGGCCAATGTCTCTAGCTGAGCAGAAGTACATGATCATGTTTTGCTTGGTCCAAAGTCGTGTTGGATTTTCTCCTAAGCGTAATTGTTAAGAGATCCATCTATCACCAGTTTCCATGTTCATAGAGTTAATTTGTGGAGTAAATGTATAGGCTATAATTTGTTTGCACAGCTTTTTTTTTTTAAATGATAGGTGCTGGTGTTTCGCGTGTGTATGGCCAATCAGCTTTCAGTTACATCACTGGTAGTTCCTACTGCGCTGGGTTAGACCCTACTTTGAAATAGGAGCCAATTGAGTTTCTAGATATAAAATTGTTCCTAGTTCCTGCGGGGCGAACACACCAAAAAGCAAGTACTTCCGCCAATAGATCTAGAAACTATGAAAAGGTTCCTCTAGTGCAAAAGCCCCTATACATTGAATATCCACAGTTCAGTATTTTTATACGCAGGTCTGATTTGATTTTTACAGCCGTCCTAATGCTGAATGTTCTTAGACAAAACATCTTAGATTGTGATGTCTTTGCTATTTTATTTTTGTATTTAAGTCGCAGACAATACCCTTTTATCTCATCACAAAACCACAGTTAAATATAGTTTCCATTGCAGATGCAATTCAGATTTAGCTTAGCAGATTGAACAGCAGTGAGGAAATGCTGCTGCAGGAAGCCACCTTATAAAGTCACTTCAGTAGTTGATATGAGGTGGAAAAATAAGGCTTTTTTTACTTTTCTGAGAAGGTTCATTGCTGCTTATTTTAAAGATAGGTCAGCTGTGCACTGTCTCTGCAGTCCAGTGTGAGTGAAAGACGGAAAGGAAGTGTTCTTGTGGGTCTTGCTTCACTGCCTTAATTGGTAACGGCCTGTTCGACTTTTCCACATCTTTTAGCTGCTCCATCCATGGCTATTTTTTGTTGGGACTCTTTGCCATCCTGACCAGAAATAAACCGTTAAAGCTATTGCGCAGATGCACATCAAGGACTTGAATTGGGACACCTGCGTGATGAACTGGAAACCTAATCCTCATTGTGTTAGTCTTCGAGGGCAGTCAAGTAGTACTTGAACTTTGATTTCACCAACCTGTCACGTGTATCTTCTCTTCGCAGGAGAATCTGTGTCAGTAATTAAGCATACAGACCCTGTCCCTGACCCTCGTGCTGTGAACCAGGACAAGAAGAACATGCTCTTCTCTGTAAGTCAGACCTCTAATGACTGCTGTCAGCATAGAGTTTGTGGTATAATGTAGATAATGTGGCTCATATTTAGGGTTAGACAGACACACATACTATTAGAAACAGTAATATTTTGCAATTTGAATACAATCAAAAAATAACGGTTTTGTATTTAAGTATAATTTCACAAATTTATTTCTTGACTTGAGGTGTATTAATGTTGAAAACTGCTTAATTTGTGGAAAACATGATACATTTGTTTTTAATGAATAGACAGTTCAAAAGAACATGTATCCTTGTTGAATATTGAGTTTTAATTTCTTGAAAAATATCTTGCCGACCCACTAACATTTGGATGGTATTATTAAGTCGTAATATATAATTGTGTAGTGTTAGTGTTTTTAACAGATATATTTAAGCAAATAACCACATGTTCTTGAAGGAATTTTATTATTATCAGTCTTGCACATATGTGAGGGATTTGTATTAGGAATTTTAAATTATGGACAAAACCAATAAGTTATGTTATGTCTGATAACAGTCAATATTAAAATGTATATATTTTTTTCTAAATAAAAAAAAATTATAAATAAATAAACCAAATGCTTTTAAATGCTGCAAGTTCATTTAGGCAATACAATATTATAATAAAGTTTAACAAAAATATAAATTTATGGATGTTACATTTATTTTAAGATGTTAAATTGCATTTTAACGATGTTATTTAATAACAATATGGTTTTTCAGTTGTTATATCCAATTGTTGATTCTGATCAATTTTTCGATAACCATATAGTGCTGAGATATCATGCATCCTAATTTAAATGTTTTAGAACCAAATTTGTTTCTAGAAAACGTTGATATCACTAGTAAATTCAAAGTGAGTTTTAGATTGTTTATGAATATGATCATTAATTAAAACTCGCCTTATTTTACTACATTTTTTCAGGGTACCAACATTGCCGCAGGCAAAGCGGTGGGCGTAGTGGTTGCCACCGGTGTGAATACCGAAATTGGCAAAATCCGTGATGAGATGGTGTCCACAGAGCAGGAGCGCACGCCACTCCAGCAGAAACTGGATGAGTTCGGCCAGCAGCTATCCAAGGTCATCTCGCTCATCTGCATCGCCGTGTGGATCATCAACATCGGACACTTCAACGATCCCGTTCACGGCGGCTCATGGATCCGTGGGGCCGTATACTACTTCAAGATCGCCGTCGCGCTGGCTGTGGCCGCCATCCCCGAAGGCCTGCCTGCCGTCATCACCACCTGCCTGGCTCTGGGTACCCGGCGCATGGCCAAGAAGAACGCCATCGTACGCTCTCTGCCCTCGGTGGAGACCTTGGGCTGCACCTCTGTCATCTGCTCGGATAAGACCGGCACACTTACCACCAACCAGATGTCCGTTTGCAGGGTGAGAATGCTGGGAATATTATACACAATTGAAGTGGGTTTGCAGCTTCAGGGCTCATCAAAAATAACTTATAACCTCTGCTATTATGAGTTCTGTTTAGCCCATTATTTTATTCCTTGGCAATAGAGTTCCATAATTGTTTAGAAATTTGCAGGCTGGGCTTCAGCCAAGAACCGAGTGTGATATTACTGCATAGACAATTGGCTCATGAATAAAAATGACCTTCATGATGGTATTGATTTAGCACTAGTACGTTACTTGGCCTCAAATGAAAGTCGTGGGAAAGCTGTTAATATGCAGCTTTGATATTGCCATGATTAATCATTTTATTTAGTTTTATCTTAGTTTCTCATGACCTTGTGTTAGACCACCCCAGGTTTCCTCTGTATTTCCTTTCATGTTGTTTTCCTGTTTGACATGGTTTATTTCTCTATTTCTCCCCTTAATCGTGTGCCTGTATACTTATCTCCTCTCATCTTTTGTCATCCTCCTCATCTGCTGTTCTCCAGCTTGACTGTGAGAGCTGATCAGTATGCGGTAGTCAGTTACTTGCGGTAGTGTTATATAACTGGCCGTGTGTGTGATCCACAGCAGCGCCTTTTGCTGTGGGCTGTACAGTCAAGCATGCAAGCTATGAAGCGGTTCTGATTTTAATCAGTTTTGCGTGTGTAAAGGTTACATTTAGTTGGAGGCTTGCTTTTCTTTTTAATATAAATTATTTTAAATATTATGCTTGATTTATTCTGTGAATGCTCAGGTTGTGTTTAAACCAAATCATAACTTGAAAAAGCTAGCTAGCAACTTCTTGATTCTGTTTAGGATTTTCACAAATAAATAAATTGTTTAAAACATGAGTAAAAAGGAGGTAAACACTGTAACCAACAGTGCACTTAGTAATCCAGGGGATATTTCAGAAAGCAAGGTTAATGCTGCTTTCACATTTCTTTTAAGGTGAGATTGTCACGTATGTATTTTTATTACAGAATTACTTTATATATAAAACATCCTGATGCAAAAAAATTACTTTGAGGGTGTCAAAAGTAAATTTTCATCCGACTTTTTGAATATGCTTTTCTTGCCCAGTTATTGCTCTTGTTAAGTAACCTTGAAAGCCACAGAAATTTGTGGATTTTTTTTATTTATTTTTTTTTAAGTGAATTAAGTTTTTATCTAATTCTGAATTTAAAATGGTCTGAATGATTCATTAGTGACTCGTTCTAAATCAAAATGATTTTTGCAAATCCTTAACTAGTGAAATTGCCTTTCTACAAATGTTTGTGACGAGTAATGTTAAAGTCGTGAAATTCACTAATTAAAAGTGCATGGAAACCACATGACATAGCAACACAATGTTAATGACTCAAGACGCATAAACATCATATCAGCATGTTTTGCCCCTTCATTCACCAATAGCTTTTTCTTTAGGAAGTGTTAAGTTTGATATTGTTTAGGTATAGAGGTTTTGGATGAAATGCAAGCGCTTTATGTCCCTCCATTGACAGCCTACGCAATTACTATCAAGGTAGTAAACACTATCAAGGTAGTAAAGACATAATCAAAGTAATCCATGTGGCTCCAATTTATCTCAATTTTATGAAGCGACTCGATTGCTTTGTTTGCACCGAAAAAACATTTACAAAATATTTCTCCAACACGCGTTTAAGAGAGCACCACAATTCATGCTCAATGCGTGATCAAGATATTTGCTAATAACAAAGCTGTATTTTTGCAGTAATACCGCTCGCAGTATTAGTCTTTAACTTTCCGGGGCTTAAAGTGGTTGCTAAGTTCTTAGATTTCATCAGAAATATCTTCATGTTCCTTAACAGAACAAAGGTCTTATGGGTTTGGAACGACCCGACGGTGATTTTTGGGTGAACTTACCCTTTGTTTTTCTGCATAGTGCATAGCATCTTCGAAATTAGTGCCTGTTTCTCTCCCCCACACTCTTGTCTCTGTGGTTCGAGTGTTGTCCACTGGGTTTTATCACAACAGCAGGAACGCTGTTCCATTTTACCATCCCACTCACTCATCTCTTTTATGCTCTTCACTTCCATGACATATTGGGGCGTCTGATTCTCTTTTATGCTTTAAAAATATCCTTAATGCTCAGTTGCTTATGTTCGTGTGTTTTTTTTTGCTTGGTTTTAAAGGCCCTCTGAACCTTTAAGTGAGTGTCATGTAAAGTGTTTACATCTGTAGTGCTAGTATATCCAGGTCAGGTGGAGGAGGGATCTTTTCATGCGATGCTTTCTGAAGTCAGAGATCCTCTGTGGTGGGATGCCCTGCCACCTGGTGGTTGGTTTTGTTTGAGTTTTTTTGTGTCTTTTGTTACAGATGTTCATTGTTGATCAGGCAAATGGAAACAGTTGCTCTCTAAAAGAGTTCACCATTTCTGGCTCCACATACGCCCCTGATGGACAAGTGTGAGTTTTGCTGCCCATGTGCACACTGATATTTCAAAGTGCATGAGACACCTCTGTTTAGCATCCTCTTGTTTTATTTTTTTTTTACTCCAGGTTTCATGAGGGTAAACCAGTGCGATGCTCCCAGTATGATGCTCTGGTTGAACTGGCTAGCATCTGTGCTCTGTGTAACGACTCCTCTCTAGATTTCAACGAGGTTAGTTATTAACATCTTCTGGTATATGCAGCAGTTTCTGTTCATTAATTTAAAGGCAGCTAACTAATATGCAGAACTATATTGTTTAACATACAGATGTCACTTAATGAATAAATTTGTTTTAAAAATCATTTTAATTTTTTCCCCTATATTTTTGTATCCTTGTAAATTAATACATCTTTTATACATTTATAAAATATAATACAAAATGGTATAGAATTTTAACATTGGTCATTTGTATTATATAATATGAAAACGAAAGTCTGCTTATCAATATTAACAAGAATCAGTGGATCCCTAGTGCTTGCGTTTATCAAACTGCAGTTTTGAAGAGTTTCTAAAGAGTTTCTGTCTATGTCAGGCCAAAGGAGTGTACGAGAAGGTGGGAGAAGCTACAGAGACCGCTCTAACATGTCTGGTGGAGAAAATGAACGTGTTCGACACGGAACTAAAAGGCCTTTCCAAGGTTGAGTTGGCGAACGCTTGTAACTCGGTACGTCAAACCTTTCCTACCGCAGATTATGAGTTGGTTGCAACCCTAGTGGGTCGTGTGGTTGTGGAAGCCCACATTAATTTCCAAATTGGTTGTGTTTGGTTTAATGTCAGCTTTCATCTCTGAGTAATTTGTTGTACTCTTTCTGTCTCAGGTCATCAAGCAGCTGATGAAGAAGGAGTTCACTCTGGAGTTCTCCCGAGACAGAAAGTCCATGTCAGTGTACTGTACTCCCAACAAAGCTCGCTCATCCATTGGCAAGATGTTTGTTAAGGTAACGCCAGCACTTCTGTATTTCATTTAGCTTTTCCAAATTGGACTACTTAACGTTTGAAATGTGTTTTGGTACAACAATGTACCTGCTGCTTCCTTAAACGTGTTATTTCTGGGTGCAGGGTGCTCCAGAGGGAGTGATTGACAGATGCACGCACATCCGAGTGGGTGGGAATAAAGTCCCCCTGACAGCAGGTATTAAAGAGAAGATCCTGTCTGTGATCCGTGACTACGGCACAGGGCGTGACACACTACGCTGTCTGGCTCTGGCCACCCGAGACAACCCATTGAGCAAAGAGAGCCTTGTACTGGAGGACTCAAACCGGTTCATTGAGTATGAGGTGTGAAGAGAAATGTTTTTATGTTGATGATGTGATTGATTATGAAAATGTGTGTATATAAAAATGATTGATTAATTCAATGAATGATTGATTGCATTGTTTAAACTGAGATTTCTAAGAAATATTTTGCTATTTTGTAAAGGGAATACCGCTTGTAACAAGTAAATTAGGCTCTTTGTTTAGTTTTTTTGCAAACATGTTCTTGCACTTGTGTATATAGTAGTACATTTAAATCAAAAGTGCGCAATACACTACTTTAGACTTCATTATTAAATTTTGCGCGTAACAATGTGATTAAACGCAAGAAAATCATGCGATTAATCGTGATTTTTAAAAAATTTTAATCGTTGCCCAACACTATCGATGTGTGTTTTTTTTATATATATATATATATATATATATACAGTATATACACACACACACACGTGTATGCATGCATGCATATATATATATATATACATATTTATATATATATATATTTAATATTATATAACATCTGTGTATATATATAAATAATAATAGCTGTTTTTCCTTTAGACGGACCTGACCTTTGTGGGATGTGTGGGCATGCTGGACCCACCCAGAGCTGAGGTGGCAGCTTCCATCAAACTTTGTCGTCAAGCGGGCATTCGAGTCATCATGATCACTGGCGACAACAAAGGCACAGCCGTGGCCATCTGCAGGCGCATCGGCATCTTTGGTGAGGACGATGATGTCTCGTGCATGGCCTACACTGGCCGAGAGTTTGACGACCTGTCTGCTGCCGCCCAGCGTGAGGCAGTCATCAATGCCCGTTGTTTTGCCCGTGTCGAGCCATCTCACAAATCCAAGATTGTGGAGTTCCTGCAGTCCTACGATGAGATCACTGCCATGGTAAATTAGATCACCGATTGCGATCCCATGTTAAATCAGATAAAGATGGAGGAAGGATTTCTTTTGGATGTTTATATTGACAAAATCTTTCTCCCTCGACTGACTTGGCTTGCTGTGTTCATTCCTGCAGACTGGAGATGGTGTGAACGATGCACCTGCTCTGAAAAAGGCTGAAATTGGCATTGCTATGGGGTCAGGCACAGCAGTGGCTAAGACTGCGTCGGAGATGGTCCTTGCTGATGATAACTTTTCTACCATTGTGGCCGCTGTGGAAGAGGGTCGAGCCATTTACAATAACATGAAACAATTCATCCGCTACCTCATCTCCTCAAATGTCGGCGAGGTGGTCTGGTAAGGATCCTAACCTTTTGCTAAATTTAAACATTTCAAGTCGACATAAAATGGCTATTGCAATCGATTTAACTTGTGAAATCGTATGTACCATTTTTAAAAGATTTTTTAAAATGTTTTTGAAAGAAGTCACTTATGCTCACCAAGGCTGCATTTATATGATCAAAATGCAGTAAAAACAGTAATGTTATGAAGCATTATTACAATTTTTTATTTTTTTATTTTTTTTTGATGAATATATTTCAAATGTAATTTAATCCTGTGATGGTAAAGCTGAATTTTCAGCAGCCATTACTTGAAATAGTAAAGACTTTTAGAGTGCCTAAAACCCCCTTAGCTGTTCTAATTCCACTCTAAAACATGGCTTTAAGGGGCTTATTGCTTTTATAAAATGGTTACTCCATTAAAATCATAAAATAAATACCAGCAACAAAAATAACACATTTATTCGCCAAGTAATGTAGTTTCAAAGAGGTTGCCAAGCAACACATGCAGTAACAAAGAAGAATCACAAACGGCAGTTGCACAGTAATACTAATGTAATGCGGCCATAGGTGTATGTTGAATGATTTACAGTGGCTTTGAACACGGCTCAACCGATCAGAATCAAGGACCGGAACTATCCGGTTTATTATAATTTATATATTATATTGTATTTTATTCTTTGTAGTTTACTATTCATCCTGTGTGCCAAAATGGAGCAAGTCGGTTTCTTTTCAAATCTTGCTTTGGCACAATTTTGTCTCCATCCTGAAAGCGTTACAATATAAATGACAACTGTGAAATTTATGCCTTGAGCAAACTCAGATCACTGCCAATGTCCTTTTTGACATTCTTCCAGTTGTTATCTAATCGCTTAACTCACTATGTGTATTCTCTCTGGCAGTATTTTCTTAACGGCAGCTCTGGGCTTCCCCGAAGCTCTGATTCCAGTTCAGCTGCTGTGGGTGAATCTGGTGACGGACGGTCTGCCTGCGACCGCTCTGGGCTTCAACCCACCCGACCTGGACATCATGAGCAAACCCCCTCGCAATGCCAGAGAGCCACTTATCTCTGGCTGGCTCTTCTTTAGATACCTGATAATTGGCTGTGAGTGCACCACTGACACTGATTTTCTATGTAATATGTATTAGAAAGATAATTTTGACATGTTATTTCTCCATGTCACCCTAAAGGTTATGTAGGTGCTGGTACTGTAGGTGCTGCTGCGTGGTGGTTCATTGCTGCTGAAGATGGGCCTAGAGTCACCCTCTATCAACTGGTTAGAAACTCCCCTTACGTTTTAATACTCTTTCTCAATCACATGCATTCCAATGTCTTGATTCGCTTCTGCCATTTTCATCTCTGCAGAGCCACTTCCTTCAGTGTTCACCGGACAACCCTGAGTTTGAAGGCCTGAAGTGTGATGTGTTTGAGTCTCCCTATCCAATGACCATGGCTCTCTCCGTACTAGTGACCATTGAGATGTGCAATGCCCTCAACAGGTCAGTATCGAGAGTTCGCTACAAAGGCACATCTTTTCCCTGAAAATGTCCCAATTATTTACATCTGCTGTTAAGATTCATCCAATCACAAGCTGTAAGACGAGACATTGTTGTATACACCTTGTAACAATGATCTTATTTTATTGGACTGTTCAATTTAATGTAAATAGAAAACATTTTTATGAAAAAAACTAATCTAAGGACTAGTTTAGTAATATTTTACCAGAAAAGGTTTTAGAAATTTAATTTATAATATTAATTGATGTATTGATTTTTGTTGACATGGTTTTTATTTTATATGAAATCTATATTTTTATAATTCAGTTTGTCAGTTCATGCATTTTCAGTGAGTTCTACTGAATAGTTTGACATTTTGAGGAAATTTTTCACAAATCTTTTTAGACCCAGTGAGTTCTACTGAATAGTTTGACATTTTGAGGAAACATCTTTTTAGACCCTATTTCTTTCTTTTAATTATTTTCTAAATCTTTTTAGACCCTATTTATCCTTGTATTTGGCTGTGTCCAATTACAATCATATCAGCTAAAATGGATCTTAAAGGGATAGTTCACCCAAAAATTAAAGTTCTGTCATTTACTCGCCGTCTAGTTTTTCCAAACATGTATGAATTTATTTCTTCTATCGAACACAAAAGAAGTTGATGGGTAAGTGTTAAGTTACCCATATTCTTCAAAAATATCTTTAGTGTTCAGCAGAAGAAAGTTATTCATTCAGGTTTGAAACAACTTGACAGGCATAAGTGGTGGATTATATAAAAATGCAACCAGTCAATCAATTTCACGATGTTATCTTCTTGATGACCTGTTGTAGTGTTTCAGAGAACCAGTCTCTGCTTCGCATGCCCCCCTGGGATAATGTGTGGCTGCTAGGAGCCATCTGCCTCTCCATGTCCCTCCACTTCTTTATCCTTTATGTGGAGCCCCTGCCGGTAAGATCAAGTTTCAGTATATTGGTTCTTTTGTTTTTGTTGTCTTTTTAAATAAATATTTTTAATTGTATAAACTATTATACAATTAAAATTATAATTAAAAACATAATGCAATGCAATTATTCAATTGTGACTTTTTTCCCCTTATAATTCTGACTTTATCTTTCAATTCTGAGGGGAAAAAAAGTCGAAATTGTGAGATATAAACTATAATTATATAATTTAGAGTTTATATCTCACAATTCTGACTTCATTGCATTTCCAAGATTATAACTCGTAAAAAGAATGTGCAGACAATGTTACAGTCTGCATAATAAAACATTTGGAGAATATTTTTTTTTTTCAGAATTGTGTGATATAAACTTGGAATTGAGAGGAGGGAAATTTTGTGAGAGAAAAGTGCACTTAACTTTTTTATGCATTGGTTGGTTACTGTTTATTTTTATTTTTAGCATTTCTTTATTTGTGAAAAATACTATAATAGGATTACAGAATCAAGCAATCTAAAGGATAAATCTATATAAATTATCAAGTTTACTTTTTTCCTTCATATTTTCATATTTCCAATTTAGTAATTATTATGTAATATAAATTCAATTTCAGCAATTATGCATGTATTTCTATATAATATAAGCAACAAAATATATTTCAATGTTTTTGAGTTTTCTCAATTTTATATAGCTTAGTAATTATATTGCATGCAATTTATGGGCATCAAAGAGCCTCTATCAATATGCATGGTATCGCTTTTTACCGTTGCTTTCAAATTCGTGATCATGCGTACTCTCTGTATAGGAAGCAGCTGTTCTGACCTCTAATTTTACAAGATAGGATGATGGCAGAGGATTTGGTGCACAACTGATCCTGAGCATCACTGACAAACATCTTGTCAGTCATCTCTAATTGCTGTCTTCTCGTATTAAGTGAAATCTAATGTACTGTAATCTAACCAACTACCACAGCAAGCCTAACCATGTTCCTTTAGGATGCGTTTTACATTTTCTATTTCTTGCCAAATTCAAAATTGGGCTTTGGGCGCATCCCTAATGTTTGTGTAGTGACTCTACCCTGGGCTTTCTCTACAGATAATCTTCCAGATCACTCCACTGAACGTGACCCAGTGGCTTATGGTATTGAAGATTTCCTTGCCCGTCATCTTGCTGGATGAATTGCTCAAGTTTGCAGCCAGAAACTACCTGGACAAGCCCAAAGAGCTGGACAAGCCCAAGAGCATGGCCTGCTCACTCAGCACCTGCACGGAGGGCATTTCCTGGCCCTTTGTGGCTCTCTCACTCCCCCTGGTGGTGTGGCTCTACAGCACTGACACTAACTTGGCTGAAATGTTCTGGTCTTGACTGAAATGAGCACTGACGTGTGTACGTGTGTCTGTATGTGTGGTTGTGCGTTTAAAGTGTGCCTCCGCAAACAGCGAATGTGTACGAGAAGGACAGGATTAACACAAAAATAACCTTAAGATAGAAATAACTTTTTCTTTTCTTTTTTCTTTTTTTTAAACTGTCCGTTGGTGATTCGAGGAGACCATACAGACCTGAAGTCTTCAAGTATTAGCGACCATGAATATTTTTTTTTTGGTCTTCTTGATGGTTTCCTTTATTACGTTTTAAATTAATCATTTGTCTCGTCTCATTTCAAACCAGTAACAATAACGGTAATATCCAAACTTTGTTTTCCCCCATATCATGTGTTCAAATTGCTGAATTGAGAAAAGTGCTTGTGTACAGACGTTTAACACTATTTTATGCAATGGTTCATTTGTTATTTGTTCATTTTGCTAACAGAGAGTAGGTTGGGTAGAAAAGATAAAGAGAGAGAGAAAAAAAGACAGAAGAACTGTTTACTAATGTTTACCTTTGTGTCTTCGGTGTGAACATCGCTCAGAGCCAATGGACAAGCATGGTGTTGCAAAGCAGCATGGGAAAGGGAGTATGGGTCTGAACGTTTGAATGCTTCATGGTCAAATCCTCAGATGAAAGCTGCATGTTCTGTATTTCGCATGCATTTTGTGTGGGTTTTTTTCATTTATGATTTGTACCTGTATGTCTTTCCCTATGTGTAATAACTCCCATTTTTATGGTGATACGTTTTGTTTCCGCTATTACCTGACACGTTTGATTAGTAAAGCCAGTTTTTCTGCACTAGGCAGAGTACAGCTACCTCAGGACTGTCAGATTAGACTCTCTCTGGTTGCTCCCCCCCCCCCCTACACACACACACACGCTTGGCTTTACACCGCCTGTACACCATTACTGCATGAGGCGTGCCTCTGTTTGAGAACTCAGATTCTTTTGGCCCTAACCGATCTGTTTTAAGTTCTTTTTTGTGTGTTTGTTTTCACTGTATTTTATAATTGAATGAACTTGCATTAACTTAATTTAGAGGTTTTCTTTTGTGATGGGGTGGGGTGGGTTGGACAAAAGATGTAAATGTTACCGTTTATTTGGGTCAGAGATAAACATGTAGAAAATTAAACAAGCAAAGGTTTAGGTCTTGCATTCAAAACATGAATTTTACAATGCAAAACCAAAAATGTTTCATGCTCCCTTTTTTTCTACTTTTAAGAAAATGCACTCATGAACCATTTGAATTAAAATGCGTGTCTTCATTTTACGAGCTGGTCTGTTCCTTCCTGCAATGCAGTACGGCAAGTTTTAAGAGCAGTTATACTTGAATAAATGAAATTAATGTACAGAGATTTAGATACATAGCTGAGCACAAGATTGACAGCTGAGAGGGGTTTCCTTGTGAAGCAGCCTCTTGTTCGGCCCTCACCAGCCAGTCTGGGAAGACGGCCTGTATATTTGTACACATATACCCGAACGGTTCAAAGTAATTTCTTTTTTCCTTTTGATTAAACTGCGCTTTCTGGCATTTCTCCATTGCATCACACTAATTGCTTGCTGAAATGGATGCATGTCCCTGACTATGCCCATGGTGTGGTATTCTGGTGTCAGTATTTTAATAAACAACCATTTACATTCCCTTAAGACCCATTCACACCAAGACCAATAACTAAAACGATAATTGTATCGTCCACACCAGCGGATGACGTCATTCTGTTTACTTTGCTGCATTGTTGTCTGCCACTTCAAATGCTCAAGCTCTTTAAAACCAGAACAGTTTCTGATTGGTTGTCAATGATTTTATTGTTCTGAAAGTGATTCTTTCACAAAACTATATCGTTATTTTTGGTGCAGTTATAGTATTTTTATTATTCTCGTTCTTGGTGTGAACGAGTCTTTATTAGCATTCAGTGGCCTTTCATTTAAAAGTTTAGTTGACCCAAAAATGAAATTCATCCCATGATTTACTCACCCTTAAGCTATATTAGGGGTATATAACTTTATTTTTTCCGCCAAACGCCAAGCTTTTTTAAGTCGAGTAAATGGTAGATTTTGAAGCCCAAAAAAGGGCATCCATCCATCATAAAAGTAATCCATATGGCTCAAGGGGATGATAAAGGCCTTCTAAAGTGATGTTTTTGTAAGAAAAATATCCATATTTATAACTATATGAACTATAATCTCTGGCTTCCAGTAAAGGCCATACATGAGTCTAGTTCTGGCAGAAGAGTGACTTCTGATCTGATGCATGATGTATTTACGATTGTGGAGGCACAGAGGATGGAGCAAAACAAAACAGGTCATGAATTAGAAGTCTAAACGAGAATTTTTAAAGACAAATGTAAGAGTATTTTGATATAAATGAAGAGGAGCTTGAGTTTGTTACCCAGCCTTATTTCTTTGAAACACAAGAGGTGTCTACTCTCAACTAAGCTTATAATGCGTAAGGTCGGAGGTCACTCTTCTACAGGAACTCGACTTGCAAACGGCTATCACCAGAAGCCAGTGATTATAGTTTATAAAGTTATAAATATGGATTTTTTTTTTTTTTTTTTTACAAAAACTGGTGCTGTATGGATTACTTTTATGAAGGATGGATGTGCTTTTTTGGCCTTCAAAATCTCAGGTACCATTCACTCCCATTATAAAGCTTGGAAGAAACCAGATATTTTTTAACATTACTCTGATTATGTTTGGGTCCTGATTATGTTTCATTTTTGGATGAACTGACCATTTAAGAAAGTGTCACTGACGTTGCCACTACACATTCCTCCATTCTTTCCACCACACGTTACAACAATCCGAAGCCTCAAGTTTTCTGACAATGGACCAACCCTGCTATGTAACTGCTAAACTCCTATTACGACGACTGCGGCTGTTTACGGCTGCACTTAACACATGGCCATATCAGCTTGAGTACATTCCACTGCAATATATGATGTTTTATAAGAAATATATAATATATTGTTGCTTGATGGTCAAATTACATTTCCTTTACCCCATATAATTCCAGTCTTGTCTTTGAATGAAATGAATAGACTTCACCATTTGTTTTTATTAGAATGGTCCGTACACTGTGGTCTGACTTGCTCAGGAACTGAACTTGGATGTTGGCATAAATAAGAGTCAAATGAAAACACTATTGCCATTTTTTTTTTTTGTAAATGTTTCCTTTTGTATCAAGTAATCATACTGATAATTATTTACACCTTATACTTGGTTATATGCTAAACATTTATTTAGTGCACTTTAGCATTTCCATTTCATTATAAAACTTTTTTTAATCTGTATTTTTTGGCAGTTAGTGCTAAGTAGAATCTGCCTCTGCTTGTGTTGGGAAACCTCAGGCTTCTGTGTTGTGCATGTCTTTTATGAGTGGCTTCATTTAGCTGAATATCAGAACCTGCATGTTGAATGTGCAGTTCAGAGAAAATAGCCACCATTGCACTGCAGATCATGACATGTGAGAGTGGACTTAATAATAAAACTCAATAATAATGAATTCATGACAGAAAGATGAGAATGGAAGCAAGCAGCATCAGTCTTCTACCATGCATGACAATGTCTACCATTGCCTATTGCTGATGCAAGGAGAGTTTGTTGCATTTTTTTTTCTGTGTAACTTGTCATAGTTTTATATACATGTATTATATAGTATAATGCATGCCTTCAGTTGTAATTAGCCAAATCATTTGATCTATATTTATATAGCAACTTCCTGTGTACATCGCTGCTAAATGTATGATATGATTAAACACATCATTTTACAAATAAACTCTGCAGTTAATTTGACCAATGCTGATGCTCATGCTTTGTGTTTCATGTGTATCTGTTAGGAAAAGCCATTGAATAAATTTAAAATATTAAATGATGGAGTAGGATTTTCTTTTATTACTCACTCTATTATGCAAATTACCTGAATCAGTGCCATTGGCCAGCAGAAAAAAACAAAACAAACTGTGCCACTTGTTATTGGCCATAAAATAAACAAATAAGCCATTCATTCATAATGAATGATTTGCCGTAAAATATATAAATAAATAACTGTGTTTTGTTGAAAGCAGGCAATTTTGAGTACAGAGATGTCCTAAGCAGTGCCTTACGGCTGTAATGTCTAATATTGAACACTTGCAGGCGTCAGAGACTAAATTTGGCTTAAGAATATGGTCCAATTACAATGACATCATCTTATTTCTCTTGTAAACACAGCTGCATCTTTTATGTAACCAGTGACCAAAATCTGTTTAATTGACAATAGCACTGAACTGACTTCAGCTGAACAACAGAAATGCATAATTTTCCTGTTATCACTGTAAAGCTGTTTGGAAACAATCTGTTGGTATATTGTACAAAACGCTATTGCCCTATAAATAAAGGTGACTTGACAATAGCAATATTTTAAAAGGGCGAGACACGAAAAGTTTTATTTTTGCAAATGACACATAGGCCTATCGTTGCAGTAGTGACCACAGCTAGTGCAATCTCTATTTATTTTTTATCGATCTATATGTAAAATAAATAAATAAATAAATAAATAAATAAATAAACAAAAACTTAAAAAAATAATTAAATTTAGTGCAATAAGGACATTACAAAAAGTGACAGCATGTCAAATAATAGTATTGTGCGTTTTCCTTCTCTCAAAGTTAAAAACACAGTTAAAAGCCGGTACGTGTATGTAAACGCGACTCCGTTTCAGATTCAGACTTCATTCCTCCTAACTCGTGTGAAAAGTATGATATTTAAACCACGCCACACACATAAGTTACTACAATCTCCCTGACCTATGCGGTGAAGCAGCCTGTCTCTTTAAATCGAACCCATGCTGGGAGAGCTGTCAATCATGTGCCGTAGTCCCGCCCTTTCCTGCAGCAGCAGCAGCAGCGGTGTATCGTTCACACGGAGGCATTACGTACAGCAGACTCACCAAATATGCACACTCTAATTATCCGCGACAAAATGGGATAATCGTGAACGTCTTCAGAGAATTTAATCAACGGGAACTAAAAGAACAATCGAGGGGAGTGATTTTTTTTAACCTTCAATCTACACAGACGTAAGCACAAAGGGTTTTGGGCATAATGGTGATAAAAGCGATATCACATCGTCAACGCAGGAAAACTGGAATACATCGCCACATACACGACCGGACCGTATAATTTGTTTATGGCGACCAGCTTAATTTGAAAAGCTTTTAAGGAGTATTTTGTTTATTCCGTGCGCTCTGGAGAACAGATGCTGTCATTGTGCTGGGGACCGAGATTTGTGCGCGTGATATTGTGCAAGTGGTCTCGTCGGAATGGTGCGCGAGATGAGAATGCGCGTGCCTTTATTGTTTCCGCGCGATATGCTCAATAATAACTGTCGTTCTTCTGTCGTTGAACAACTAGACAACGACGACAATTTTGGTACTGAAAGACTGAGACTTCAAGTGACAATTCCAGGGAAATCGTGTTTTGTAAACATTTGTATTAAGTGTTATTAAAGAATTATCCTTTATTATGAACGGGCAACTGCCGACTTTTCATACTTTCATCACATTTGCTTTTCTTCGGCTAAATTCCACTTAGTTGGAGCTACTTGACCGTGTGTTTCTTACCAATTTGATATTTTCAACCTGAGAAAACACAATGGTGGAGCCTGTGGGTTTCATTGAAGCCTGGAAAGCACAGTTTCCAGAGTCTGAGCCTCCGAAGATGGAGCTAAGATCTGTTGGGGGAATCGAGCTAGAACTAGAGAAGTGCAAAGCATCTATAAGACGTTTGGAAATGGAGGTGAACAAAGAGCGCTTCCGGATGATCTACCTTCAGACGCTGCTGGCCAAGGAGAGAAAGAGCTATGACCGACAGAGATGGGGTTTCAGGAAGCCACCTCACATGACAGAAGGGGACCCACAAGCTGTTGGAGCCGATTCCCAGCATCTCCATGCACAGGAGCACGGACAGTCAGAGCGCAGCAGGTTTCAGCCTGTGGGGGAGACCAGAGTGAAACCACGACCACCCCCTGCCAGAAAGTCAGCCTCCCATGGTGATGGATTGGAGCTTCAATCGTCGTTTGAGGCGCACCAAGCAGGGCCAGTCAGTGAGACCGATGGACTCTCGCCGTCCACACAGAGGGGCGTAGTCTCCCCTCGCAGGCCCCATCCACCCCCTGACAAGGAGCTGCCCTTGGATCCATCCTCGAAAGACAAGCCGGGCATGGGGCTTGGGGTGGCTGCATTACGTTCGAACTTTGAGAGGATCAAACGAGCCAACTCGCACTCAGCCAGCGAAGGAAAATCAGGCCAGGAGAAACCGTTTTACACCAACGTGGAGTTTCATCATGACAGGGGCCTAGTAAAAGTCAACGACCGTGAGGTCTCGGACAAAATCAGCTCTCTTGGGAATCAAGCCATGCAGATGGAGCGCAAAAGGTCCCTTCATTCACTTCCGGGCAACCTTGCTACAGTCGCAGGTGATCTACGCACCAGGCCTGTCTATAGGGGGCGCTCTACTGAAAGCACCTGCGGATATGACGCGGAGTATGAAGACGGCGAACCAAGTCCTCGCTATAGCACTGCAAGACCAAACGGGGCCAAACCACCACCGCCGCCATGGCAGCCATCAGATTTCCAGCCATATACTAGTGTTTACGTCGGAGGGATGATGTCAGGAGATGGTGGTGACGGCAGGGTCACTATGAGGGACCATGGAGGAAGCGACGACCATCTTCTCACCTGGCCCAGGAGGTCTTACTCGCCTGGAAGTTTCGAGGACGTGGGAGGCGGAGGAGGCGGCTACACGCCAGACTGCAGCTCCAACGAGAACCTGACGTCTAGTGAGGAAGACTTCTCCTCGGGACAGTCCAGTCATGTGTCGCCCAGCCCTACGACAGCGTACCGCCGCCCACTCCGAGAGAAGAGTCGTTCGCCTTCTCAGAACTCCCAGAATTCTCAGCACTCGTTTGACAGCAGCAGCCCCCCTACACCGCAGACACAGAAACGACACCGGCAGCAACATGTCGTGGTGTCTGAGGCCACCATTGTAGGCGTAAGGAAAACAGGACAAATCTGGCCCCACGATGGAGACTCTTTAGCTTCCAGTCGGGCTTCCCATGACAACAGTTACCATGGAGATCTAGGTAAGTCATGATTACTTTTTCATGTTGTTGTTCTTCTTCTTTTACCCCCACAGGTGAAGCGTTTCCTAACAAATATTGAATTTAACAAAACTGAATGGTTTTAGATAAGCAAAATTGGTTGGTACTATAAGACAGCAATGAGAGATGATATCATTGATGACATCATTGTTAATCTGAGACACTGGTTAGCAATTTGTAGCATGTCTGAATAATAGCAACTCAATGTTTTTGGCCAGACACAGTGCAAATGAGTGGGCATCTTGTGTGTTTCTGCATTCTTGACTGGTCAGCCTATCTCTTTTATATCCCTTTATATTTTGCTTGCTCTTCCATTAAATCCCTCATCTGTCAGTTCCTGCTCTTCCCTTCCCAAGCTATTGTCTACTTTTGTTTCACGCTCTGCCTGTATTGATCAGACACTGTGACGGCCACTTGCTGCGGTTAGTTAATCCACCCTGATGAGACTCGTATACAAAGAGGTAATTAACTAAACTGCTAATTTATGATCATGAGGTTATAATGTGTGTGTCAGAGTTTGTTTCTTTGTACAAGACATGAGCTAAGTAGCTTTCACTCATGTCACATGCTGCTGTGGATATCTCCCAATCAGGACATAGACCTATTTGATGAATAAAAATGCTCATATGTAAATACCTTGCTTTTATTTTTATGGTACTGTATGCAGTGATTTAACAGACTTTGGTGTTTGTAAGGAAAAATAGGAAGAAATCATTTGATTTATGTGAGTTTCAATGGAGCGTGAAGTTGGTGGGCTCACTTGATACCTTGATACTTGATCTCCTGTAGTGTAGGCAAAGAAAAGAGAGCGATTTCACTGTTCTGTGGGATTTGTGTCTGTTCGCATAACGCAATATGATTAGAGTTTGACTCATGCTATCCAGCTGGCTAAGGTTAGGATTAGGTCTACAAAACTGCTTGTGATAGTCTCGAAAGCATCAATAAGAATGTGGTTAAAATAGTAATGTTTATAAGCAGTATAATTTTCTGCTCATTGCAGATTTTTATTTGTAAAGAAAAAAATATTTTAGTGAACAAAAAATGTTCCAAAGATTCTGGAAAGAACCGCATTGTTTTGTAATATTATACATGTCTTTATGTTTGATTATTTCAGTGTGTCTTATAATGCAGAATAAAAGTTTTGTTTTTTTTTTTATTTAAACCGTAGTGTAATTTTACAGATAATTTCATAAACACTATTTTGCTGTGAAAATTATAGCAGGCGATATAAAACATTAGTGATTGGTTCTTTAGTTTTTGCACAATTTCTACCAATTTTACAAAAACCTAATTTTTGAAGGCGTAAAAATGAATCCACTATAGAGAGCCTAAGTCCCGCCTCTTCGCTTCCGGCTCATGGGACCTTATTTCGGAAAAAATATGAATGGAAGTCAATGGGGAGAGACAACTTATCTTTTTATTCCGTCTGAACTGTGCCCTGAATTACACATATGATGTTTGTCAATTTAAAAGATGATTCTCAAAGTCAAAAACGTCGCAGTTTGTCATACAGCAGAAGAGTAACGTTTAGTTTTATGTGAAAATCGCTCTATAAACTACATCTCCCGGGAAGAGAAACGAGATCCGCTGCTCGTGTGTGTGCAGTCTGGTACAAAACATTCAGGTAGGACGTCGCAACGTTACGATTATAACGTAAGGCTGCAGAAACAATAACAGACAGCCTCAGTAAAGTTAGCTTCATTCATTGAGAGAAAATGTGCGCCTTTGGGGTTTGTAGTCTTTGTAATTACGTATTTTCACAGTCTTATACCTCAACGGTTTTACATCAAACTGTGACTCTCTTTACTTTAAAATGTATCTTTTAAATTGGCAAACATCATATGTGTAATTGAGGGCACAGTTCAGACGGAATAAAAAAATAAGTTGTCACTCGCCATTGACTACCATTCAATATTTTTCAGAAGTTAGGTCCCATGGTGGCCGACCGGAAGGGGCGTGACTTAGGCTCTCTATTAGAATACAGTTTTTTTTTTGTAGCAGCAACACAGTGACAGTTCTGTTAACTATCCTGAAGTTGTATCACACTGTCTCCAGACTAGCAGGCAGTTTTTATTGTTAGGTCCTGCAGAAGAGGAACTTCTGATTAGGAGTGCAGTATACTGTTCCAAGCAGGTGTCAGAGACATGGATATCCATGAGCGTGACTCACCTGGCTGCTATTTACAATATTAGACTGCCTTCATAAGCGTTAGAAACTTTGAACGACAATGTTTTCCTTGTGTTATCCAGCATCTTTTAACCTGTTTCTTGCCAAGAAGCAGAATGACATCAGCTATCAGAATGACTACAGGGGAGCGGTCATGTGTCACATTTTCTTTGAAATCCAAAGGCTTTGAGCTGATGAGGTGAATTGCACTTTGGTGTGAAGCAGACAGACCCGGAGGGCGTTGGCACGGCCCGTCCATTCAAATGCCAGGAAGATTCTCTTTGTGCAAAAGTGAGATAACACGGAGTGTGGATGAAGATGGATAGACACCAGCTGAGCACAGTCCAGTATGCTCAGGTTCTTTTGTCCTCACACTGACTTGAAAATCGTAGTGAATAACTTTGAAAGCCACCTCACATGTTACCATGTTAAGTAAAAAAGCTGTAGATCTTTAACCTGATGAAATGGTAAATGCTTCCCTACTTTAATAAGCAATCAGTTATCTTAGGATCAATTTACATTTCGCCTTGAGATGAAATGCAGGTTCGTTCCTCTTAAACAGTAAGTCAAGCTGCTCTGAACAAAATCAATATAGCGACCATTCATCTAATGAAGAAAGCCCTTGCAGGCCTCACAGGTTACCATTAGCATGACCGTATGCAACTTATCTTGCCAAGAAAGATATGCTATCTTGTATGATCCTGCCTGCCTTTTTATTTAGTTTGACTTGCTGGTTAGATATTTTAAAGGACACTGCCAGTGCCAAGGAGAGGAATGAAACCCAGTGGCCCAATACCCGAGTGCTGTACGAGAAAAGGGAGGCAGGAGGATGTAGTGTGGTGTGCTGAACTGAATTGCTGTCTCTCGCCTCAGTGGAGATGTGGGGGATGCTGAGACTCAGATAGGAGAAGCTCTCATTGCATAATGGTGTGAACAGTCCAACTCACGCATGTGTGCGCATGCACGTGTGATCTTATTTTTGCACGCATCTATTAGATCTTCAAGCCTTTACAATAAAAGAACATCCCTGAAGTAGATACTTCTTGACCCAGCCTAACCTTGTCATCCTTTTACTTTTGCAATTCAGTATTTTAATAAAAAGCATTGTTTCAGCACACAGAATCATCTGAGGTTTATGCATCTCGTTTCCTCGTCTACCCCTGGGGACTGTTCCCACAGTCAATGTCCCCCTTGTAAACAAGAATTGTAATTGTTTCCCGATGGTCCTCTGGCGTTTTGAAGCAGGCATTCAGGAAGAAATGTCTTTCTGTGGTTTACAGATCAGTAGCAGCAGTGTCCTTTGGGGTGAAGAGCGAGTGAGTCACGGAGAGAACAAGAGGCAGGGGATGACTGAAAACAGAAAGTTCTCAGACAAATACCCAAGAAAACATCAGTCATTCAGGACGAGGCTTAAGACAGCTGCTGTGCTCTGTGTTGAATGTGGTTGCATAAGTCATGAATGACGTTTACAGTGAAGTTGGCATTTCAGGTACTGATGGACAGATGGTTGTGTGGAAAGTCTTTTTACTACACGGGAAAATTGTGACTTGAATATGAACACACAGGCACAGCATTTTAAATGTGTGGGAGTCGGAGGATATGCTAATAAAAAGAAAATGTCAAATTTATTGTGAGTAGATATGTTGGGATATCATTGTAATGTTTGATTCTTCATCCATTGCCTCATGGGATAGTAAAGGGATGCAGACTTGCAGTGATGCAGTAGTAGGTCATTTCAGGTACATTTTACCTGTTTTATGAATACTGTGAATGCGGACATAATACTTCTTCATCTACTATAATAGTAGGGACTCATGTTTGGATCAGCCATTGTTCTGTAAATGAACAGGGTCATAACTTAAGTCATTTGTTCAGGAATCAGACTACACTCACATATAGGGCTCTGCATGGTTTTGGTTGGCTAAAAGGGGCCTGTGCTCTTCTGCTGCCTCTTCATTAAAAATATTTCCTATATTGTATAAGATTTGTCTTGAGTTTTCATGAGTGTTACCCGGGCAGGGTGAGGTTGAGAGAGAGCTATGGACAGGAATGGAGGTGTGGGTTCAGCTCAATGCTTGCATTGTCCAGCAGCACCACGTTGAGGTCAGGCTTTCCAGTCGCTTATTTTTAGACAGACACTCCAGATCCACAGAAGTGTACTTTCTGGTGGCAAGTAAAAATGAAGAACAGAACGCATACTGAGTATTTGGAAACGATGACTGTAGTCTTCACTCTGTAAATAGGTTGTTTTTTGGTTTTTATTTCAAGCGATTTGGGAAGCTCAGAATATTTGACTAATCCATGTGTCTCTGCTGGTAAATTTTGGATCTTTGGCAGATTTTGTTAATCCACAGTATTACAGAAATTAAGATTTCTACTCTAAAGATAGCTGTTTGTTGTGTTTTCTAAATAGAAACTGTCAAAGAACAGCAAAGTATTAGTAGTGAGAAAGAATATCACATGTATAGGACATGCGGAGGAAAATGGATTAATGCCAGTACAGCAAGGCTGTGCCTCCCAGTGTGCTAGGAAAGAGAGAGTGAGAGCTTGTTGTTTGAGGACTTTCTGCCAAATAGCAGCAAAGACAAAATTTTCACAACCCTCTTTTAGCTCCTTCTCGCCTAGTGAGGAATGAATTGGGTAAAGAGAAAGGGGCACTTTACTCAGCTAGTGATTGGTTGTGTTAACACTCTAAAGCCCATTTCACACTGAGATTCTGGAAAATACACTGTTAATGTCCCGGGATTGTTTGATTTTGGTTCATCAGGGTGTGACGGGTAATGTTTCCTTAATGTCCGACGTGAATTTATATATTTTTTCTGATTCAATCATAAACTAGCGCATCACGTACCATTCTACTAAGCTGGTGACTTGAAAGTTGTGTGTAATGCCCAGGTTTTCTCAGTAGAAAATATATGATGCCTAAAATTAGGGATGATCCGATCCACGTCATCGGTATCGTGCCGATACTGGCCCAGAATGCTAGATCGAAAAAAATATGATCCGATACCTACCCAACACACAAACCATGAGAAACTCTATCTTAAACCATTGACTAAATGCTTAAATATTAGCATTCCCCTTGCTGCGACATTGCAAAAATTGCGGGTTAAAATGGGTTTGGGCGGGTGGTTAAAAATTGGGCTGGTTCCGATTAGTCCAGCAGGTTTTTGTAGCCAAAACACCGGCACTTCAGATCGGCGACCCTATGTTCAGAAGGCAGTAGACTCACTCACTCACTCACTCACTCATTCACACTTCCTTCCACTACCTTCGGAGTACTTTTGTGTCCGTTCCTTTTTCCTTTTTTAATTTGTAAAAAAGGAAAGTCACCTGTGAAGAAGAAAAAAAACCCGTTTAAGATTATTAGCTAGACTTTACACTTACACTTTGCTTAGTGACTGTACATTAAATTAAGGCACTCAGAATTTTGCTGCAAAGCTACATTTTTAGATACACTTGAGTTTCATTAGGCATATTATGAGCACAAATATAACGTGGCATTACCGCCCACTCAAGCTGTTGATGTATGGCTGGTGTTGTAGTTGTAGATCAGGGCATAACAGGCGATGTGAGAGGTGTACGGCAGTTGGCCAAGTTGATGTGCTAGGCCAGTCACAGATGGCCAAACCCCTGCAGAGTGTTTCCTGGTGCAGGGCACTGCTCTGGCTGGCATGAGCTCTGTACAGGCCTGGGAACGTGGAGTAGACAATGACCCAACCCTTTAAGGAAGAGCTGCCCAACATCACCCTAAATTGCCCTTCCACCCAGACCTCAGCTTCGTCACCCTTTTCCAGAGCATGCGCAAGTAAGCGTGTGGGGTTTGAGCGTGTCTTTGTCGCTGCATGTGCCAAGGGCTCGAACACAGGAGTTTTTGTCACCGCACAGATGCAGCCATTCCAACGGACGGCACATGGAAAGAAAAAAAATCCAAGGAAAAGCTGAGGCCCACCCTGCACAGATTTACTGCCTATGTAAACTACGGCTGTTCTGTTTGCTGGCCTTTTTTGACAGCAGGGCCATTGTGGCAATCACAGTTTACATTCAAAATTTGGGAGTCAGACAAGAGAAGGGTATTTAGATTAGCATACGAGTTGACTTCTGACGCACTAAAGATTACGACGCAATGTTGTCATACAAACATAGCACATAATCTCAAATCCTGTTTAAATCACACTGAGGAACAGTCACTTTAATCTGTGCTTTATTCATCATGTTGAATGCCTCATTTCTTTCATAAGACACCAAATGGTCTTTATAAAAACAAGGAAATGCTTCTTGGCTTATTTAAAGTCAATTTATGAAAATGGGCTTGTTTGCATGGTCAGTGCCTTTTGTTTTTGGCCTTCTTGAAAGTGCACATAAATCAACCCTAATCCCACCTCTGCTGATAAAACTAAGACATTCCAGATTGTTCTCTCTTGTGGTTTAATGAAGCATTTGTTTATTTCAGCCAGAACTGCTCCCTCATGTAGTCTGGGCAGCTGCTTTGAATCTAGACTGCTTGCAGCCAATTATTACACTTGCACCTTTGTGATGTGCCTGTGGGTTTTCAACCAAACAAGGGGGAAAACCAGGAAGAGATCAAAGCATTGGCCCCCAAGAACGCTGGGAGTCCCCTCATAACTGAATTGTTTTAAAGAGCAAAGGGGGAACCTACACCAAAGGTTGCTTTTGTCAAGCAATCCCTGCAAAAAAAATGCAGGCTGGCTTTATGTGTTCATGGGTTTTTTTTTTTCTTTGTTTTTTTTTTGTTGCTTTTTTCTTATTTACTTCCTGCCTTAAAGTAAGGTATTAAAAGTGGTAGTTGACCAGAAACTTAAAATCGGTCATCATTTACCCGCATGTGTGTTTTCCAAACCATGTTTTTTTTTTTTTTTTGTGTAAACTATTTCTTTATGTAATATCTGACATTTTTTCCCATCACATGCCGCATGATAACTTTAATATCCTATATAATTTGTACCAGTGTTATTTTAGTAGTTTTTTTTACTATTGTAGGCTTTATCAATTATTAATATTCTTTTATTTTTCTGTTTTCATTTTATTTTTAGAATATTTTTGTAATTTTTGCTTTTTGATATTTTTTTTCTAAATATAGTTATTTTAATTAGTTTTTTTATTTTAGTTGTATTTTAGTTAGTAATTTTAGAATTTCAACTTATTTTAGTTTAAAAATACTAAGGCAAAATTTAGAAATTTATGTTGTTTATTTTTAATCTTATGTTTTTATTTAATATCATTTCATTTCAGCTTCATTACAATTCACAAATTTCTTTTCAGCTTTCATGCTCCGCCATGCGTAGTTTGAACTTTTTGTTTAAGAGGCACTATAGTATTCTGTTAGCCTGTCTGACTTTAATAGGATCTGTCACCTTCGCCAACCACACGCGCCCTCCTTCCATGCTCGGAATCAAGATTTTCACGATACTCTCTCTTCCATTCCCCAGCTGTCAAACTCAACCGTCAGACTATTCAAGAGACAAAAAAAAAAAAAAAAAAGAACAACAGTGTGGTCTGTACTCTAAGCAAGAAATGGATTGTGTATCATGATAGATCAAAACACCGGTCCATTGAGGATTATGTCAGAAACAATAAATCTGTTCGCATCACCACACGACTGTAAAGGATTAGGTCAATGATGTGGCAAAGCGTCTTATGACTATAGCACCCTTAATAGGGCTAAAATTGGCTTTTAGAGGAAAGGGTTAATGCGGTTATGCCAGAGTAAGGCATGGTTTATGCAAATAATGTTTGATATTTAGCTTGGTCTACGTGCCAATATGGCAAGTCTCTAAAGTTACTGAATACTACTAACGGCAGCCAGTGACAAGACAACTAATTCAACTAAATTATTGCAATCCTTTAAATATAGACCGTGATTGTGAAATATGTTTCTCTTAAAGCTATACCGTGTGATTTTTTTTTTTTTACCCCCATCTAGTGGTGAAAAGGTATATGACTATCCAGTGAATATTCGTTTCTGTTCCTTTCAATTCCGATTTCCTTTTAACTCATACGGTAGCCAATGTAGTCCAAGATTAACATGGCTTCCAGTTCGACCTCGTCCATGAGTGTTAAAAAACGTAAACGCGAAAGGCGAAGCTTGAATTAACGGGTATGTCCCTCTTTGGCTAATGTACTTTCAAGATGGAGGGGCAACATGGCGACCGACATTAGAACCCCTCACCCGTATGTATTTTCAATGGCATATTATACACTCATGAGAATACTTTATTACTTGAGCGAAGATAATATACATTAATGAGCACATATATTTTTGAAAGAACTAAGTGTTTTTAGCTAAGAATAAACTAAAAGAGTTACACAGTGTAGCTTTAAAGTTGTAATTGTAGTTAGCTGCGGTTATTGGTATGTGATTGAATGGTGGATTGGCTTAAATAGACTGGAGGGAGGACGTGTGTTCTTAGGAGAGAGGCTGAACTGGGTTTGGCAGGACACTAGGGAATGTATTTGTATCTGCTCTAATTTTCTCTCAGTGCAGTGATATGAGAATACTGTACAGTGGCTTCAGGATTAATCTCTGTCTCTCTTATACTGCCTAAAGTTTATGTAGTGAAATGAGCATTTTCTTTCATATTTGCCCCATGACTAAGGCATTTGAGTGATGCTAGTTACAAACTAATGCATACAAAAGATACTCAATATAGACCATATTGACCATTGTCTGATGACTTTAGTGATCTGTATCGGATATATTGGCTAATATTGGATATTTAATTGTGCATGCTCACATATGGCTATTTTTATTCTACAGTTTTGTGAAACTCAATAAAAGTTATTCTTTAAAATTAATAGTTTTAAAAAGATGTGTTAAATTAATAATCTTTAGAAGGTCACAAGATGAATAGGCCTATCTGTCTGGACACTTTCAAATATAATGTGATGGTTTAATACCATTTTTAATGGGTTTGAAATGGTTGAAAAAAAATATTGGGTTAATTTTAAATGATTTAATACACTTTTACATCATTTAAAACTGTTGATTTTATTTGTATTTCTACACAAAATCTCACATACAATTTTATTTTGACCAGAATAGCATACATCCTTATGTTATCAGCAACAAGTAATCAAAATGGAACATTTTAATGTCATTGACATTTTATTTTAGGTGTTCCTGTTAAATTTTGTTATTCTAAAGAAAAATGTCTGTTTATCACAATGCAAAAGTGTAAATTTCTTTAGGGAATATCTGAAATTACTTTTCTTTTCTGATCACGCCACTAAGTTTGCGAGGGAGAAGAATATAATGAATATCATGACCTACTTTGTACAGAAAAAACCAAACTATAAATTATTTTTGCTTGTTCTTTTTCACTCTGAAATACTTCACATGACGCAAATTAAATGTTGCAGAATGCTGTTTCATGCTGTTTCGACTATGCATTAATCCCTTAGGCATTCTCGTCCCATTTTTGTTTTCTGTCTCTCTCTTTTTTCTTCAATGTCTTATCTCTCTCTTTTTGTTCATCCCTTTTGGCTCTTTGTAGTAGGATTTATATTAGTGATGCGCATCAGGGAGAGTTTTCAGAATAAACTGCTGTCGGTCAGAGGGGAATTTTGGTCATAATAATAACACATTATCAGATTAATGAGCGAGACTGATGTTTAGTGGCCAGCTGCAATCATATCTAGCAGTCCTGGCCTGCTTGTTCCTCGTTGCCTCCACCCTCCTTTTGAAGGCAGGTGGGCCAGTTCTGATTTAAGGCTCAGAGGACGGGCGGAGTGCCACAGTGCAGCTGGCCACAACTCTGAGCCGTGATGTCTCCTTGACTTCGTCAGCCAGAATACAAATCAGCCAAGAACACAGCTGAGGAACACAAGCAATTGACAGAAGAGGACTGAATATTTTTGGGGGAAAAAGAGGTGTTTGAGGACAGAATGTCTTAAACTCTGGGCTTGTATTGAGTTAGAGGCTGTGGTGTCTCATCCATCTGTGCTTGTATGTGTCTGTCCTCTTGTTCTCCAGGCGGTAGTGGATCAGGCTTTGGCCAGCTCCTGCTCTCTCCCCCTGCGATCTCCAAGGGAAAATGTGCTTTGGATTATAATGCTTTGGCACCAGTGCAGTTTAGATATCCAATAAAACTCAAGCTGAGTTTTGGCCCTGCTACTTCACCTTTTCTTTTTTTTTTCCTTTACTCTTTCCTTTTCTTTTCCATTTTATTTATTTTTTTTTTATTTATTGGGATGCGATGTAACGTAAATATACAGTGCTTAGTTTGGATATTTTATTGTTCATGGTTATCAGCCATATCATGATGACGCTATTTTTTTTGGCTTTTCTTTCCTCTTCTCTTCTGCTTTTCAACTGCATTAAGGCCACATATTATCCAAAATATTATGGCCTCAACCAGACACAGCAGCTGTTACACAGTTAAGTTCCATAGAAAATAGATTATTGGTCACCATTACGAACAAAGCCTCATGACAGCGGTGACCACGCCGCAGTGTCCCTCTGAACAAACACACTCTGGCCTAATGGCAAAGTTTATCTTCAGTTCTGTTGTCTTTTACTCAGATTCTACTATCCTACTTCATAATGTCTTTTCCCAAGGGGAAAGGCATGTGCAGGGACTATTATTGATGCTGGGACTCTCTTCCTGCCCCACCAACAACTGCTATGAGGGAGTTTTTACATGTTTTCAAAGTTTTTTTTGTACCAAAGACCCCAAAAAATGATGATCCACTTTCTAAAATATAAATGCTGTTTTATAATTGTATGTATATTAATCCATTTGTAATGTTTGTGTGTGAAATCAAATGTATCAAAACCATCAAGCCATTTCAGATTTTAATAAAAAATATGAAATAAATATTTAATAGTAGAAATATTTGTTTAAAACAGTTATTAATTCCCAATTTTCTGTAAACACTCTTGCAGCCTCTTTGGCAATGTTATATTGCCAAAATTGACTAGTTTCAATGTTGTTATACATTTCCTGGCTGATGTGTAAATAGTGACACTGACAGGAGTGGTGTCCCTTGAGGGAAATGTAGTCTTGCTGTGTCCTCAGACTACACAACGGTTTGATGTTACGGTGTTGTACGAGGTGTAACGTATCATTGAGGAGGTACGCCTTGTATCACTTACTTTCTGTACACAAATATTCAGGGCTCTACAATAAAGCTCTTTAGGTGGAGGTAGAATAAAGGTTTTTTTACACCGGACTCCTTTGAATGAAATAAAGGGTTTAAATAGCCTTGCAATTTGTTTAATTTAAAGCCTTCATATGAATGCAGATAAATGGATATTAAGTGTGTCTTTAGTTCAACTCTAGTCAGTGTCATCAGTTTTTGACTCCGCTTCCTTGTTCAAAAAAAAAAACAGACCCCCCACACACCTCTGCTAAAATGCTGTGCATTCCTCCTGGCTGTCACCTTGCAGTTGTGTTATCCGATAGGAAGGATCTCCCTTAGCGAGGCGTGAAATATTCTTGCCGATATAAAAAAAGAGAAAGGAGTGAGCGAGGGAGGGTGAAATGGTGGAGGGGAATGGTGTTCAAGGTGACCTTGCGTGTAGACACTGAACAAGAGATGACGTTTGATGTTGTTGCTGTATCCAGGAAGCTCAACCCATTGAAAACGCTACCAACAGTCACTGAGAGACACAACTCTACGCTAAAATTACAAATTTTAGTCTTGTGGCAGTAAGGACAACACAAAAACTTTCAGTAAAGTAACGCGATTACACACAATGAATTGAATTACGTTCCGAGGTAAAATGGCTTCAGCTGAGAGTACAATAAACATAATCGAATACAATGCGATGCGGCTTAAATTCAGAGCACCTTGAAAAGCAGCCAGCACCGTAGAAATATAATAAGCTGATATTGGGTCGGGGGAAGGGCCAGTTACTTGGTTTTGCTGTGTATGGTTTTTGTCTCTCCAACCTTGAATAGCCTCTTCAGATGTTGACGATGGGTAAAATCAAAATGGCTTTTCATTGGGATCTTTCAGTGGTTGAAGAGATTTTTGATATAGATGAAAAATCTAACCAAAATCAGTTCGATTTGAGAGAGTGTATTGAGTTAGGAAATACTTTATTTTCTTGACGCCCCCAGGTTGAGACAAATCGGTGGCCAGGCTTTGTACCTTCACTTCTTAATCTGTTTCTGTTTCCTCCCTGTTGACACTTATTAGCATTTCCCTTCAGGGTTATTCCAGCCTACTGGCCGACTGTCAGTCAAGTCACACATCTTACTTGGACCTTTTGTGTGTGTATTTGCATGGTTTCCTCTGAAGCAATGACATTCTCATTGGAAAGATTCAATGGATGGAGAGGCTTTATTTTACCCACACAAAATAACATTTCAATGATATTTTGAATTCTTAATTAATTAATGAGTCTTTATAGCAATATCTTTCCCTTCAGAAGTGATTATATTCAGTTTATTTCAGTAATCGAGCTCTGAGGTTGACGTCAAAAGTTCGAATCTGGTGTCATTTCCTGATCCAGTGCCTCCCTAGACTATAAAAAGAAGTCTAGATGACTCATTTTATTGGCACAGGGTTAAAATGTTGGGTTGTTGTTATATAGTGTGGGATCTGTATTCTTCCTAAGCACAATGCCTGAACGGGAGACCTATTTTACATTTGTCTCTCCATTCTATCCTGCTCACACACGAGCATCACAAATCTTTGGGTTTTATGTGTGCTTTGGCTCCAGATTGGAGCAATTACCAGGCCGTGGCCCCCCATCTCACACACACACTGCTACACACACTCCACCACTTACTGTGTGCCAATGTGGCCACCCAGAGCTATTTAAACTTCCTAATTATAAGGCAGATTACTGACCCAAGAGAGCTCTAATTATTGGTGCTAATTTTGGGTCATCAGACACCATTTTGATGTGATTGTGGTAACCGTGTTATACGTTAGAATGATGCATGGCACATTGTGGCTCCAACGGGAAAAGAAATAGTGCCTTGCTGTCTACTGGCTATGTTAAGCAGCATACTAACTGAAATGGTGCCTGTTATAAGTGTTTTGAAATTCTTATCTTGGGCAATAACGCATGTGAAACACACAATATTCCCATAGAGTTTGCTTTTAGCATGTGTCCAAACTAGCAACATTATGTTGGGTTTTTAAATAGTCTGTTTCTAACTAGATTGAATTGCATTTATTTGTGCTTTTTGGTATTGAATGACATGCATCCATCCATTACCTTGGATTAATTGTTTGCTAGAGCATTCTGAGATTGTCTTCTCTCTCTTTGGCTTTTTTTAAAGCAAGTTTTTTGATTAAGGCCATGTTGAATGTTTTGTCATTATATCATGTTCCACTCGACCCAGATTTTTAATGGGCAAAAACGACTAAAAAACAATTATTATGTTTATGATAAATTACACTGTTGAACATTTGTAGATATTGATTTGTTTGAGTGCTAACAGTACTAACAGAGTTTTTTTTTTTTTTCTGAGAGCCAAGTTATATATTAGCCTGCATTGCAGTTTGGTTAGGAACTATATCAGCCATGCACATCAGAACTCTCACACAGACGTGTGTAACCTGAATAAAACGCTGGATTAAAATCACAAAGACGACACATCTTCGGTTAGGACTTGATACCTTCAGACATGCTACGCTTTCCTTGAGCTCAGCAAGTTTTAAATAGCTTTTCCAGCCTTTTTAAAAGGATAATACATTTAAGATGGCTTATGAAAATAACTTGCGGAACTTTTAGGGCTAATGCACTTTATTTGTACTTAGTGCTGCAGTTATATCACAAGCTCAGATGCCCTGAAACCGTCATTCGTGCTTGAACATTTAACCACCATTATCATTTCAGGTATTATTTATAACGTCAGGTATAAGTTTCTTTACAGAGTTAGTGCTAATGTCGAAACACAGTCCTAGCTTTTTTTTGTAGTTTATTGAATTAATATTGACGTGAAGGTTTTTATATCCATAGCCAGACGCCTGAGCTGTCGATAGTCCATTATCAGGATTTTTGATGCATGCAGATTTCTGTTCTTTTCTTTGGTTGCTGTATGCTTCAAATGACTCCGTTTTGTACTTGAGATTACAAAAGTAAAGAGGATAAATGTGACAACTGAATATAGTATAATCAGTTTTACATTTTAGTCACATTTACAGTTCTTTGAGGCTTTGAATCCTGAAATAAAATGTAAATTCCTGAAAAAAAAATAGTGAAAAGAATTTCCTAAAAAAAATTAAGCAGCACAACTGATTTCAACATTGATAATAATAAGACATGTTTCTTCTTGTTCTTATTAAATCTTATTTTTAAATCAGCATATTATAATTATTTCTGAAGAATAATGTGACTAAGGACTGGAGTAGTGGCTGCTGAGAATTCAGCTTTGCCATCACAGTTATAAATCAAAAATTTAAATTATAATAATATTTCACAATATTATTATTTTTTTTACTTTTTTGATGAAATAGATGCAGCCTTGGTGAGCAATGACATAAGAGACTTAATCAAAGACATCTCACTGACCCCAAACTTTTGAACTTTTGGTTGTGTGTGTGTGTAAGGGGCAAACAAAATGCTATGAGCTATAAAGACAAAATGACGAAGATGTAGACAAGGATGACGACGAGGATTGGAGACACAGACACCCGCTCTGCAGGGGTCAGACTGCTGGAGCCTTTCCTGTCTCTCTCTCTCTCTCTCTCTCTCTCTCTCTCTCTCTCTTTCTCTCTCTCTGTCTCATGGGGCTGAGAAAAGTAATAAGCTTCAGGAGTGGCACAGTGCCCTAAGGAATGCGAGAGCTACATACAGCCTGTCAGAATATACAGGATTTATGATGGTTATTAAAGAATTCAATTATAAACCTATTGGTGGTGTGAGTGTTTGTGTTGAACTGTAGTGTAGTGTGTGTTTGTAGGTGTGCTTTATGGCACATGAAATGGTGTGTAGTACATGTTGGATGAAAGTTTGTGTGTTAGTGTGTTGATGCCATTTGACAGCTCTCTACTCACCTTGATAAACTGTTCTATTGGAGGTTACCAATCACAGCAGCCGTACAGCTGATATTGTGTCACATGGTCGTCTCAGGACTCCATTCTACCCAAAATTGTCATTCTTGGTGATTTAATGATAGTGTTTCCTTTTTGTGGTACTATAGTAACGGAATTGCGACGTTAGACATTAATTGTTTTCTAACAGGTTTCCTGAACATTCCCCCTCCAGTCCCATCCAAAATTGGTTGAGCCTTTGGTTGAGTCAATTGACCCTTCTCTGGGAATCCGCCATCTGCCGAATCCGCCATTTTTGTCCGACAAAGCAGATATATATATATATATATATATATATATAAACTACTTAAGAATTTTCTTTTAATGAATTAAGACCCCCCTATCCTTCATTGATTGTATTTTCTGATAGTTGAACATCATTTACCCATGTACTTTTGGGGGGAGGGATAAATCTGCTAATTTACTTGCAGTATTCTCTGCCTATTGAACTGGGTTTTTGATTTTTACAAAAAACAATAACAGCTTTAACGCACATACACATTTACCCTTGTCCTGTCGCCTTTAGGTCAGCTGACACACTCTCATTAGAAGGTGTTGAAACGATGACGAGGAGACCAGGTTTAGCTGGGAACATGTTGATGGATTGTGTTGTTTCAAGAGGCGTGAAAGAGCTAGTGATTTTGGCGGAAGGGAATGGAAGAGAGATAAAGAAAATAGGTCAGCAGTGAGATATTGAGGCATGAAATAAGAGTTTCTGTCACTTCAATCAATAAAACAGATGGCGACTTGCTGTCCAAAACTGCTTGTTTAGATAAACTCTGTGATCCCTGACAGTCAGACCACCGTCGCCTTCATGGCTAGTTAAGGGGCAGGGCAAAATAAGGTCGTGAGTTATCTTGTTTTAATGGGCAGCCATGTGTCTGTAGTCTGGACGCCCCCACAGACAACCGGAGCCCAGGGGGACAAAAATGGGAGGGCATCACGAGGAATGTGAAGACATGGAAGACTGAACTTGTTTTGAGAGAGGAGGAGAAAAGGAGCGTGAACACGTGCTGGGTTCCCACACTTTTCTAAATGCTCATTTTTCTTGGGGTCAGTGATTAAGGATTGTGAAGTCCCCTCTACACACACACTTACAATAAATTCTGTCATGACTGTGTATTGTGTGCTTTGGAAACCCACTATGGCCACACCGCTCTGTCACATCTGATTGGTCAACCAAACAGAGCATGAGGTCACATGGACAACCTGAATCCCTCTAGAGTTTTTGTTTGAGTACATTAGTGTGACATCCTCAGCATTTTTTAATGAGTGCCTGCTCTGATTTTTATTTGTTTTGTCAAGTGTTTGACAGCGGATATTTAAAAAAAGCTTCTCGGAGAGACATTTTTGGGCTTGCATGCTCTGGTACCTCCAGTCAGTGAATGTCTTACAAGAGCAAGAAAAGAGGAGAACTGAAATAATTTAATGTGGCTAAATCTGTCTTATCGGTTAACCAGACCCAGTGGGCTCTGGTAATTTTTAGTAATTTTTTCCCCTTCAATATGTATTTTTTTTGTATTTTTAGCTTTTCTGCCATATACTCACCTTCGGATTCTTTAGTGATGCGAGTTGTTCATGGAAATGGATGTCATAGCACCAATGGCATTGATATGTTGGACAATAGAGCATATTACTTTTGACTATATTGTAAGCACTGTATGCTTCAATCAGATGCAGTTTGCAATAGATACTTTGTGAAAGCACTGAACAGAACTCAAGGTGTATTGATTTGTTGTGGAATGATGCTGATTATGATGCTGATTGATAATGCAGTAGCATGAGCCAATGCCCTGCTGTCTCATTAGGGGCTGCATTAGTCGTCTTTGTTGTGTCATAGATGGATGCATACGGTATGGCTTTAGGCTCATGTATCAGGGTGGGTTTTTGGTGTCTGATGTAGCCTGTTCATTAATCATTGATGGGTGTAGGTTAGGATTGTCTGTCCATCTTACACACAGACACACACACACACTGAGCTCACAAAAAGTTGTACATAAGCGAACGGCCACTGCTCAAGGGCCTCCTTATTCAGACATACTCAGAAACTCATAAAAAAGTAATGCAGCAGCTGAAATTCCCAAACCGAAAAGCATTAATGATAATTTGCAAGCTACAGTAAGCCCTAGTGTATTAGCTTTTCAGATGGCAATATATTTATTTTCTTTATTAGTGCCATGTACACTGGTGTCAGTATAACTTTGTCTGTTTTGTGACAGAAAGAAAAAATTTGAAGAATATGTTGTTTACTCCAATCAATGTAATGAAGGGAATGAGGATAGAGTATGTCAAGAATTAGGGAGAAAAGTTGCTTGTGCATTATTTTCAAAGTGTTTGATCTAATGTTTAACCCTCTCCTGCTGTTCACCATTTACTTTACAACACACAGATATCACTGTTTGATTTTTTTTTTTAACAAAAACAAAAGTGAATATAAGTACTGTTGTATTTTGCACGGACAGATTAGAGAAAATTATGTGCATACAGTGCATTGTGGTGGCTCTCATTGAGTAAATGGGCTGTACAGATCACTTCAGTCCCACACAACCCGCTTGAGTCCCACAAAACATCTTCACATTACATCACCACCCACTGATATGTGACAGTTTGCCGCCTCTGCCCTGAGGTTGATGGGAGCCCTTGGTGATATCGCGCATATTCTTTTTATTTTCAGTAACACACATCAGGATTTTCTTCTCTACATGTTCTCCTTCACAAAGTGGCCAATTACCCCCACAAAAGCTTCCCCACTGAAAGATTACTAGAACAAATGGTTGTCGATGGAATGTTTCTGGTCATAGCCTCCTCTTAAATGTTGGGAATGTTTTGCCTGTGATCACTGTATCTCACTTGATTATGTAGTATGAGAACAGGATGACTTGAGTAACATTTAATGAATTCTCTTTGGAGTCTACTTGTTTTATATCCTTTTGTGTTGAATTAGAACCCCGGCTGTTTCCCTGTTTAGATGACAGCTCCTGTTGAGAGGTGTGCTGCGTGGGCAGCTGACCTGTGGTGACTTCCTCTTAACCAGTTCTCTCTCTGTGTGGTAAAAGGACGAATTTACATTCATAGACCATTAATTGTTAAGTCCACAAGTTAATTGAAATAAATCTAAGATAAAATATAACAAGTATTTTATGAAGAACCTTATTTAAAGAATAATAATACAAATGACAAAAGCACAACCATTTAAAGGGACACTAAAGGATTTAGCATTAAGCTTTGTATTAGTAGAAAACCTGTAGTATTTTCGAATTACCATGCTTTTCTCCCTCATATCCCCCTGAGACGAGAGATTTATGTATATTTTTGTCTGGAAAAAGTCCTCAGATGATGCAAAAATCGTTGTTTTGTGTTATCGAGTATTTTTTGGCCGGAGGCTAAAGACTACAGTAAGTAGTAGAGGCTGTTCCGCATGTTTTTAACCCACCCATAGAGAGTGGGATCTCAGTCACAGAATGTACACATAGGGCCCTATTTTAATGATGTGAAATGCAAGTATCAAGCGCAAAGCACAAGTAACTTTGTGCACGGGTCTTGGACGCTGTTGCTATTTTACCGGCGGGATAAATTCTTGTGCCTGACGCAAGTCTAAAAGGGGTTTGTCTGAAATAGCTTCATTATTCATAGGTGTGGTTTGGGCGTAAAATGAAATAAACCAATCAGAGCGTCATCCAACATACCCTTTAAGAGCAGGAGGCTCAGGAGCGCATGTTGCATGGCGGATTGTTATTATTACCACTACTCTTCAGTAATCACGCCACCGCCCTAGCCCCGTCCTGCTCGCCACAGTAAACATAATGGTTGTCTTTCATCCACATAAGCCAAAAATATATTTTCTGGCTTTTCTCTGTCTAGAAATCTCCAAATTCAAAAATAATTTCACATTTCTTCTACATAAATGATCAATTTTAAATACACATTCATCTTTCCAGAGGTGAAATATCCCTTTAAAACAAATTGAATGAAAACTGAAAATATAAAAATTATAGCCAATTCCAAAATATTAATAAATACATTAGACAATTATTATATAATAAATTATAATATAATTAATGCAAACCGGGAAAATCTGCTCATTAAATAATTCTAAAATAACAACGGGATGAAGCATAACCAAAAAATAGTGAATGACGGGCAATAAAATTGCCGGGCAAAATGACGGGCATGCATCGAATGCTCTTGACAATCTAGTCTGTGTTTCTACTGAGTTAGAGAAACAGACAGATAAGACAAAGGGAAGTCGGTGCATCAATCCAGCCTCAAGTTGTTTTCAGTCCTTTTATGGACCTTTTATGTGTAATCCTTTTATCAGTCAGGGAAAGAAAACTGCACGTCATCCTGAAATGATATTGGTTGTGTGAAGTATTGACAGCAGGATGGCTGTTCTAGTGACACATCCATCCTCGGTGTCTACACTATATGTGCCTAAAAACCATCTGTCTGTGGTAACATCACGAATCAGTGGTTGATAGTGGTTTTAGATGCCTTTTTGTATTAGTTTTTACTTCCCCCTTTTTGGGCCATTTTGCTCCCTTTATCATTTTTGAAGGGCGAACAATGCTTTTGGGGATAATCAGAATCATTATATATATATATATATATATATATATATATTTATAGTGTATATGCCATGGTGTACATTAGATTTTTTTGTATATTTGATTGTGGTCCACCTGTAAAGTTCTGTGTTAATGTTTGTGTGTGTGTTGATCTGTGGAAAAGCAGATCTTGGCCTGAGGGTTTTTATAGTCTCAGGGGAATCGGCCACATTCAATTTGTGCTATTGAATGGCAGTTTCTGTGAATCCACCCCAAATTTATTGATTTTTCCCAGCGTCTCATGTCACAATGATGACCGAATGCAGCGTTCTTTTGTTCTTTTAGGTTGGCACATGCTGAATTTTGCCCCTCCTGCTTGTTATCGCTCTCTCTCTCCGTCCATTTCTTTCTGTCTTTCTTGTTCTTCAGCACCTTTGGTCTGTGATTTTGTGATTTGGATTTAAGTTCTGGGATGTTTTCTCCGGTCTGGCAGAATCACATCCACCTCTCTGCAATCATTAGCCATGTTTGTTTATACATTTGCGAAAACCTTATATCCATCACTTTGACCTTGATAATGATTATGTTTGTGTGTATTCACGCCTAGTGCCCTTGATATGCTGTATTGTGTGTGGCAGCCATGTGCACATCTGGTCGGTGTAGTAGATGATGGTGGTGCAGCACTGCAGAGGTTTTGTAGTACCACCTCCCCATTATCCCTTTCTTATTTTTGCCCCTCCCCCAATCCGCCTTCAACTCCATCTCAGTGCTAGACCCCCTAGCATGCACACGGAGGTCTCTTCCACATTGTTTTAGGACACGTTCTCCACAGGGAAATCTCCTTTGTTTGACAGAGGGCTGCCTCTGCTGACGGAGGCATTCCCCGCATTTTGATGGGAAGACATTCAATTTTAAAGACAGCTTTCACTAGTGGGGAGTGCGGAATAGAGTTGAATAAGAGTTGGAAGAATAGATTTTTTTGTAATTAAAATTAGTAGTTTGATTAACTAAACCTGGATTAGAGGAATAGAATTTAAGATAAATAAGAAAATCTTAAGATCTTAAAAAATAAGCTTCTTATGCTCAAGGATACATTTGCTTGATCAAAAATACAGTAAAAACATATTTTATATTAGTATTACAAATAAACTATTGTAATATATTTTTAAAATGTAATTTATTCCTGTGATGGCAAAGCGGAATTGTCACTAGTCATTAGTCTTCACTGTCACGTGATCCACCAAATATTATTCTAATATGCTGATTTGGCTCTCAAGAAACTAATTATTATTATCAATGTTGAAAACATTTTTTTTCAGGATTCTTTGTTTAATAGAATGTTTAAAAGAAAAGCATTTTTGAACTAGAAATCTTTTGTAACACTAATGTCTGAAGAAGAAATTCTGTTTTCAATGAAGAATGAATTCTGTTTTCAATGAAAATTCCTGATTTATGTTTAAGAATGTTCATGAGAGGTTTCTAGTAACTTGGTGTTGTCCTTGAAAATTCTCTAGATATGTGTGCACTGAGGCGGCCTGATGTTTCAGAGTCTGGGTCAGATCTGCTGACTCCACTTCACGGTGGAGGCCATCTCTGAAGTATGCTCAATGCATCTGTTTCAAGGATTTTTTTCCTTTTCTCTGTTTCTATTGTTGAAAGGGATGTTCATTTATACACATTCATACACACAAACATGCACAGATACAATAACCTAGCATAACAGTTTTGTGCAGCATGGAGAAAGTCAAAATTCACTGAAACATTTATAAGATGTGTAAGAAAGAGAAAAAAAATAAATTCATTACAAAATTCACCTTCGTTATTTTCTTCTTTCTCCATGAAACACAAAAGATGTTTCCTCACACAAACCTATTTTATTTGTAATTTTTTAAGTTTGACAGCTCCTGGTCAGCATTCACTTCCATTTGCTAGGTTTATAGGTTTATATGAAATATGCCATTTTAAGGTGGCAGTTTTTAGGAGTCTGAAACTCTCAATCATAAATGAGAGTTAAACAGAGTGAGCTGCATTAACCCTATGATCCCCACACTTTACTCGCAGGCCAGCCAAGAGTTTTGGTTTTAGACATACTCTTTCAACCCAAAAATGAACATATTAACTCCTTCCAAAGGAACAGAAGGAGGATAGAATCTGGTCTCTACAGCAGCTGGGGGATGTAATGATGTGTGTTACAGTGGGACATATCTCTTTAGATCTCCCTAGGCTCTGTTGTTTTGACATATTGATGTGACATGGAAGATGAATGAACCAGGTGTTGCTCAAAAAATCAGCAAAAGAGATGGAAAATAGACAACTCTATTATGTACATGCCATGGTAGGTGTAAAAAAATGTGTTGGCCTGTACTGTCACCTACTGTAAAAGCCAGCCCGTTCTCATCCTTTAACGTCATATAGAACGCTATATGTAAAAACGGCGCTATACTACGCACATGGCACCCTTTATCGTTAATATAACACGCGAACCAAGACGTCATAAATCCTTTAGCGTGAATATGACACGCAGACCCTACCCCACACCTAAACTTTGCCCTCACAGCGCATGTTATATTAACGATAACGGGTGCCATGTGCGTTGTATAGCGCCGTTTTTGCATATAGCGTTCTATATGACGTTAAAGGATGAGAATGCGTTGGTAAAAGCACATTTTATTACCCTCATCAATTAAAAAAACCAAGAGCCCATAATTACATAACTAGTAACATTTTTTTAAATGTGTTTGAAGTCTCTAATACAGTGAAAACTGTAATCTGGTGAAACAGTAAAGTTTCTATTTTAATATATTCTAAAATGTAAAATCTGTTCAAAAGAACAGCTTTTATTTGACAAAAAATATATATATATATTTTATGAAATTATATATGTCTTCACCCAGCATCTTTGCTGAATAAAATAATTTCTTTCAAGAAAAATGTTCTCACTGACCCCAAACCTTTGTACGGTAGTAATCTAGGTGATTTCTAATGAATTTTCAGTCTGAAGGGCTGGTCATAAGAGCAACTTACCAAACTCACAAATCCGACCTCCTTTGTCTTTTGCCAACCAATCAAAACAAAATGAATCCACCTTTCAGTTTGTTTTGCCATCACCTGGGCTACATTTCCACGTTAGCTCACAAATCTTTCAGCTCGAATTAATTCTGAAAAGAGCTAATGCCACAATGCCAGGGGTGTGATATTGGGCATCTGTTTAACAGCAGATTAAGCAAGATTTGCTCCTTTGTCAGAGGCCTCTGTTTGCTAATGATAAGAGCGAACTCTGCGGCTGCTGTTCTGTATGCCACTGCCAATTTTGGTCCTGCTGGGCTCAGTATGTACTAATGTGCATGTGGATTTTTTTTTTAAGTTTGTGAAAAAAAAGTGTAGAGGCCGGTATTAAGATGGGTCTCTTTTCACTTGCTCAGACAGGTTGTGCCAATGATAACAGCTGGTTTCGGATATCATGGATAGTTGGATACTTTATTGAAAATCTGTTATGGGTGGCATGTTCTGCTTCAGTCTGAGCTTGGGTCTGTTGTTTTTCCTAACAATGTGATGGTTGGTTTTTAGCTATACCACTCATGATCGACAGGACAGATTCTTGACCCTGCTACTACTCATCTACTACAGAAGAGTACAGAGATAGAGAAGAGACACACACAGAGAGCACCGAGGTGGAAAGGGGAGTGTGGTTTTCCAGCATTACTGTTCAGGGCTGACTCAGCTTTTTCAGGCATCTCCTTGGTGACCAGCACCGAGAGCCATATGCTATTTGAAACCTGAGATACATGAGCACACAACAGGCCACCGGCTTTAACCTTTCTCCTTACCGGTGACCCCGCACACTCTCTATACAATCTTTTTAGGAACTATTTTTGACTTAGACACCCTTGTTTTGTGGGATGAAAGAACCTTTGAAAGCTTAGAATAGATTTAACACCATGAACGGATGCTGATCTCAGATTTATTACTTTTTGAATCAGCCTGTTTTATGCATTCTTCTGCATTTTATGAGGAAGGAACATCTCTTGAAAGCTAGAGGATGATTGTAAAACACCTGGTAATGCATAGATAAAATAATGACCTGCTTCACATCCAGGATATCACATACTGATGGTGCATTAGGGGGAAGCAGTCATGTGTTTAAAAGCATCCTAAAGATTTAGAGCTCCAATGCATTCTCAGCCTGCCTCTATAACCTGGATTGCAAAGCCTGCTGGGAAATTGATGGTCCTGCTTAAGCACATTGTGTTTTTAACTGCACAATTTCTTTTGGTTGAGCAAACAGGACAACTGCAGATGAAGAATACTGTTACCTAATTAGTAGTGTTTGTTTATGACAGGCATCACTATTACAGTGTAGTCCGAAACAAATGACTCTCATGATTAAAAAACACACAGCCGAACAAGTGCAGTAGTTCCTTTTAATGATTCAAAAACATACAGCATAACCAGTGTAACCCAAGTCACAAACAATGACTATGAATAAGTTATTTTTAGTGAATCAGTAACATAATGACAGACAAATGTCTCTTAACCTGTTCTCTGTAACACAAAAACATATAGCACAACCACTATAATCCGAATCATGGACTAATGACTATTCTGAACCTGCACTTTTTAGTGTTTCACTAACATACAGCCTAACAGGTAATCAGATTCACAAACAATTAACTCTAATGAACTCTTTCTGTTTGGTGAATCAATGACATACAGTGTGAATCTCTTTTAAACTGGTTCTTTTAAATGAATCATTCAGAAAATGTACAAATTTAGTATGTTACGTCTGATTTGATAACATTCTGAATGAATATTGTCATTAGATAATTTATGTAATATATACCAGCCCGTTTTGGTCACACTCTTCAATTAGACCTGCCTGCATAATTGCCCACTTGATTTGAAGATTTTAATGGTTGTCGAATTCGTAACAAATTGCAAAATATCAGTCATGCAGATGACATGGCTTTATAATTAATGGTGTCATTAGAAGAGTGCTGAGACAAGTATGCTCTGCCATCTACAGTGATCAAACAGTTGGCAGGAAGTCATCTCGCTGGGCCACCCTCTTTCTGCCATGCGATTCTGGGGGGATATAAACCATGTGGAGTTGGTGAGTCTGACATCAGTGCAAATTGTGTAAAGCTGAAATCAACTGTGACATAATCACAGTTGTTATCGTCCAGGTTCCCGGCCGAGCCAGCCATCTCCTTGAAACGGATGCTAGTTTTTCATGTTTAGCACTTTCCTTTTCTCTTCAACTGGCATGAAATGTTGTCATGAAAGTCGATTGGTAAACAGAGCTACCACTGGGAAGGGTGCTAGATTAGACGCTGCCTGTTTTTTTTTTCTTGCTTTTCAGACACTTCTGGGAATTTCCTCTGACTTAACTGAATTAGTCATGATTTAATCACAGGGAACTATTTATGAAGACTTCAGTCTTTCTAAGTCTGTTCTGCAACAGCACCTCTCTTCTCAAGAAAACATAGCACACATTTTTCTTTTTTTAAATGACAGGACTAACATAGTTGCTGGAATTTAACTGTAATATAGACGTCAATTCAGTCAGACAGGACTACTTTTGTTTTGTCATTTAATACTATATTTTCCAAATCACTTTTAAATAGTGAATGTTTTGATCTGAACCTGTCGGAAAAATTGACAAAAGTGACATACACATAAACATGCATTAAGACATTGATTTGAGTGTGACAAATCCATGTTTAAATCATTCATTCACATAAACCTGTGGCAGAGGAAGGACTCAGGAGGGGAATTTGTGGCCGCATCATGGACACATTTTAATCCGATTCTGCTGTCATGCTTTTAAAAATGGTCAGGGCAAACAGAAAGATTGGGTTTGGTGGTACTGTAGATGGCAGCTTGTTGTTGATTACAGGGTGCCTGTGTGTGTTGGTGTGTTGTGATTCACTCTTTCTCTTGCTGGGACAAAGGCTAATTTACTCACACTAGGACACTTCCCGGTGCGATCGCAACACACCAGACTTGGCTGCTTTCCTGGATTCAACCCAATCACTTCTTGTGTTTATTTCTTTGGAGATAAACATGCCACTTAGATTAGAGATAAGCACACAGATTATCTAATTGCCTTGTTTTACTCAAGGCACATATTTGGAATAATCTGTAATGGGCTTCATTGGACATGTAGACCCTCAAATTCAAGTGTTAAGGTTAGTTTGACCATTAATTTTCTTAACATTTATTGTTCACGGTGGGGATTTTTTTTTTTTTTTTTTAATCAAAGCAGTGCTTAGGTGGTTGTTGCTTTAGGGACAAATTTTGAATCCTCTAGGGGAGGGTTGACTGTGTAGACTGTCAGCAAACCCTTCTGTTAAGTCACGTCTCTAAATTCATACTCGGATTTTAATCATTGCTTAAAAAACAGTAATGAACTCGTTGACCTCAAATCTCTCTATTTTTTTTATTTTTTTATTTATTTAATCTGTGTTGTCGGTACATTGAAATACCAAACACTTCACAAATGCACGTTTTCTACATTTTCTTTTTGGTTTTATGTTTTTTTAATTGATTTTTTTTTGTTTGTCTCTGTGGACAAGACTGCAAGTGCAAAAGCAATATCAGCCAATACAGACTGTATAATTTTATGTTTATGCCCTTAAAATGACACCTCTCATCAAATTAGCTTCTTTGTGCAATCCCAATTTGATTCAGTCGTGGCCTTAGGTGGTGCTTTACCCATTTCTGTTTAATTTTCACCTCCCCTTTTCCATTCTTCATATTCATTTATTTTCAGTGTGTAGGAGGGTTAAGGGTAGGGGGTATTAAATTGCCAGAAAATTGGATATTTAGGAAAACCAACTGTGTGGAAGAAAATGGACTGACTTCTTTATCCCTGATGTGTCATTTTCCATCTCTTTTCCCAGTTTTTGTCCCTCCCTAGAGGCTGTGCACTCATATGTACCACACATACACGTTCTTCTGCACTCTTATTTCCAGACTTTAATGGAACATGTGACACATGGGAGGAGGAAGGCGTGTCTTTAATTTATCTGGCAGATGCAGCCCCCTTCACTACCCTCACCTCTCCATCCAAAGACCCCTGAAGGAGATGTCGGCACTTACAGAAACATTAGTGCCCCAATTCCTTCCACAAATTCGTTATTTTTTTTTTCTGAGCCCAAATGATAGGATTATCTTATGCTCTTTGGCACACATGATGATGAGATTTTGGCAGGTTTGGAGCAGTTCATCTCCCAGGCTTCCCCACTTCCCATAAACCCATTGGCCGCTAAGGGACATCATGCTGTAGGTTTCAATCTGCTCTTCATTCCTGCAGGGAGTTAACACACTGGTGAAGGTGAAGCACTGAGAGATCCTGGGATTAATTCCCCATGAGCAAGCCCACAGATTCTGGCAGAATTTAAATATCCAATGTTTTTAAATGTTTTTTCATTATTATTATTTTTTATTTTATTATGCTCCCAGCTAGCAAGTAGTATTATACAGTTCTCAACACATTTTACCATGTTTAAATCTAGCAGATTTTTCCTCAAGCCAATGCAAAAAAAAAAATCATCTGCAGGTTATGTCTAGGACTGTCCAGAATTTATATGAAATTTGTTGTTGTTACTATATAAGCATGTGTCTAGACTTCACAGAGAGTTGGAAGTGCCGTCTGATTTTAAGAATTGTTTATAATGTTGACGATGTTTCCAGATGTGCAATGCATGCTGCTTCTTTGCCTAAACGGCAGCAGACATCTGTGGGAAGCTATAGGAAAGGATGAAAGAGAGAGAGAGAGAGAGAGAGGCAGGAGAGTGAGGATGAATACTAAGGCAATGACAAGGCTGCGTGACTCAGTCAGCTAAAGCTGTTTTATGCTCATCTGGCTTTATGCAATGGGTCTCATACTGCCATATTTATGCTTAAAAACTGTCTGAACATTTTCACACACATTATGATTCATCGATAATTTGATATTCATCTATGCATTATTGAATCCTGAGAAAAATAGTATCTTTCCACAAAAATACTAACCAGCACAATTGGTTTCAACATTGATAATACAATTTTTTTTTAATTAATTTTTAACACAAAAAAAAAACGCTAACATTTTTTATGAATTTTTCACTGTAGTCATACATACTATATGTTAAAGTCAGCATCTCTGTTGGCTGTGTAATTAGTAAACCTCACGAAACACTGTGTTTTCCACATCAAGTACAGTAAATACCCACATTGCCCATCCTCTCTTTGTGTGATGGAAAATCACTATGTTGCCATGGCCTTTTCTTTGGTTTGAGAATTGCAGGAGTCCTGCCAATAGAAAACTCCCCCCAAAAAGGAGTAATTTCATCAGCAATGACTTTAAATTGACAGTTCACTGTGTCTGTCAGTCCTTTAAAGCTGGCACTTGTTGTCACCTTTCTGAAGGACTTAATGTCCTGCATATTTCTCTCAGGGGGTAGCAGCAGATGTGCTTGTCTTCTACGAGGGCAAAACAGTTAGTTTTAACTGAGGGATTTGTGTTGAATAAATATGAGATCCTCCAGTGTGGCTGCCAGCAGCTTAATGGCCAAACCAGTCTGGGAATAGAGAACTTGGGCTGTTGTTCTACATATGCGTTTGTCTTTCTTTATAACTCTTTAAGCCAAAAAGTTATGTGTGATCTTAAAGTATAGAAAGTTCTGGCCTGTCTGCATTCATTCAAAAACTTAAAACCCACTCCAGACATAATCTCATTGTGAAGGCTACTGTTAGACTGCCTCTGAAACTGAATCAATTGAACACTGAGAATATGAAACTGACTCTCTTAGCTGATGACATTAAGATGGGGCATGATATTAGTTACTGTTCTTTACCAATCAGTTGCTTTATTTCTGTGCAGTACATGCTTGTAGAAGTGTTCAAAAGATATTTTACTTACCATAAATAATAGAATGCTGCTCCTGTACATGGTTTTGTGAACTATATCCCTCTTTTTTCCCTTCCGTTTTGTCACAGATGTTCCATTTACAGGCACTCCGCCCACCTACGGTTACGACGCAGACCGAGCGGAGGAGCAGCGTCGACACCATGACATCCTGCCCTACATCGACGACTCCCCCTCCTCCTCCCCTCACCTCAGCTCCAAGAGCCGCAGCAGTCGGGACACCCTCTCCTCCGGCTCGATCGAGTCCTCAAAGTCTGTAAGTCATTGCCTCTTGCCAGACAGAGAGACATCTGACATTTTGACATTTGAAAAACTACATTATTTATTTATTATTAAAGACTGCTATGAGAACAATAAAGGTAGCACAGCTATGTATGAAATTCTCGCCAGTGACAATACAAAATATTTGACTGCAAATGACCAGACTTCTCAGATGCCCATGTAATAATAGTAGCTAATTATTTTGGTGGACATAGAGAGATGAATGCTTTCTTGGTGGAAAGCAAATGTAAAGAGTATGCATTAGAGATTTCTTTATGCATGCATTGTTCCATGTTAAGAATCCACCCCGTGTACCATCTGTGAAGCAGTCCATTATAAATAAATGTACCGGTAAACCCACATGTATTTATAGCCTCAATGGTAACGGTACACAACAAATCCAGTGAGCTGTGAAATTTGCCAGTTTTCAAAGCTTGCAGATCCTGAAGTGCTGAGTCTGCATATAGTACTATTCTAATTAAACATTTACTGCTTATCTTAGCTTAGTAAATATTATATAGCTCGGCAATGTGCAAAAGAATGTCACATCATTTATTTCATGCAGTCATGCGTGGTCTAAAGAAATTCTTTCTAGATGCTGTATCAACCAAGGTTTAAAGTTATCATAGCTTTGATTTCAGAGCCTCAGGAAACTCTCTTCATCATGCATAGTGGTCATGCCATCAAATTAAATTACTGATTGTAAAACAGAGCTTATTTTCTTCATTGACACAGCTATTGGCTGTCAAATTGATTGATATCTCTCCCTGCCAATACCAAGCCCAGAGGCGAGCTTTTATTTGGATCCTTATGACCTCAGTGTTTAGCTCCCACATGGGTTTTAATCAGTATAGAGTATAGGCTCACCTGCACACACTCGTACACCCTTTTGCTATGGATTTGCTATGTAGACGTCTTAAATTGTGCTACAAATAAACCTGTAAATGACACTACAGAGGGATGGTCACTCATTTTTTAATGCACATTTTCATACCCTCCTTTAGCCTTAAGAAATAGATAAGATTTTAATGAGTGCAATTTCTCTGTGTCTGCACATTTAAGAAATTTACATCATCTGTCACTGAAGCTGTTTTAGATGGCCACTCTATTCAAATTGAGCTGAAAATAACCAAAAAAAAGTCCAGTGTCCTTTATTCAAACTCCCGAAGATTCAATCTCAAAAGACTGAATTTGGATGAGCAAATATGAACAAATTGTTATGTTCAAGAAAATAACTATATTGAAAGTTATACCTTTTTCTTAATGTTTGCCTCATAATGTCACATTTTAGTTTTTTATTTGGTCACATTTCAAAGTACAGTATGATATATAACTTATGAAAATAGCTTCCAATATACATATGGGGAAAGTTCATGTAAAAATATATCTACAAGGTTAAATGAACTCCATTATTATATTATTTTACTTATAAGCCATGTTATTTTTCGCCTGTTTTGTGTATAATGAGAAATACTTTTTCATCCTTGTGTTTTCAATAAGCAAAGGTTATTGTTTGAGCAGTAGAGATCATCTCAACTCATTGTGATGTGCTAAGACACTGACATGCTTTGATTAATAAATATGTGGATGAATAAAAGATGGTGGTCTAGAAATACAGGGGTGCCCCCTGGGGTGAGACGTCTTGCACCCAAGAGTTCATGAATAAAACCTTGATTTCCACCTTCCCCCTGCTGCAGGTTTCAATGGCGGGATTTAGTAGAAATGTATGCAGTGAAAGTATTTTAGCATCACTTCAGCTTTAAATCTCGATACAAGCAGAGTCCGCAGTGATAACACAGGCATGATGCAGATGGATGTTTTATCCTGAAATCTGTATTAGAAAGTCTCATGAGACTATCACAAACATCTGTGGTTTCCACTACCTGTGCTGTGGCCATGGAAACGAACATGGCCCATTTAGCCGTCATCAGCACTCGGTAACCAACACACATGACACAAGATAGATATGTTGCTTCTGGATGGATTTGTGGTCTGTAGTGTATTTGATACTTTTCTCAGAGCTTGGTGGTTAGCAATTAAAGGCCTTATTCAGCTCAAAGGTGTTATCATTCTCATGTAGCCCATGATTCTCCTGTAGCCAAGACAGTTATTGTAAGACCAGGGAGCAGCTCCATTGAACCAGTGCCAAATCACTTTTTTATAGCTCATTCCAGCAATGCCAGTATGTAATTTAATGTCATGTGATTTAAGAGTGTGTTGTTCAGAAACGTGTGAGTGAGTTCTTTTTCTCTTTTAATGGAGGCGGAGTTGGACCTAGAGAAGGGATTGGAAATGAGGAAAAGGGTGTTGTCTGGAATCCTGGCCAGTGAAGAGACCTACCTCAGCCATCTGGAGGCGCTGTTACTGGTGAGAGAGATTTAAGTTTGAATCTGCACTAGGTGTGTTGTAAGGAGTCTTATTAGTGAGATGGGTTGGCTGAGTGATTATGCTACGGAGCTTAAAGTCCATTACAAAATGGCCTATCCATCATCTGCAACAGGAATATCATGCATTTAAATGCAAGTGTATGTGATGTTGTACATTAGCAGTGCTAATTTAAGCTAAATGCACTCTAAAAGTGTGCATGTTGTCAGCACATATTCATACATTAAACATTCTTTGTTTTTACACTACCACTAAGATTTTATTTGAAAAAGAACACATTCAATTGATAGTTAGTGTAAAGGCATTTGTAAAGTACAAATGATTTATATTTCAAACTTTATATTCATAAAATAATCTTTATCACGGTTTCCAACTGAACAACAAGAGTTATTAAATTGTAAAAAATACGTATTAATATTATCTTACTCTTTTTACTGTAGTTTTGGTCAAATAAATGCAGACTTGGAGAACATAAGAGACTTCTTTCAAAAATGACAAACTATTACCAGCCCCACACTTTTAAACAGTAGCGTATGCTTTATTATATTGTTAAAAACACATACCATTGGGTCTTTCTCAATTGCACTGCATATTGAGTTTGTTTATACCTTGTCTTTTTTTAGTGATAAGCAGGCTTAATAAAATATGTTGAAATGTCCAAATGACTATTCCTGCTCCTTTTTCAGCCCATGAAGCCCCTGAAAGCAGCAGCCACCACCTCTCAGCCTGTCCTGACTGTTCAACAGATCGAAACCATCTTCTTCAAAGTGCCTGAGCTTTATGAGATCCACAAAGAATTCTATGATAGCCTTTTACCCAGAGTGCAGCAGTGGAGTCACCACCAACGTGTGGGAGACCTTTTTCAAAAACAAGTGAGTAACATTATCTAAAAAGCTTCAAATGAACCCAATTTAGTAGTGAAATTTTGTGTCATCATACAGTATGTAATAAATTTTCTCATTTTCTGACATCACCAAATTCTTGTCTTACTATCAAATCACATGACTCCATTTTTTTTATGATTCAATAAGATCTTCATAGATACAGTCTTGTTCTCCTTTTTTCATGTTTACTCTGAAGTATTTTAAGTCAACTGCAAACAGAATTTTATGCCCTTTTTAAACCTATAAATTATCAGAATGCAATGTGATGTAATTGTTCATGTTAGAAGCAAGAGTCAAATTTTAGAGTCAATTTTTTTTCTTATCATAGTGGAATCTCCTCAGCTGTCCAGTCTCTTTTGTGCACCATGAGGTTGAATAAAAAATGACATTTATCTCCAAATCAAGGAATCCTAAAGGAATCATTTATGGCCCTAGGCCTAGATAAACACTGCACAGTCACACAATGTCTGGACTGCGGGAGCCTGTGTAATGTTGAAAAACACATCTCAATGCTGTCTTTTTTCACCCAGCCATTTGGGCAGATACTACAGTGTGTGCTTTGTGTCTCGAGGAGAGGGCTATTAATAGTGCCATTGGAAGATTGTGTTCTCTATCTCTTGCACACCTCCCACCCCCCCCCCCGCTCTTTTCCATTAAGTTCTTTCCTCATGTGACTCTGCTGTAGGGGGGGGGATAAATCCCTCCTCTCTCTGTCCACGCAGTGTGTGCGGGAGTCTTATTCTACATAATATTTATCTTTCCATTTCCCCCTTCATTGTTCCCCACTTTCACTGTCCCACATTCAGTAATCGAAATCTATAGTCAGCAAGTTGTTTTCTCCCAGAATGTGTTGGGTTTTCCTCAGACAGTCAGTTAGTCTGTCATTTTGACCGGAGGCTATTTGTCACTGATCCCCTCGCCCTCTCCCACATCCATTAGCGAGAATCCGGAGGCAGGAGGCGAAGCAGCGCTTGAGGAGGCAGCTCCCTAAAAAGACAGTTGCTCGCAGCAGGAGAGAGAACAAGATGTATGAACGAGAAAGATGTAGTCAGTCAGTGGTAGAAATGTCTCCTGCTGTTTGTGTTGTTCCGTCCTTCAAGACAGCTCATGTTGAGTAAGTAAACGCAGCGCAAATCACGAAGAAAGTCAAAGGTGTCTTTTGACAAGCTCAACTGTGAGAAAGATGCTAAATATTCCCGCTTTTTTAATTGCACTTGATGATTTACGCCTGTTGCTGACACTCGTATGTAAATTCACTCCTAACAGCGAGAAATTCTGAAATTCAGGGGTTTTTTAAATGCAGATCTGTGACCTACTTAAACATCGTTAAGTGCAGAGGAACATACTTTCATCTTCAGCTGGGCCTGGCATATGGTCATGTCATCATGAGGAAGTGTGTCGAGACTGAGAGGATGTGAACACTGCTGTGCTGAAGCCTCTGACAAGCTGTCTCAACCAGCTGACGTATCAACTTTTACACGTCTGTCATGTTTAGATGCATCTCAACCTTCTCAAAACAGCCTTAGCATACATCTCTCCTTTATCAACACTTAAGGGGCTGGTTGTGTGTTATTTGTTTAATGAATACTGACCTGTCAAGACGGTGTCTGTGACAAGCATTTGCAGAATAAATTATAGTTTTTTCTTTTTTCAGATTTTCACATAATTCTCATGGCCAAAACAATTCACAATAACAATATTTATTCTACATAGAAGTTGTATCTATACAACTTTTTTGGTCAATGAATCAGAATATGACTGTAGGGACATGGAGAGTGAGTTTAAAACCATAACCAGCGTACAAAAAGAATGTACCAGTGATCGGTATTTCCTGCAGACTGGAGTGTCTTAACACCCATCTTTATCATTAAATACAAAAATACACTGAAAAAAGATATTGTTGGTTCAACTTAAAAAATTAATTAACCTGGTTGCCTTAAAATTTTAAGTTGATTGAAATGGAAAAAGTGAGTTAATACAATGAAGGATATTGATTTATAATAAGTTATCTGAACTAAATAAATTATTTAAGTTGATTTGACAAAAGAAAAAATGTGTGAACAAAGCTTGAAAATATTTTTTTTTTACAGTGTACTACTGTCTGAAAATCTAATTGAGTTTCTTCCTCTAAGTTTTTTTTTCTCTGTGTTTTCTTGCTTTAATGATTCACACTTAGTACAGAACATTGACAACCTGAACAATTTGAACAAACCCCTTTAAATTGAATATAAATATAATATGATGTCTCCTCTGATTAGGGTCTCTTAGATAAGTTGGTTTTGTTTGTTTTAGATGCATTCGATTGAAGTTGCTTCATCATGTCTGTTTACATTGCATTCCAGTTTCTTACTCCAGCTTAACCCATCTTCTCACAGCGCTCAGCCACGGTTTGACTCGGCCCGGCATGTGTTGTCGTTGCTTTATTACGGTCATCATCTCTCTCCACGCTGTAATGAGGTTGTCGCAGAGTAAATTCCCGTCCTCCACGCTACAGATAGATTCTGGCCCAAGGCGGCTGTTTCTGCTCAGCATGGAGAGGATTGCACACACTGAGAAAATGACTTCACTTATGGACTCTTTGGCCAGTGCAGAATAAAAGATTCCCGGACATTTCACCAAGCCGGGATGTGTACCAATGGGGTCATACCAATTTATCTTTTGTTCCTGTCCAACAGTTGTTGGATGGTTCAGGGATGGGTCGCCCAAAAATCAATGCTCACCCTCATGTAGTTCCAAATCTGTGCGACTAATTTCTTCTTTGGGACATAAAAGAAGATATTTTGAGAAATGGCTCATTTCTGTGTTTTTTTTTTCAGTGGAAGTCAATGGATGTCAGTAGTCACCAGAACTGTTTTATGTTTAACTGAAACATAAAAATAAGGTAAAGGCCAATTCACATTGCTCCAAGCAACAGCAACCGACACTTGGCCGGGTTTTGTCTGATCAGTTTGTTACTCGTCAACTTTTTTAGGTCTGCTCTCATTTTTCGTGTCTTGAGAAGTGAAGTTGTGTAATCTGGTGATTGGCCTCGTTGGTCGGCGTCTGTCAGTGCAGTGTGAACTGGCCTTGATGTATGAATGGAATGAGAAGAGTGTGAATAAGGATATAATTGTCATCTTTTGGTGAACTATCCTTTAAAGGTACAGTAACATACTGCCCAAGGGCCCATAAGAGTGGAAAATGAAAGTGTAAAGATAAATGACTACGGATTGGGTCTGTGTAAAGAAATCAGAAACATAGTTTACAGTTTTGTAAACTGTCCAAATCCACTTACTCAGTATAGACAGACAAATATTGTTTTAGTTGGCTCTGCTCCAGCTTGTTTATTATGATGCATATACACCCACACAAACTCTTTATCATCTAATGTATAGAGAATTTGTCTTCTGAGAGATTGATTGATCTGTAAAGAGGTTTCCAGCACTGGCAGGAAGGCTATTGAGTTTGGATGGGCTAAATCAGATTTCCAAATGTGCTTTTTACAAGCGCCAGCCACATGCATTAATTGCTCACTGAAGAGTTGGCCTCTGCTGCCATGGAAACCACTGTAGGCTCTATAGCCACGCACAGCAATGGCCCAGCTGCTCCTGCAGCGAAGACACTGTCCCGGCTGTCCGTCTCATGTCACCATGGCGAGTCCATGCGTGCATCTCACTCATTAATGGTAGTGTCACTGTTAGCCTGGAGCGGGAACTGCCATCTTGGATGTACTCATAAATATCCATAGTTTACACCCTACTGCTTTAAAGTCCACCATACATGGGCAACAAAGACAAAAAGATGCATGAGTGGGAATGACTCACTTTGTTTTCTCTTCCTGCAGGCTAGCCAGCTTGGATTGTACAGGGCCTTTGTGGATAATTACGAACTCGCAGTGGAGACCGCGGAGAAGTGCTGTCAAGCGAACACACAGTTCGCAGAGATTTCTGAGGTAATGCCTGCTGGATTGCTCAAGGTCATCTTTATTTTAATACTGGAATACCTCTACCCAAAATCCTCAGCTTATTTCTGACCAAATCAAACAAACACAAGTTTCTGTTTGGTTAGAAGCAATAGCATCCCCAACAACCCAGGCTAGTGAAAATATTAGTTGCTTCTAATACCAGTGAAATTTAATGATTTTGATACCAGAGCAGAAACAATTATGCACTTTTGCTGTAAGTTTATAAATGAATTATCCACAGATATCTAATTCATACATTCATTTTTAAAATTTGTTTTGATCGTGTACTTTTTTTTCAAACTCTTTACATTTACATTTATTCATTTTGCAGGCGCTTTTATCCAAAGCGACTTAAAAATGACAACAATAGAAGCAGTTAAACTAACAATAGTGCCATGACCCTTCCCAGTTTAATCTAACACAGTGCATGTACTTTTTTTAGGTGATAATGCACCATAGTGACTTAAATCTCATTTAGTCTGTTAATAATGTTTCATTCTCATGTATGTAGATTAACATTAGACAGCATCAGGCCTACCTGGCTGCATTGAGATCTGATATTGTGACACAAATTTGATATATACACATATGCAAGTTAGAAAACAAGAAAGTGGAATTGTAGCCTCAACAACCTCCAATCAGATCTACTGTGTACTTCATGCATCCTGCTATCAAAGAACAAGTCATTTCCATTGTTTATGCAGGGCTTTACCTGCTGCACTCCTCCATGGGATCAATCAGAGTGAATGATTAAAAAGTGAGACCATTATCCACCAGCATAGACGATCTAAAAGCAGTGCTCAGCCCTCTTCAGACTTCAGTGGGAGATTTTATGTCTTGCTAAATGTTATGAAGAGAGGGTGTCTAGAATAAAATCTACATGATGATGCTCACCTCGTCCCACTTTATTTCCCCTACCAGCTATTGTCATGCCAACTACTTCTTCCTTTTACAATTTGGATTTTCCTCCCTTCTAACATGACCGAAAGCAAGCATTAGGATAATTGTTTGTTCGCACTTGTATTTTTTTAATGGACAATTTCTAGTGGGTTCAAGAGTGTATTGCCGCCAGTATAAAGCTTGCAATAGGAAACATTTACTTACAGCAAATGTATAGATCAAATGTGACAGGCTAATTTATTCATTTAGTCTCTCCCGAAAGGGATTCTTTCGAAATACAGCAAAGGGAGGAGAGAGACTCTAGTAATAGAACAAGTACATTCTCAAGCATGTAAAATCAAGCTTTGTTTGTTTTTACATTTAATGTTTAGACTATTGTGTCAACACTAATAAGCTCTGAGGTTGGTTTTGCCAACTGGCTGACTAGTGATGCCAAATTAACCATTACTTTGTTCATGACTGTGAAATGAGCTGAGAGTCAATACCGTTTGTTAGGACAAAATCTGCTATATTATGTGAAATGGCGGTTCTGTAATAGTAATCTGATGTTCTGTTTTTAGATTAGAGTTACCAGAGCTGTGTGATGGTGTGCACTTCACAGGTTTATTGATCCTGAGTTTGTCTCTGATATCTCTGCAGAGTCTCAAGGTCAGGAGCACCAAGGAGTGCAAGGACCTGACAGCCAAATACTCACTGGAAAGTAAGCTATAACAAGATTGCATTCATTGTTTTCATGTATATCGTTACATTTAAATGATCATTATATTATCTGTGGTATTTTCATTGAGTTTAAGTGTTGCACATTTTGCTCCCAGCATGTAATATATTTCCATGTTTTAAAATCAGTTGCATAAAACCCATTGAGTGGGTGGATTAGATAAGGTTTCAAACCGGCATTTGAGCCTGCAGTATGAAAGTGGCTCTTGTGAATAATCACCCACTGTGTGTGTTCTCTTTCTGTCTTTTTTTCCTGCCAGCTCTGCTCTATAAACCAGTGGACAGAGTGACACGGAGCACGCTTGTTTTACATGTGAGTCAACCGTAATTTATCATAATTTTTACTATTGCTCATATTTAGAGAATGTTCCATTTGCCAGATAGTGCTTTGTGAAGTTCACTTCCGAGTAGAGTCAGACCGATATATCGGCCGACTGATATTATCGTCCGATATTTTCCAAAATATCAGTATCAGCAGTCATAATGGCAGATAAATGAATATTTAAAAAATAAAATAAAAATGGACGAAACACGCTTCAATCATCTCTTCTTGGCCTGTTATATTGAAAATGTATGTTTTACAATTTGCAGTATGATCTATTGCTAAATGATGGCTCATCATAGACTAGCTAACTACAAAGCTAGCTAATGCCACTATCATCAGTGGAAGACCGCTAACGTTAACATTAATGAGCTTGGAAACCACAATGAACTTTTTCTGGCTAAATAAAGTAATGATTACTTTATTTATAACTAGCATTTCTCTAGTTACAGTCCCTGCATTGTAAAATGTAAGTTATACTTGCGAGGAGTGAACATTTAGACATAGAGAAAAAGTATCAAACGTATCTTGTGCAGAAAAGTTAGCTTTTCTTTTACACGTGTGTGAAATCCAACAATATTTTTTTTTTTAAATATCGGCCGATATATCAGAATATCAGATTTTAAAACCCAAAAATATTTGTATCGGTATCGGCCTTCAAAATCCTTTATCGGTCGGGCTCTACTTCCGAGGGTATTCAGCCATCTTAAGTGAGACTCTAAATCACAGGGAGTGTAAATGTGAAGTCCGTAGGATACTGCAAACAACATAGGAGACAAGTGTACATTGATATATCACTTAAAAAGTTATAAAAATGTGGAGTTCAAAAGTGCAGAGAGAAACGCTCTTCTGCGGCCATATTTGTGGCAATACCAACTTGCCCTATCTATTTGAATGGGGAAATACTGAAATCTTAAAAACTGCTGGCCAAACTCACATTTAAATAACATTTCAAATCAGCCATAAAATCTGACATCAATGGTCTCATAAAAGTTGTTTCTTACTCTCAAAGGGTGTTAAAAAAGCATGCGAATGTGCAGTTCTCAGCACAAGTCTCAGGTTTCTAAAGAAACTGGAGCTTCTAACAACCGCTGCAGTGATGCAATAACTTTACCAATTGGTGATTGACTCTTTTATTTAGAAGGTGGGACTAACACTGTGTCTACACCAGACGCAACAGAAGTCGACAGAACCTATTATAATCATTGATGCTGTCTACACTTGATGCATTGTAACATGACACCACAAATACTGATGCCCTGTTCTATTTGCGATGTACTTCAAGTGCTTGCGCTTCTTTTTACACAAATGGATTTTCAACGGTTGTCTCTTCTTAGCAATACAAGTGCACCATTTTAATTTTGAATGGACAGCCATTTTTTTAAAAATAGCATTGATTAAATAGTTAATTGAATACATTTTGCTTTTATGTTTGTGTGTATTTTAAACAGGATCTTCTGAAACACACACCCTCCAGTCACCCAGATTACCCCCTCCTTCAGGACGCCCTCCGCATCTCACAGAACTTCCTGTCCAGCATTAACGAAGAAAGCACACCTCGCCGCCAGTCCATGACAGTGAAGAAGGGAGAGGTGAGTGCAGAAACCCCTCCTTCCTTTCATTTTGCGCTTCTCCCTCGCTCTCATACGTTCTCCATCTTGTTTACGATAGTGTATTTGTCAAAAACGTACTTTTAAAGGGCAAAGAAATGTCAAAATTCCAGGTCGCATATAGTTGCAGGTGCCCTAAAGCCATTCAGCCAATGAACTCCCATCAGGATATACAGGCTAGTCATTTCCATCCATCTCAGAGCCAACCCACCCTCTTCTCTCCGCACAACCTATCCTTGGGCGACAATGCCTTCTCTTTATTTCACACTAACATATACTCTTAAATCTCCTCAGAGGCTTTATGCTTTAAATATTTGTAACTCTTTGCTGCATTTGAGTTGTTTGTGCTCAGATCTAGTAAGATTTATTTTTAATCACCTCTTCGGTTTCTGCTTACTAATGCTCTGTCTTGAGTCATGATGATGTCACAGGCGGTAAGAAAGCGCATTCCCTTCCTGACCCCAGTAGAGAAAATCATCCTTGAAAGGATCTTGGGAATTAAAGATATGTTTGGTTTTAGACACAGCAATGTGGCCTCAGGAGAGTGGCAGATGAATTGTTGCTGTGTGATTGATGGTGAGCAGCGCTTGCTTGTAATTTGCCTTAATGAGCCACCTTGCTCTGGCTCGCAACTCATTGATTATTCATAACAGGCCATCTTGTGTGGAGGAGGCACCACCCACTTTGAGTAAATGGTGAGGAGGAGTTTCTACAACGCTCCCACCTTCCTCCCTTGTGTGCGTGTGGACAGACCAACTGATCAAATATTGATAGTGTGTGCATGAAACGAACTCATGGAAATCAATGTGTTGTGTTGGAGCTTATTGTCTTACAGTGTAGTCAAAGAAAATACAAGCGTTAGTTTATCTTCCATTTGTTTTTATAGCTTCTAGATGATTTAATAAGCATGCTTTCTTTAATAGCTAAGACTAGCTTCACTAATACTATTGCTCATGCTTCAGGGATTTAAATAGACCATGAGTATTTATTTGAGATACTGACTTGAATCATGCGTCTTGTTGACGATAACCTAGCGACCACCCTGATTACCGTACCAACCATATATCAGCATTATTAAAAGTACTTTGAACACCTTAGCAATTGCATAGCCATTTTCTCAAAAATATTTTGTTAACGACTAAGAAGGCACAATATATTGTTTATAATTCACAATATAAAAAAAGCACAATATATATATATGTTTTTTTTTGTTGTTGTAGGGATTTTGTAGGGATTTTAAGGGGATACTCCATTTTTTGGGGGGGGGGGGGAATTTGGTCTCATTGACTTCCATAGTATTTATTTTTTTCCTACTATGGAAGTCAATGAGACCAGAAACTGTCTGGTTACTGATTTTCTTCGATATATCAGAAAATCGTCTGAATGGATTAGAAAACGGTAAAACGTTTAACCCTGAGGGAGTTGTAAAATGAGCCTATTTCCCAAAAAAGTGGAGTATCCCTTTAACCTTGGATTATCCTGCATATACCATGATCATTTGCCAGCATTGACAAGTTAAAGTATTATTATATTATATTGATGTTTGCAGAGTTACATTTGACTGGAAGGGTTAAAATGAAATTATTTTTTGTCAGCTACCACCATTATTTGACTCACAGAGCTAGCATTTTGTCTGCTTTAAATCAGACAGAGATAATGTAGTGTGGTAAGGTTGAATTTTTTGATTGAATTTCCACCCATTAAGAATATAGTATTCAGACAGACAATGGTGTAATGGCATTGTACTTTCTTATCTCCCCTTTTTTCACATTTAGGTTACCATCTAATACTTTTTTAAAAACCCAAATCATTTATTAACACTGCTAAATGAAATCTTTAGAAAATCTCTAAATGAATGTCCATTTTTTTATATTGTTGTGATGTCTACATTTGCAATTGATTTTAGTTTTTAGTGTTTTTTTTTATTTATTTAGACAAAATACTATAGTCTATTACTATTGTTTGTATAGCCATCAGTTTTCTGCCATAACATAACAATAATTTTTGGCTCTTTCTTTTCAGCTATAATCTTTATATCATTATTACTTTATATTCATTTAGATGTTCTATAGAGGCATCAAGCTTGAGCTGAGAGGTACAGTATGGTGCCCTAAGCACACTTCTTTGGTTGATGCCACTGAACAATGATCTCTTTATTTAAGAGTAACTTCATATCTGATATCAGTGGGCAGCTAGAACCATTAGCATGATTGTTCAGGTCATGGTTGCGTTGATTAGCTAGCGCGTCTAGTGTTACCCGTGCTGGAAACTGGAGGTATGTGGGTGAGAGAGAGAGAGAGAAAAGATTCAGGGTGGCCCCAGAGGCCTGCACTAGCTTGGCCAAAGCCACTTAATTAAAATGCAAATGAACCTGCCGTTTTCAGAAAGCAGCTTTCCGCGTCTGCGATACAAGCGCACAGCGATGTGTGATGGGCTTTTTATATGTAGCTGCACACGTGTCATCGCTGACTGCGTACGGTACATATACACACACTCATTCAAAATGTAAATATGCGTATGAAGTGGATGCACATATGCACTAAAGACACAAATGCAAACACACAGAAGAAATTCAAACACGCTGAATCCTGTACAATAGATACACATCAAACAAAAGTGCATACACAACCAGATTGACCATGTGCTATCAAATAAGACTCAAAAAAGACTATCAAAAACATATGCATGTCAATGTACCACACACAGACTGATATGAAGAGCGGTTTGCTTCTTGCCTTTAGGGAACAATCTGTAAAGAGGTGATTTAAGCATATAAATGTGGGGCTTTATTCCTTATAAACTAAGTGACACTATTAATGATTCTAATAATACTAATAATAACAGAAATGATCATATTCAATTTTTTTAAGTAGCATTATGTTAAGAAGGCTAAAAATGTGCTTTTGTTTTTATTAATACACATTGTTTAAGCTCCACAACTGCTAATTTTTTTTATTTTGAATGTTTCATTTTCAGTGGTTTCAGTCCGTTTTTAGTGGGTTATTATGAGATATTGCCATTGTCATGTTTCTACTGGAGGCGAACTGTTGGAAAATGTCATCTGATGTGCTGAGACAGCTCATTTGAGCGTCTCCTCTTTTACAAAGAGGGAAAATGCACATCATGTTAACTTTAAACTGATACGATACTGGTGTAGATTTGCACACAGTGTACAGTGCATTACAGTGCAAGTGTTTGCAGATGAAATTTAAGTAGGATACCAGGCCTGTTTGTTTTTGGACAAATGTGTGTGACTTGCAGAGTGAAGGAGAAAGAGAAAGGAAAAGAGGCTTTTGTCTCTTTGCATTTCGCCTTCAGTGAGACTGTTCTGGAAATGCCTTTCATGTAAACACTGAAATATGGTGCTCTTTGAAAGAAGAGTTTTTATCTGTACTGTTTGGTTTCTGTTTTTATTACATTGTTGTTTGTTGGAAAGTATAATGGATAAATTAATAAATTAACTGGTCACTGGTCTGCTAGTGGTACAGTGATTTTGATGTACAATATATCTTTTAGTCTAAGGTTTAAATAATATTTTTTGGCTGCCACTATGCAAGTAATAATAAATAAATACATAATAATAAATAAAAACAGTTGATATTAACAATAATGTTAACAATAATAGTTTTAAGATTAAGAATCAACAAAATTGTATATATATATATATATATATATATAATTTTTATTAAATATTATATATATAATTAAATATTATATATATATTAAATATTTAATTAATATTTAATTTAATAGTATTTTTGCTGTTTGATTTATAATAATAATAATAATTGTTCTTATTATTATTATTATTATTGCCAAACTGTAAATTATACAATTTAGTGGTCATAATGCAAAACATCTGACTGCAGTATGCCACGACAACAATAAAGCTCCCTACTACCATCCCCAGGATGGCTGAGTGCATTACCATTGGGAAAAGAATCATAAATATGTGCCTCATCCTCCCTTTTGATTAAAGGCTTGTGGCGAAGTGAGAACTTTAAAAGGTCCCTCACTCACACTGATGTGACCAGAAACTATTGTTTCCTGTAAACATGTGGCCCTCCCTGCTTTTCCCGCATTTCTCTTCAGAAGAGTTTAGCAAACACATTTTGGACAACCTCTTTTGCAATGGTATGCACTTACTGCATGATTCGCATTTGAAACGGGATAATCTTAGTCGTGTGGGAGCATTTGGGAACATTGTGTTTCCCAGGATCCCGTTTCAGTATTGCTGAGTGCGAGAACTTTGAGTCTGAATTCACTGGAATCATCTACCCTTTCTCAAGACAGTAACCAAACTACTTACACAGGACCCCGCAAATGATTTACTGTCAAAACGGCTGAGCTGAGGAAAAAGAGGCGCTGTTAACCGCTGATTGAACTGTTTAAACAATGTAATTGCTCTTCCTCTTGGTAGAGATGTGGAAAGAGGCTGTCTTATCTCGTCCACTGCATTTCTGTGTGCTAAAAATGGAGCCATGTTTTTGGCGGTGGCATAAGCTGAAATCAAGCCATTACACTTTGTTCTTGAAATGCGATGACGTACTACAAATCTGGCATGCTGGGAGTTTTGGAATGAGTATGTGGTGACTCTTCCATCCATGTCCCCAGCTGCAGACAGCACATCACTGGGAAATTCACTCAAGCATAAGTGATATATGTTTGGGTTAGTCAAGGGGAGTAGTGATGTTGCACCGAAAAAATTGTGATTTTGGAATGTGGAGGTGATTGGAGCCAGGTTAGAGCGTCCATTTGGATGAGTTGCTTGTGATATCATCTTTTGTTTCCCCACTGCAGAGGTGATGTGGGAGCACATGTGACATGTGGCCAGGGGCTGTGTTATGTGTAAATGTGTGTTTTCACACATTAACTACCGCTTAGGCTTGCCGGATTATCACTTAATTTATGATCTGTGGACAGGGAATACCTGTTTCAAAATGTCCTCCTAATTTTCTAATTTCATAAACACAAAGACTCATCAACACTCCAGCTCACTGCTCTTTTCTGAGAGTTGATGTCGTCATTTTTGAAAATAAGGTGACACTGCCACCTAGTGGCACTTCTGATAAGTCAGAATTGTCCTATTGTTATATTTGACAGACGCTAATACATAAACAATTGCATGAACAAACACATACACTTTATTTAATTAATTGTATTTATTTTGTTTAATTAAAATTGTCGTATTTTATTTTTCTGTTTGTCAGAACCGTCAGCTGTTGAAGGACAGCTTTATGGTGGAGCTTGTGGAAGGGGCCCGGAAACTACGCCATGTTTTTCTCTTTACTGACCTCCTTCTCTGTGCCAAATTGAAGAAACAGATCGGAGGGTAAGGAAAATCTCTGTCTCTCTCATCTTCTCTATTCATTTCTATCTTTCCCTAATTCTGTCTACTTACTCTTTTCCTATTTTTTTGGGGGAAATTCAGCTCACAATTACCATATAGGTGTTGTTGAGTCAGACAGTCTTGTTATTTTCACAATATGAGCCTAACATCCTGACTCTTCAGATTTGTGGGCCCAGTCTGCATCATTATCTATGCTCTATAATCGAATTCTAGGATGTTTTTTTGCCTGGATATTAAATTATTTCCCCCATCACCCCTTCTTCCCCTAATGCTGTCTGTCTGCAGGAAGAGCCAGCAGTATGACTCAAAGTGGTATGTTCCTTTCTCGGATCTCACCTTCCAAACAGCGGAAGAGTCAGAGCCGCTGCCTATCCCGCAGGCTCCTGATGAAGATCTGGATGCCATTAAGATCAAGATCTCATCCCTGAGGAGTGAAATCCAGAGAGAGAGGGTATAGGATATTTTAAAGAACTTTTAACTCAAATTGTCATGTATAAATTGTTATCAGTTTTTATGAAATTAGAAAAATAGTAAATATAAACATTTGTGCTTGTCTTCTCAGATCTGACTTATATTAATTTGTTATTTTTTAAATCAAACCAACATATTACAAAGATTTCCGAATGATCATGTGACACTGAAGACTAGAGTAATGATGCTGAATATTCAGATTTGCATCACAGGAATAAATTACATTCTAAAATGTATTGAAACAGAAAACAAGCATTTTTAATTGTTGTAAAATTTCATAAAGTTGGTGTTTTTAATTTATTTTTGATCAAATAAATTGAGACTTGGTTGTTTTAAACACATTAGAAAAATCTTACCACCCCAAAAACCTTTCAATGTTAGTGAATACTTGACTGTATGAAGCTGTCTTGCTTATCTAGACTGATATTTTCGGGCTGCATACATGCATTCAAATGTTGACGGCAAACTAGGTTTTACGAGTGCTTTTACTTCTATCTCAACAGAGAGCCAACAAAGGGTCAAAGGTTATGGAGAGGCTGAAAAAGAAGCTGTCAGAACAGGAATCTCAACTGCTGCTGAACTCTCCTAACATGCCCCTCAGAGTGCACAACCGCAATGGAAAGGTAGGAGCCAGTGATTCACAGTCTTTCTGTCAGATCTGATTTTCATCCTCAAACTCCTTCTCAATGTACCTTCTCATGCTCACAGTCCGTGTCGGTTATGCATTTCAGAGCTACATATTCTTGATTTCATCGGACTATGAGCGTGCGGAGTGGAAGGAAGTGATTCGAGAACAGCAGAAAAAATGTGAGTGGCTTTGTCACTGAAATCAGGATTTGAATAGGTGATAGTTTTTTTCCCTCCTCAACTGAATGCTTACTTATTTTTCAGGCTTTAAGAGCTTCAGCCTGACATCCATGGAGCTTCAGATGCTCACCAACTCTTGTGTCAAACTCCAGACGGTCCATCAGTTGCCCCTTACGGTCAATAAAGATGGTAAGAAAGATGCACAGGTCTTAAAGACTACACGAAATCAAAGCCGTGTTGTTTTAAAATGTTCCTAGATTTATTGTGCATGATTCTTCAGTAGACAATGTAAATAAATAAAAAAATATAAAATAAAAAAAAACACATTTTTATTTTTGCTCATGTCTTGAATGACATTTTTTTTCTGTTGAGATAACCGATAATACCATATTTTATCCAAAGCAAAAAATCCAGAGACAATTATATATTTATTTATTATTTTTCTATTGTGTTTAAATAATATTTGTTTTTTCGTTGTATTCTTTTTATGTATTTAAAATGAATTGAACTGAACAGTCATTTCCACTTTTTTTCTCCACTTAAAGACGATGAACCTACTGGACTGTATGGATTTCTGAATGTAATTGTCCATTCTGCCTCTGGACTTAAACAGAGCTTAAGTACGTGTCTTTTTCCTTCTTCCTCTCTCTGTGCTCATCAAAGTTCATGTATACATCTGCTTGGCCTGTCCTAGCACCACATTAAAGCATCAGTAACTCCTAATTCCTTTTCCTCTCTTCAGATCTGTATTGCACATTAGAGGTGGATTCCTTTAATATCTTTGTGAATAAAGCCAAAACAAGAGTGTACAGATACACCACAGAGCCCAAGTGGAATGAGGTAATCCCACATGTCCATCCCTGTCTATATACCACTGATACGCTCTTGAGACATTAATTCTTAATTAAGAGCAGCATAAGTGAGGCCATGTGAAATATGAAGTCCTCCTGGACAAATTATATTTTATATTTTAATTAAAAGCAATTACCATCCCCCAAAGTAAAGGGGAGAAAAGGAAAGGAAATGAGGCATACCAGGTGTTCAATCTGGTCAGAGGTTCCCTTTACAGTGTTTGGTGAATTGAGTTCAAAAGTGACACTGTATTTGGTTTTTCTAACAAAATGTTGGCATTCTTTGTTTTATTAATAATAATAATTGTATTATTATTCAGTGGCATGTAGTTTTTTTTAATCTATTTTTTTATCTATGTATATTTATATATATATTTATTTATTTTCTCCAAAAGACGTTTTAGCTACTGTATGCAAATATTTGTTATATTCTGAATATTTGTTGTATTTGATGTAGTTCTTCTATATTATTTTTCTCTCAGGAGTTTGAGATTGAGTTGGAGGGCTCCCACACATTACGTCTACTGTGTTACGAAAAGAGCTACAACAAAGCCAAGACGAACAGGGAGGATGGAGACAGCACGGATAGAATTATGGGCAAAGGACAAATCGCGGTATGATCTACAGTCCACTGCGTAAACACTGCAACAAACATTTTGCCATTGTAATTTTATCGACAAGTATTAAATCATATTTTGAATTAGCTTTTATTTTTATAATTGCTGTTTTCATTTATTATTTTATTTTCTTGTTGTCTTTTTTGTCATATTCAAGTAATTTTAATACTAAAACTTATTTTGTTTCAGTTAGTTGTTCGGGCAACACTTTCATTTTTGTTTAAATATTTCATCTAATGTTTTTGTATTTATTTTTAGATTTTATTTTATTTCATCTTTGTCAAATTAACAAAAATGATAGTTTTAGTTACCACCCAGGCCTTTAGTATACACATGGTCGACTAGTCATTTGTCACCCCCACTATATAGTTAGTGAGGTCAACTAATATGTTTCTGTGTATTTTGTAGTTATTTAGCCTATATATTGTTGGTTAACAAATTGGGTACTGGTAATTCCTACTGGTTAAACAGGTGCGCTGCAGGCATAAATTAGCTTGGCTCTCATGTAAACTATTGTGAGCTAAGTGTCATTCTCCATCTGAGCACTCAATGAGTCCGGTTAAAGGTATATCTGCTCTTATGAGAGACATGGTCCCAGATGGGGACTGGCCTTTATACTCCAGACATTTAATCTTCTTTTTAATAGGTAGGCTGTTATTCACTCTGCCCTGGCTTTTAAGGCATCAAATCATCCATAATTCATGTGTCCTGTCTGAAAATGTCACAAGCAAAAAAAACATCAGATCAGCTGACCTATCAGTCCCCTCCCTAGAGAGTTTTGTGGGAGATTGGTGAGAACCTGCTCTGATTGGTGCACTGGATGTTAGTGGCTTTGGAGGGATTTATGGGCAGGGCAGGGCAGCTTACTCAGACTGAGGTATGTCAACTTAGCTTGAGGTGCAGAAATAGACAGTTATGCAGATTTACTCAAGGAAACGGTGTCGAGATTTGAGACAGTAAATAATGAAATAAGAGGAACCTTCAGTGAACAGCAGTAGATTTGGGGACTCTTGAAGAATTTGGATGTATTTCAAGTGCAGTGAGTAATTGGATCTCTATGGCTCAACTCTTGCAGCAGACTGAGGATTTATTGTTGTTAAAAACACTTTATCTGATATTCTAGACCTTCTGAGTTATTTGAGTTGACGACAATAGCTCACTGTTGAATAGCAGCAATGGATCTTTTAAGAACAAATATAACCCTCAAGGATGATCCTCATGGTCCATATTACACCACATCCTAAGGGATTTCCAGTTCCAGCTGAAGATCTCTGCTCAATTTCTACACAGTCGTAGATGGGAAGGAGATGAGTGAAGATGCGGTGGTAGGGCTGACTGAGGAGGGCAGGAGCTGCTCTCCACCCTTCAAGCACTGTGATGTGGAGCTGGTGAAGGGTGTAAAGGTAGACATTTCCACGCAAACTGACCTGACAGGCAAAGGAACAGGGTTATGGTGCCGTGTACAGAATGTCCTCCACAGAAAAAAGGTAAAGAGAGGAAAAATTACAGATGGATGTTTGTTGAGAGGGAACTGTATTCAATCGTAATAAGCAGTTTAACAGTTGTATGGGTAAATGTTTAAGCAGTAATTAGCAGTGACCTGCAGTGTGACTTGATATACCTCATTAGCAGTGACCTGCAGTGTGACATGATATACTTTATTTAAAATATAAAAAATAATAATAATGTTTTATAATTAGAATGCATGCATTTTTATAGCCTTGTATTGAGAAACTACTTTTAATATTTGTAAAAAAAAAAAAAAAAAAAGAAAAAGAAAGAAAGAAAGAAAGAAAGAAAAAAACATTTTGTGTTCATAATTTTTAAAGTATTGTATTATATATTGCACTTTGATGTTAAAAGAAATCCATGCTATCGGTCAATCAGTTTTAATGATTTTTTCCCAATTGTTTGGTTATAATATTTTGTTATTTACAATTTATTGAAATTTCAGTCAACTTGGAAATGTCAATAGTGATATCATCTCTTCATATTTTCATCTACTCTGGCTTCCTATATAATCTGGATAATAATACTTTTTACAAATTTTATTTTATCCATTAGAATTAATAATAATATTTTTTCTAGCCATAAGTCAAAATGTACCAAAAGGTAATATTATAACTTTCAAATATTGCCAGTCATGTCAGCATTCTCACATATATATATATATATATATATATATAGCATTCTCACATTTTTGTATATATATATATATATATTTATATATTTATGTATATATTTATAAATGTGAGAATGCTATATATAATATTATATATATATATATATATATATATATATATATATATATAAATTATTATGTGTGGGTGGAGTCAGTTAGCCATTGGAGCTCTAATGACCTTAGTTGGAACTGGTGTTTGGCCGGGCTTCTCACTCACTCTCTCTCCCTGCCCTGTTGACAGACAGGTTGTAATGACTGAGATGATGAGATTAGATAGCAGAGCAGGATCAGGCCTTACACGAGACCATATGGAGATTAGGCCAGGATGAGGGAAAGGTACATGCTGAATTTGGCTCACTCCAGATGGCCTCACGTTTGCTTGGAGGGATCATGGAAATTGGCTGGTGATGTGCAAAACTGCTGTATAAGGAGAACTGGCATTATGAAAAATGTTCCCATCACTTCAGACCCTTGATAACATCTGTGGTGTATATACCATATAAAGACACGTGTAGCCAATACAACAGCCCTCTAGATCACAGCAAAGACAAATCCATGTCTTTGTTGGAGTTCACACTGTAAATCCCATTGTATTTTACTTTTTCTTTTTCTTATCCAGTTGGATCCTCAGATGCTCCAGGGTAAAGACTGGCAGAGAACGGTTATCCCCATGAATGGGGTGAGTGCATCCACATCTGCTCCTCTGCTGTAATCCTACCATCCATCTCTATAATTACTAAATATACACCTTTTTCTGAAGATTGAGGTGAAAATATCCATGAAGTTCACCAGCCGGGAGTTCAGCCTGAAGAGAATGCCTTCACGGAAGCCCATGGGTGTGTTTGGAGTAAATATCTCCTCAGTGACAAAGTGAGTCGGCACACATTTTACATGAGGATTAGACAAACTAGAAAATAATTTGGTCATTTTTACATTTTGAAGCTCTTATTTTGCATGTTTAGGCATTCATTGTGGCAAAGGAAATTAGAATATACAGAAAATTATAGGCTTCATAGAACTGCCTTTTCTGTGCTGTGTTTATGGTCTGATTTGATCGACAGTAATGAGGATTGTCTGTAATGAGCTTCCTAATTGGTTTAAGGGCAGAACCAATTAATGTTTTAAAGACAACATGACAACACCATTACAGATACTTAGAACCTAACATGCGCACTAAAAGTCTCTACATAAGCAGCGCCTACCGCTGATTAATGTAAAGCATTAAAGAGATAATTCATGATGAATTATCAATGATCAATGATACATTTTGTCAGTTTCTCGCCCTCATGTCATTGCAAATCTCTGTTTGTTCTGTTGGACACAAATAGGCGTTATTCTACTCTTTTTCATACAATAAAAATGTACTGTGAACACAGGCTTTCAACTATTAAGCAACACTACTGTTTTCAACACTTACTAATAAGAAATGTATCTTGGGCACCAAATCACCTATGATTAAATGCTAAAATGATGAGAAGGATCAAGACTGGGCTAATGGCTCCAACAAAAAAAAAAGTATATATGCAAACCCAAAGAGTAATGTCTTGTTTCTTGTTTTTGCTGAATGTTAAAAAAAGTGTTGCTCTTGTTTTTCTGTCCATCATCATTAAAATCAAATGGCTGGTCTCGTGATGATGTTATTATTTCTTGTGTCAGGCGGGAGCGCTCTAAAGTACCCTACATAGTCAGACAGTGTCTAGAGGAGATCGAAAGAAGAGGAATGGAGGAAGTGGGCATCTACCGTGTTTCAGGAGTGGCCACTGACATCCAAGCGCTCAAAACTGCATTTGACACCAGTGAGTGACCATTGTCATTTCATTTCACCTTTATTTATATAGCACTTTATACAATACAGATTGTTTCAAAGCAGCTTTACAGTGGTGAACAGGAAAATAATGATATAACGATGTAACGACTGACAGATATATATTTTGTCAGCCAATTTGGTTGCTGATCTCTCTCTTTTTCTCTATCTCTAACAGATAATAAAGATGTGTCAGTAATGATGAGCGAGATGGATGTGAATGCCATTGCCGGAACGCTGAAGCTGTACTTCAGGGAGCTTCCTGAGCCTCTGTTCACTGACGAGCTGTACCCTAATTTTGCAGGAGGCATTGGTTCGTCACTTGTTTTTACTTACAAAACACAATGCCGAGTATTGAGCAGGCTTGGCTTCTAAAAGGTAGAACTATGTTGATTATGTCCTTGTTACTCTGCAGCTCTCTCAGACAGCGTAGCTAAGGAGAGCTGTATGCTGAACCTCCTGCTGTCTCTACCAGAGCCCAACCTGGTCACCTTCCTCTTCCTGCTGGATCATCTCAAGAGGTAGACAAGATTGAATTGACTTTCACAATGTTTTCAGAGGCTTAACAACAAGGAAGACAGATTCCTGGATCAAACATCAATTGTTTCTGGAACATTCACATGAAAAAAAAAAAGATTTTAGGGGTAAAATCTTTTCAGAGTACATTTGCATCTTGTTTACATCACATGGCTCTTCTTGGAGTGCTTCTAGCTTCATGATCAAAAGATTTAGTAGGGAAATCTCACCATGAACATATCTAGGTCAAATTTCATCCCAATTCCAAGAATTGAGTAGAATAGAATTGAATCTTTTCTCGTTTTATGGTGAAATATGGCTTGAACATGTTCTTGACAGGTTATTCAGATGCACTAATCCTCTCTCCTTCTTCACTTTCTGCTCATTTTGTTTTTAGGATTGCCGAAAAGGAGAGCGTAAACAAGATGTCTCTTCACAATCTGGCCACCGTGTTTGGCCCGACCCTGTTACGACCCTCTGAGAAGGACAGCAAGATCCCCACTAACCCCACACAACCTATCACGATGGGGGACAGCTGGTCACTGGAAGTCATGTCACAGGTATGCTAGGAGTGAAACCATAAAGAAAACCGTGATGAAATATTTACAATTTAAGGTCTATGAACATGATGGCAAGCACAGAAAATGATTAAATCGTGTCTCTGTTGGGAAACACATTAACAGTATGTTTGTTTATTATCAGTTACACATCTCCTGACATGCTCTGTCTTTTTCTTTTTTGGTTCTGTAGGTGCAAGTTCTGTTGTATTTCCTTCAGCTGGAGACCATCCCGACGCCAGACAGTAAGAGACAGAGTATCCTGTTTTCCACAGAGGTCTAAAGGAGTGCTTATTCTCACTGTAAGTTTCACACTAGTGGGAAAGAGAGTAAGCGAGTATGTCCACCCACTAGGTAATGGATACTGGAATGCACAAGCGCTACGTCCTTATAGGCAAAAGCAGGAGTGCTTTGTTTTTCTCGCATTTTCTAGCTGCCGCCACTAGGGGGCACCTCAGCCCTTTTAAACATTGAAGAACTCTACTCGGAGCACATCTTGAATATTACTGAACCCTCAATGTAAACCGCCTATGTTTCTCTGAACATCAGTGTCCGTTCAGCACCTTCGCTCCGCATTCTGTGACTCCTCAGATCGCCGAGCTCACTCTTGTGTATTGTGTGTGGGCCTCTAACGGTCATTCATATCAGCTGGTGAGAGTGAATTCTGTCTCTTCTGGCTTTATGTTTGTCCTCATTTTGTCTGTCCCCACTGGTCACTGATGCTCTTTCTGTGCTGCTACAATTCAGTATCCAGCTCCAAATCCTTTTTATGTGATAGATAATTACATGGGAGTTCAACGTAGTTCTGATTACAGACTCTTTAAAAGTCAAATGACTAGTTTCTCTTAGTGTTCGTCAATCATTTAAAGGACTTAATTTAATAGGATTTCTGTGTAGACGATGGTGTTTGGTTCGTTTTTTTTGTCGGTGTTGATGTGATTCTAATTTAAGAACATCAAGGAACAATCTGAAAAATAGATTGATCTGAGTAAAATCTCATTATTATTTAATTTTCCTCTTTTTTTTTGACCCAGACATCTCTATCAAGCAATATTTAAGGATTCACGAGTGCGTTTCAAAACATCGTGTTTCATTATGCTTTTGTAGTTTAGATCTTTTCCCTCTAAGTACGTAAGTACATAACCAAAAGGGTCAATATATTTTTCGTTATTTGAAGTTTTTATGTAATACATATAGAATAATTATGATTATTTATTTGGGGACAGATATCAACATGTCAGTCATTTCAGAGTATGTCTACATTTATCGCTAAATTATCTGTGTAATGAAGTACTGTAGATTCCTTACATATCCTCTTATTTTTCCGTTCTTTTTGAATCCGTTCAGGATTTGAAGATGCTCTGAGAATAGCACACAATACTAGCGTTTCCCCTGCCATATATCTAGTGTTGAGAGTTGACCAAACGTGCTTTGGCTTCACTGCACACTGTGGTTTATGTTCACTGAAAACCATACAGCTGTGCCTCTCGGTCTCATCGTAAGACATTAAAGGAATAGTTCACCTGAAAATTAAAATCCTGTCTTCATTTACTCACCATCAAGTTGTTCCAAACCTGTATTAGTCTATTTCTATTTCTACAGTTGGATTTTTGAAATCACTGAATCAATCCATAGTGTGAAAGTCAATGGGGACCATCAACTGTTTGGTTACACACATCCTTAAAAATATCAATATGTTCAACAGACGAAAAAACTCATTCATTTTTGAAATATCTTGAGGGTGAGTATTAGTAAATGATGGCAGAATTTTTAATTTTGGGTGAACCAACCTTTAAAGGTAAGAACACAATGCTGTATATAGCACAAACTGTTATCCTTGAGTCCTGTCTGATGGTTTAATGAAGGAAGGGTTAACAATGGACGCCAAGAACGACGATGCAGTACAGGAACCGTACAGGTATTCTGTCTTTATAGCATTTCTGTTAATCATATCAGTAAAAATGAGTGCTCTTAATTATTATTTCAGTTAAAGGTGCTTTAGTTACATTATTTAACATGCAGGCATGTTTTTGATTTAAAAGTGTTTTTTTTAATGTTTGTTTTTTTAAAGTTTGATAAGTGTTGTTTGTTTGTGTGTTTGAGTTGTAATGTTAAACCAAATTCTGGCTACTGTAGAAGGCTTTTTGAAGTCATATATATACAAAAAGGGGTTTAGCAATTGAAAAGGAATTTCTGTTTTCCGTTACCGTGTCCAGTAAAGGTGCGTTCCCATTTTCTCATCTGTCCTATTCTCGGATTGTCGGCACTAAATGTACGTTTCCTGTATCTCGCACCTGTCCGATTAGATATTAATAATCATAATTTTTACAGCATCACATGTGGTTCCTTCTAGAGATTTCCCCCGCTTTTCTTCTTGTAAAATGAAACTCTTAAACTCCTAAACTGTGATCTGTTGCTATCAGAAGGCATTAGGTGATTCAAAGCATTCCAGTTATGTTAATTGCTTATTTAATGTGCTTGTTTAGATTGTTGAATGTTTCCGGGTTAGAAATATTGGACATATGCTCCAGTTCAATGGGAGTGATACAGCGCATGATATTTGAGAAGCAATTTCTTTGCACTGCACATCGTTTAAAGACTAACGTGATCATTTCTTTTCAACGTAATGAGATTGTATCACACACCGTGAGAAACGTCTATAAACATCACTCTCTGCAGTCTGATTTTGCATTATGCAAGAAACAGATTTATTTGTATCCACGAAGTATAACGGTTTTGAGATGATTGGTCATGAAAGCACTGCAAGGGGTCCATCTGTGTCAACTATTGTAATGTTCTGATGATTTATTTTGAAATCTTGCCTTTAAACATATGAAGACATGCTGGACAGCCACTGGGACTGGCTATGGATGCTCTGCCCTCTTTCTCTTAAGGTTTTTGTCACTATTTATTATTGCTAATATCTTAATGTTCTGGTTATAGGACTGTACAAATAGATAACGAATTCTGCAGACTGAAACGTTTGGAAGGCATTTGCGGCCTATGTTTATACACAAAATGTTGAATAAAACCTCCTGTATATGAATACCTGCGGCTTCGTGGTGTTTTTTCCCCACCAAAATGCTACTTTGCATATTTAATCTGGGGTGCCACAGTAGTTTCACCGCCTTGTGTTTGATTTAATATTCTTAATTTATTAGTTCATTTTGCATGTGAAATGTTTTGAAACTCATTTGAATTTGTATTATACTTAATGTATATGTGTGTGTGTCCACATAGGGGCAGCACAGCCGTACGTTGCTTCATATAAATATATGGTTGGAAGATTGAAAACTTTTTGTTGTTTTCATCTGTGTTTGCATGCTAGATGTTGACAAAAATTGAACTCCGTATAGATTAAATAAAGCCTGTTTTCTTTCTTTTTTTTCAGATCACATGGCTTTTCAAAAACAGTAATACTATTGTCAATAACATTGGAAATGCAGGGAAACATATGTAAATGTAACTACCGATTAATGTCGTATATTCTTATATCTATATTTTTAATTATATAGTCAGTTTCTCTATGTCAATGTTTTTTGTTCCAAAGAGCCATATTCCTCAATATGTCATGATGACATCAGGAAAGATGGCAGCTTCCTATAAGAGCAGCTTTGTAGATTTATTTTTGGTGCATTATGTCTAGTCCTGTGCTTTTGCAGAGGCAGGACAGACCTCCGGTGTCCGATAAGAAGCCCTGTTTCCTCTTCATAATATGAGACTCTGAGCTTTGAGGAACTGAAGGGATGTACCGAGTTAAAATACAGACTGACATTCTGTCACAGAGCTGTTATGAGAGTGAGAGTGTCGTGTCGCCTGTTGCTGTCTGATTACTCATGTCCACAGTTCTATCTCTCTCCTCCGGCTGTCGCTCCTCCCTCAGCAGGCCATGAAAGCTGTGACCGTTGCAGTGTGGATTGGGTCAGATAAGACTATCCCGCTCCCATCACGGCCCTGCCTGCTCTGAGAGGCCTGCTCCCTTCAGATTTCACCAACCCTAGGTTTGTTCCTCCTCTCCCACTTCATTTCCATGTCTCCCCTGTTTACATTCGCTCACTTCTAATGTGTGTTTTTTTTTTTGCTTTCTCGTTCTGTTGCCTTCTCTCCAGGCCGTTTTGATGATCCTTGTTGTGTCTGAGGGAGTTTTGGTTCTGGCTGGTTGCTGAACTTGGTTCAAACGTTCTCACCCCTCATGGCCGGTATCTGTCAATCACTCAATATCACTTGTTTGCCGTTTGTATGTGACCTGACATGTTTCCTGCATCCACAGCCAGACAGATCTGCTCCCTTTAATCGTGTGAGGGAAATTCGTATTTAGCCGTGCGTTGTAACCTCATTGGGTTAAAGAAAAAACAAACAAACAGATTTTAATGTGCATTTGATTTATGGGTCAATGTTATCATGCTTAGTTTCATCTTCTTATCTGCTAATTTATTCAAATTTAAAAAATACAATTCATAAATACAGTGACTTGAAAATACCTCTAAGCATTATATCAATTATTTTATATGTTTTTAATATTAATATAAACTATTATTTAATTGTATTCATTATTTAAATATATTGATATTGTATTATATGGTATATATTCTATATAAATAATTATTTATACATATATAAGTCTAGTTCAGCTTGTAAAACATCATGTGGTCCAACTCCCTAAAAGTTATTTTTTTATGAATTAATAAGTCTTTATATTTGTATAAAATAGTAATAATAGTAAAAAATACTTTAAATACATTATATATATATATATATATATATATATATATATATATATATATATATATATATATATTTAAAAAAAAATTTGAGAATTAAGGTTGTACACTCATATCAATATCTTAAAGGATAATATTAAAATATTAACTTTTAATTTGACATTTTAAAATCATTTAACTTTTCTTGGAAATGGTGCAAAAAATGAAAAAAAAAAAATATATATATATATGTGACACCAACATAGCCAACACATCACTAAAACCTTGGCTCAGGTGTTGTAGACAAGTTTTTTAAAAATATTTTTATAATTAGAAAATCCTATTTGATCCTATTTGAAAATCCACCCCTATTTGTTTATTTTTAGCTTCACTGTCCCCTCAAAATCATATGACACTCAGCATTGCACAAGCAAATGCACAAGGTCAAACTAACATCATGACACTTTTGTAATAAAGGCATTCATTTGGTTTCGCTATATCTTTAGTTAGTCACATGCATAATCCTCTGAGTGGATTTAAATAATGATTGCCCCTTATCTGGTAGTGTCCCACTCTAATCTGTGTGGTTCGGGCCTTGTTGTGTCATCGCTCCGCTCTTGGTGTGACGTGCCAGCTGCCTATCTGCGTCTTCTCCTCATCTCCAAACCCATAAAACACCCTGACAGGCCCTTTATTTGAGATGCGCCTGTAGCGCTGTGGACTGAGGTCTCATAAGACACTAAACCCTTCATGTTCATTTCTTTGTGCTTGACTGCATATGGAAGCACTTGTAAATATACTCTTATGCTCAAACACATGATTTCCATATACTGAAAAAAGAAAGACTTTAAAATAAATATTATTTTTTTGCATCTGTAGCAAGATGACTCAACCAAACATGTTTTAAAGTAAATATATATCTCCGCACGATTCATTTGAAGTGTTTGTTTTATCTTTTTTACCTTTAGATTCTTTGGAAATTTTTGTAAATAACAAAGATAATGTTTTGCCAAAGTTGTGTTTTTTTGCCATTTTGTCATGCTCTGCTTCACAATCAGTCAGTTTGAAAGCTCAAGTCTTTATTTTCTAATGTGATCATTTTCATTTATGATAGTCCTTTCTGTGATAAGGTCTCTGCTTGCGCTCGCACCGTCGACTGCTGCTTTGCCTTAGGCAACTGCAGTCAGAGTGATTTGCATATCTGCTCATTTGTTAAGCAAATCTCTCTCCTTCTATCTTTTTTCTTCATCCCTCCCTGTTTTCTCCCTTTCGCTCTACCACTCTGCTTTTGTAATCTTGAAAGATGTTGTGGCCTTTTGTGAATGTTTCTGTGCATATATATATATATATATATATATACAGTATATATGTATATGAATGTATGTCTGGAGGAGTATGTGTCATATTTTGTGCTGATGCATCGGTTCAGTGTGGATGTGTTGACATTGTTTATACGAGCGGACTGATGTACACTATAGGTCAAATTTCGTTTTTTGCCTGCAGGCTTTAACAGCTTTTGGCACGGACCTATTGAATTTTTTATTTATTTTTTTATGGTGTGGCCAGTCCAAAATATCTTAAGGCGCATCTCTTTATTGTTCCTCTGACAATTAATTCTGAATCAACTGTTTCTACAAACACAAAACAGCTGCAAAAGCTGAGCGAATTTAACATATGGTGGGTACGATTCATTGGAATATAGAAGAATATAAGATTAAAATCAAACTTTATACATGCTTATCTGAATTTGTTGCTCATTATCTCATGATCGATGAGGTTTGTGTGTAAATGCCTGAAATCAGTATTGTAGACAAATATAATTTGTGATAATATACATTTCTTCACAAAAAAATTTTTGTAGACTGATTTTCTCCACTGTAGACTGTTTTAAAACAAACTTTGTCCTGGTAACTGGACACTTTTACTGCCTTTTTTGTTTATCACATATTTTAGTAATCATAATATAATTTGAAATTGGACATTGTGTTCCCATTGAAACGGTATACTTTTCAAAACGTTTTAGCTGGCTCAATTTTTTAGATATCGAGTTCAAATTATTTTGCAAAATATAAATATTGTATAAAATAAGAAAAGTTTAGTTCAGTATATTTGCTTTAACTTTTATAACTTTTTTATAACTTTTATAACTTTTTTATAATTTTTATATCTTATAACTTTCAAGTTGTTGACTTACTTTTTTGAAACTCTGAATTTTTTATTAGTATATTAGTATATTATTAGTATTTTAATTACAACCATTTAAATTCTACACTCGGAAAGGGGGATGACAGTCAACAGGTTAAGAAGTCGGTTGAGTTCCGCGAGTGCCTGGATCTGTCAGAGCGGTTACTGAATCAACATCTGATTGAATCTCTTACTGAACGATCATTAGTTTAAAAAAAAAAAAAAAGATAGTTCACGCAAAAATGAAAATTCTGTCATAATTTACTCACCCTCAAAGATGGCTGTGCTCCTTTTTTCTCTGGTGATTAAGGTCTATATCTATATATATCATTCAAAAGTTTAGGCTCATTGATATTTTGAGGGAAATTAATACTTTTATTCAGCAAGAATACATTAAATGGATCAAAAGTGATTGTAAAGACATTACAAAAGATTTATTTTCGAAATCTGTTCTTGTGAATAGTAATAATAATTTAAAAAAAAAATCCTGAGCACCAAAACAGCATATTAGAATGATTTCAGATCATGTGATTCTGAAGACTGGAGTAATGATGCTGAAAATTCAGCTTTGCCATCACAGAAAAAATGACAGTGACAGTAAATGAAAGAAATATCATACACTTTTGATGAAAGGTGTATGTTATTTCTTAAGGTGTAAGCTACGTGGCGTTATACCAAAACCTGTTTCATTTTCATAATAAGAAATTACTGTTAGTGGACTGTTGCGTAAATGGCGGAGAAACAGTTTTCTGATTTACAAAATCATGCAAAATCAACACACACAAAAAAAGAGGAAGTGGAACTCAGGTGTGTGCTTGTCCCTTCATTTCCCCTTTTCTCTATTCAAGGCTACACCCCTCTCGTCTTGGTCCTAAAATCCTGTTTGCTCATACATTGTCTGTCATCCAAATATGACACCGATTGGCTCCCTGAGCAATATTGTGATTTGCTATTGGATTGACTGTTTGCTCCAGGATGTGGCTGTAACTGTCCTCAGTGTGACTCAGACCCCGTTGCTGAGGTAATGAAAATAATCATTTGCATAGGCACCACAGATTTGTTTACCAACTGTACTAGAGAGACACTATTTCCACCCTGCTGCGGACACTGATTTCTGTTCCTAATTTTTCAGACAGCCGAGCGCAGATGGGGAACAGGTCAGCAGTGGAAGTGATGAGATTTCTGATCAACTTTCTTCAGCTTTTTTCTCAATAAGTTCCCCTTTCCTAAATGACTGCGCATACCTGTCCTGTTTTTCTTTTGTGATCAGGTGATACCCACCGTTGAGCATTCTGAGGAACCACAGAGATGTGTAACGTCTGATTTATGTTGCAGTACGGTGTAAGTGGATTGGATTTTCCTAACTGTCTCTTTTGTTTGAGAGGGGAGGTGTGCGTAAAGCTGTGTCGGTATATAGGAATTTGTTTGGCAAAGCAGCTGGAACCACTGATGGGGAGTGACCTGAGAAGAGACGTCAGTAAATCTCTGAGTTTTTGTAGTCTAAATGTTTGCACAACTTAGACTAAGAAGTCTCAGTTGGTCAAAGTTTAATCACAGGAATCATCCCATTCATGGATATAAACTTCTTTGTTTCGCTGCTTTCCTTCCAAGCTCTGGCCCACAGGGACCGTTCGTTCAGACGCACCAAGTTTACAAACCTGCCAGGCAGGAGATTTGCATGGAGAGTTCCAGGTACCTATTTGAATGAAGCTTTATCTCCAGTCACACCAGAGATTTCACACAGCCTCCGGCAGTGTGCAGAACCATCGGCAGGGCCAACGGAACTGTGTATCCGGATCCTCGACAGGGCGGAGACACAAGTAGACAAACACTGCAAAGCCTTGTTTGCTGACTCTTCTCGTTTTTCACTGTAGCCGGACTGATTTCTTACACATTTACAGTGCGTGCACCCCTCCCCCTTCTCTTCATCTCACAACTAGATTTAAAAACGCACTGTTATGGATTATTGATCAAGCACTTTAAAACTGATTTTAAACAAATGTATTTATTTAGTACAATTTTTGCGATACGAGTTTCTATAAATAACATGACAACAAAAACTAAATCTTACTACTTTTTATACTAAAAGAAAAGAAAACGAAATACATGTTTGAACTCCTTCACAGTGGCAGTACCTGGCATGTGGATTTCATTTAATAGTGGACATTTAAATCATTCGATGGGCTTTCCGCTTGTTAGATTACAGTTCTGATGTGTTAATGGGTAAAATAAAGTCATTTTGAAATCAATTGAAAGGTCTTAATGAAAATGCTGTAATCATTTACTCGTTCCAAACCTGCATGAGTTTCTCTCTTTACAAAAGAAGAGATTTTAAGGAATGTAGGTTACAAGACGGCCATCGACTTCCTTGGTATTTTTTTCCTACTGTGGAAGTCAATGGCTGCCGTCAATTGTACCAACATTCTGTAAAATATATTCTTTTGTGTTAAACAGGGGAAAGAAACTCATCCAGGTTTGAAACAACATGAGGGTGAGCAAGTGATTTCAGCTTAGGTGATTTTGTTGTGTGCTTTTGTCATTTTTATGATTCTTAAATGGGGAACTATCCCTTTAATATGAGTCTTTTTTTTGTCAAGCAACAGCCATTGGTGGTCTTCATTTTATCCCCGCTGTCCGCCACGCCATGTGCAACCTCCGTTATTTAAGGCTGTGCTGGCTCTCGTGGTGTCTGCGAAGATCTACCTTCCTCTGGAAGCCTTTGGAACAGATCTCGCAGCCGAACGGCTTGAATCCGGTGTGTTTGCGACTGTGTGTGATGAGGTTGGAGCTCTGGCTGAAGGCCTTGCCACACACCTGACATTTGTGAGGTTTCTCACCTGCAAACAAACAGCACCATTTTTAATAACCCATTTTAATTGGTGTAAAGCACTGGAAAAATCTTGCTCTAAAAACAGCTTGAAGCATGGATTTGCGTGCCACCCAGATTTGTTCTGTTTTTTTTGTTTTTTTTTCCCAACACAGGAGTGGCTGTGTGCTACACGCAAAGGTAACATTACGAGAGTCATCAGGAAAGCAGGAAGACCAGCTATGCAAATCAAGACAACATTTGTTTAATCTCCTTTTCTTGATTTATCTGTAGCTGTGCCGCTCTTGGAAACACACCCTAGAAAGCAAGCCAACTTCAGCATCTGAAGTAAATATCTCTTCAGCATAATCAGTTTTAATGATTTACATGGAATGAGTGTTTAAATAACAATGCATTTCCAAATAATATGGGAAGAGTTTTTGGGGAAACTGTTGTTGAGGGGACATGTGCTTTTTATCGCAGATCTCTTCAACCACGACATAACAAACACGCAGTCACACACTGTTGCGTCTCACCTGTGTGGATGTAGGTGTGTTTCTTCATATCGGATTTCTGGTGGAATCTCTTTCCGCAGTACTGGCAGGGATATGGCCGTGTGTCCGAGTGGATTAGCAGGTGAGTGGACAGCGTTGAGGAGCGTTTGAAGGTCTTTCCACACATCTTGCACTCGAAACTTCTTTCCTTTAAATGCAACAACAACAACAAAAATTCATTATTTCATCGCCATTATGCAAATGCTAGCTGATTTCCAATGGGACTAACTGGATCAGCATGGCTTGTTCTTACCTGAGAGTGGACGTTCATGTGTTGCTCTAAGCTAACTGCGTGGCCAAAGCTTTTTCTGCAGATGCTGCATCCAAAGGGACGTGTGCCACTGTGAGAACGCCTGACGTGAACCTCTAGTCCATGAGGGGTGGAAAACACCTGGAGAAGAGGACAGAAACCACAAATGAATTTTTATATATATGTATATATATATATTCATACACATACATATATATAGAGAGAATTTCAATAAAAAAATTTTTTTACAATCTATTATTCCTATAATTTACATCTTTAAAATCTAATTTTAATATTTGTTTATTCTTTTTATTTATAAATAAATTAATATACATCATGTATTTGAAATACAGACAATATTTAAATGTTATCATTGATTCATATATATATATTTTTTTTTTCATAAACAAAATTTTCATAAACAAAATGTAATTGTTTTAATTTGCCTATAAATTTAAATTTAAATATATTTGCTCATAAACAACATGTAATTGTGTTTATTTTATCTGGATATAATTTAAAATATAGATAAAAAAATAATTTTAAATATAGATGGTGTGCGTATTACAATTTATTTGGAAAATATTGAAATAGAAACAATATTTAAAATAAAATGTATTGAAAATTTAAATATTTTTAAATGATATATATTTTATATATATTATTTTATTTGTAAAAATACACATACATAACAAACAAACAATAAATCAATAACTAATGATCTTACCTTATCACAGGTAATGCAGTGGTAGGTGTTGGACGTAGGTGAGTAGTGTGTGCTGCAGTCCAGTGGCTGTGGAGTCTCTGAGCTCTGCTTCAGATGAGCGCCGTACAGGCTGCTGGCGTGCTGCAGGAGTGATGGAGGGAAGCCCATCTGCCTGAAGTCATATGCAGTGGGAACATGATCCCAGGCATAAGAGCTCTTGTAGTAGGAAGGAAACTCTGCCAACTGAGGCTCTGTTGGAGGTAATGTAAAATCATTAAGATGATGATTGTTATTGTGTCTAATCTGCCCTAGAGATGTCACATGATACCTAACTAAATGTTTTTTTTTGTGTGTGTGTGCCTTAAACACGCACATATGTATGCCAGTGCACCGCCACACTCACCAGATAAGTAAAATGGCCGTCTGGTTGTGACGGACAGCTCAGGTAGAGATGGTACTGGGCAGTCTGGCTCTCGCTCAGACTTGATGAAGTCATACGGGTCTCTGTGGGAAGGTCGAGTGGGGGAATCTACCTGGGGCCGCTCTGGGGAAATACGCTCCTTTGGTTCCAAAGGGACCAGCGCTGGGACTAAGAAATCACAATGATCGTAAATGCACGTGTTACAAGGTTGCAGGTTACAACAACCGCAATTGAAGTGAAATTAAAATAAAATATTAAAACATGATATAGTTTCCATAAAAAGTTTTTAAACACTTGTCACACAAAAATATGTCTGAATGTCAGTGGATTAGAATTAGTTGTATCTGATATATATATATATATATATATATATATATATATATATATATAAACACACACACACACACACACATACACACATAATATATATATATTTAAACATATACATATAATAGATTTAATCTCAGAAGTAATACTTTTCAAGTCTTTTTTTTGCAATACTGATCACTGGGATGCATGAACTCTAAGTAATTCCACTTGGTTTTTATATTTTGTTTTCTAATTCAGTGAGATTATTATGCAAAAGCGTTATTTTTAATAGGCTACTCACTGAGCTATCCAAATATTATTCATCCAGCCAGACAAATATTTCACTCAGGCATCTCCTCTCTAAAGGCACTTTAAATAAGAGTATTACATATGTGTGTGTGTGTGTGTACATAAAAACCTATGCATGAGACTGACAGATCTGAGATTGTTCCTAACACTACATTTTTCCAAATGAACCCTAAAAAACAGTTATAATCCAACAGTGACAGTACTGCAGTCTTGTTTGAATAGGCCTAGTTTGCATATTGACAGTCTACAAACTTCCATGGAATACATCCTATTGAGCTATACCTCCATTAAGAGCACAAATAAGGCCCAAAATGCTGTCTTAAGCAGCTGTCAAGGTTTTGAGACACAGCCCTAGAATCAAATAACAGTCAGCCTGAGGCTGAAGCATCAGCAAACATCAATCTGACAGGTGCTCAGCACATCCACTCGCCACTCACTGAATCATTTATTTCCCCAAATAAGAGAATCAAGAGATTTCTAATTATGAAGACTGAATATAAAACCTACTGAGCATTTCGGTATAAATTCAGTATTTCTGAAATATAATAATGCCATTTACTTGTTTTGGGTGCTGGGTCCGGGACTTTCTGTTCACTTTGCTCCGTGTCGAGGGGTCGGTGCACATTGTAGGACTTTTTGCTTTTCACCAAAAACGATCGTGGCATTTTTTTCTGTAAAATGAGATTTGTTTATTGTGATTCTTCCATTTTCATATTTGTATGATAACATGTCCATAACTATTACAAAACTTATAACAAAACTGTAAAAATTATACATCTAAATACAAATGAAATATATATAGGCTAGTTATTTTATTAAATAAAAAACAACCTCAAAGCACTTGTAATAAGATAATTGTCTTTTAAAAGTGTGAAAATATACAGTATACAGTTATTATAAGCTACAATACTGTTGCTGCTGATGTTTTGAAAGTTTCAGTCGAACTTTGTTCTGGTTTGAGAAAATTTTATAACATGCTATAATAATTATACCAAATTATTGTTGAACACTAAATAAGAATTATTTCAATATAAATATGTATATAATAATAATATAGCCTATCTGAGGTTGAAAATTTTTAAATAACTGGTTTTAATTGCAAATGTATTATAAGCATGAAAACAGCTTACCTGAAATGGTATAGATCCTGAAACAAAATATGTTTAACCTCCTTTGATGGTTTTCGCAAACTTCGTGATGAAAAAGTGGTGGGAAATCCGTTGTGATGTTTAGAAACTTAAGCACTGCATCTCTGTGAGTTGGTTGCGTTGAGTTTTTTTTTTTTTTCAACTCCCCTCCCTGATTTTCAATCCGATAATTCTGCGGTGGAATCTGACTGAGCTTTCAACCAATTACAAGCAGAGCAGGTGCGACATTTGACTACAAAACGCAAACACATCCTGGTTTAGGCACTATTTGACATAATGGTAAACTATATTTAAGATACTTTCACAAATATTAGTTATTCCGTTTGAAATTGATAGTTAGAATATTTGTTTACATTTATAGGCCGATATATTATTTTATTAGGGGTAGGCTATATCCTTTATTAGACCGCATCTCAACTGCTATATAGAGCGTAAAAAAAAGGTTAATTGGTTAACAGAGCAATGCGTTAAATGTTCGTGATATTTTTCAAACCATTTTTCCAAATCATCTTCAGCCAATTTAGTAATTTATCATCATTGTTATTGGACATCTGTTGACTTGACTCCTGTAAAACATATTGCGGGCTTAAACATAAAACCATTAAACCAGCAACAAACTTTGCTTGATCGTACCCCTCAAAAACAACACACCAAACCTGTAAAGTTGGTACCTCAGAATGTTTGCTTACTTTTATTTGCACAGTTGTGTTTTGGTTGCAGCTTTAGGCGTTTTATCTTTGATTATTAAAAGCACAACAAGGCTAACATTTCATTGTTTGTTAAACTAAGCACTGGAAGACTATTAAATGTGTATTTATTGAGTGTCTATAGCTAATCCTGCTGCGTTTTTCCCATTTAATAATTTTCATTTAAAGATTTACCGGGATCAGTTTTATATTACGCGCGCATTAATGTATTTCGATTAATGTATTTACACGCCCCCGTGTGGATTTAGTGGTTAACCGCAGCTCATTTTCATGGGACTTCAAAATATATCTAAATTCTTTCTTATAGGGCCGCTTATAGGCCGTTTGCTGAAAGTTCAAACATGCATTCAATTTACAAATTAGAGCTTTTTTTACTGGCTAGTTCACTTAGAATCGCAAATTCTATTGTCACAGGATTTCTTAATATATTTTGGTTATTGTAGTCTGTCGTAAAGGAGTCATTACCAGTAACTCTGAGTATTTCTTCAATGTTCGCTGTCGAGCAGAGTGGCGCAGCGGAAGCGTGCTGGGCCCATAACCCAGAGGTCGATGGATCGAAACCATCCTCTGCTAGTTTTTATTTTTTGTATCGATTGAAATATAATAGTTTGTAATCTCAAGGGTGACAATACATCCAGGGTTATTATAGAAACTAAAACCATAAAATGTTGCTTTTAGCAACATTTCACCACTAGTTTTTATTTTTTGTATCGATTGAAATATAATAGTAGTTTGTAATCTCAAGGGTGACAATACATCCAGGGTTATTATAGAAACTAAAACTATAAAATGTTGCTTTTAGCCACGTTACATCACTACAGCAGAGTGGCGCAGCGGAAGCGTGCTGGGCCCATAACCCAGAGGTCGATGGATCGAAACCATCCTCTGCTAGTTTTTTTTTGTATCGATTTAAATATAATTATTATTGTGTAGTGATTTAAAGATAACAACTGGCAATAAAATTAAATTAAATTAATAACATTTGAAATAAACGTAAACTGAAATAAGGTGTGACATTTTATTTCGTCTAGTTGCAAACATTTTTATTTCATTTAGTTTCACTGACAAAAAAGTAATTCAACTAGGTCTAGGGCTATATACACACAACAACAATAAACTAATAAAAATGACAAAACACACAACAACATTAAAAATGAAATTATAAAACCTACTCCAAAATATTAATAAAAACTACAGCCTAGTAATAGTAAGTGATAGCCTATATAACAATGTTGCTAGGAATTACTCAAAAGGGGACATGTAAACAGTAAAATGCATATTAGCCATATTACTATTAGAGATTAACAAAAAGGACATGCAGGGAAACACTATCAACTGAATATGGAAGACCTACTGTAGATCTGTTTTGAGGGAAGGCATCTATGATAGAGGTCTGTGACCGCTATTAACCACTAGAGGGACCTCTCCAATAAAAAACAGTTTCATCCAGAATATTTAGCCAACTCCGTGTAAGTTATTTTTCACTTCTTATATTCATGCTCTTTGTGATAAGCAGAGGCAGAGACGAGTGTACGAAATTAAACATTACTGTAAAAGGAGATAAATGTGTAACTATGAGGCTCAATTTGTAGTTGCCACAAGAACTTCTGTGATCTCTCCCTGGTGTGATTACAAGCCCCGTAAAAAAACTTTTCATTGGAATATAAATGTGGATGTTTGACAGAATCAATGACAGTCACAATATAGGCTACTTCAGTTAAATGGGGAAAATGTAGCCTACTAATGAAAATAAATGGTGAGGCTTGTCTTTCTGCTTTACATCTTCTTTTGTGTTTGAAAGAAAGTCATCCCATGGGTTTCCAATAACATGAGGGATAGTCTGATGTATGTCAATTGTTTTGTTTGTTTGTTTGTTTGTTTTGTTTTTTAGCGATTTGTGAATATCAGGCTACATCTGGAAGCTATGGTGTGAATAAATGTAATGTATTACTATTAATTATAACTTTTTAAATGTAAATAGCACTATAGCCTTTAGATTTTAAGATAGCTTGTTTCTCATTCATTCATTCACTCGATCTTTCTATTGTTCAGTCGTTTATCTATTTAGCTAAAAATCCTTCTCTGGTTTATTCTATTTGGATTTTGAGCTACTTTACTTTCATAAATGTATTTATTTATGTAGCCTAGGCATGACCTTGGCTATGTTTAGGAGAAAGTGATTTTTACACTTAAATAGTTATTATAGGCATATTTGGATTTTAAGGTAGTCTAGTTTATTTTATTTTCCTCACCCTTGTGTATTAATGTATTTAGCCTATAGGCCTACTTAAAAAAATAAGCCAATAATTACATTTTAAGCTAGTTTACTTTCTTTTTATTCACTCTTAAGTATTATGTATGTATGTTTTTTAAGTATATTTTAAATGTAAATAGTTCTGTAAATTAAATACTGCTGGTCCTATTCAACGTCTCCGCTCGCCACCTGAGTCACGCGAAGACCGTATTACAGAACGCTGCATCCCTCCACCCTTCAGAAAAACAACTCAGGGTCTAGCTGCAGGATTCTCTAAAACTTCCATACATGAGTCTTACTCCCCCCACACTTCACTGTATTTATAAAGTATGACTGCTGGTCATTTCTGAGAATATTCACGTCACACAAAAATGTTCTGCTTCCAGATACAGGCGTGTTTTTGAGCGCTCGGGGATTATTTCTCCTGCACAGTTGCGGATGGGGACCGCGCAGGGAGGGGTTGTGAGGTGTTCAAGATGGCGGCGCCCTGTGGAGTGCAGTTGCTCTAACAGGTAAACAGGTTTATTGTACGATGTTTTTTGTGGTGATAGTTTTACATCATACGCAGTGACAGTCTAAATGTTAGATTTGCTTGCTCCTCAGAATTGTACGTGCATTATATTGTCTTTCAGGCGTTATTTCTGGGTTGCACTAAGCTTGTCGAAAAATAAGGCTCTCTTGATTGGGACTGCCAGTGAAATAATACTAGTCCTCATTGATTGTTACAGTTTCGAAATAAATCTCCGCATGCATATGCACGAGTTTAATGGGGAAGTTGACATGCATGGGGGTATGTTACATTTGCTGGCGCATTTATGGAAACAGTCCCGCAGATTCTGGCCATTGTTCTCGCGCGCTGTTTACGCTAGTGGTCATTTCAACACAGAGCTGCTGTCAGTGCATGCAGCCTAAGACACAACATCTACACATCTGCACATGTTTGCACTTTATTTTTATTTTGCACCATGCATGTAATTAAAATATACATACATTGGCCATATTGTGAGATTTGTTGCGCGTTTGCTTTTAAACAGATTTTTTTTTTTTTTGCAGGCAAATCATGAAATGCTCAAGCTATAGCCTTATTTTATTTTATGATTACTGCAAATTGGGATCATTAGCACTATGACTCTATCTATCTATCTATCTATCTATCTATCTATCTATCTATCTATCTATCTATCTATCTATCTATCTATCTATCTATCTAATTTTATCTATTTTCTCTTGTTTTACATTTTATTTTTAAAACAATGCAGTGTGGTCACTTTCAGAAAATGCGTTTCTCTACCTCTGTAAGGATGTGTAAACTGAAACTGAGAAATTTAAGACCCAAAACTAAGTTAGGCTTTGAAAAGAATGAAGTCTTCATGACAGCTTGTACACAACCTCTTTAAGGAATTTGTTTATGTGGCCCTAAACGTGGCATATAAAGCTTCTTTGTGCTGTTAACAGCCCTGTTTTGCAATTGGCAGGCGCAGCCACAGTTCGCGATGAGGTCGTCCAGAACTTCATCTTATTAGTGTTTTTTCCTCCTCAGTGTGATGCATGCTCTTATTTTGTGGGATATGATCTTGACGTTAATCAATGAACTTCTTTGTATTTCCATTGAGGGGTTCAGCTTGCCATCACCCTTCCCTAGATGGTTGTCATCTGGCACAATGAAAATGCATAGAGCAGTGCTTTGTGTTTTATAACAGCTGTTTGTTTGGTGGATAATTGGAATGGTATCCAGCAAGTATGTTGTATGATGTTGTCGAATACTGAGAAAAATCACTATTATATGGGCAAGATGTCCTGATATCATGGCTAGTGTGGTTTGAGCCAGTTAATGGTTCTGTTACTAGAACTGGAACTTTTACTACTACATTTTTATATCATTTACATTCATACAAACAATGATTTATTTCTGTTATGTGTTGTACACCATTCTTGTAAAATGCTGATTTACCATTCAAAACTTTGGTGGTCAGTGAGATTTTTAGTAATGATACTTATATATTTATTATGGATGCATTAAATTGATCAAAAGTGACAGTAAATACATTTATAATGTTACATAAGATTTCCATTTCAAATAAATGCTGTTCTTTTGAACTATTAATATTGAAAATATTAAGCATCACAACTGTTTTCAACATTGAGATAAGAAAATGTTTCTTTAGGCTTCCAAATCAGCCTATTAGAAGAGTTTCTAAAGGATCACGTGACACTGAAGACTGGAGTAATGATGCTGAAAAATCATATCTAGATCCATATATATATATATATATATATATATATATATATATATATATATATTCCTTTTGTGTATATATATATATATATTCCACCTTGTGTACAGATGATTAAATGTATTGCTTATGAAGCTGTGTATGATGGTTTACCCAGGGCCTGTGAAAACTGGCCCAGCATGCAAGCAAAAGCAATTTCTTGCTGATTATTACTGAATATGCTTCTCCATCACTCCGGGCATAGTTAAACTTCACTGCTCATCGTCAAAATAGTGTGTTGCGAGTGCAAAGTGTTCTTGTAGTCTATTCTTAACAGGCCATTGAGTCACAATTCTCTGGTCTCGTGAATTTCCCCTTGAATCTTTGACTTCAGCTTGTTCTCGCTGACCTGATGTTGTCAGGCTGGTGTGACAACTGCTGACTTTTTGTCATGTTTGTGCAAGAACAGGTCGCAACATGTGAATCCTGTATGCTACAGATTCATAATCTGTTTACTTGCCTGAAACTTTCAACCCACATTATCACAGTTGGATGTTAATGAGATCAAGTAGTACTCTTTATAACCGTACATCATAATTCTCTGTGAACTTTCATACATGTTGCAGTGTTTTTGTTTTTTTCTCACTCTAATTGAAAAGTTTACTTAAAGGGGTCATTAACTCGTTTTTTCTCTCTGAAGTCCACTTATAATGTTAAAAAACATCTTAATTTAATTTATAAGTAATAAGCTAGTTTCCTGTTTTTGACCCTCTCAGTGTTTCCCACGGGATTTTGTGAAACTGGTGGGCGGACATCAGGACCCCTATAGCCTTTATTGAAAGAATTTTGTAGCCTACATTTTAAGGTTAAATTCATCAAAAATATCTTACATAGTTACATAGTTGACACATTTGCCAACAATGTCAAAACATTAATGGGTATTACATAGGCTTTATACGTCTTGGTTGTAGTAAATACATTTTAAAGGGATAGTTCACCCAAAAATGAAAATTAGCCCATGATTTACTCACCCTGAAGCCATCTTACTTGAGCTTTGTCCATTCAGATTCAAGCCTAGGTTTTACGACCAGTGAGCAGCTGGTCAACCTTCCTCCTTTATCCGGGCTTGGGACCGGCAGGGGATTTATTTGTATTTGTCCCCAGGCAGAGTTTAAAAAAAGCCATCTTAGGTGTTTATGACATTCTTCTTTCATACGAATATAATAGGGAGTTATATACAAAATGTCCTGGCTCTTCCAAGCTTCCTAATGGCAGTGGATGGTTTGTATGTCTTTAAAAGTCCATCAAAGTGCATCTATTCATGATAAAAGTGCTCCACCTGTCTCCGGGATTTAATAAAGGCACTCTGAAGTGAAACGATGCGTTAGTGTGAGAAAAAATATCCATATTTAAAACTTTATCGACTAAATTATCTAGGCTGTACGCATCGACTAACGCCAAAAGAGTAACCCTTGAACTTGACGCACAACGTAATGACGAACACGGTTTCCCAGCCCTGTTTGTTTAAACCGTGAGAGGTGTCAATTGCCGTCATTATGTTGGGCGGGGCTAATGTACTAGCCTACAAGTAGGCGTTGATCATCTTCTTCAGAGGGGGTCTTACATGACAGTATTACGTCATAATGTGACATCCAAAACGAGTCGTTTGGGCAGCTTGGTTTCAATAAAAGCTCTTTTTGAGCTAATAAGGAAGTTTTGAGTTCTGAAACTTGATATATTAATAGTACAATGAATGACTCATATAAATGATCTGTATACGTAGATGTCACGACTCACATTCGTCCATTCACAGTCAGTGAAGTGTCGTCACAGTAAGAATCAATGATGCCACATTAAGCTGCTTCTGGTTGTGAAACCGCCGAGATTTAAGTTCCTGAAGTACCGTAATTGGATAACATTTCACTGGTGAGAATGTGTTGGTTTGTGTTTTAACTCAATATTACAGGTTTTTACTATTGTAAAAAGTAGTTTGAAGTTTTTACTTTTACCATGGTAACTTTTTAATGTCGTGTTAGCTAATGCCTTAGTCTTGCTGTATTGTGTTAGTTTAGCAAATCATCATCAAGTTTATATTGCAGATATAGATTTTTATGCGTCTAACTATGGTTGCAGACAGTCAACCTGCTCTTGAATGTTCACGGACAGACATGTAATGATATGTTTATATTTATCTCTATGCAATACCTCTTACATGTCAAAAGATCAGGGAAAATCTGATTTCTCAATTCATGACCACTTTATTTAAAGGCAGAACCTACAAAATGTTCTCATGAATATTTCATCGAGACCGGCACTTCTAGACAAGTGCAGTGATGTAAGCCCTCAAATGTCTCTTGCAGGTGTGCCTGGAGACTGTATAGACGGGCGGCCCTGGAACCCTTCCAGGCTGGACAGGACACGGGACGCTGTGAGAGTGACGTCTGAGAGTCCTTCCCCTCTCCCTTGACTGTTTCAGAGACACCCACCTCCGAACCCTCCATACCATCATGTCCAGGGAACAGCTCAGCATAGGGGACCTGCTTCCTCTGCTGGAGACCTCTGACCTCCGCCAGCTGGATGAGATCAAGGGCCTTATCAATGAACACCTCAGCACAGGTCCTGCCAAGTTTGAAAGTTGAATTTTCAAACTTCTTGATATTTTCTGCATGATTCATATTCTGATTCCCTGCCTGCCATGACTGACCATCCTGTGTGAATTCATGTTTTGCAGATCGAGGGTCCGTGTTGCTGAACGGCTTGGTGGATTATTTCCTGGAGACCAACTCCGCCCAGGCAGTGCACATCCTGTCCTCAGTGAGGGAGCCACACGATAAGGTGAATGACTGCTCATGGATATATCTCTTTTTCACCATGAGTCTCACACTCAATTTAAATCCATGTTCCCTAGGCTTTTCTGCCAAACAAAAGCTTCATGGTTCAAACTTTGAAAATTTAGACATTTCATTATCAATTTTAGTATTGTAATTTTATAGTTGTACTATATTTTAATTAAATACCCTTATAATTATTATTTGAATTATAATAACTAAAATTGCCAATTATTTGACATTTTTTTTAACTTTCACTATAAAAATCACTACAAAAATCAAGTCACTACCCCAGTTTCTCCAAATTATAGGTAACTTCTTAGTAAAATATTTTTAAAGACAAAATAAAAGCCAAACAATTTTGTCTTTAAAAATATTTTACTAAGTATAATTGAAATGATGCCTAATTTGGGTTATTATTTTTTATACGTAAATATATATATATATATATATATATATATATATAATAACCCAAATTTGGCATTATTTCAACTATTAAGCATTAAGTCTAAATTAATATAAAAATATACCGATAATATGTCAAATAAATACGGTTTGAAAAATCAATACATAAAGCTTAAAAAAGACTACATATTAGCTTACATGTTTAAGTCTCCATATACATATAAAGTTCTGCTACTAACTTCACAACATTCACTTGCACTGATACAGCAAGATATTTTCTTGCTGTATAAATGCATTTTGTATATTTTATGTGCTTCAATATCTTGATCTTCAGCAGAAGGGTAAATTGAATCTCGCTGACTCTGAAGTGAATCGCATGTTTCAAGGCATGCGATCGGCTTTTTGCTACTGATGTCACACTTTCATGTGCACACACTCCATGGTCTCAGGATCAAAGCCTGATTTGACAAAGCCTGAGAAAGTTGATGATCAGCGTCATGGTACCAACAAAATGTAATTGGATTGGTTTGGTTTTGTCAACTAATTCCATAACCCTGAGTTTGTTCAACTACCAAACTAAAAATCGTTATAGTTCTTGACAAGCCCCAGAGCAGCTTTGATGTCATACTATAGTATAAAAAATGATTTCATGCAAACAGTTATTAATAGACATACATTAAAAATGACAAGTTTTAGCTTGAGCGCAGTTAAAATGTTTTATAATATAACATCACTGAAAAGAGGTTTGAGAACACCCACATTTTCCATGTTTTTCCCAAATTCAACCTAGTCTCCAGAGTAAAAAAATTATAGCTTTTTTTAAATGTTTGATATTTTTCTGCAGATGCCCTTCCCTAAAAAATCACCCAAACATTCTAGAATGATTGTTTCCAAATAGCTTTAATCAAGTCATCTGGTTAAAAGTCGTTTTTTTATATCACAATAAATATATCAGTTTAATTGAGCACATACTATAGGTTTATATAATTTACGAACAACCCATATTCTTAAGCTAATTAAATACCTGTGAAATATGAACAAATGAAAGGAGCTTTTCATCTAACCAGCATCATTTAATCTCCTCTGAGAATTTGTATTTTATTTCATTTATATCTAATAATAATAAATGTCTTGGACAGAGAACAACATTACTAACTGTTACTGTCTGGCCTGTAATGTGACTTGGCTGTGTTGTCTGTTTCTCAGCACCTTTTTGATAAAATGAATGAATGCATGGCTAAAGCCCCCTGTCGCCTGCCCACACTCACTCTACTGGGTCACGTTGTCCGCAAGCAGCCGTCTTGGATCCACAAGATCGCTCGCTATCCGCTGCTGCTATCTCTCCTTAAATGCCTCAAGGTAAGCTCATAATGTTAAAGATCTTTCAGATTTGCCTCTTGGTCTTGGTATCAAGTGCCTGGTTGTTTTGAAACATACAGTATATATATGATAATTTGTGTGTTACAGACAGACACAGATGTTGTGGTTCTAATAACTGGAGTCCTGGTGCTCATCACACTATTACCCATGATTCCTCAAGCTGGCAAACACCATCTCTATGAGTTTTTTGATATCTTTGGTCGTCTGGCTTCCTGGAATCTGAGAAACCCAGGTAAGAGATGCTAACATTAAAAATACTGTATGACTCTGTTATGCAATATTTTTACCTTTGAGGTACGTATTATTATTCATTAAAAGTCTCTGGATCAGTTTAGTCTTCCACCCAAATCCCGAAAATATTATGAGGCCTCTTTAAAGTATAAGATAAAATGATGGTTAACTAGCTGTATGATCAATCTCTGTGAACAGGACACATACCGGAGGTTTATCTCATCCACCTGCACGCAAGTGTCTACTCGCTCTTCCACCGGCTGTATGGGATGTACCCCTGCAATTTTGTGTCTTACCTGCGCTCCCATTACAGCATGAAGGAAAACATGGACACTTTTGAGGAGGTGGTCAAGGTGAGCTGCTAGTCATACAGTTTCCCAGAAGGTTTTACAAATACATAAAATTGTAAGGAAATTCCATCATTGTTTGCTCATCCTCATTTTCCTTTACTTTTTGTCCAGTACAATAAAAGTAGAAGTGACAAAAGTGCCTGGTTTGGATATGAGTTAGGATCTAGGATAGCAGGATGCATGAGTAATATATTGGTTATCGGTTAATATTATCAGTTGATAATTTATATATACTGTATATAAAATATATTAGATCGATTCTATAGACACTGTTAAAAATAATCCTCAGCAATTCTCAAAATTAAAATACATGTTTTATACTGTATACTATAGTATTGTCCTGCCTAAATTCACTATTATTGATTTTAGTGTTTACTGTTTTATTAGACAAATAGTATAGAATTTGATCAACCATTTATCAATTATTTGCCAAAACATTGTTCAAAAGTTTGGCGTTTTAAAAGAAGTCTCTTATGCTTACCAGAACTCTGTTTATTAGATCAAAAATATAGCAAAAGCAGTAATATTGAAAAATGTTATTACAGTCTCACAAGATCTTTCAGAAATCGTTCTAATATGCTTATTTGGTGCTAAAGAAACATTTCTTATTATCAATGTTGAAAACAATTGTGCTGCTAATTATTAATTTTGTGGAATATTTTTGTATTCATGTTTGATGAATAGAAAGTTTAAAAGAACAGCATTGATTTGAAATAGAAATATTTTGAAACATTATAAATGCCTTTACTGTGATTTTTGATTAATTTGATGACAGTATTAAGAAGTACTAATTTTTTTAGATAACTTTTGAATGGTAGTTTATGTCTGAATTTTAATATTGCTGCATCAATAACCAGTAAATATCCAAAAATTAAGGGACAAAAAGTACCTTAAATTGACCTAAAATCCCGTGGTTGCTAATAGTGATCGTGTCATTTCTGTCAAATATAACTTATCATGTTTATTTTGTATTTATGCTTTTGTATGTGTTTCAGCCCATGCTTGAACATGTCAGAATACACCCTGAGTTAGTGACCGGAACCAAGGACCATGAACTAGACCCCAGCCGGTGAGTCAATGCTGAATAGTGTCACTTATTAAATTGCATTTAGGCTAAACCACGAATGTCACAGCCAACGTTTATCCTTCATTTACTCTTTTTTGTCTGTACAGGTGGAAGAGATTCGAGATCCACGATATAGTTATAGAGTGTGCCAAAGTCTCTCTGGATCCGAAAGAGGCGTACTGTGAAGAGGGCTATGCCAGCATGCCTGAGCATTTCTGTGCTCATCTACAACAACGTCCGGCTGATTGCACTGCCAGCCCTTACGGTGACTTCCACAGTAGCTACGGTAGGACGCTCGTCCTGTCTGAATTACTTACTCAAACTTTACGTGCTGGAATATAGCACTTAAAGGAGGTCATTTGATGACATTTTAAAAGTTAATTATGGTGCTGCTCATGTAGCGGTCAATACACTATATATACTAGATATATATTTTTATTTAATAGTTTGTATTTTTAGGGAGTTTTATGGTACTAAATTATATTTATGGAATAGTTATGATCCATTTAATCACTTTTTGAGCACCTGAAAAAAATATATTTCCAACATCAACTGTAATAAATCTTGAATGTTTTATAGCATAGACATAGTCAGAGATACGTTTAATTTGCCTTCTTCACTGTAACAATGTCCTAAAATAAACCTTCTCCATATACAGAAGTGTATATTTCCAGAAGTGTTTTATCCTAGAGATGGTGTTGTGACTATATAAATAGATGAAAGGTCACAAGTTCAGTTCCCAGGGAATGTGGTAACTGATCAAATGTATATATCTTTAATACACGACTAAAAAGCATCGGCCAAACGCATAAATGTATTTGGAAATGAAGTCAGACAACTTGACCAGCATTCTAATTCAGTCACAGTCTATTTTCAGGCAAACTCTACTTTTCTAGCAGTGACAGGATGTTTTTTGATCATTTTTCTGCCCTTTCCAGGAAGTTCTTCCTCAGCTCATTACTCCACCCCTCGTCAGCCTGTCGTCCCTCCCTTGGCCCTGTCCTCTTTCTCAGGGAATCAACCCCCCTATCGCAGCCCCACTGGAACCCGTCGGCAGGTAAGAGCACACCCAATGGTGTGAGTTTGGTGTGAGGTGGAACTACCTGTTTGAATCCAAGGAATCAATGCTCTGCTTATAAAATGAGCAAATAAACTGATCAAGTGCGGGAATTGGCATCTGCTTCCCTTCTCCCTCTTGTTGTTTATCAGCTTGTCAGCTGTTGTCCATAAATCACCCATCCCTGTACCCCTCCCTTCCCGTTGCACACCAGAGCTCCCCCCCATGAATCATCTCCTTGTTCTCCAGGCAGTCTGAGGAGCTGAGAGGAAAGGAGGGGAGAGGTGTTGAGTCATTCCGGTGGGTGTGCAGGGCTTTAAAAAGAGAGAAACATGCCATCTCTTAGCTGACACAGAAACGGTTGTCTTGACAATGTGAATGACGCAAGAGCTCTTTCTCCTGGTCTGTCACCTCCCACTATCAGGACTTTTATTCTGAACGCTCTGCTGGTGGAAAACAAACAGCGTTGTGTTTGTGTTCTAGTGAGGCTCATAGCTATTAACATTTGGATATATGTTCATGTTTTTTGGTGTGATCATGGTTCAAATTTCTCACAATTCAAGATTAGGCTATGTGATCACAATTATGTTGTGATTTGATACATTAAATTAGTGGGGAACTGATGGGGATCTGCATGGATATTTTAACACTGAGATTGGCAGTCAGATCACAGTGAATGTGATTTCGCCAAGTACCATGTTCCTAGATCAGCATCTTTGCTGATCCTGGAACAACTTTCCAGTCAACCAGTCAGATTCAAGGGACAAGTTTACATTTTATGTCAAGTTTAGGCTTAGAATCAGGGTGAAGTACTTAAACATTAGTGTTATTCACCTATCACTAACCTCTGACTTTAGTGAAGAGTTATGGGTAGGGTTAGGTTTAGTTTAGGGATTGGGTGAGTACAACATTTTGGGACAGGAATGTTGATCCAGGAACATGTCTTACTTGGCAAAATCACAGTAACTATCAGACCACTATCAGAATATTTTTTTTGTGCTCTCAAAGGGAAGGTGCTTTTTAAAACATAGTACTTTGGCAGAGTTAAATGCAGTAATAGATCTCTTTATTCTCTTCATTTCTAAAATCTAACCCTCTGAAGCAGTCAATGGACTTATTTTTTGTGTGCTTGTCTATTTATAGAACTCCAGCTGTGAATTTAATGCAACATGTGGCGTAAAGGATTCCCTCTGGAGCCCCTCCTCCCACTGTGGCATGGCCACACCCCCTTCCTCCCGTGGGATGTCACCGAACCCGGAACTGTCCCAGAGTGCCTCTTACCTATCGAGCCGCCTCTACAGCACACCCGGTGACTATACCGTCTATGCTTGTCTGCAAAGCACTTTGATATTTTGCATGTTGGCACAGGTAGGCACATCAAGGTGCATTCATTTCCTCAAGCACTGGTATGACTTTGGTCTTGTCACCTTTCCTACAGCGGGTGGCAAAGTCACCCCGTCATCCAACACCCCTGCGGCCGTCTCACCTCCCCCCAGCTTCTCCGATGAGTTTCCCCCTGTGTCTCTGCCACGCAGTACCGCTAGCCCACCATGCAAGGTACTTTTGTAGAGGATGAACTTTTGTGCAAATCTGTAGTTTTTCCTTAATGAGATCTTCTGCAGAATAATAAAAGATATTTCGAAAATTGTTTTTGTCAAAAATAGCTGAAATGTTTTAACTGTTCCTTTTAAAGGGATACTCCACTTTTTTTGGAAATAGGCTCATTTTACAACTCCCTCAGAGTTACACAGTTGAGTTTTTCCGTTTTTGAATACAATCACCCGATTTTTGAATATTTAGAAGAATATCAGTAACCAGGCAGTATCTGGTCTCATTGACTTCCATAGTAGGAAAAAAATATATTCTATGGAAGTCAATGAGACCAGAAACTGTCTGGTTACTGATATTCTTCTAAATATCAGAAAATCGGTTGAATGAATTCGAAAACGGTAAAACTCAACTGATTTAACTCTGGGGGAGTTGTAAAATGAGCCTATTTCCAAAAAAAGGTGGAGTATCCCTTTAAGACTTCCTTTGCCTTCCCTTGTTAAAACAACTTAGTCTGCTCTGAGATCATTTTGCTTGTGTAAAGTTTCACTGCAAGCTCTTTTGACTTTTAATGTGCTCCATAGGACGGTAGACCTTTAGACCACACCAAACCCGTCTTGGTCAGACAGGAACCAGTCAGAGAGCTTGAGAAAATTGGACCTGAAACGATCAATCACAGAGGTATGTTATGAGTAAAATTGTTTTATCATAACTTAAATAGCCTGACATTGAAGTAAAGATTTGATTTTCTTTAAAGAGTTAGTATAACTATTTCCTATTTCTTTAACCTTTGGCATGGTTAACATTTTAAAGTGCTGAGCGGAAAAGGCGAGTCGTTCACATCGATATACGATAACTATAACTTTTTAACAATCATTGGAATCCTTTGAGTCCACACCACAGCTCCAACAAGACAAAGAAAAATTATATCGTTGGAAACACTTTCAGAATTTTTTTTAAGGAGATTGCGCATTTAAAGCGGCATTGTGGGACTATCGTGCGTTAGTTTGGATGCTAATAAAGTTATTGTTGTAGTTATCATTCTTGTTGTGAATGTTGGGCCTTTAGATGTGTCATTAAGACCAAGTCTTTTATCTGACCCAGATGGCAGAGGTGAGAACATGCCAATGACCCTGACCGAGCTCTCCGTGTACATGAAGGAGCAAGAACAAATGAGGATCGAGAAAGAGCGGGAGGATGGTATGAACTTGTTTTTCTTTCACACTCACACTTCCAAAGTTGTGTCCTTTCCCCACAGACGACCTAATCCATTAAACAACAATCATTTTCTGTCTCCCATCCTGTCAGCTGCCATCACAGAGGAGCTTCTGAAGATAACCGAGGAGAAGCAAGATTTAGCTGGCCTTCGTGGCTTTGACTCTCCGTTCTTCAACACCACGGAGACCCTGACCGGCACACAAGAGAAACCCCTGCCCTCTTCTATCCTCTGCGGCTTGATTAGAGACCCTCACAACGCCATCTCGACACCTGACAAGACTGAGATCACACCTGGGGACAGAGGCAGAGTGAGTAGAGGCCCATCCCAGGAGCACCCCTGGTCTTTCCAGCCAGTGTTCATGCCCATCGAACACCCAACGCACAGCCAACTCCATCGGAGCTCTTCCGCACCGGAGGACGAAGCCCTGAAATATGGCCTCTGCTCCCCTAGCCCGTGCAAACCGCCACCCCTGCCGTACGAGGCTCTGTTTGACATGGCCCTGCCTCGGGCGGCCTCTCTCTTCGTAGGGAGGAAGACCACAGAGATCGTGCAGCGAGTAGCCTTTGAGAGGTTCCAGAGAGGTGATTTGAGCAAGCAAGGGGAGGAGGAGGGTGTGGAGGGGGGTGTGTCTGCCTCCCCACTGGAGGTGCTGGATCGCCTCGTGCAGCAGGGCGGTGATGCCCATGACAAAGTGCTAAAGAGGTAAGCTCCTTTTGAATAATTCAAGCTCGTGGTCATGTGTGGTTAAAGATCTTGGCTTGTTATCAAAAGTGTGCAAGTTCAAATCAATGCTCAAATATATGATTAATGAGTTGTCTATTGTAAACCTTAACCAGACTTTCGATGATTCCATCAAAACACGTGAAATGACAATATCAAAGCCAATCAAGGCCTATTTGGAGAGGGACCAAGTGGTCCTGGCAAGCTTGTACCCCTAAGTCATTGGGATTTGTTATTAAGTCAAGTCTAATCAGCTATATTTCTGTATGTTTTATACAATATAGATTGTTTCAAAGCAGCTTCACAGTAATAAACAGGAAAATAACAGAATCAATGATGCAAACTTCTTCAAATGTAAGACAAATTCGAATTCTTCAGTAAAGGAACTCCCAAAAAAGGCAATAGTGGCATAATTTAGCGCAAGTCAGTACAGTGTTGAGTCCGTTTAATGACTGTAATGTTCATCAGTAATGAAACCATAGTAATGAGTTTCAGCTATAAGCAACTCTACAGAAGGCAACAGTGGTGTTATTCAGCTTTTAATTGACTAACTAAATTATTTTTATTTGGCTACTATTGACTGAGTAACTTTTATTGTCTCTCTCTGTCACTCTCAAAAATATTTGATCTCAAAGATATCACTCGCAAATTAATATTTTTGGTCGACCGTTTTAGGCGCAGTCTGAAGCCCTGATAACATTGTTGATTTTGGAAAATTCATTACCGTAATTATAAAACGAGTTCAGCTCAGCTATAATGAAGCTCTACAGAGACAATAGTGTCATCATCCAGCTCAATTCAGTTCAAGTTTTGTTCTCATCTGCCATTTCTATATTATAGAACAGTGTTTTTACAGTGTTTCAAATTCTGGAGTTGAGTAACCCTGATTCAGATTACAGAGTTTTTCTTGGAATTCCGATATTTTCGACTCCACCCTGAACAGCTATGTAGCAACATACTGACAACAACAACCCAGAACACCCTAACATTTGTATAACATGCTAACAATTTTTAGAACTCCCTCCTCATGATTAATAACGTGTTTTCTTTAGAAAATGTGAAACAATTTAGTTTAGTTTCCAATCTATAAGACTTGCTAAATGGCTGCTGGTGTAGTTCTGAGACTCTTTAAGAAGAACTGGATCAGACTAGTTACAGATTTGCCCACTAACTCACTATCACACTGAAACAACTGTCTGCTTTGTCCCGTATCACATCCACTGCCACGCAAATCAATCCACAGAGCAACAGCAGAGCCTGTGTTAACCAAAAACAATCGGAGCTCTTTCTGTCTCTCTCTCTCCTCCTGGGCTGTACAGGCCATATCCGAAAACACATAATTGAGGCGTTTTGGCTCTGGTCAGAGCGGGCTCTGTGATAAAAGGCTTGCTTTGCCAGAAAAGCAGTGTGTCCGAAATTATTTTCACATTGCCACTGACCTTGTTGATTCCCTGTGTTTTTTTCCCCCTCTTTTTCCAACATTTCCGCAATCACTCTTAGATTGCCCCTGCCAAGCAAGTCAGCTGACTGGACACACTTTGGAGGTAAACAACGTTACATGAGCACACATTCAGCTACTTGTGGGAAAGTGGTTCTTTTAGAGTAGTTTGAAGGAAAAGTTTGTTCTTCCAAAGTGGAAGGATGATATTTTCAAGAACAATATATACCTAAAGTTACGAATCATGCTTTAGATATATTTAGAATGTACACGTGAATATACACTTATACTTAAATGTGACACAAAATGCTATTTTCATCTCCTCAGGGTGGACCCCATATGGTGGCGGCCATCTTTATTATCATGTGACAAGCTGATTAATGCACACATTGCTTTAGTAACACGCCTATTATCGGACACTTTTAGTAATGGGTGACAAATATACCCATCTTGAACCTATCCTATACCTATATTTAATGGTGTTAGTAACTGAAAACTTTGGTGTTTTTTTGAAGGATGTTTTTGAGTATATAAGAACCCTGCCCAAAAAAGGGCACTGGCAAAACATCCATTTTAATATTAAATGTTTAAATTCAATATTTTTTATTTATATGATGCTTGAAAAGAGCTACATTTAAAAGGCCCTTCAATGGAGAAAGATGCTTTTTGCAAGCAGAATAAAAAAATGTCTTAATTACTTCTGAATAATCTTTCTCATGCACAGGTTCTGCTCCTCTGGACGAGCTGCAGACACTGCGCAGTCAGCTTCTACTGCTCCACAACCAGCTCCTGTACGAGCGCTACAAGCGAGAGCAGCATGCTGTACGTAACCGACGTCTGCTTCGGCGCATCATCAATGCTACCGCGCTCGAGGAGCAGAACAACGCCATGGTAACTTAAACACAATTTCATGACCCTTTGAAAAGCGTTCGGTTGAAGTCAGTTGTTAGAATGAATGCCATTAGAATTAAAATGGTGACCTGTAAATAGTTCTCTTTTTCGCAAGGCTAGTTTAGTGGCACCAGACGTTGAGCTTTGTTGACCACTAGAGGGTGTCAGAGACTAATGCAGTTGATTTGTAAATCTGTGTTTGTTTCGACAGAAGGACCAGCTGAACCTGCAGAGTGTGGATATCCTGTCTCTGAGAGAAAGTCTGCAGGTGGAGCAACAGAGATACCGGCAGCTCTGGGACGACCGAGAGACTGTAGTTACACGCCTGCACAGCCAGATTCGCCAACTACAGCAGGCCAGGGATGACTACTACACCAAAAACCAGGAGTTACAGGTGCTTTAAACACTTGTATTCCCCCAGGATACTTTGCTATTTCAAATAAATGCACTTTTGAGCAACCTTATCCTACCTTAATAATAAAAAGTACGTAAAGCTCAAACTTTTAAATGGTAGTGTATTTAATTTAATGGTTGCAATTGAGGTGGCCACAACATTCAGAAACAGGATGACGATTTACTATGCATCTGTGATGTTCCACTCAGAGTAAGCTTCAAGAATGCCAGAAGCGAATAGGTGAAATGGAGGCAGAGCTTCAGAAGGCGAATAACAAGGTGTGCCACACGGGACACCTGCTGAACCAGCTCACTGTTAAGGTAAAAAATAATCACCCATTGTCTTTTGAGCTTTAAAAAGAGACAGTTTTAGTGTATTTCCTGTGTAATTGATGATTTTTAATTTTGGAGTGAACTGTTCCTCTAATTTTTGGAGTGTGATTGTGTCAGTATCATCATTATTTTCCCCTATCATCTTTTTTTTTTTTTAGTTGTCGTCGAGTGAAAGTATCCAACAGCAGTTGAGTTTTCTGAATAAGCAGCTGTTGCTGTTGGGAGAAGCTCATAAACTGTGTGTTCAGGAGCTGCATCAGGCTGGACCGGATACTAGCAAGGTACAAGTCAAAAGAAAAAAATACCCAACATCTCTATCATCATTGCCATAAATCATATTTACATTATATTCTCTGTCTTCCTCTACTTCTCTCCTGTAGGAGGTGCAGATGCTGCAGATGTCCTGGGGGAAGGAGACAGAGCGTCTAAAGCAGAATCTGTTACTTCAGAGCCAAAAGCTGGATGCTGCTCAGCAGAGAGTGGCCGAGCTGGAGACTCAAATCTCGAAGAAAGAGCACCTGATCGCAGAACAAAAGAAGTTTCTTGAAGATGTCAAGGCTCAGGCCAAGTATGATCTGAAGTTATCTTTACATTGTTAATTTTTGAAAACTCCCACTCTGTGTTCTATATGATATACTTTCTTGTTTAATTCCATAATTTTACAATGTCTGACATCTTTTCTTATTCGCCTTGGCTTAGAGGGGAACTGCAGGCTTCTGAGAGCAGATATCAGGCACAGAGGCGGGTAACTTTGGCTCTGCAGACTGAGCTTTTGCAGCTTTACAGTAGGCTGGAAAAAGAAGTCTCCTCTTCCACTGCTTTAGCCTTACCGGCAGAGGGCGCCACCGAGCCCCGCAGTTCCACCGAGCCCAGGTAGGACTAAAGTAACCTGAAAACTCTAGTGTCATTCAAATTTAAGCCCACGTGGCATTTTTTTCCTGTCCAACTTATTACTACTACTGTGTTTGTATGATTTTATGATATGGCAAAAAATAGTTGGCAAACGTAACTGCTTTCTATTCATTATTAAAAGCACACTTAAGTACTTACATGCCACAGCTAAAACTACTAGCATAACTAATAAAAGACACAGTGAAGAGTCAGTAATAAAATAAGAACAAATACTCTATCTATACAAGTATAGATAAATGCAATAAAATTTGGGGGGGGGGGGCACACCACACGATATTACATGATTAATCGGCCCCAAAAAAACATACGGCGTTCGATTATAGAGCCAACACTCTCAAAAGCGGCCTGACGTTACTCAACAGCCGATTGTTGGCTTGGTGTGTCCCAGGCTTTAGAGAATTCTTGCTGAGACAATTTTAAGTATTTTGACATTATTTTGTGTGTGTATGTCCATTCAAGCACAAGAAGACACGAAAGAGCAATCAATTCGGTGTTCGCGATAACAGTGCGCATGTTCTAAATTGAGGCGCTTACATGGTTTAAAATCGCTTGAATGTGTAGACTGGCAAGACAAATCTTTCACTCTATGATTGTTAAGCTTTAAAATTAATCTGCAAATCATATGCATGATATATGGGTAATGGCTTGGTAGTTTTTTCACTTTTTTGTGCTATTTTTCATCATATGTTATAGTTATATTTTGTATATCTAATAATTCTCTTGATTTTTGTGCATTTTCTGGCGTTTTTGAGGCCCATTCCCCAAACCTCAATCTCAATGTTGGATAAAATTATTAAGATTGTGACATTTTTTTCCTGGTTGTTTCTGGTGTCAAAGTGTCATAGTGGTGGACGGCGCAGTAAAAACAGCCACCAAAGAGGACGGCAAGTCATCTCAGTCTCCGCGTGGCAATGGCAGCACTTTATCTCCAGGGCAGTCCAAGCCCAGCCCTTCCCCGGCCAACTCTGTAAACGGCAATCGAGACACTCCCCCACCTGTCCTAGTGGAACCGCCACTTCACCGTCCTAATTCCCCGCTGGGACCCCCAGGACCCATGGTCCCGTCAGACACCCCAGTCACCGTAGGCTCCTACCCCAGTGCCAAGAGCTTTCTGGGTATGCGGGCAAGAGAGCTTTTCCGGAACAAAAGCGAGAGCCAGTGTGATGAGGATGAAGCCCCGCCTCCGCGTCTCACTGGCCTATCGCAGGGCCTGAAGACTGAGCTCTGCGTGGAGCCGACAACAAAGAGTACGCCCATCTCCACTGCGGCGCAGAGCTTCACGGTCATCACATCTGCTAAAGAAACCCAACCTGATGCTCAGAGAGGGAAAAACCGAAACACGTATGGCTCACGATGCCCAGAGAGGCCCAGGCAGCAACCGTTAAGGATCATGGACTATAACGAAAGTCATCAGGAGCACAGCTAAAGTTACGGGGAAATGGTGAAAGAGAGGGGGGGTAGAGATGTGCGAATTTAGATTATTAGAGCATAAGGCAAGACTCTTTCAATTTTCGGTGTTATCTGTCACATTTCCACAAGCCGACAACAGGATTTGGAGCCAATAAATCAGTGAAACCCTCACCAAGATTAGATAATTGGAAAGCCTGGACTAAAACAGTGTGTATAGAGTTGGTCACACAATGTCTTTTAGTTACCCCACACCAGAAATGTCACAGCTGCTTCTCTTATTTTTTTCTTTGTTTGCTAATTTATCCACTCCCTTTATCCAAGCGATTCTTACAGCATGTGGAAGCTTTGCGTTTAGGCCGTGAGAAGCAATATAAGTTGATACATTTGTTGTAATGGTACAATGCTTACACCCTCACAGCTCACCCGCACAGAGCTGAAGTGTGTGTTTGGATGCCAGGAGGCGGGGCGGTCAGTCGGTTGGACGGTTGTCTTGTGCCAAGCAGGAGTCAGCGTTTCTTTAAAACCATCAGGTTTTACCATTTAGACATGTCATGTTGATCTTTACTATGTTTCTGTGTATGTGCGACGTCTGTGTGTGTATGTGGAACATGATGGCCTGTATCCCAGACTTGATTCTGGGTTAAATTGCACTGTCAGTTGTTAAAATCTGGATTCAAGAGATGATACAGCCAAATGAAAGGAAGGTTCGACAAGTTTTTTATATTTTTTAAATTATTTATTTTTTGTCATATCCTCCTTTTTAGCTTTTCGAGTATTACCAGTCAAACACCAGTGCTTTTAAAAGTTATATTGCATTGAACAACAGCCATATATTAGTTAAACCTAGGAATCTTATCCTTCTGTAATCGCTATAAAACATCATAATTAAAATCTAGATGGCCATTTTGAAGCCTATTCTACTGTTAAATAAAAGTAATTCGCTTCGACGATACTAACCTTCCAGTCTCAAGCTCAGTCATCATATTCGCTCAGAACTCATGAAAATAGTATGGATGATCCCTCTCACTTTAGCACTCTGCAGATGTTCAAGTATATAATTACTAATTTTGCTTCATGAGTGCCAAATACTCAATAAGACAATGACAGTATTTTGTAGAGCTTAAATGTACTGGTTTTTGTTGTATTATTTGAGTACATCATTTCTTATACTACCACATATCAGTTAGAGGGGGGTAAACACAAGACTCGAGTTTTGTCAAGCTGGAAGTATGTGGACTGTAGCGATGAGAGCTATATGATGCAAACAGTGTAAAATATCTCCACGATTTCCACAAAATGGCTACGTTGCTAGTCAAGCGTCATATACGAATTGCAGATGTGGTAAGTCATACTCAAATTGTTCCCAAATCCTGTTGTCCCCTTGAAGTCTGCTGTTCCTTCTGCCTTGCTATCTAGAGCATGTACAACAATCCTCTTTTAATGCCAACAACAGGAACTATGACTTAAGATACAAGGTACAATCAGCGTGAAATGAAAGGAACGTTTGAATAGCTCCTTTGCTGGAGATGAAGTTTCTGGCGGTTTGGTGTGGGAGGGAAGGAAAAGGTTCTTAAAGCAGTTGCTTGTGTTAACTGTGAATGACAAAAATAAAATCGTCTTCAATGTTTTGCACTACAGATTTGGGGTCGTCTTGATTATTTTCCTCATTTTATTTCGCTTTGATGCCTGGAATGGAAATGTAATGTAATTTTAGGCCTACAAGCTATGCCGGGAAGAAAACATCACTGCCTTGGCTGTTGCCTGTAATGATTTGAAGCTAATTTAAATGGACAATGCTTGTTTCAGAAATGTGTTACAACAGACCGACAATTGACATTATAAAATGCATGGACACACGTGATGTATGGATTTCATCGCATTTCAGTTTCAAATCAATGGTAATGTTTAATTCGTTAAAATGCAAATGAACCAAAGAAGCTTTACAAATTACAACGTTTGCAACCGGAAGAAATAGACTTTTCTTGTGGTGAAGCGTGAAGGGATGTTTGGATGTTAGCAATTAGCCGTATTTGAATGCATTATAATTTAAAACCTGATTGATAAACAATACTCTGTTTTTCTAACACAGTCTTAAGAAGACACCATACAGGTGTTGAGGCCCTTTATGGTGTCTTTTTTTTTTTTTTAGGTTTGATGTCTTTAGTCACATTTTTATTATTGTTCTTATTATTATTGTCAAAAACGCTGATAAAACAGTCTGGCAAACTGACAAAAAAAAAATGTTCAAAAAACTTTTCCTAAATTTTATTCATTGTATGCTTATTTTATTATGACCATGGGCTATGATGACTAATGAAATATGTCTTAAAAGTAAGCAGATAATCAGCGATATTCATCCACTACGTTTTTCACGCGGTCGACAACTAGAGGGCACTGTTGCTCTTGATTATCAACTATCAATCAACAGGTGCAGTCGAAACGCTATTGAGGGTTATGGCTCAATGCGAGCATATCTGCAGATTAGCATGCATGTTCATTTGAGGTCAGACGATAGATTGCATGCAACTACTTGCCCTTCCCTACAAAAAACATACAGTTCTGTAAGATTCAGTATATATCCTGGTCTTTAAAATCTAACTGGTCCTCCTCATGTCGTCAATTGAAAGTGGTTTGAGTTTGCCTCCAGTTTACTAATCCAGTTTTGGCCTGACTGGGAGACCACCAGTTTTCCCACCAGTTTATCATAATTTAAGTTAGGCCTGTTTACTTACAAAAACAGTGATTTTCATCCATTAATCCTGATGTCAAAATAGCATATTTGTGAAACAAGTGGAGTTCAAACAGCTTATATTTCATGTAGATAGTGACCTAAACATATGGCACAATTATTCCCTCTCTGGGCGTCTTGTTTAAATTCAGTGGTAGAGCGAAACACAACGAGAGCTACTACAACTGAGAATGTAAGATTAGTTTATCAAACGTGTGCATATGTAGGACTATTTCATGACTGAGTCAAAAAAAAAAAATCTTATGTTTAATTTAGCAGTACTCTGAGGGGTCAGGGAAACTGATGCAGAATAATTGGACGCAGAGGGAATCCATACCAATTTGTGATTTCAGAATCTACTTGAGAAATTAGATGTCAGTGCAAATATGAAATTGCTCCTCAATGTTTTCAAAGATTGTATAAAAATTTTAAGTATAAATCTTAAGTATTCACAGCATAGGGATTTTTCTCTTCGCGGTTTGCCAACTTGAAATGCAACCCAGTGAAATTGTCAGGACACAGGAGGAGGCAAGCCGTGGAGTTAAAGCAGTGCCATGCAGTCATGATTGGGCTATAAAGAGTCTTATTTTTATTTCATTATTTCTCTGTTTTCTCTTGAAAGTGATGTAGATTCCTGGTATCAAGGGCTCATCTTTATATATTTTTTTCATGCATTTGAAAGTTATACCCTAATTAAAGTATAACTGTATCCAACTGTGAAAATTTGTGAAATACTTTCAGTATTGTATCTATTGGTGTAATTCTAAGCCCAGTTAAGGCAAAACTAATTACAATTAACACAATCAATTATTATTTTTGCAGCATAACATTAGTAACACCCCCCACCACCACCCTTTTCTTTCCAGCAACTACCCTAATGTGATTAAAAAATCATAAAATATAGGCTAATTTTAATGCTGTATCATGCATCCTAAAATCCCGGTTATATTTTTTGTTTATTCCACATGGACACATGCTGAAGCAGAAATGCAAAACAAGATCATTTTGGTAAGCATATTTCATACTGACACTCCTAAAAACGACTTCATTTGTCCTCATTAATAGCTTAAAAGTCCATGAATAAATAATCGTTAAAGAGGATACTTTTTGCTTTATGTTTAGCTTAACCCAGAGTGCACAGAAATAGAATGAATATGAGCATTTATCCCTGAGCCCACCCCTGCAATCAGATTTATACAGCTGACACACACACACACACACACACACACACACACCTACATCCGGTTTCACAGGAGGGAGGGTGCTTGCCTAGTTAGACCTTTGAGATGAGAGTAAATTCAATTAACTGAGGGTGGTTTGTGCTTTCCTCACTGAAATCTGTTAGCCAAGTAGACTCACAACTTAAAAAGGAGAGAAGAAAGGAAAAGAGCAAAAGGGGAAAGAGAGAGAGAGAACAAGGGATGCGCGAGCCAATCCCAGTGGTTTAATTATTTTAATTATCATCCTCTTTCGGCTTTTCTAAAAAAGGGGGCCATTAAAGGATGCCCATTTGGGTTAATCTGGTTTAAAAAGCAAGATGGAGGGAGAGATAAAAGGCTGCGGATGTCATAACTAATCAGGGGAGTTAAAACTACTATTTATGATGTGGGACCACTGTAAAAAAAAAAAAAAAAAAAAAAAACCTTTCTCCTGTTTCAAATAGACCAGTAGTTCTAGCCTACTTTTTTGCAGCCACTGTCCACAATCACAGTTAAATGTCAAATGTGGACAGAATTTACTTAGCTGACTTTTTATATTTTAAGCAAGCTATGTTATTTTGTTACGGGCGAATTGGAATCTACAAACACCTGCTTGGAATTTATTGGCGCTTCACATAGACACAGACCTTATTCAGAGCAGCGCCATTTATGAAAGCGGTTTTCAATGGCATACGTTGTACAAAGCTAGTATAAAGCTCCTAGATGACTTATATTTTTCCACAGCTTTATTGTCTGTTTTTTTTTTGTCCACTGAAAATACTTGGAAAAATATTTATCCTTTTTCGTCAGAAAAACAATAGCACTTTTGGATGATGTTCACGTCGCGCAATTACGTCATTTCATAACGTTCCCATGGCAATAGGGGGAAATGGCTGCTCTAGTATGAAACAGATGCGACATTTTTCAACTTTCTGCTAATGTTATTTAATAATAACAATCCAAAAACATTAAATAACACTAACAGTATAACCCACTAAAGAGGTGTGTATCCCTACCAGCCTCGATTTCATTCCCCTTTCAAACCAAAATGCCGCTGCTGTTATCATAGACAGTAAAAGGCTGTTATAAAAAGGTCAGTGGGAGTTGTTTTTTTTCTCTCTGTCTCTTTGACCTGCGCCTTTACGCGGCTTTCAGGAATACTTGCATCTGATTGGTCAACAGCGCCATTCAACGTTGTAATGGCGGCAACCAGAGCTACTTGTACACCTCGACACTCTACTCGCTCTCGGGTTTATAAAACACTCCCGGCGTAATTTTGCGTTTGTTATCGATTTTTGACTGAACATTAATTCAGAGGACTTCAGTATAATATCAGCAGTGTTTATTTTTTTGCTAGACTGACTGTTTTGTGGTAGGCCTAACATGTCACTGACTTTTTTTCAGTCCTGCGAAATCTTAAAAGATAACATCCAGGTAAGATTAGCCAATAAAATAACTTAAACTCAAATCATTATTTATTGTCCACATGTTTATGTATCTGATGAGTAGGCTAGCTGTGTAATAAGCATTATCTTAATACAGTGTCATTTTTAATTAGTATAGATATTGAGGTGACCTGCCTATCTTAAGTGAACCATTCAATTTGCTGTTAAAGCATTGCTGTGACGGACACTTTGTCTTTTCATTGACAGTTACAGAGAACCTGACACACCATACTCAAGTGCAGAAGCCTGGCTAAAACCTGCACAGGTGTTAACTTGAACCACAGCATGAAAAGGAGCAGAGTAAGATCCACTTTCTGAATAAATCAAGTAAAAGGCAATATCCAGCATGTGTAGAGAGATGGACGGGAGCCCATGTAATATTAAAAGCGCCGTGTCTGGCAACGCAAGCGGTGCCACTCCTTTCATTGCTCCTGCTCCCTTCACTACCCGGCCACTGGCTCTTCTCTCAAGGTGACACTTCAAAGCACCAACGCAGACGTGGAAGGCCTGGCTGCCAGCATGGAGCCAGCACAACCCTCCTCCAACCCCCTTCCTCAAACGCGCCTGCTACCCCCGCTGGGCCAGGTCAACGCCAAGAATCCACACCGCTTGCCACTCGGGAACCCTTGTCAAAATCTGCTTCGTATCCTTAATTAATAACACTCCTTTCCTATTGCAAACACAAGGGGGGAGAGAGTGCCCGTCTGGAGTTCACTGGCACTGTTCCTTACTGGAGTCTCCATTCCGACAAAGAGAGGTGCTGGAAATGGAGGAGATGTTATCTGTTACACCCATATCTGTTGGAATTTAGAGAATGTGTTTTATTGCATGTGTGGTCCTGTAACGTCAGTGTTTTTCTCACCTTTTTTATCTTTGTTTTTACTCAGGATGCCCATCATCGAGACTCAACCAGATGAACGTGCATTTGTGAACGTTGAAGAGGTGCTTTCAGTTTGAGAGCTGAAAAATGCAGCAAACGGAGGTAAGCCTCAAGACACGTCCCTATCCAATGTTCTCATTCAACTGCACACACCTGCCTTTGCTGTCTACTATATCCCAGAATCCTGTTTGGGTTTGATGGTTGGTGGACAGAATGAAAACATTTTGAGCATTGCTCATGGTTTTGGTCTTAAAAACAAGTTCAAATGGCAGTGCATTGCACATGTAGGTGATATCTCAATACTTGTTAAACTTCTATGATAATTAGATTTAAGTTTAACCCCCCCATATAACTGATAACTATATAACATTCACACCAATACATAATAACATTCTGTTTAATATACAGTAAGTGAGAATGGCAGCTATGTCATCTGTCACTTTACATGAAGTGCTCTTTGAAGCAGGATGGATTGTAATTGGCTGTTAGTGTTTATTGTTCATCTGCTGGAAAAGTTCTGAAACTGATTCCAATGCAATTGTTCCTCTGTTGCATTATTGTTGTAGTTGTGGGGTGGAGTTTCCTATATTGTCATAGAATTTGAATGAATATTATGTACTCACCCTCAAGTTGTTTCAAACCTGTATGACTTTTTCAATTGCAGAACCCAGAAGAAGTCATGCTGTCTACCACAATCTCATTGACTTAAGTTGTATGGACTAAAAAACTCTGTGTATTATATTATTTTGTGCTCTGTTGAAGAAAGCAAGGCAAGCAGGTTTGAAACAACATGAATGGAAGAATAAATTATTGCAGAATTTTAATTCTGGATCCCTAAAAAATAGATATTTTAGCGTTTTGTGTGAGTGAAGGAGTACTTGAGCCCTACTAATGGGTCTGTGGAGGGGACGTAATGCAAAAAACACTGGGAAACACTGTTCTAAAGGGTAAAAGCAGTTCACAAATGATGAGATTGTGCTATGTTTGGACTCTTAGTTTGATCACAATCACCCACCACACACACTCTCCCAGACAGTCACACAGCGGCATCAGCTGGGTCCAACCATAATCACCTCTCAAATCTGAAGGGAGAGTTTTACGAACTCTGCCGTGATCGATATTTGCCAATCCATCCTCCACTATCAGCCCAAATAAAAGGCACGGGCGTCAGACGGGGCTGCCGAAGCAGGTCGTAGGGAGGTCCTCTGTGCCTGTTTGATGTTTGTGCAGCGCTCATCAGTGTGTTGAGCCTGGTTCACCTCTGCTGTTGTGGAATCAGCAGGTCATTGCTGTCTCAACCCCGCGTAGTGCACCGCTGATTGCCTAGCAGTTGCTGCGAGATTGCTTTTCTGCGGTTAGGGGATGTGCGTCCTGCCAGTAAGCTGGGCTCTGTTTTAATAGGGCCTCAACTCCTAACTCAAAGGTCGCTGTACTCCTTGCTGCTCACACAGGATTGTTTATGGACTTAGTTCACTGCAGTTTTCTGCCCATTAGATGTGCAATGTGTAGCATGTCTGTTTATATAGCCTCACGGAAGATGTGTTTCTCTGTTGTCTGATCTAAAAGTCACATGATGTAGTTTCAATATTGAACCAAATTTTAAGCAAATATTCTTCATGATATGTAATCATCTTAAAGGAATATTCCATGTTCAAATTAAATGGAGCAGTTTCAAAAGCAGCTGTGTGGATAATGCTGATTACCAGACAATATTTTCGATTTGTTTAAAGGGATACTCTACTTTTTTTGGATATAGGCTCATTTTACAACTCACCCAGAGTTAAACAGTTGGGTTTTACCATTTTCGAATGTATTCAGACGATTTTTTGATATTTAGAAGAATATCAGTTACCGGACAGTTTCTGGTCTCATATACCCCTTTTCCACCGAAAAAAGAACTGGTTCGGAACTGGTGCTGGTTCAAAGTTAGTTCGGAGCTGGTTCAACTTGCGAACCCGTTCAGAACCTGTTTGCTTTTCCACAGACTAGAGTGCCCAGGGAACGACGTTGTTACGTCACTGTTTACGTCGCTTGCAAGTAGGCTACATTGCTTTGGGATTATCTCTAACTCGTGTACCAAGAAAACTTTCGTTTGATATGTAATCTTTTCTGATAAGTTATGTACCCATGTCTTGTGTATTTTTTCTTTCCATTTATTTGTTCAATCGCGACTGTTTTCTTCTTTGCTTATGTTTAAATAAATAAATAAATAAAAACGCTTGCGTGTTTCTGCAGTTTCTCATGGCTTTGCGATGGTCAGAAAATATGTTTAGAACACATCTGAACCCGCCCCAGCCCCCGACGTAAACATGACGTGCTAAAAGAACGGTTCTAGTCCAGCAAAGAGTTGGTGCCGCTTTGGAACCAGTTCTCGCGGCCGCGAACCGGTTCTTTGGCTGTCGAAACACAAGGAACTGGTTCGCGCGCAGGCACCGGCTCCGAACCGGCTCTCAAAATGCGTTGGTGGAAAAGGGGCTATTGACTTCCGTAGTAGGAAAAAAAATATACTATGGAAGTCAATGAGACCAGAAACTGTCTGGTTACTGATATCCTTTTAAAAATCAGATAATCGGCTGAATGGATTTGAAAATGGTAAAACTCAACTGTTCAACTCTGGGCAGTGGTCAAATGAGTCTGGTGTATCCCTTTAAAAACGTTTTTAAAAAGCATAAATAGCAGTTGCAGTAAGGCACTTACAATGAATGAGTAAACCATACCAGTGGCCAGATTGATCTCATGAAGTAGCGTGGGTATGACACGCCAATTCGTATTTGCATTTTTGGCGTGCTATCAAGACGCATAATCGCTTTTCCGTGTGTTTATGAACGCCGTTGACTTAACGTTATATAAATATATGACTTACCTCAACCCTGTCCCTAAACTTAACCATCACTGGGGTTAATGGCATTTATGACTGTTCCCTTACCATCCTAGTGAAAAAAAAGATATGACTTACCTCAACCCTATCCCTAAACTTAACCGTCACTGGGGTTAATGGCGTTTATGACTGGACATTTGACGCGCGTGTACAGACACGCGGAATGACGCGGACGTTAATAGCGTAGACATACACACATACACGCGGATAGCTCAAAATGCGTAGAGATAATACGCCACTTGACTCGAAAGTGGCGTGTATGTTTACGCAAAAGTCGTGATGTCATGTTGCAGTGTCTCAAAGGATTCAAAAGTATTAATTGCTTATTTTTGTTATAGAGTTTTCTGTAATTCGTTATTAAAAAAAAACAAAAAAACTTCCAAGCAGAAGGTTGGTTCTGCTTGGAAGCAGAAACTGGAGGTTCCAAGCCTGAAAAGCAGAAACACCTCCATGTTTTCCCTATTTAAATTACACAAGAAGTGTAACTCGACCAAGAATGGTGACACAAAATAAATGTTGTGCTTCTAAGCGTGTAAAATGGATGTATGTTTAATGTATGGCAGAATATCATAGCAAGTGCAAGTGAGCAACTCGACTCAGTTATGGGTTTTTGAGGGCAGAAAATATTTAGCAGAGCTAATGCGCAGGGGAAACATTAGTGCCCTACTTCCATCAGCTGCCAATGAGGCCATCCTCATACAGTCCCTGATGAGCTTTTGCTTTTGTTAAACTGAATGCTGTTTTTGACCATCGCAGACTAATATAGGAGGTCATAGACTCATGTGTTTGTATTTAAAGAGTGTAGTGCATAGTGACCACTGGTGAACCAGAAAATGGTGCTTTTTCATTCTCAAGACAAATAAAGCTAGTCCAAGGCTGTACTGTAAGGACTTGCCTATTTGCGTCTTTTCTTATTTAACCCTTTAAATTCTGACATAATTTTTTACGAACTAGACAAAATATATAAATATATCTAAAAATATTAAATATATCTAAAAAAGGTTAGCATATGTGTTTTTGTTAAAATGCTTCACTTAAAAATAAAAAAAAATTCTGTCATCATTTACTCGACCTTAAGTTATTTCAAACATGTATGAATTTCTTTCTGCTGAACAAAGGAAGATATTTTGAATAATTTTGATATTTTGAAGAATAACCAAACAGTTGATGAACCCTATTGACTTCCATAGTATAGTAGAAAAATACTTTGGAAGTCAATGGGGAACAACTGTTTGGTTACCAAAATTCTTCAAAATATCTTCTTTTGTGTTCAGCAGATGATAGAAATTCAAGATAGAAACTCTTGAAATTCATAAACGCAAGGGTGAGTAAATGATGACCGCATTTTCTTTTTTAAGTGAACTATTCCTTTAAGTATCATATTTGATACGTCAGGCTTCCATGGCTCATGATATGATATAGGAGAATATGAAACTCGCACCCGAGGAGCAAAACCACCTAATTTTTTCAGAGGCCCAAAATGAACAAACACATGCTGTTTAGTGTTGCTGATATTTATGAACAAAAAGTAGATTAAATTCTGATATATTATGTCAATCAATGACATCTTTATAGCAGACCACTTACATAGTTTACTACTTACATAATGCATATAAATATTACCTGTCTTTCTATATCTCCCAATAATATGTCTTGGTTAGATGGTATTTAAAGCTGCAGTCCGTAGCTTTTTTTAGGTTGAAAATTATTTTTAACTTTTTGAGGAAGTATACAACCAGCCAGTGCTAAAAACTCTCTGCTTGCCTTAGCTCGATTCAAAGCGGTAAGGTTGTCATAATGAATTCCTGTGGTAATTTTGCCTTTTACTTGCTAACAAAGTATAAAACTTTCAACGCAATGACAGAAAGCATGTAGAATAAGTAGAAACATGTTTTTCAGCGATGTTTTGATCACGTTAATAATTTAAAAGCCTTAGAATCTTGTGTACCAAATATGGTACAGTGTAGGTTATAATGACAGTTCCTTGCCAATCAATGCAATGAAAAACGTATTTATGACATTTAGTCAAATGTCAAGCCATGCAAGAATAGACCTCCACAATAAATTAATATTATTTCCTTACTTTTTACATGAATAGAGCATCTTGAATTTCTTTTCATTTTTAGCAGACAAAGGGATCCCATCTTTGTGGAGAAGGCTAGGACATGAGGTGCGTTGATTGATTCATGGCCTGTAGTTGATCAGAGGGAAGCCATAGATTTATTAGTAGGCTTGACGACAAAGGGAGGAAGAGAGTCTGCATATGTTAATCCACTGGCTGAACGATGATCAAAGCTGAAACATGCTGGGCCCTTCTGAACGCCCCAGGGCAAACCAGGCTCTCCAGCAGTCTACTCAAAAGTGCAGAAGAGGAGTAAACAGATTAGAAAAATCAATACGCCATGTTTGGGGCTTGGCTAGATGTTATGGCTCATGGGGAGCTAGCTTTTAAATGCATATACTGTAAAAATTGAATCAGGAAAGTCGAGTTTAAGCTCTGACAACCCAGACTTAGACTGTCAATAATTACAAAAAAGTAAAACACTGTTTGTTGTCCTTGCGTTGGTATAGCAGATTTCACTACTGTATTGTTTACAGTGTTGCTGATTTAGATGCGTGTATACACTATACCTTTCAGAAGTTTGGGGTCAATAGAACTGCTTACAATACTGATAATAAGAAATGTTTCTTGAGCACCTGTTGTATCAAAAAAAGTGAGCATAAGAGACTTCCTATGTTAAAAAAATAAAATGATGAACTTTTGTGCAGTAATATGTGTTGCACTCAAATTCCATAATGCATCCAAATATTTTCGGCTTCTGGATGGAAGCCGATTGGACATCAGGTTCTGCGTATCGTCTTGTAGCTGCTGTACTCATGACTACAGAGTAAAATCTTTAGCTCATCTCCAGTTTCATTCTTGGCGTGACTCATCTCTTTGATGGCAACTGGTCTAGATTTCAAAGCAGAAGTGAACGTTATGTCTACTTGCACTGTCAGACCCTGAATCCATTATATGTTCCTCACCACCATTAGGCTATGCTTCAACCCAGTTGTGTGCGAACACCTGTATTCTCTATGGCCCTCACTCTCCGGAGTTATGGCTCCCAGAGGACCAGCTGTCACTTTCAGGTTCTACCTGCTCACCGCACTTAAACTCCCTGTTTGTCATGCTTGCTAGGACTCCTTAACTGTTCTCTTGTCTGAGACCATTCTTGCCATAAATATGTAATTAATTACTCTCAATTACGGGTGCTCTGCAGATTATCAAGGGTGGTTAGCAGTCTCTCTTTAAGCGTCACTTTCTTTGCAAAAAAAAAAAGCAGCCACTGAATAATGAAAGTGTTGATTTTCTTTTCTCCTTCATGAAAAATTCTGTCAATTGTTTTGAAAGGATACATGAAATGACTTTTTCCCCCGTTAGCTTGGTGTTTTTTAACTTCCTGCTTTTTAAGATGAGTGACTTGTGGTTATTATTTTTGTTTAATCTGCTAATAGATGTTTATCCCCTCAGGCTAATGTCTGAAAGAAGCTATCAGTTTTACTTATTTATTATGCACTTAATCTACATAAACGGCATGCAACTCCACCAGGACGTGCATGTGTGCTCTTTCTGTTCCGATTCCAGCTGTGGGTTTGAAGCAAAGCAGGTCCATATTTTAAGAAAGCGTTTTTGCAGGCACTTGTCATGAACTCAGCATCAAGTGATTGGCAGATAACAGGATGCGATGCGTTCCTGCAGGATGATTGACAGATCACTTCAGAGCTACTGAGTGGAGATGATGTTTAATTAGAGAGTTATTATTTTGCTGTTGAATCACAGTGTGGAAGATATTTCTGAAGACCCCCCCACAATTGCATTAGACTTCAGTATTGTATGTTACCTGAGATAGTTCACCTAAAAGAATAATTCATCATTCACTCACCCTCAAGCCGTTCGCACGTAATGTTTCTTTAGAAAGGGACATCTGTTACTACTGGCATGAAAAATACAGCGTTTTAGTCGTTTTCACAGATCGTTTTGGGGTAGCACAAAAGGAAAACACGTTTACGTTTTTAGTACATCGTAGTCGTGTAAAAATACCCTCTGTTGTCTGGTCTCGTATTTATTTAGCGACGACTTGTATAACGTGCCTGTTGTTGCCGATTCTTCTCGATCCTCTTCATTTGGCCGTCATTCTCCTCTTCAGCTCTGCCAATCTGGAAAGCAGACAATCTTAAATACCAAGAAGTTTTAGTTGTATTACTTAGTGTTAAAGGGTGGAAATGGATGAGAAATAAATTGCAGCAGAAATTAATTGCAGCTGATAAAAAATGAATGGGTGTTGCTGGGATTGCCATTACTGTGGTGGTTATCCCTCATTACTGGCATGTGATAAAAGTGTTCTTGCATTTGTACGGCCATACCACTGGTACCCACAATGCATGATGAAGTGAAGTCTGTTACCCCTCAGTGATGCTCTTGACATTTATTTATTTATATGTTTCTGGATAAGAAGAAGCTTAGAGACATATTTCAGCTGCCAAGTTCAAGTTCAGCTTCAAGCAATAAGTTGGAAGGACCCATCACAGCTGAAAATAGCTAAAACCACACTTATGCTCAGCCTCAGTGTTGGTATTCAAATCTCTTCTAAACATCCTGACTGAATAGTCAACAGCATAATATGTTATCTGTTGCTTGGCTATTGAGGTTATAATAAGAATATTTTACCCACTACAAAGCCTCCATGGTATCCTCTCTTCTTTTCGCGATGTTGCCTGTTCAGAGCTTGGCTTTTCTACCCCATCTATCTCTCTCCCTCTTTTCCCCTTCATGTCAGAACAAATGCTTATTTATACTGCCTGGGAAAACAGCTGTTTGGAGGCACCAGTCGACTGGGTGACAAAAACAGTCTGAATGTGTAATGAGAAGAACACGGCAGCTTGTCTCCACGCTCTGCGGGACGCCTCACTCTGCAAAACAAATAAAGGCAACAAAACGAACGGAAACGATGTTGGAAAGTGCTATGGCAAAGTTTAATGTACTCTCTAATTACATTTAGCCACAGTAGCAGATTGAGTATATGGACGCAGAGCTGAAGGGTTGGGGGTGAATCAGCGGTTGTTCGCTTGCCGCCACATTCGGCGTTGGAGGTCAGCGAAAGGTATTTGTTTCCAATCAAGGCCCACTGCAGCAGAAGATATCCGACAACAGCATGGGGAATCAGTTTAGTCGAGCGTACGCTGTGCTTGATTGTTCTACGCAGGCTTTGGCGTATCTGCTGGTAATTGGGAGTGCAACTGGCCCGCTGCAGTAATTAGTGCAAGCGCTGCCTGATTACACTGCGCGGAATCGCGGATCACATTGGGATCACTCTGATTTTAGAGGATCTGTCAGTCATTTTCCTCTTTGTAATGTCGTCTTTGTTTCATTTTTTTACTTTTAACATGTTCAAAATAAAAGCTATATATAAAGTGCTGAAATTATAACGTTACTTTGTAGGACAACTCGGAAGTTAGCGGCACATACTGTAGGTTCCACAAAGAGTTGTGACCCTTACACGTTTTAAATGCTAACTTGTCTAAAATGCTAACGCACTTATGCGTTTTGGCCTACAAAGTGATGTCATAACTTCGGCACTCTATTGTTAAGGTCATATTTTTTGACATATATATTACGGTCCAATTCTCACTATTAACTAACAATTAACTGTGACTTTTGCTTCAAAAAACTCACAATAACTGCTTATTGATAGTTAGTAAGGTGGTTGTTAAGTTTAGGTATGGGCTAGGATTAAGGGATGTAGAATAGGGTGATCCAGTATAAGGCATTAATATATGCATTATAAGTACAAATAAACAGCCAATATCCTATGCACGCTATTAAGCAACTAGTTAATAGTGAGAAGTGGACCCCAAACTAAAGTGCTACCAAATAAATTGCTACTACAGTACTACCATAGCACTAGGCCTATAAGCTGTGGTCACATTAGCAGAATTTCAGCAAAATTGTGTGGGCAGAAAAGTCAAAAGTCATCTTCAATTCAAGCATCTTTCTGTTGGTCAATGCAATGAATTCATGTGACCAACTTGAACTTGAGCAAAATCCGCTTGGGAAACTTTTTTGCCCTCACGGGAACTCCCATTCTCGCGGATTACTTTTGAAGTGACTGGATTTCGCCCACATAATTTCACAGAGCTATGGTAAACATGACCACAATTTTAGGCTGAGGTTACTCACAGGTTATTAATGAAAGTCTACAAAGGTTATTATATAGTTTTTGCTTGTTAGTTTTTTTTTTTAATAAAATAAAAACAATAAAGCCAGATTTATTTGTACATCACTTCATTTCAACGCAATTAAGAAATTCGTACTGTAATGTCAGTATTGCCTTAGTGTTTTACCATATAGAGCAAGTTTTAGGGCTGATGATAGAAGTTATCCTCCAGAATAAAATTACCTGGCCTTTCTAACAACGGTGAGATGAAAGGGTGCTAATGTTAAGTGATCTGACAGACAGCTTGATTCTCCCTTAAGAGGTTTATAATTTTTATTTAAGGGATCTTTTGTGGCGGGTCCGTGGCGCAAGGATTTCTGTGCCTGAGGGACCGTTGAAACAAAGGTTTGGAGCGTGTCATCTCTCAGCCGGACCCACCCCGGTGTCCTAACCATCTCCTGCACTGCACATGAAGCCCTCGGGGAGCACCCCGGGATGACACGACTTTAATAATAGAAAAAGCACATGGTCCATGATTAGCTTATTAGGGAAAGGGTAACCAATTACCTAATTTTATTGTCAAAGGGGGTAGAAGGGGGCAACCACGTAGAAGGTCCCCATGCAGCAAGAACAGTCTCGCTCTATCTCAACCTGTTGCAATGTGCCTCACGGCATCCCTCCCCCGTCCTGCTGTTCAGGTTCGTTTGACATCTGCTCTGAGACGCTGAGTGTCCCCCCGCGAGACACGCCTCCCCTCCTCCCACCTCATGCAGATGTTGCAGTCCCCTGGTCTGGTGCAGGCCTGCAGAGCGCACCAGGCCCGTTTGAAGTGTGATGAAACGGAATGGAGCGAGCCGCTCGGGGGCCTTGGGAGCTGGTTGAGGTGTGTGGGGGTGTGTGTGGGGGGGTTGTTGAAGGGCCAGTGAAACTGGCTCATTACAATATCACTCAGAACCAGAGCCGAGGGTTGAGTTGTTCCCCCTCTGCTGTTGCACGTCCCCACGGGACGAGATGGAGAGTTGTCTGGAGCCGGCTACGAGTGTTGCTTTCTCTGTCTGTCTCTCCCAATTTTGCACTCATTGTCTGTCTTGTCATCTGCCCCATTTTCTTCAGTTTTTTTTAACATTCTTTTTTTTTTTTTTTTTTGCATAGTCCATGTCTGCATTGAGTGCCCTGCTTTGCTGAGTAAGAGTTTGAAGCAGTTTTTGGTCAAACAAGCTGATGTAGCTGTCAAAAGTTAATCATGATACATTTAAAAGAAGATAAGATTGCAAATACTAAATATTTTATAGAAAAGGAAAGAAAATGTAAATGATGCTTCCCTCTGACAAACTGGCCATGCTAATTTTTAGTGTCATAGCAGTTGCTGGCTTTCTGGGTGGTTGCTTACTAGCCCAAGTCAGAAGTTCCAGGTTTTAAATCTGATTACATTTTTTTTTTAAAAAGTAACATTTGGTTTGGGTAATGGCGTACCTCTCCTCAACAAGTCACGCGACCTGAGATATCATTTGATTTTTGTTGCAAAAATGATGCAAAAGTTTGTTCAAACCTTAAAATATGAGCAGTTTATTCAGCTTTATTCTTTACAAACACTGCAAAAGTATTTTATATTACTATACAACTTTTATATACTGTGAGACATTTATACACACACATATATATACACTTTACAAAATTATAAATGTATATATTATTATATATTATCACTTTTGTTTTTGCCCCCATTTTTCATGATTTGAGGCCTATTTCTATCAAATATTGTTCATAAATCTGTGTAAGTGAGCACTTCTTTGCCGAGATAATCCATCCACTTCACACTGTGGCATATCAAGATGCTGATTAGACAGCATGATTATTGCACAGGTGTGCCTTAGGCTGGCCACAATAAAATGCCACTCTAAAATGTACAGTTTTATCACAAAGCACAATGCCACCGATGTAGCAAGTTTTTTTAGAGAGCATGCAATTGGCATGCTGACTGCAGGAATATCCACCAGAGCTGTTGCCCGTGAATTGAATGTTCTTATCTCTACGATAAGCCATCCCCAAAGGTGTTTCAGAGAATTTGGCAGTACATCCAACCGGCCTCACAACCGCAGACCTCGTGTAACCACATCAGCCCAGGACCTCCTCATCCAGCATCTTCAGGTCGTCTGAGACCTGCCACCAGGACAGCTGCTGCAACAATCGGTTTGCATAACCAAAGAATTTCTGCACAAACTGTCAGAAATCATCTCAGGGAAGCTCATCTGCATGCTCGTCGTCCTCATCGGGGTCACGATCTGACAGCAGTTTGTCGTCGTAACCCGACTTGAGTGGGCAAATGCTCACATTCAATGGCGTCTGGTACTTTGAAGAAGTGTTCTCTTCACGGATGAATCCTGGTTTTCACTGTTGAGGGCAGATGACAGACAGTATGTATGGTGTTGTGTGGATGAGCGGTTTGCTGATGTCAACCTTGTGGATCGAGTGGCCCATGGTGGCAGTGCAGTTATGTTATGGACAGGTGTATGTTATGGACAACGAGCACAGGTGCAGTTTATTGATGGTATTTTGAATGCATAGAGATATGGTGACGAGAACCTGAGGCCATTCATCCACGACAATCACCTCATGTTGCAGCATGATTTTGTATGGTCCCATATTGCAACTATCTGTACACAATTCCTGGAAACAGAAAACATCCCAGTTCTTTCATGGCCAGCATACTCACTGGACACGTCACCCATTGAGCATGTTTGAGATGCTCTGGATTGGCATATACGACAGCGTGTTTCAGGTCCTGCCAATATCCAAAAACTTTAGAGGAGTGGACCAACATTCCACAGGCTACAATCAACAACCCGATCAACTTTATGCAAAAGATATGTGTTGTGAGTGAGGCAAATGGTGGTCACACCAGATACTGACTGGTTTTTGGACCCCCTGGACCCCTCTTATACAGTAAAGCTGCACATTTTAGAGTGGCCTTTTATGGTGGTCAGCCTATATACTCATTTGTAAGCAAAAGTAGATACAAAAATATGGCAATTTGTATATGTGTTCATGGTAAGCTTTAAGAATACAGCAATTTATTATTATTGTTAAAAATGTCATGTAGAAATGTCCAACCTGCTAAGGTTTTGCAGTATGAAATATGGGATGCCGCATTAGGTTAGGTGAAATGCTGGAGGAGAGGTAAACTGTTAAAGATCAAAGTAAAAAACAAAAGCAAATTTCAAACAAGCCTCTGGAGCTCAGCAAGAAACTTTTCGGTCCTCTGATAATACTTAGATCTATAAATGTTTCCTTTATTTATTTATTTATTTATTTACTTGTTTATTTTTAAAATTATTCATTGCAATAATAATTTGGGCCTAACAAGCACTTGTGGGAGACAGCTTTCTTTCGCATCTTTCTTTCACCGCACTATAGTGCAGGGAGCTGTGGGATTTAGGGAACTATTAGAGAGATTTTTTTTTTATTTGTAGCTAATGAATGCTATGCATTCTATTTTTGCGCTTTTTGTATATTTGGTTGTTGTAACTAGGGCTTGAATGTAGTGTCACAGAATTTACAGGCCAAGAAATTCAAGGTTCTTTTGATTCATATATTATAATATGTGATTACATAGACACACACATCAGCCAATCACATGGCAGCAACTTATTTAGTTTTGCATGTAGACATGGTCAAGACGATCTGCTGAAGTGCATCAGAATGGGGAAGAAAGGTGATCTATAATAAGTTACTTTGAACATGGCGTGGTTGTTGGTGTCAGATGGGCTGATCTTTCAGAATCTGCTGATCTGCTGGGATGTTCGTGCACAAGTTTCTCTAGAGAATGGTTTGAAAAAGAGAAAATATCCAGTGAGGGTCAGTTCTGTGGGTCAGAGGAGAGTGGCCAGACTGGTTCGAGCTGATAGAAAGGATACAGTAACTCAAGTAATCACTCCCGAGGTCTACAGAAGAGCATCTCTTAACGCACAACATGTCGAACCTGGAAGCAGATGGATTACAGCAGCAGAAGACACAGCGGGTGCTACTCCTGTCAGCTAGGAACAGGAAACTGAGCATGCAATTCACATGGGCTCACCAAAATTGGATAATAGAAGATTGGAAAAACATTGCCTGATCTGATGAATCTCAGTTTATTCTGCGACATTCAGTTAGGGTCAGAATTTGGTGTAGACAACATGAAAGCATGGATTTATTCTGCCTTGTATCAACGGTTCTGGCTGCTTCTGGTGTAATGGTGTGGGGGATATTTTCTTTGTACACTTTTGGACCTTTGCTACCAATTGAGCATCGTTTAAAACGCCAAAGCCTTCCTGAGTATTGAAACTGACCATGTCCATCCCTATGACCTCACTGTACCGATCTTCTGATGGCTACTTCCAGCAGGATAACGTGTCATGTCACAAAGTTAAAATCACCTCAAATTGGTTTCTTGAATATGACAGTGAGTTCACTATAAGCAAATGGCCTCCACAGTCACCAGATCTCAATCCAATAGAGCACCTTTGGGATATGGTGGAATGGGAGATTCGCATAATGGATGTGAAGCGGACAAATCTGCAGCAACCGCATGATACTATCATGTCAATATGGACCAAAATATCTGAGGAATATTTCCAGCACAATTGTGAATCTATGCCACAAGGAATTAAGGCAGTTCTGATGGCAAAAGGTGGTCCGACCCTGTACTAGCAAGGTATACCTAATAAAGTGTACCTTTTAAAAATGTATAGTGATGACAATGACCAGAGGTGGACCAAGTACAAAACTTACTTACTTGTGTGAAAGTACAGATACTACTGATCAAATATTACACAGTTACAAGTAAAAGTTGTAAAGACTGATTTTTACCGATTTTAGTAAAAGTACAGAAGTACTTGTTTAAGTAGTTGAGTATCAAAAGTACAAAGTAAATGTCAATCAATGCATTGGTACACACCCCAACAAAAGAAGTACACATCTATGTCTATCCATTCATGCACATTTGAATCAAGTGGTCTGTAAATACAAAAAAACCCCTAGATATAACTGTATAACTGCACAACACAGCACAACAGAAATACTTATTTGCCATGAAAACAAAACTTTCACACCATTACTTGTGACAACGATACACTCTCTCACAGATCACCAGTAAAGAGAAATTGTACTAATCGTCAAACTTCACAACACGTGACCCTACAGGAGTGTTTACTGATAGGCTGCCTGTCACCCGCAAAAAAACAATCACGTTTTAGAGACGGAAAAAATCCTGCCATGACTAACATTATATTCTACTCAAGGATTTTTGTTGCATTCCACTTGTTGAATCTTGATGGTTTATGAGTTTTACAGGCAACACAGTGAACTCATGTCATCTGAGTAGTTGAGCATCGTCCCAGTAATATCTGCTCTCTAGGAAGTTTTGCGGTGACCAGAGTCCACTGAAAACAATACAGTCAAACTGTTGTTTCAGCGTTAACTTTCAAACATTAAAAAGACTCACGCATGAAGACAACTCTGTGAACGTGGGCTGATAATGACCTCCCTGCTGAATCCAGAGCAGCGTTCCCCAGATGTCCCGCTGAGCAGTGCTCAGAGACTTTGATGTTTGCAAGATGCAACTCTCCTTGTAAATATGTACGTTATTGAGAGATGGAACGCTGTTGTTGTCGGTTTTATGAAGAGTCTTATACGGGCCTTATGCATGCTGAATGCTTGAATATTGTGGGGTGAACAGATGGTATTCTTTTTCCATTTTTTTAGACTTGCCAGAGGCTCCTATCTTCAGCCTGGTCAAGTACAGGAAGTCTCAACTCATCTACTATGATTGCCCTTGGCTGGTAAGAGGAGATTGAAAACAAAGATGTCTTTTTGAATTTACATTGACAGCCCAGCTGTCATCAAAAGCATCACATTTTCATTGCAAATTTTGGTTGCCATTTCAAAGTGACACTGGTCGTCAACATGACACATTTAACCAATAATTATTTATAGACTATTGAGATAATTGCTTCAGTCTAATGACTTTAACCTCTTACATTATTGTCTTCAAGGTTCAAAGCTTCAGTGATTGTTTACCAGATCCAGGCTGCATCTTTAGGAGTGTGAAGTTGCTATGTGAAGGTTTAGGCTTTTGGGAGACCCTCCTCTCAACCCCCGTGTTGACAGCCCAACCTGAGTGCTGCGCATGGCCTGCCCAAGGCAAGACCACAGGCGACGCATCTCTCCTGTGGGCCTCCTTCAGGATCCTCCATACCTCACATCGCCACCTCCTTCCCACCGTCTGCTTGTAGAAGGTATAGAAAAGATTTATTTGGGGGTGTCCTCAGGCATCCCGGTTTTCAGATGCCACCCTGTGCCACTGCCACAATGTTAAATGACTATTTCTGGAGTGCAAATCTCAACTATGTGACTTTCCGCTCACTGCACTAATGCACCGTGACTGCTGGGCTTTCTAAGGGAGGTTCGAGGGAGGATGACGGGGAGGGGGGTGTACCTTTAGCTAACTGCAAGACACGTATACCAGACTACCGCTTTACCACCATCCACCCCACTACATTTCTTGCTATTTTTTTCCCTCTGTTTTTGTGTCTGAGTCTTGACTATCAACATTAATGAGGCGTTCTTCAGCTGGCCGGATTCACAAAGGAAAGGTGAGGAAACAATATGGTATTCTGGAAGCTCTCTGACTTTCTACCTATTTGAGTCTTTTTGATATAAATGAAACCCGGAGAGCGGGACGGACACTGCATATGAAACAAGCCCCTGTATCGTTTGCCCAGTAGAAATATCAGGAGAGAGCAAAACTCTCTATATAGCGTGTTGTGCATGCACTTTGCTAATGCGAGGTTCGAGAGTTGCTGGAATTGCAGTAATAGTTCAATTCATAATTAATAGTATCTGATTTGCCTGATTGCATTTTAGCAGTAAGGGATTAACTATATCTGCAAAGACATAAAAAAAATGTTAAGTATTTATGATCCTTGATAGAACTATTAACGGCAAATAGCCATCTCCTTGAATATTGATTATTGCTAATTAAAAATTCATTTTGAAAAGGAAGTCGACAGTCTCTCGACCTCCTCAATATTTTCGCCTGCTTAAAGTTTTCTCTGCTTGCGGTTTGGGCTATCAAATGCAGAGGAAAGCTTGACAAGGCAGTCATTAAGATGCACACCAAAGGCAATGGACATTGTGTTAAAGAAGGGCAACAGTTGAGTTTTTTTTTTTCAAAGGCTTTTGAAAAAGGAAACAGAAATGTACTGTTGTTTCTCCCACATTATTCTAGGTCATGTACATTTTAGAATCTATTGACGGGAGCACACTGTTGATTGACCCTGAAAATTTGATAAAAAACAAACAAATGAATAACATGTTTACAGTAATACTTAATATGGATGCCTAGCGGGCTAGTGTGCAGCACTGCAAATAAATAAAATATGCAGTTATAATACTGTTTTGAAAGTAACCAAGCACATTACACATGTTAGCATTAGACTGGTGTGAAAGAATTGCTTACCGACCATGCCTGTGCAAAGCTTTATCAAATATTTACACTCAGAAAAACTAAACCCTATTACTTTGCTTCATTTAGTATATGTGGATCCATGAATATGCAAATTAGCCCCCTCTCCACTCACTCACACCAGCTCAGAGATCCACTCACTTAACTTTACTGTTGTAAACACTGCACAATGGCAAGTGGAAATACTTGTAAACTGATTCAGAAGAAGTGGAAAAGTGAATTATAGGCTTGTATACAAGTCGATGTATCAGAATGGTAATGCATTTTATGTATTGCTCTCTACAACGATGGACACATAACAGTAATTAATATGATTAGCAGCCTTTTGCCTGACTATGTTATCAAACAGCTAATAATGTGTTGCTCATGTTACAAACCATGTTACCGTTCGCCATCACAGAGTCAGACAGACCTTTTGACGATCAGCATCACAAACTTAAACCATCTGTGGAGAAAGGCATAGTTCATCGTAATATACATCATATACATAATTCACCTGTTATGTTGCTAAATATACAAGATTTTTCATATCAACAGAAACGTTGTCATTTGTACAGATCATATCATAATTTTTATACTCTTATTTCACTGTCAAACTTAATGTCAATGTCTAAATTAATTCTTAGTTTCCATGCCATTCCAATCTTGTGGGAGTTTCCTATGTGGAACATAAACAACATTTTTGTAAAAATGTTTAAACTGTTTTTATCCATACAATGAAAAACAAGTCCAAAACATCAGAAAATTACAAAACTTTTATTTTTGGGTAACCGGTCTCTAATAACTGCTTAATCATTCCTAAAATACTACAATACTGTTGAGCTAATACTAAATGATAAAATACGTGTTAGTTGGAGACGTAGCATAGTCATTTGTGCTGTCGCTGTCAATAAAAGTAGTAAAAGACCAACAATTTACATAAGTGCACTAACTTCAAAGTCTTTGAGAAGATGCAGAAGCTGCTATAAAAAGTGAAAAATGGTAAACTGGAACAGGGTGAACTTTTCCCCAGAGCTGTGCCCTTTAGCAGACAGAGATTAGTCGCTAGCAAGCTAGCAAGCTTTATCACAACTCTGGATTTATCCAACAGTGTTTGGAGTCAAGTTGTTTACACGCAGTTTATATTATAGATTTACTATGTCTGTCAGAAAACAGATATAAGTTGGGTCATTAGAGAAGTTTTTGTTAGATACACCGGCCTCTCTGAATTACAAAAACAATTTTTCTTTCCACACTCAAGATGATGTAGCTGAATGACATGACACAATCCAATCAAAAGATATTTTATGTTTAATGTGGTAATGTGGAGTGGAAATGTAGACAAATGAGATTTCAATGTGGGCAGGGCTACCCACTGTGTCATGGATAATGAGATTAGATCGTTGTGGTAAACACGAAACACTGACATGATTAGGAAGAATAAAACAAATTATATATATGTTTTGAATATATTAAGGTTTGGAACTTAAGTTAATTAATTAACAATAATTAATATTTAAAGCATGTTAAATTTGATGGGACTTCCTGCTTGCTTGTGTCACATTCCAATACTCAGTCTGTATTTTGGAAATATTTCGTTCTGCCATTTTAACTCTGCAAATGCATTAAATACCTTTGCTCAGACACAAATAGATCCTTTTCACCTATTATTTGGATCTCCTGTAGAAGTGGTTAAATAAAGAAACTGCAGATGTCAGTTTAAACTTCATTATGTGACCACCATAAATGTACACCATACTGTTCAAAAGTTTATACTTAATAATTAACACATAATATCAACAAGCAGACATTGGATTGATCAAAAGTGAGAGTAAAGACATTTGTAACTTTACAAATGATTTCCATTTAAATTTGATTATTTTGAACGGTCTAATAATCAACGAATCCTAAAAAAATGCATCAGGTTTCTACAAAATCGTTTTTCAACTGTGATAATAACAAGAAAATTTTTTTTGAGCATAACATCATTAGAACGATTCTGACTGATCATGTGACACTGAAGACTGTGGAGTAATGATGCTGACAATTCAGCTTTGCCATCACAGGAATAAATCACATTTTGAAATATATTACAGTTTTTCACAATTGCTAGGACACATTTCTTGAAACATTGACCCATTTTCTCAAACATTAAAAACAAAACAAGATCGTCAAACCACTTTCACAAAACCCCTGATTCTTCTGGCCAAAGCAAACAATCGGCTCAACACCATTTCACCTGTACTCAAAATCAGACAATGCTTTCAGATCATACACACATCCTTCAATATTAAAAAATACAGATTATTCATTAGGCACTACATCAAAAAATGGAGAACGAGGCATGTAGTTACAGAAACAACTGTATAATGTATACAGTACACAAATTATGCAATTACATAAAATGTATTGTAATCAAAAATTAGAATATTAATATTAGAATAATAGGTGAATATTATTGCAAACTGAATATACTGCAAGCATTGGATTGAATATTGCATAGTATTGAATGTCTGTATATACTCAACCCTTACATACTATAAAAATACATATAATTATAATTTTAAAATCAGTCAGACTTGCAAATGTGTCTTCATATTTACAAGTTAAACTTCATATTATGGAGAGACTTTTGTCTCATGCAAGCGCATCACAGTGCAATATGTGTTTTAGAGAGTGAGAATGTATTTAGAGTTGGTTTTGCAGAAAGAATGATTTATTCGACAAATGGGTTTAGACCATTGAGTAATTGTTTAAGAAAATGGTGTAACTTAGCAATTTTGAAAAACTGTAAAAATGAAAATGGTTGTTTTAAAAGGTAAATAATATTTTGAAATAATTTAAAAAAACATAAAAAGTCTTACTAATCCAAATGTTTGAACAGAAGTGTATTTGGAATAGTCCTTGCATTTGCATTAAGCCAACAAAAAGAAGAAGTGTCTTAAGGTTATGACATGATCATTTTCACAGAGAGACAAACTCTTTATCAAAACACAATTTACACAATTTAGCAAAAGTAATCTTGCTTTTTTTAATAATAGTTTTGTAGTCTCAGCCTCAGACGTCACGCCCACGGAACGTTGGCTCAGCCGTCAGTCTGAAGGTCTGGCTACGCGAGACTAATAGTTTTGTAACATTTTTATTCATTTATAGTATGCTTCTTAGCTGCTTTAGAAGCAACATGTCTGACAAAATAAGTTTTTATTTTTAACATTGATAACTGACATCTAATGTTTGTCTCTTTTGAAAGCACTACTGATCGAATCATTTTGGGAGCACATTAGCAACGCCATAATTCCATATTCTCAGCCTGTGGAAAAGTATGTTTGCCAGAGTTAGAGTACAGTCAATCTGGATGCATGTATTCACTTTTATCAGGGCCTCTTTGTTTGGCTCATTGCTCTCGCTTTCTGTATTAATGAGTGTGTTTTGCTCTGTGCATTTGCTGCTGTTTGGATTTGTTTGTCTCAGTTTGTTAAGGGTTTAAAATGCTCGAAATAGCCCCCCCACCCCACCCCCCAAAAACACAAAACAAAGCAAAAATGGCCAATCGTGCTGCCAACCAGGATACTGTTTTTCCTCATGACTGTTCCAGTTTATAAGAACTTGTTCCCACCCCTCAAAGCATTTGCTAAGGCCTGCTAATTGACTGTAATGCCTGATGTTGACTTGAGAGCCAGCAAGTGTCAACTTGGACAGTGTACATGCAATTACCATGGCTAACACGGCTAACACTGGTCACAACTGGTGTCTTAGCATTTAATGAGTTCTCTCTTTGCAAAATTGTGGCCCGCTCAGTTTTCAACTGAGAGTAAACACACTCAAGAGGTCCTAAAGGAGGCCAGAGAATTGACGCTTCCACGGGGATGCAAGAATAGCGTACCGCGGAGTCCCGTGAGGGCCGCTGATGAAATAATAATGTGTTGGGTACAAACATGCAGCTGAAATTTGCACATGAAAATCTGCTGCATGAAAATCTTTGTCTTATATACCGCCTATGACGATTCTCAGTGAAAAGTTAACATGCAAATAGACCCCCCTTGTCTTCTCTCCTTTGAGAGGAGTAGGCCCATTGTCTGGATTATGTTATTGTTTATTTTGAAAACAATTAAAGTAGTTGATTATACATTTCATAATTTGTCTTTCAGGAGAATTACGCTAATGCAGTCTGTTTGAAGATGCTCCTGACGGGATCCCAAGTGAAAGGAAGGTACGCACTTTTTGCACTAAAAGGATAGTAGTAAATACCATAGTGTGACTAATTGGAATTCATCTAATCAGGACTTCTGTGCATGTCAGTGTTTATATTTAATTAAAACCATTTCATACTGATTTTCTTGCTGGATTTTAAGTGCAGTTGCAGAAAAAGGCACTGTGTTTCCCTGTGCTGATCTTAACCCAATGATTTAGCATAACTGTAAACACTCTCATTATATTTACTCACCCTCATGTTGCTCTAAATCTGGCCTACTTTCTTCTGTGTAACACAAAATAATATATTTTGAAGAATGTTTAAATGATTTCCATACAGTTAAAATCAATGGGGTCCAAAACAAATGTAGCCTATATATATATTTTTAAATATCTTCTTGATCCCCTGAAGAAAAAATGGTATAAAGATTTGGAACGACGTGGGATAGTTCAGGTGATCAGACTGTGTCTATTGTTGTGACTTAGTTCAAATCAAAAATTTTTTTAAGAACAATCCTGGCAAATTCAAAGGGATCACATACTTTTCCCAGAAGCTTTATGTGGCCCCCTGCATTGAGTAATTTCTGCCGAGACATAATGCAGGTTGTAGAGTTTCCTTCGACACTGACTTCAAGTGGAATTAATGTTCCATTGACATTAGAGAAACTGCGTTTGTTCCTCTGTTTTTGACCAATCAGCTTCTTCTATTTACACTCAATCCTCATTCAACTTTTTTTCTGTTTTTATAACACACTCTCACTCATCACGGGCCACTCTCTTTCCTTCGAATGTTACCATGCCTTCCCAGTGCATTCTGAGGCCTTTCACAATGAAAGAGGTATGAGAACCAAAGAGCGAGAGAGAGAGAGACATGTCAGCTTGCACCCTCAGTCACGGCCGGTTAGTTAAAGCAAATGCCGTTGGCCTCCTGAGAGAGCGCGGGCCAGCCGAGGGTGCCAATCACAGCTGTACCCGGGGCTTTCCTGTGTTCCGTTAGCCGCAAGCTACTTTTTATTAATTTAATAAACATCCCGCAGAGAGCGGTGAGCTTCAGCCACCGACAGCAGCGCTGCTCGGGTCTTAATGAGAGGAGCTTCCTTAAATCCGACGCTCATAAAGGAGACAACGCCAATAAATGTATCCACACAACCTTTGACACACAGGCTCTTTAACATCTCATATTCCGGAATGATGTGGGCCGTCTTATTTATTTATCTAATACCTCATTTATTACTATTCTGAGATTGGCAGGCACTTTGCAGGGGCTAACGGAGAGCACCTCGCATGGAAAAATAATGGTGATCTTACTTTAAAAGCGGCTTCTTCCGGCCCTGAACGGCTCAGCGTGGACGGTAGCGGCAACGGGAATCATTAAACTCGCCCTCTTCCTCTTAGCTCATGAGTATACACACAGCAACGTGGTAAGAAACACTAACCATTACCATAATGCCTGGATAATGGGGACAAGAGAGTCTAGATGTCAAACACCGGAAAGTGTAAATTCCCCCGTAATATAAATTTCACTTCTTTGCCTTCATTTCTCTCCTTCTCTATGTTCCCTCCTGTTCCCATCCCTCTTTATTCTGTACTGCTACATATATTCATGAATTCATGTTTGTGATGAAAACTTATGCGGATTGAGGGTAAAAAAACAAACATAAAGTGTATTTTGACGAGGATCTGCCTTGTTTCAGTGCCAGAGACTTGCACCAGCTTCAGTCCTCAGGGACGCACCAGGACGGTAGACCCTCATTCCGTATTTCTTTCTCTTTTCTCCTACCCCCTCCATACTATGCTCGCTCTCTCCCTCTCTCTATCCTCTACCTTACACCCCCCACCCCCCACACACACCCCCTCCTCTCCCTCTGTCAAAGTCAGTTACAGACAGAAGATTTCTCCTTCTTAAATAATTCACAGGTTGATTAATAGACTCACAAGGGTATAATTAGACAGGGGAGAGACAGTGGCTAGTGTAACCAGTACAGTGCTTATGGGAATTAGAGAGTGGGATTAATAAGGAAACCGAGAATACTGCGAGTGTTCAGAAAATGTGTTGGTGGTTCAGATTGGAGAGCTGAGCGAGTTTGGGATGGGGGGAGGGCTGTGTGCTTTATGAAGCACTTTCTCCAGGAGCAGAGAGCCAACGTTTGTTTGATGTGGAAATTGGACAGTTTGAATCCGTCTCTTTTAATTTTTCACAAGTTACAGGGACCCCCTTGACATACCACATTTTTCTAAAGGAAATAAAATTAATTTGCCTTTCCTTTTTTTTGTGGCCCCTTTCTGAAATGCCTCATCCAGATCCCCCCCCCCAACCCCTTTCTCCTTTATATTTGCCCTCGTAGATCTATAGAAAGAAGTGCAGCTATCATCAGCATATAAACTCAGTGCCGTCGCTTCTAAAATGGGATTGGGCTACTTTTGCATTCTGAAAGGGACTAGTTTTGTTGTGCGAGATTGCCATTCGTTGCGAAAATCCGCCAGACAGATCTCCGCTTCAAATGTAAACAGCTTCTTATCCCTTCGCCTGCATAGAACAAATCAGAAATGAAACAAAACGTATCAACGCAGAATCCCAAAAAAAAAAAAAAACATTTCAGAGATGTTTCTTTTCACCCTACAGTGAAGAGAGGAGGAGACTTATGGGACTTCACTTATGATGCTGCATATTATTTTGCTGTCTTACCTCGTGTCTTTTGTTTCTCATTTAAAAGATGCATTTGTGGAATGTATTCTCTGCCCTGTCCCATGTGTGCGTTTTGAACGGAAGACAGCTAAATCCTTAGCGTGGTCTGAATGGGTCCACCAAACAGAGCTGGTTGTATTTATCTACCTCTTTTCTCGCTCGTTTCTTCCATCTGTCTCCTCCAGATGTTTTCTTCCATTCTCACAATGCATCTGATCTGTCAGTGAAGAAAAGGCAACATGACAGCACTGTTTGCACAAGCTCATCCCGGGCCATTTCATCCTGCGCTGCAAGACATGCATGCAATGAGTCCCCAGGTGATTCAAATGGGGGATTTGATTCAGTTTGCTTCTGAAAATGAGAATAGTTTAATTAAACAGGTTAAATGTAGCTATATAAAAACTTGCAGCCTCAGTACTTGTTGCAAGCTCGCATTGATATAGCTTGCTAAGATATAGGCTACACTTTTCAAGCATTAAAATTAAAGTAGCTATACCTTAAAGTAGTTTGCTACGCTACAAGCTACTAACAAGAGCTGCCAAATTGAATTCTCTTTTTTTATGCAGTATTGCAGTATTAGCTATAAATGATTTATCCATGAACAATAAAAAATAATTTGCCTAATCTTTAGTTAAAATAATTTCTCCTCCCTCTGATGATGTGTCTGCGTGCATGGGCGGCACAAGAGCGGGATAACGTGTCTTTATGTACAAACAGTCGGCAACTAGTCATAGTTGGGGGTGTGGTGAGGGTGGAGTCGGCGTGAGGAAAACACAGCGAACATTGTGTGTATTTGAATGACAAAAATGTCTTATTGCGAGGCATTGACGCCTGCCAACCAGCACCGATACATTGTAAAATTAACTGCAATAGGTTATGATTGCCCATATTTAATTAAAAACTGGGTCAATGACCCAACCAAATGGCCGGAGTTTTCGTTTCCAGATATATTCTGTTATCTGGTTGTATATATGACAGTGTGGTAGCTACCGGTAACATTAGCCTAATAACTCAATCATATATTGCATATCACTTACCAATTGTATGTATGCTTCACTCCAAACTAACTGTGCTGACAGTTTCACGGCTGGCGTCATTACGTAGCGATTGGCCCAATCTTCAGCTGATAACACTAATGTGAATGAGATATCCCTTATTAAAAACAACCATTGGAATCTTGTAGTATTTTAGGGTAAAACATTATAGTAATCCTTGGTGATGTGTGTCTCGAGACCGGTCTTTTACGCGGTCTCGTTCTTGTCACTGCTTTGGCGGCCTTAAGTCTTGGTCTTGTCTTGGTCTTGTTGTCTCAGACCGACAGTGGTCGTGTATTTTAATGAGCGGCAAGGCAATGTTTTCCCCCACGGGCTAAATTCACATGAGGTGACGGGACGTTTCGAGACCAACCGTCTGTCGGCGAGCAGAAATCGGGCCTTAAATCGTTCAGTGTGAACTCGGCCTTAGTTTAGTAGTGTTGCTACTAACAGTAACCTAAAAGGGGGCGCCAGTGTTCCCTGCAGGTTTGGTTTATTTCTCTAGGATGGCATTAAAGCTCTGTACACCTGATAAAGGGGGTGTCAGGAGGCCTCTGACAGCCTCAGAGGCTGCTGAGTTTTTGCGATTTGGTTGCTACGCCGCCAGAACAAGGAGAGCAACTTTGAAGTTTTGACAGACGAAGGTCTCTGAACATCCCTTAATCTTGACTTTCCTCAGACAGTACACACGGCAAGTTCAAGCTGTTTGCTTTCTGCTTCTTAATGACACAAACAAACCATTCACCCACCACACATCATAAGATTTCATCTACCTTAATGCAAGCTCTGGCTGATTTCTTCAGACGCAAAAGCCCCTTAACTCTCTCAGAAACTAGCCGTCTCCAAAGAGCGTATACACGAGCGTGTGGGAAGACGCGGCTTGCCGCTGGGTGCCGATGAGCTCTCGCGTGTCGTGTGGGGCTTTTTGATCGTACCTGAGTGTTTTTGTTAGCATGCTGCAGGAAACTGCCTGGTGTGATGTGTTGAAAACCAGATCAATGGCTAGCAACTGTAAACGGATGGGCTCTGTCAGAACGGATTGTCCTGACAAGAGACAGACTGTGCGCTTAACACGCCTTCATCAATCGAACTTCATTTGTCCCCCAAAACAGTAGTAGAAATAAAAGTGGAAAAGTAGTTGTGTTTTGTCCATGAACAAAAATCATTTTACATTGCTTATAATTTAAAATTATAACCTATATGCCCATAACCTACCTATAGGGTATAGGCCTTTACACAAAGGGTGGGAGTGTCAATCCATCCGTACAGCCTACAGACATCAGTGATTCCTTGTATTATGCAGTTTGTTTTTCTTACATTCCTTTGAACACAAAATAAGGATGTGTTAAATACTTATGTCCATACAAAGAAAGTCTTTTAATATGTATTTTTCTGTGTGTGTTTCACAGAAGAAATGAAGTTGTTATACAGGCTTGGAATGACTTGAAGGTGAGTAAATGATAACAGAAGAGAGTAATTTTAGACAGTAGAAAATATTTAGTGTTTTTTATAACAGGCTGACAATCTGATCTTTTTTATTTATTAATAATTTTATTCAGCAAGGGCGCATTACATTTATAAAAGATAATAAGGACATTTATAATGTCACAAAAGAACTTTGAACTTATTTTCCATCAAATAATCCTGAAAAAAAGTATTGTAAATATTAAACAGACCAACTTAACTTTGATAATAAGAATTAAGCACCAAAGCAGCATTTTAGAATGATTTCTGAAGGATCATGTTTACAGGATTTACTGTACCGGAATTATGATGTTGAATATTCAGCTTTGCCATCACAATAATAAATTATATTATAAACTATGTTAAAATAGAAAACAGTTGTTTTTATTTTTTTTAATAATATCATACAATATTACTTTTTACTGTATTGCAGATCAAATAAATATAGATAGATAGATAGATAGATTGATTGATTCAAATATTGATTTACTAATCAGATTCCACTTTCTTTTAAAGGCATAGTTATAGAAGACATTTGTCCCACTGAAGAAAGTCAGACAAACATGTTTGGAGCGACATGACGGTGAGTAAATGATGACAGTTTTTCATTTTTGGGTGAACTTTCACTTCCATACATACACATCCCAGGTTTTATTCTTATGGACCAATAGCATTACCAACTTGACACCTGTTTGAGTAGTTGCCTGACTCATTTTAGTAACTTCTAGCCTTTTAGATGATCATGTGTTTTTTTGTTCTAGTCATACTTCCTATCTCTCCCACCTTCTGTTCTCCATCTCCCTCTCCCTTTTCTTGTTTGTGGCAATTGGAGGGCCAAATGGAAAGGACGAATTCTCTGGCGTAGTAAGTAAAGTGGAGTGTAGTGGCACAGTGCAGGTGGGCAGGAGAGGGCACAGAGGTTAATTACTCTATTACTGGGTGGCTCAGGCAGGAGCTGTTTAAACAGGACCCAGTCAGTGGGGGATTAGTCCTCATTACTCCAGCTAAAGCTATGCCGCGGACCCTTCCCCCGGCCCCGCACTGCCTCTGGTTTAGACGTGCCAGAGAATATTCATACTTACCCCGGGGGAGAGAAAGAGAGAGAGTTAGGGAGGCTTGAAAGGGCTGACACAAACATGGAGAGTGGATGAAAGGCGAAAGGAAGGAGAGTTTGAAAGCAGGAAGTGGAAAGAATCAAAGGAAGATTGAGCAAGAGAGAGAGAGAGAGTGAAGGATGAGCATCACGATTGTAAATCTTGGCTTAACTTCTCCAGATCAGTGGCATCAATCACCTGAGCTGAGCATTGCAACAATTATCCCTCCAATACCCACACGGGCAGATTAACATCTCCACTCAGATTACACCCTGACCTGCTCCCTCTCCCGCTCAAGGGTGTCTGATGGCATGGGCTGATAATCTTGTTCCTCTACCTGAAGAACGTTGTGTGAACTGAAATGGGGTCGAGATTGTGTGCGTGAACTGGACTTGTTGGTCAGTGCAGTGGGTCTTTGGATCAAGCTGGATTGTTAATCAAGCTGGTTTGTCTGATAGCAAGAGGTCATGGTGGGCTCGTAGTTTTTTGGTCGCTGTTAAGAAGTTATGTTTTTAGTGGCATTTATAAAATAGGAAGAAACCTTCCACTGTATCCATGCTTTTGCACAAACCATCAGCTAAATGTGAACACTACGTCCCCATTCAGCTATATGCTGGAACTCACCTTACATGTGCAGTATAGCTCACGTGCATTTGTACATACACACCGGCCCATATACAGTTGCGTGGCTTAGTGTTACCAAAATGACCCCAGTACCCCAGTACTTTTTTTGTGCCTGTACTGTAGAAGACGAAACTACAGTGCTGTTTTATAGCATACTGTACATAATGGTACAGCAGTAAAGTTTCTTGATGATTACGCAGGAATGAGAATATAGTTCCCAGTCATATCAGCCTAGAAAATCACAAATTTACATTTTCCGTCTGTCTTAGCACACGATGTAACTACAGAAGAGTCAAGTTTGAAATAGGAAAAATATCGAAACACTTGGGTAATTTTTTTGGGAGAAATGCTAATGGTCTTGTGCACTTCAATGATGTATGCTAAGCTATGCTAAAAGTGGTACCGCCAGAACCGGAGATTGGCTGAATGGATTCGAAAATGGTAAAACTCAACAGTTTAACTCTGGGGGAGTTGTAAAATGAGCGTATTTACAAAAAAAGTGGAGTATCCCTTTAAGTCAGCCTGTATAATTTTCCAGACCATTCATCATTTTAATTCTCTGTATCCATCATCTTCCTTGTTTACACACAACTTTTTGGTTCTGGACATAAAACTAGAAATTATTTTCTGTATAGAGATGTTTTAATAATAACATATCAACACTCATAATATTAGTAGGCAATGTACATGGTTCTGTAGAAGCTATGAGTTAGTGTATCATATATATATATATATATATATATATATGTTGCTTCAGCTTGTTGCTTCAGATCAAAATTTGTTATTCGTAATATTTCTCTAAAGAACTGGTTGATTATTAAACTATTTTTCAAATCCATATGGAGAAAAAGAATAGGAAAATGCTTTCGGAAACCTTAGCTGCTACAAAGGTGAGTGGTTACAGTTGTGGTCTATTAATATCATAAGTCCTTAAAAAAAACACAAGAAACATGATCAATCTGTCCATGATGCTTCAGATGGCAGGGGCTTAAATAGAGCAACCACACATATTTGTGTTTAATAAAATATTAGGAACTTGCGGTTACACACACATGCTCACAGAGAGATTTCTGGAGAGATTGACAAACATTGACAATAAAATACAATTAGAAATGAGAAGGGGGAAAAAAGCTTAATTTTGAGAGATGCCAGCCCTTCAATATGTGATTTAGCTCAAATCCTGGACAGAGCAACCATTATATAATTGAGGAAAAAATCAATGTAAGCAGCTAGACGTGGCCGCTGTGAGCAGGGTTGCATCCATATTGAAAGTGTACTAGATCGATCGGTGTCTGGGATCAGCTTAGCTTCACTACCCTAATCACACACCGCGCTGGTCGATGCTGGAGCCTGAGCTATTGGCACTCACAGCATATGTTAACATTAGTTTTTCTCTGCCTGTTTAAAAGCCACACCTGAGATCTTGGCCATTTACTGGCAAAAAAACAGGGATTATATTAAAGATTGCCTGAGGTGTGAGTGAGATTCTCCGCCCCGCTGGTTGAGGACGCTTGGGTGGACATTGGAGGAGAGAAAAGAAACACACAGGATATTTATTTTATCGACGTTCTGCTGTAGAAACAGGAAGATTTAGCGGGGCTCGACTGTTAAAATTCCCACAGAGCTTTTCGCGTGCACACACACGCAGATACACATACAAACACAGGCGGTTTCCATAAGCGGGATGAAAAGCAAAGCAGTCAGTCAATACTTGGGCTGATTTGCACTGGAATAAAACTTAGATAAATCTATAAATTTAATCAGAAAATACTCAAAATTCAAGTACAATCAGATTTTGATGTTGATGTCCTGAGGTGTTTGTTTCAGTTTAGATCATTGGTGTAGCTTATCATGTCTTTTGTATTTGGAATTTCAGACACACTAAAAACATATTTATTTAGAGTCGACACAGGAAATTTAATGCAGGAGTTGATGTTCTGCTTTAAAAAAGATTGGATTGTAAAAAGCTGCTCTAATTTACTTATATTTTAATAACATTCTATGATTAATTATGTACAATAACCTAATGTTCATTAAGAAAGTAAATAAATAGGATCAATTTTAATTTCAGTTTGTGCTTAAATCTATATTAAACACAACATCCTTAACAGAGTATCTATTTACACAAGTTTTCACTGTGTAAATAGCCCACACTTGTTGGCAGTGGCTATTTACACTTACTGACATTTAGTTGGGCCAGAAAAAATTACGGAAGATGCTGGATTGTCAACAGTAGCAATAGGGGTAAGGTGCTTGGTAGAAAGTTTTCACACAAATGTGAATTCGCCTTTTGCCGAACTCGCTCTACTCCCAATTCCCATCACTTATCAGATAAGAAAGGCATTTATTTTCAATAAAAATTAAGAAAATATTCAAAAAGTGGAAAGAAAGTGTCTAATGTCTGTTTAATAATGTGTTTATCAGTTAGAGTTAAGTGTAGGGAGGGCTTTATTGTCCCAAAAAGGCAGCCATTTAATAATTTCATTTTGTAATAATTTTTTTGTTAATGTTCAACAACATTGAGGTATAAGTATAAATAGTATCTAACTATACTATTTACACTTATTGCAAAGAAAATATTGCTATTTTTACATAATGTAAATAGAATCTCTCGCTATTTTCACTTAGTGTAATTAGCAGCGATCGCTATTTTATATTTACTTCTTAATTGCCTATCATTAAATCTGAATGACCATAATTATCAATTTAATTATTTTAAACATGCAAGTAAAATTTGTGCACTGACACATCAAATTGTAGAAATTTTGTTAAGTTCTCTATTTGTCAAGTCAAGTCACCTTCATTTATATAGCGCTTTCTACAAAACAGATCCAAGCAGCTTTACAGTGATTATAAGAAATTGTTTTGGCTGTACAGCAGCTCTAGAAGAAAGTCATTATCTAGGTTAAGTACGTTTTCAATTGATTAATTTCCATTGTAAAAATCATTATTAACTTACACAACACCTGAACACAGTTCAACTGAAAATAGAAAACTTTTAATGCGTTCTGGCTTGTTTTTTTGAAAACAAGTTTTGAAAGGGATACCGTTGTCATCACCATGTGAACTTCAAATACGTGAATCTGTGAAAACGGTGATGGCATGCACATGCGTGTTACATGTTTATAGGCATGCAGGTTTGAATGCGTACATGTGTGGGCGCGTAGTCTTTCTTTACAATGTGACATTGCCAATTACTTGTCTGGCATGCGATGCATAATAGTGTTTTTACTCGTTTCCGTGGATGAGTGTGAACGGGAATCATTTTGATAACGTTTTCATCTGTATGGAAGAAAAACATTTTTTACATTCGTTTTTGTGTTCTTTAACTTGCTAGGCCAGTGGGAAGCCATGCTCTTCAGGGAGATGCATCTTAGAACCATGTCGTCCTGCGGACCCTCAAATATGCTGTTGTGCATATTATTTTAAGCTTCTGATGAGGAAGAGATCATAGCGTGCTTCCATATTAATTGCCCTTTGGAATGGTCCAATTATGCTATTAATGGGCCCCGGTGTGAAAACTAATGGCTGGAGACCTTTTTTTTTTTTGCATAGCATTAGCTTAATTGAGCTGCAGATAGAGGCCTAGTGTGACTAGCAGGTCAAGCTAATGTTACCACTGGTCCAGCAGAAGACCTTTAACTGACAGCTTTATTAATTAACAGCTATCCAGTTACACAGGCTTTAAAAGAGATGAATTAGTAACATGTTTGGTGAAGCAGCATATTGGTCTTCAGCCGAGAGGGGAAAAAAAAGATCTGTGACACTGGATGGCAAAGTCTGTACTGTTAAAGAGCGAAAATAAGGCGAAAATGTGTGGTTGATGATGGATTTTATGTTTTAATGGCCCAAACAGGAATGGTTTACATAATCTGTGCATGTCAGTAGTGCTATTAGCTTTGAATCTAAATGAACGATTTTCATTTTTTAGATGAAGCATTTTACAGTTGAAAAGTCCTTCTACTTATGGAAAGTCCAGCTGCATCAGAAAGTAGGCTGAACGAAGCAGGTCAGGCAGGAAGCTCTTTTGTTATGTAAAGAGCTGCTATTTGATCCTCGCGCAGGCAAAAAAGGAAAAGAAAAGGGAGCCGTTCAGATAAACTTGCTTCATCAGATAATTGAGGATGCCTTCGCTCCAGTTTCTCTCTTTTGCATAAATGTCTGATCAGTTTTCAGAGGCTGATAACGGCACGCCTGTCCTTCTGCGGGCTCTCTGAAGCGCTCCGGCAGGGTGGCTGAGCTAAGAAAACATTTGCAGGATGATCTTTCTGATCTTCATCATCTATAGATAACATATTCCATTGTGTATTTTTTGTTCTGTCATTGGAAATTTCCAGTCTGGCTCGGTGCTCATGATTTTTAAGCTTTTGATGTATGTGTGGCATATAAACTCCAGTTATGGAAAAATTTTAATATTTATGTGTAACAGCTAAAGATTGTTTAGAAGTAATAAGTTCCATGAACTTCATGTTTATTGAATCAACAGCGGGTGACTCGGTTGGCTAAGCACTGCAGTATTTTTATCTTTCTAATTATATTTGTTTTGTTTTATTCTAGTTTTCCAAGATAGACTTATCTAAAACGGAAAACAAGTTTGCATTAGGTATTAATAAAAACCTGTTCAAGTTTTTCCTATCCCATTTTTTTAGTTTTTTTTTCTGGATTAAAAAGAAAATAAGCCAATAAAGCATAAAATAAACTTCATTTGAGATTTATCTTACACAATTTTGCTTCTCAAGTAAATTCAGCATGATTCAAAAATGTTGTTGGAAAACAAGACAACAACACTGATTAAACATTTTTTGACTTCAAGCAAATGCTCTTGTCTTGGCTACAAAGCAAACTGCTGCTCCTAAGTTTGCTGTAATTATAGTACACCAGACGGTTCTTCTGTTTGCATTCATCTTTCTGGTGGTGCTCTCGTTCGTTCACTCTTCCGTTCATCTGTCAGTTGTAGTCGGAACCCTTCCCTTCGCTTCCCTCCTCCTTCTTCCACTTCTTCCTGGTGCCAGTCTTTAACTACTCTCCACGTTGGCCACTGCTCTGCTTGTTACAGGCCCAACACGAGTGCAAACAATCAAAGTCTTTGGGAACACTGAAATATGCATGGCTATCCGTGACAGACAGATAAAGCAGGGCAATTAGCCACGTAATCCTAGAGTGGCGCAAGGACTCGTCAGCCTCAGCTGTCCTCCCTCCCTCTCTCCGGATCTCTTTCCTCGCGCTACTCTCTTGCTCTCTATTAGTTAAATGTACTTTGTGTGTCGGCTCCCCATCAAATCAAGTAACACTTCCTCTAATTGGCTTATAAATTATACAGCTGAGGCAGCATTATAATTTCATCAGTGGTAAACATTGCAGGGGCAGTTGGTAAAGAATCTATCCCTCATTAATTTCTTAATTTGGGTAGATGGAACGGATAGGAAAGAGAGAGAGAGAAGTTGGGGATGAGTGAGAGAACCAGAACGACAGAGAGGGGAGGATCGGATGAACGAAAGAAACTCGCATCACCTCTGGGATGAAGGGGTGGTTGGTTAAAAAAACCAGGAGGATGTTGCCGGCGCTTTTGTTAATAAATGTCAGATATACGATCCAAAGGTTTTGTCGGTCGCTCTTCCTGTGAATTCCAGGCAGTGGCTCCCTTCCCATGACTTTTCTCACTCACGCATCGTTTTCCCCATTTTCTCCCTTTGTGTTCTTTTTTTACACTGACTTTATGAATATTTCATAGCAAAGGTCATAAATATTCATTCCAATAGCTTTGCATAGTACTTATTACCGGTATTCCTTTTTAAAAAACAAAAATACTCATTATAAATTCTTCATACTCTTTCCCTGAAATAATTACAAGTGCCGATATACCGAAACGCACACACTCACTCCCTCGCAGAGAGTGCTTTGTACCATTGCTTGAAGTGGAGACAAATGAATTTACAGTTCACTCACAAGTTATTTCTTCGAGCTGCTGCTGCTGCTGCTGTGCCTCTTTAGAGACACACAACTGAGTTATGCATTTTATTCTCAAGAATAGTTATGAACTTTTAGCATATCGTATTTAAGGACTTTTTCCGATGCTAAAATCACATCTAAAAGGCTGTTAATCCTCTACCTGCGGGTCGCTTGAAAATTCAGGTAATTTATGCGGAAACCGTCCTAATGACATATGCTTGGAGTTGGGAGTTGAATGCATCCGCGTGAGTTTGTATCCTGACTGGGTCCCATCTGTCTCCGCTCCTCTCATGCTGTAGATTTGGACTGGCTGCTTCCACCTCCTGTCAGATTAAACACGAAAACATATGAGTGAATGACTGCTAACCGCTTCCATTGTCATGTCACATTAAGTCTCGAGTTCCCGCCGTTTTGATTGCTCGTTTCGACCATTTCTGGGACTTCTGTGCAGGGCAGGTTAATCTTGACATTGTCTGATCTTTGGGAAACGTACAGTATTTTTTTAAGCAGTCTTCAAAATGAGGGCTTCCTTGTGTCTCTGTGGTGAAAGCCAACATAAAAGGATTCGGAAAGAGTGGGAGAATCTTCAGAGGGGAAGTGAGCCGCCGAAATGGTGTGAAATGCAAACGCCCAATGGCTGTTCTTTCATGGCTTTTATTCAATAAAACAGAGCTCTTTTTATGTAAGCCTTTTGAGTCTGACATATAACACCCACACTCAGACAGGATCAGATGTGGCTTTGCCACTGGATGATGATGATTATTATTAGACATTTATAATTTGATCATTTTTTGAATGATCATTGGATTTAAGAGAATCATCTATGCAGATCTGAACTATTATATTAGTTTCAGTGTAAAGCTGTGCAGGTGCGTGATGCATGTGCTAAAACATTTTCTGCTGTGCTGTTATTGTCGGTTTTCATATCACTTTTTTTAAGTTGCTAATGTAAAATTCTGAAGATTTTTCTTTTTTTCTTGGGCATTTCCAAATCTGTTTAACAATCTGGCAACTTTCATCCTCCTATATTTTTTTAATCATCACATTACACACAGGAACATAAATATATAGGGACATTAATATATAGACACACTCCCGTGGCACTTGCGCTTATCCGTGGTTGTGTGTTCAGAGTGTAGCGAATGACTTTAATTAATGTTGCGGTAAAGCAGAACTCTGGTCGCAGCCTTCGTGAGGTTCTGCATTAGTTCCACCTGAGCTGCTCCACCACACCGCAGAACAAGCAGAAAGACTGACTATTGACATCTCACACTCTCCCATACACTCATACCAGTCACGGGTCACTGACTCCATCCCAGCGGGTCCATGTACCCGTTAAAGGGCCGTGTTAACAGCCTGATTTCAGAGTCTGCAGGAAAAACCAGGGGTCCCTAGACAGCCCCCAGACAGACTTAATTACTGATGAATTACTGAAGTCTGAGGGAACACTTCTACAAAGCATACTTGAGATGAAATATATTCAGATGAGAAAATTGATGTATATACACTATGGAGGTGAAGCCACATCAGAAAATCTACTGCTTTAGATGCTATTTTCTTTTCCCCCAGTATGACTCATAATCACACATACATATACATGTATATGCATATTTTCACGCAGATTATATTGTAAAACTTATTTTTGGTGTCGGAATGCATTGCTAAGAGGAATACAAATTAAGTAGTCAGACCTATATATATACATTATTTTAAACATATTTAACCCGTGTTTTATAAATTTTGTTCTAATGGTCCATTTTTGCTTTGTCTTTTTTTGGGGGGAAAAATTTTTAATTAATATTTATAGCATTTTGTCACTTGCTACTCCTACAAACTAAATCTGAGTGATTTTCACATTTGTTATTAAAACCATACAATATATAAAAAAATAATAATTGGATAACTATAAATCACAATAATTTCCAGAATGAAAAAATACATCAGTGCAATTATATTGTGGTAGTGTTATGCAACAACTATAGATAGTTGAACAGATAACATCTAATTATCATCAGATATGCTGAAATTCAAATGTATTTCAAGTTTATTTATAGATCATGTACACATGACAGAGAAACAAGGATTTGAACTGTAAAAATCTAGTTTATTATAACTATGTACACAAAGAGCTCTGGAATACTGTACATTAAAGACTTGTGACAAATCAAATTTACACATACTTGTTGGTTGTAAAAACAAGAATAACTTCAAGCACAAAAGAGTCCATAAATAAAACTTTAAAAAAAAATTGTAGCTCAAAAAGAAAAGCGTCAGTGCAAGAGCGAATGACTTTTAGCATTTTGTTTGGGCTCAACAAATTAGGCGTTTAACGAAAGGTGATGTATATCAAAATATGTTAACAAACAAAAGAAAATGAGATTAAATAATATAAAAAATCTGTCTGTTATCTGTTTAAAGCACAAAGCCACGAACACAGAAGTTATGAATATTTCATACAGAGAAAAGAACGAAACCTCCTTTTGAAGTCTTGACAGAGCACACACAAAGAGGAAAGAGGAGGGGGCCGTAATTATTGTCGAAATGTTTTTTGACAGATCGTTATATTAAAGAAGTAGGAGGTTCTGCCAAACAGAGCTAACCTCTTCAACAGGAGAAGTCTCCACCTATCAACAAAGCTAGCACTCAAACCAAAAGGCCAAGATCCATTTGACAATCTAATATCTAGGAAAGAAAATACACGGCTCGGGGGAATTGGAATTTCAATCACGTTTGCAGTTATAATCTAATCTGTGACATTTAGCACCTGCGACTATTAATATGCACTGTATATTATGTGTACAATTGAAATCCAAATATATCTTCATTTTCCTAGTACATCATTTAAAAACAGCTTTCAAATTCATGTTATTAGATGCTTCTCGCAATATGTCAGTGAACAAATTTGCCGTGACATGCAGCAGACGGCATTTGAGGTTCTGAGCACTGCCTTTGTGTTCTAGTCGCTCTTTGATTAATACATGATGCACGTTATTACCTCATAATCAAACACTCCTTACATGTTGCATTACCAATTGTAATTATATGGCAACATTTCAGAACGCATCGTAATGAAGGAGCCCCTCTCTGTGAATAATAAAACCTAGAACAACTAAATAAACACTCTGATTACTTTACTTTTAAGGCCTCTGACAGTACCGAATGCTTTCGGTGATACCGAATGAGAGATGGGGAGTGGAATTGTGTGTAATTATCAGGCCATCTTTATCTCGGGATACCATCCGAAACCTAAGACAGGGCTGCCGACTATAGCCCTGAGGCGAGCTATCATCTTCGGTGACACTAGAGAGATCGCAGGGCAAGGCGACAAGATGTACTGTTGATAAGAACGGACATGGCGGAGAGCATTCTGTGGGTCCAACTAGCCCAAGTCCATCTTTGATCACCATTGCATGGGTCTTCCCTGCGACCCACAAAAAAAGGGGCTAACTTTATTTAACAATATGCACTCAAGCTCGCTATCTTAATTAAAATGGGTATCACATATGCGGCTGGGATCCATTCCTCATTACTGTTGTATCTCATTAGAGTTCGGCCCTTTTGAGGGGCTGGATCAGTTTTGAAACAGTTTTCTCTCAGTCTCCTTGTTTTTCATTTCCTTGTACAGTCGTCTTCTCTTCCTTCAGGCCAAGGAAAAGTCATTATTTGGAGATGGGGGAAATGGTGTTTGCGGATACATAGAAATGTTCCCAACGCCAATTAGGAAATGGATTTATTTAAACCAATTAAAATCAGAAGAGCCACAAGAAGAGCATGCATTTTTAATGCCAAAGTAGGATGTCAATGCAGCATAATATTAACAAATTAAAAATATGCAGCAAATATCTACAATAGAATAATTTATTAACAGATATAGTCACAAAATTAGACATCTCTTTTTAGTTAAAGCTCGGCTTTAAAATAAAGATCAGTTAATATGAAAATGTTTTATATTACAAAATAATTAGTGACTCTTTTATAGACTTTCTCTTTCAAGTAAAAAAAAGGCATTTTAGTCATTTATGTGGGATGTAGTCCACGAAAGGAATCCAGTACTCAGCTGTTTTTTTTTTTTGTGTGTGTGTCATCTTTAGCCTCACTGCTTTAGTAGAAAGGGGAGTCACAAAAGATGCAGGGACCTTGGAGAATTTTCTGTACCCAGTCTGAATCTGAAAAGGTGAGAAGTTTTCTGTTATTATGCATTATTTATATACACCAAATTAAGGGGGTTTTACATAATGGCATGTCTATCATTTCCCATGTTTAGCAATATGATGCATTTGGAAAACGTTATAATGCAACAGGATTGTCAACTTGTCAAGCTAGCAAAATGTCATTAATAGACAAACAACAATGGAAAAAACATTTGTTTAAAATAGCTTAAAATATTGACAAACATGTTGCATTCAAATATTTCTAAATGGAGTAAAAGTTTTTTTCCCAAGTAATAACTCAAGTAAGAAGAAATAGATTTGTTTCTTAATATTGTTATCAGATCAGTATTAAAATACATGGCCAAGTGCAAAAATCCAATATTTTGACACATTTTTGTCTAGCCTTTTTACTAGCGCTGGGCAACATTTAATCACATTCAAAATAAAAGTTTATGTGTGTACTGTGTATACTTATTTTGTGTGTGTGTGTATATATATATATATATACACACATATGCATGTATACAGTAATACAGCATTTATACATAATTTAAATTACATACAAATACTTTATATATAAAAAGCACATTTTCCTTAAATACAGGCATATGTGTGTATTTATATATATATATATATATATATATATACAAAATAATTATACACAGTACACACACATATATTATGTAAACACAAACTTTTATTTCGGATGCATTTAAATGCGATTAATAGTTGCCAAGCACTACTTTTTACGTTCACTTTTTTAATATTAATGCCTCACCAAGTTGGCATTTTGACTAAAAATTACATGTGATTGTTTGAACGGGCCACCTGCCAGTCAGAGTAGAAGTGCAAAAAAAAAAGACGTACTATAGGGTTTATGCCGAGCTTCACGTGACCAAACCGGAAAACAGGTCTCATCGCATCCGCTTGTCAGAGAAAGTGTTAATGGCCGTAAGAACTGACTTATGATATCTATGGATTTTTTAGATAATCAGCTAACCTACCTAGTTCACTTTGCTATTGCCGTTTTATTCCATTTAAATATCTAAACGTTACTGTGAAGAACAAAAAAATATAAAACGTTTAAATATCAATCTGCACATGTGAGGGACATAGGTTATGCTAATCTTTGCTCGCTCCTTTTAATTTATCTTGAGTAAAACCGCAAAAAAAATCATGAAGCACATACAAAAGGCCAGAACCGGAAGCGATGAGACCTGTTTTACAGAATGCGGAAGTAAGTTGTGCATAGAGCCTATTAACATTTCATTTCGAATCGACTTGGTACCGGAGTACCAGTACATTAGACATCCTAAGCTTGCACTGCTGTGAGGCAGCAGCGCTCTTGTTTTGTGTGTGTGCAAGTAAAAGTGTAAGTGTGTGGTGCGATGTGGTTCTGAATGGAGATATGATACAGCATTATGGCTCACCCTCGGGCTCTGCTACTGAGGCAATACTGTCCTGCAATAGACAGCGGCGGTATGTCACACCCTGACAGGCCTGATATGACAGCGCACACCTTAGGGAGGAAGAAGGAAAGAAAGAAAGATGGAAATAGACAGTAAGGCATGAACAGAGGGGGAAGGTTTAGATCAGTACTTGGCAGAGATCAGAATGACAGCAATGACACAACTATTTCCCTGATAGGCCATTAGGGGCAGTAATCCCCTTTCAGTCATGCCAATGGATGAAATGTCACACAAGGTGCTTGAAAGTGGGTCAAATCTACCCGAAACCTGTTTAACAACTTCATACTGTATAGTCCAATGCGATTTTTATACCACTGGTGACATTTCCACCCTTTTTATGGCTGTTCATGGCTCGTTAATCTAGACCTACAAAGCATCTGTTGGCTTCTTGGCCTTCTTGTTTGGGCTTTACATTCTGGTATTCTTAAGGATTAAGAGCAGAATATGAATAATACCTAAAATTACACAAATTATCAAAACTTAATCTGCTAATCAAAGTTTGCAATCTGTCGGATTTGAGCCAAGAAGAGCATCAGAAGAAAGAAATTTATACAGCTTTGAAACAACTTGTAAAGTGAACTATTCCTTTAAGTGCTATAGAACCAGCTGTAAAAAGTTAGGATTTTATAACATGACATACATATCACAACATATTTATGGTTACATACCTTGGCCACCTGTGCCCATTTTTACACTCTGCCCGTTTGCAGTCCGTGAAAGGCAGAACTTCTTTACAGAGGCTGCAGTGCTCTGGAAATGTCTGTTTGTTCATCTTATTCATGATATGACCTATCAGCACCTGTGAAGGTCACACATCAAATAGAGGGAAAAAAATTGACATACAGGGTAATATGGTGTATTTCGTGCAATGAATGAACTCTGCATTCATTGAACGAATTTTTTTAATCACCAATTAAAACGAGTACAATAACGTCCACATTTTTATACCGTTATCATCCAGTTTCATCCTTAAATGCAAATTCTTCCAAAAGTTTGGAATAATTTTGAATAGAATAAATGTTTTCATGTTTTTGAAAGAAGTCTTTAATGCTCATTAACATAATATTATTACATTATATTATATTACAGTTTTTACTGTATGCAGCCTTGGTAAGCACAAGAGACTTCTTTCAAAAACATTTAAAAATCTTAATTGTCCCAAACTTTTGACCGCTTGTGCATAAAGCAACTACATTCGTACCTTAGCCGCACGGTCTTCATTTGCGGGGTCATTTGTGAGGAAGTCACACACACCTTTGGTAGGTATACATGTGTTCTGAGTGACACAGGTGTGCAGGTATACCTCGCCCAGCACCTTCTTCATGTTCTCACGAATCAGTTGGGACTCCACCTCTTCGATCCTGCTGCCGATTTCCCTCATTTGTTCCTCACTGGACTGCCTTTCGGCATCCCCCTGCTTGACCTCCTCTAAAGCAGAAACCTCCGCCATCTCGCCTTCTTCCCCTCCGCCTGCATCCTCATCCACAACAAACACTTTACTATCCCTATGGGTGGGCTGCCACAGGGTCTCCGAAGGGCTTTTCTGCATGGACTTGTAGAGCGCTCTGAAGAGGAAAAGCTTCAAACGCCATAAATAGGTGGACCCTGAGGTTTGGACTTGGAGCTTTTCGTCTAGATTGTTCTGGAGGACCGAAGGGATGCTTTTGTCCTTCAGTATCCGCCATCGAAGCAAGTCCAGCAAGTCGGTATTTCTGAAGAGATTGTGCATCTGAGACTCGAGCAGCTCAGCGCCTGCTTCATCTGGAGTCTTAAGGGTGATAAACTGCACCTGGTAGGTGCGATTGACGGGGTGGAGCCCATTGATCATGCCCTCATTCGTGATGAGAGACAAGTAGGCATCGTTTGGACTGACGGATATGCCATGTATCCGTCGACCTGCAACTCCCTCTGGCAGAACAATCTCTTCTTGTTTAAACTCGACGGCAACATCCGTGAAAACAGCCCTGAGCTTCTTTACCTTACCATCTAGTGAGCAGGTATAAATGGTCCCGTTGTTATGACTTACTGTCATGGATATGATAGAGGTGGAATGAAGACCTGTGACATGGGAGTTGTGAACGTTGAGACCAGCTTTGGAGATCAGCAACAAGCACCAGAATATGTAAGGACCTCGTGCAGCAATCACTAGGCTGCAGTTGCATTTCTGGTGCGGATGGAAGAGCGTAATGCATTTGATGTTGTGGACGGGTATCTGGTCCTTATCCTGCCACAAAACCACAGGTTGCCTGAGGGTGAAATAGCCCTTCACTGCCTTGAGGTTGACTGGAAGGATCTTTACAGGTCCAACTGAGCTGCCGATGATAAGCCCGCTCATTTTCCGCCCACTATGCTCATATTCCCACCAGGTGAGCACGCTAGGCGAAGACACTTCAGATTTGATGGTGTTGCAGGACACCACCGAATCCTTTCCCAGCAGGGGCAAGCTGAACTGCCACACCACCACATCTCCATTCTCCATAAGTACAGCCAGAAGTACAGTGCTAACATCTTTACATGCGTTATCGGTCTGAACTTGCTGCTTATTGCACAGACCAGACCACTCCATACGCATTGGCGTCTGCATGCTATACCGCCGTTGCAGTTCATCCAAGTCTTTAATGGAGCTGGGAGGTGAGCCGTCACTCTGAGCAGAGTAGTTCCTGGATTTTAACATTTCCCCATAAAGTTCTGTAAGGTCCATGATAGGCATCCATTGCAAACGCAAATGACTGCTGTGGATTGTGAGACGATTGTCCAGTGTTAAGACAGCAAGAAGACAGCGGCCGTATTTGTCGCAGCCTAGTGGTGACCAGCTGGTGTACTTCACGCCATGGAGGCGTCCACATTGAGGATGGATGACTCGGTCTGTCATTATCATTTGGCTTACAACTGGATCTTTACTATTTGCAAAGTTTACTTTAACAGTCTGCACCTCCTTTTCTGGCCCCACCTGTAACAAAATATAACAAAGACGTTAAAGGAACTGTGACTGTTATTCAAAGATTTCTATTTCAACACATAGATATAATCGTAAATATCGTTTTATAAAGTCTTTTATTTTTAAAGTCATGGAGAGATTACAAGCTGTTCATATGATTAGTAAAAATGGTCACATGAAATCAAGTCTAATTTTCATTTATAGGTCAGAACATTGTGTAAAACACATCAACTCTTTTTAGTACATTTTGGTCACAAGTGTTTTTGGTGGGATAATCCAACCAGTAACATGTAAACAAACTGGGGTTAACAAAATTTACTGGGATTTGTTGATGTATTTACACAGTATGGTCAACTATAAAATGAAATACACTTGTGTGAACATTTTTACATGTCTGGTGTAAAGTCACATGACCAGAGCTGTTTTTTTCCTCTCTAAAAGATGTCTGTTTCAAAGCTCCATAAAAAGAAGCAGTTAAGATACATGTCATAATACCGATTCAACTGCCATATTTTATTACATATAAAATTTAAAAAGTCTATTATTAATTAAGATCGCTCTGTCTCATGGACCATGATCACAGAAAACATAAATATGTCAGTGATCATAATTGTGACCAGTGGGAAAAAACACAGGCTTAAAAAAAAAAAGAAACAAACAAAAACAAACACAGATTGATTGATTCACATGATAAAATATGTTATGTTTTAAATATAATAATGTTACATTCATTAAAGTAGACGTAAAAATAAATAAATATTCTTTTCTTGGATTATCACTCCCCACAATTGACTGATTAAAAAAAAAATCAATTATGCACCTGATGTTTGAATATTTTGTTTAGTTCCCCAGTTATGAGTAAAATACAGTGTTGGCAACATATTTTGACACAGAAAAGCATGAAGTTTGTGCTCAGAAAATTAGGGATTAAATAGGATTATTTCTCACAAATGATTAACGCTTATTTAGCACATTTTAAGATGTCAAGTCACATCGGTCGATACACAACTACAGGCTTGGCAACATGGTTGCAACAGTGCACATGCGTTGGTACCATAAAGCAACGAGAACGCGCGCACCACAGTAGTTACCTTGAGCTCGCAAGCGGTGTCCGGCACGGGGATGTGAGTGCGATGCAGCACCAGATTTTGACTGAGACTGTGTATGTCACACACCAGCTCCAGGAGAGACACGCTGTTAGTGCTGGAGGCCGCCAGTCTGTGATCTTCTGCCCACGACAGTGGCTCCAGACCGCTAACTGGACTCAGCAGTTTAATTGCTGGATCGCGCAGCACGACAGGACCCTGTCCAGCCCAAAAATCATTGTCCCGGCCCAACTGGGGTTCAGACGCGGTGTCTGCTTTTTCGAAGTTGCTATCAGAGCCTAAAGCCGCCATTTTTCTGTATAAAAATAAAGCCCGTCTCCAGGAAGTTACGGTGCCGGAGGAGGAGGGATTTCACGAACGCGGCATGGGCTGGGTTGCCAGATTGGCAATAGTCACTAGAAACAATTGGTGGCTGGTTTGTTTATAATAATAAATAACTATATAAAATACTATTATATCACATTATGTTGTTATTGTTATATCACATTATACTGTCATTATTATTATTCGTTTTAACTGCATTTAATAATTCATACTTAAGGCCCCAATATGTGCCAGCCAGTTTCTTACAGTCTATGGTCCGTGTTTACTGTGTGGGGAAGATGCAGTATGACTGAGAAGTTGTAATACCATCAGTTTTTTTTTTTTGTTTGTTTGTTTGTTTGAATTTGATATATAACGTTCACACAAGCTTTTTAATCTACATGATTAAAAAAAAATCCAGATACGAACAAGGGGTTATACTTTTTCACTTTGTGTGTCTGCCGGACCAATAAAATGGCCTACATTTGCCACAGTTGGCAAATCTCATATTGTTTTAGAGCTGTTGTTTTATGTATATAATCTTGTATCCAATTTTAGATGATTGATAATTAAAATATCATATTTTAATTATCAAGCAACTAAAATTGGATACAAGATCATATACATAAATGTTACCACATTTCCACACTATCTGTTTACCTTCTTTTTTTTTTTTAAATGAAGCTCAAAATGAAATGAGGGTAGTAGTGATGGGTGATGCTGATAATAATATGAAATGATGTAATCATTGTAAAATTCGATAATTTATAGCAGATAAATTTGAGAATATTATTTCAGTCACAGGTACAGGTGTGTATCCTCAGCGAACCTGTTTTTGAATAATATATTGTATACCTGTAAACACAATAATATATCATTCCCTTAATGATTTTTATGTTCTTAATATTGGGCAGTGAGCCAGTCTCAGCTGTGCTAAGTGTTTAAATTACAGATATTAATCTAAATTGTAAAGCATTTGTCATTTATAAACTGACATAATCCATCAGCTGAAAACTCAGACACTATTCATCTGATGTCAGAGGGGCAGGAGAAAGATCATTAATTGGTTGTGAGCATATGAGAACGGTCAGGATCCCTAACTGCGTGACCAAGTTGCCGGATATGTGTAATTAACAGACACGCTTTGATCTGTCTAGTATTCCCACCTGGAAAGGTTGAAAAGGAGCAGTGTGTCCTCTTTCCTATCTGAATGCGGTCTTTGGCAGAGACTCCACTCACAAGACGCAAAGTAACTCAGTTGTCAAAAGTATTTAGCAACGTGGAGGTTTCCCCTGTAATAAAACAAATCGGTACAAATCTATGAAACAAACATGTAATTGTGGCAGTAATATTTTACTCTTCCCTCCAACTCTCTGTCATTTGTTTCAATAATAATTTGAATGTCGGGCCTTTGTGTATTTCAGTCTTAATGAAGCATGTATAGTATGAATATTTCAGTGACCTGCTGTGCATAATTTTCTGGGTTTTGACACAGGGGTTTTGACACCGGTTTGTGGGATTGTTGGATTAAACATTCATCCGTACTTGTCTCTTAGATTTGCTTTATGCATTTAAGCAGGTCTAGTCCTACAGGGTTGCTTGGCACATCAGAACACAATGTGCCTCATCTTATTTGTTCCTGGCTGATTGGATGTGCTGTTTTGTCTTTGCAAACAGTGTGAGATTTGCTTTCTCCATAATGCGCTTGGTAAGTTGCTGTAATACAGTTTACAAATATGATTTGTACAGTATTTTTAATTTAGGAATCATCATTGTTTTAGTATGCACATTAAGGAACGATGATTAATGATAATAGTTTTATAATGAAAACAACATTTTCCAGTGCAATTCTTTCCTTATTTTTTCTGAAATTAAAACAATGATCGTTGTATTATCACTGAGTTAGCATACAGTGCAATAGTGTGCTACCATCATCGTTTTGTTTTACTGCTTGTACTAAATTATTTGCAATCAGAGCTGAATTTAGTAGATTCCTGAGCATTTTTATTGTTTCAATTGAAGACCTCTCCTCAACTGAGCCATTTGCACACATCCTGCCTCAACTCTTATGGGAAACTGTGACGGATGGTTCATCATACTTGTTTTAATTATTCAGCTGTGCAGACAGCACCCTGGGGAGACGTGCTGTGGTGCATTACAAAAAACACACATTCAGTGATATAATCATAATGATGATAATGAAATGTATTTAGAGCACATCAGTGCCTCCCTCTCTCTCTTTTCTCTGCCTCTCGCTGCTCTTGTGGGAGGATATGAGCGCTGTCTGATGCAGAAGAGGCAAGTTTACTGCGCTCTGGCCCCCGGTGGCTCCTTGTGGAGGCCTGCGGTGCCCCGCACGATGGCTCACCGGAGATTAGCCGTCAGAGCAGAGGGTTTTGCATACCTCATGTGCCGTCAACTGCGAAGGCTTACCTGACAGGTGTTGCTCTCGCTCAGATCTGTTGTGTCCTCCTGAGCTGAAGCTTCGATGGGGTGCCTGTGGGTATGAAGAAACCTTCCTTCCTACTGTCAATCATCACAGGCCACACAGCCAGGCCGAAACCAAATCTCTCCTCAATGAGAGTTCAATGATTTCTGATCAGTGTGGCACAAAACCACCCTGGGCGCTGCTTGAAGAGTCCTTGCTTAAATATGTCATTGGGCGTTGCAAACTTTTCGAGATTGCAAGTTTTTCCGGGACTGAGTACTATGCGGGATTGCTTATCTTTACAAATGGAAGTACTGTGTGAATGTAAATGTAATATTTCAACACATTCTCATCCCAAGATGTCATTTAACTGACGCTTTTGACCATACGTCAACATCCGACATTTTAGGGTACCCTTTAACGTCAGTTAGATGACGCGGGTAGGTTTAGGTCTGGGGTAGGGTTAGGATTAGATAGCGTCATCTAACTGACGTTAAATGGTGCCCTAAAACGTCGGATGTTGACGTATGGTCAAAAGCGTCAGTTATATGACCCAACCTCTCTATATACAAACTTTTATGTTAAATTTGAACCACTAATTGAAACAAGCATCCTTTAGGCTTGCGATGCTTTTGTGAAGTGGATTAGCTGAATAATTGATCAGATCTGACACAAAAGGTCAATTTGTTCACAAATTGAAATGATATGCCCATGAGTCTGTCTGATCTAATTTTCAAGCTAAACGTCTTGAGAACGGGCTTAATATTTGGGTTTACTGGGAGTCTCCTCGCTTCACATACTTCCAACAACGCCGTTCACTCCTTAGAGCATCTATCAGTTGACCTGTTTGTTGTGTTTGTATATGCTCTCACTGGAGAGTTTGTGAAATAAGAACATCTAAGCAGTTTTGTACTGCATCTTGTCCTGTATTAAAGTGTGCTGTCAGGTCAAGCTACCTTTAGTTCTCCCCAGAATTGCAGCATATTAAGAGAAACAGGGACTTAAGGGTGTTTAAAACAGCAAAAGAGACAAATGAATGATCACATGTATGCGCTGTGATAATATATTAATAATTCATAGTGCTTTATGATTAATTAAAACAGGCCTCAGGTTCTGTGGCAGGTACAGGCTGAAACACAGTCTGACATTCCCATGCGATCCTCAGAACATATGAACATCTGAACTCTCTCCCTTCTTCTGTCCCCAGACCAGGTGGAAGACCTGTTCAGATATCTCCAGTGGCAAGCAGTCTTTACTTTGGGGACTGTAAGTGCTTGTTTTTTTTTCTTTCTAAGACTTGCCGGTGTGGGGAGGCGCTGTATATAGTACAATCAAGGGCCTATTTATAGAGAACAGGACACATTGACTTATGAACAAATTATGTAATTTATTGACCTCTCCTTCGCTCTTTTGTGTAGTAGCATATGCACAAATAATGTTATTTACGGGTGCTGCTCTATAATGCCATTTATACCGTTTTGTATTGTATATTGTTTTACCCCAATGTGAAACTGTTTTCTAGCAGTTTTGGAACTTTGTATATCAGCACTTCTCTCCTTGTTTCTTTTCATTTGGACAAAAGTTTAAGAAAATGAATACATATAAATGTTTGTATCCTTTATATTTCAATAATTTACATGACATTATCGACATGACACCGTTTTTTACTGTCCTGAGGAAACGGTCCAAGAAAAGAGCAAAGTTGTAAAGGGTTCCTGACTTATCCTCTGTCGGATAGTGAACTGTGACTGTCTCTCTGCCTGGTTCTGGCAGCTGGTTGTGGGCAGGGCATGCCCTGTGGCAGTGCCGGGAGGACCAGGGCCTCTGCCTGCTTGTCTCGCCTGTGCTAATGCAATAAGGCCGGGCCGCCCATATGGCACTTGTGGGAACAGTGGGACTCTGGAGGCTGGCATAGAGAGCCACCACTCTGCTGTTAGATATTAAAAAGGACAGGTCCTCAACGGGCTCTGCCCACAGCCGGACAAAGTAATGGATGGGTTTGGTGATTGGACAGCACTTGGAGCGGCCTGTGTGAACCCGCCAATGAGCAAAGCCAAATAGTTGCAGCTGTGAAAATTCAGGCCTGGAGAGTGTCCTTGACAAGTTTTGTCGATGCATTTTCCATTGGTACAATTACAAGTGTAATTAGAATAGATGTTTAGAACCAGGTCCAGACTCCCATTTTTAAAATTGGTGGTGCCCAACAGATCTTTGTGGACCACTTTTAGAAGGATTGGTCTGATCAACAGGTGACTCTGAAGTTCAACAAACAAGCTTCTCTATTCTGAATCAAGGTGATGATGATATATAGTCCGTTGTGGTTTGAGGGTGGTAGTACACGCCCAGCAGGACAACAGAATGTCCTTCAAAGGGGAGCTCAAGGAAAAGTTTCCTTGCCAGAATCCATCAATGAGGCTAATGGAGAGAATGTGGATCAAGGCCGGAATAGAGAGTGGACTGCAGTGGGGCGAATCAGTCCATTTGGCACAAATTGTGGCTTGCTGTACGATTTTCTATGTTTTAATGGATAAAACGTGGCAGTGCAAGATGAGGCTTTAGCAAGTTCATTTTATATATTATACCACACACGCTGTGCACAAATGGAACTTGTAGCAATTTGTTACAACTCCTAAAAAAAGAAAGTAGATCATTATGAGAAAGTCAGCAAAAAATTTCCTTTTGACATAATGGTGCCTCGTTTTCCTGTATGAATATTCCCGTTCATGCTCATGCCAGACTGCTAAACAGGTCACTCTCCTTCCTCTCCTGCCACCCACCTCCATGGATCTGGAACAAAAGCCAACCTCCCCATCTCTCCCCCCTTCTCTCCTGTCTCTCTGTTTTATTGGTGACAGCTGCCGCGAAACAAACTCGCGGAGTGAGAGAAATGATGTGTCAGTGGAAGGTCCTTTTGCCTGCGCCGCTAATCTGTCACACGCGGTTTGTTGTTTACTGTTCCTCCGGCTCGCTGACCGGCCGTCGACGAGCGCAGTGCCGTAATGGCGACAGATGCTGACCCGCAGAAGTGTGAATCTTGCCGATTTCCCCCTGCTGCCAACCTGTAAATTACAGCTATCGGGAGTAATTAGACCCGATAAAACCCTTCCAAGCTTCACCCCCCGTGTACCACCCTGACTCGCTCTCTCTCTCTCTCGCTCTTACTCTCTCTCTCTTGGCCTGCCAGTGACACGAGATAGGGGGATTTGAGAGGCACAAGGTTGCTGGCATTGACCGATCCCACCGTTAACCTGTCTCTGACACCTTCTCCCCTTATTACTCTGGCACTGCCATCCTCAACAGGCTATAAGGGACAGACAGTAGACCAGACACAAGAAAAATAAAGCTACGTCTCCACTAAAGCTGCACCTGCAACTCTTTCCAGCTACATTTAATGCAGAAAAAGAAGTGCATTTTTGCAATCTTTCATCATTTTTGTGCAAGATTGCAATTTTTTGAGCATTTGAAATGATGCCACTTGGCAAGTCAAGCTGTGCCATTTTTGGCAAGCTGATTGAGCGGAATATGGTGAAAGTCATTGCGGCCATACTGTCCGTTCTAATAAAATGTCGTCCCTCAAAGTGTTCGACTCACTTAGACCCTGTCCCAGATACTGCCCTAAGCCTTTTTAGTCCTTCTCTGAATCTAAACTTTACATGTACTCTATCCCCAAGTACATGTCAAATGTGTAATTTGGGACTGAATTTCAGAGGCTGATATCAGTTGGACAATTCCTGTCACTACTTAAACTAAGTGTCCTGTAATAATTTGAGTTAATATTGCTGACAACCTTAGAAGATAGCCAGTTGTATTTACTCTCAGGAAAAACCTAAGAAAGGAGAAACCGGCAAAAATTTAATGCCCTGAGAAGATGCCTAGCTGTGGTTTGGCACTTAACCTTTTACCTCTCCATGTCCTCCTCATAAGTCCTGATGCACGTCACTGCCTTCTGGTGCCAGGCCCATAAAGAAAACAGAGTTCATGGCCCTTTAAGTAACTCACCTAGTGCTAAAGGTCACACAGCCAGGTCTTGTCATCCCCACCCTCTCTGTCTCCCTGCTCCCTCTTCCTCCTCCTGCTCTGCCATCCCTCAGTGCCCACTTCCTGGCCATCAGAGCCAATCGCCAACCGGCCTTGCCTCCTCCGCCACCAATGCGGAGCAGCAATCTGTCACCCAGGCACTGGAGGACGCCACCCTGCTGGCCCCCTTCCGCACACCACCGTAATGGCTTCTGGCATCCCACGAAAGAAAAAAGAATAAACAAAAATGAAAAGTGAGTGGTGTTAGACATAGACAGAGAAGTCTAAAGGGGCAGATAGTTTAGAATCACCCTTTACTTACGAACTGCCCCAAGCCACCCTCCTCACTCACCTCCGCTCTGTAAAGCTCTTGCTCATCCACTCCACGCAACCCTGCTTTGGCCCCGTCGCTTTGCACGATACTTCAGTGAATAAATGAGTCGTTTTAATCCGACTGACAAGCTGGCATTGCCTAACCCTGCCCTCCATCTGTACTGGCCGCCAGCTCAGCGGCAGGCCCTGGGCAGCTCCATGTGCCAATCCAACACACACACACACACACACAGCTTATCCTGGCGGCCGCTTTAGGGACAGACGGGATAGAGCTCCATGCGGCTACTACCCATCCACACCAAAGAGCTATTTATATAAGAAAAGGATTAACTGTCACAATCTTTGATGGACAGCAACATGGATTGAAAAGGGCCTTGTTAATTATTCATTGATTTCTGGTGGTTGGGGCATGTGGAATCTTTCTAGCTTCCTGTGTAGTCACATTGTGTTGAGTTTAAGCTGGCGAATCTTAGGGACCTTGTTTAGGTAAGGTGCATCCTGTGATATTCAAATTGTTGAAATATGACTATGTGTTTACTTAGTTTGACACATTAGATTAAGTTTGAGGGGCTTTTAACATGGTGTTCTTGTTGCTCAGTTGATAGAGCGTGATGCTCACAACACCAAGACTGGGTTTGATTCCAGGGAACAACTAATTAATTGTGTTCTTTAAAGGGTTAGTTCCCCCAAAATTGAAAATTCTTTCATTAATTACTCACTCTCATGTCTTTCCAAACCCGTATGACTTTCGCAACACAAACAGAGATCTTTTTGATGAAATTTGAGTGATTTCTGTAAAACTAATACATTTGAATTGAGCAGTTTGGTCCAAATTATCTGAAGAGAAGAGATCACAATGTGATGAACAGATTGAATTTAGGCTTTTATTCACATATAAACATTGATCAGTGAACATTAACAGAGGCTCAACCGAACCTGCAAGAACAAACCTCTTAAGAGAATCACCCTCATTGGTTCTTGCTGAAGCTCAAACGTGCTGTGTAACACAGGAGACTGAACCTCAATGGTTCTTGCACATCAAGTGAACATGTTTTAACTTCCATTTGCCATGACCGATATGTGACTTGATGAATGTTTTGGACTAAACCACTCAATTCATTTGTACTAGTTTTAAGATCTCTTTATGAACTTTTTGAAGTGTCAAAGTTTCAGATGTGTAGCTAACACAGTCAAAGGAAGGACAGAAAGATCTCAGATTTCATCAAAAAAAAAAACTTTATTTGTGTTCCGAAGATGAACTAAAGTGTTCCTGAATTTTGGGTGAAGCTTACAGTATGTAGCACATTGCCCAGAATAGTGAATTATTTAATACTATAATATTAAGTAAAACTAAAAACTTTGATATATTTACTACATCAAATGTAAGAAATATTTAACAATAGGCAGCTGAAATATTAGAAATTAATGCACATACAGTATCTGAGATGTTATGTGGCCTTGAGATGAACGATGCTTAAAATAAATTCAAATTCTTTAAATTCTGTTTTATAAAGAAATTTATGTTTGTCAGTCAATCAAAAGCTTTAAGCAGTGCTGAGGAATAAAGATTCATATATTTAACACGTAGTCATATTTAACATACTTGAGTTGGGCAAAGTCAGATCCTAGAGGACTTGAAATGTTAAAGGACAACTCCAGTGCAAAATGAACCTTTGGTCTAATAACACATTCGTACTTAGTCAACCGTTCTCTGAGATTTGTTTTCATGTTACTCAAATGTAAAGAGTTTTATCTCTAAAAACTGTTTAGCTTATAACGTTAGTATATAGGGCATAAAGTAATGAAAAATAAAAATCGCTGGTTAATAACAAGGCTCAAAATAGACCCACACTAACACAGTAACATAATGTAGGGTCCCTACATGCAAACCGAACCATTGAGAACGTTTTAAGTGTACAGAGAGTTAAATAAGAAGATACTTTATAAAAACAGTCCACTTCCCGTATACAGGAAGGAGCCATCTTTGGAAATCAATCTCGACCAGTCGAACCAAGAACACTGTGGCTGGTTGATCAGAATTACGTTTGTGAAAACTAATTAAATGGATATGCATGAATTATATTTGTGTAAGTCTGCCCTGTCTGGGGAAAGGTAAGGCAAGAGGTTTTTTTTAGTCATTCATGCAGATCAATGAGCAAGACTTACAGCTGGTGATCGTATAAAATCGTATAAAATTAAAATAGTTGCTCTAACTTATATATCAGAAATAATTGCACCGATTTAAAACATAACTTGTCTAGTGTACTTTCTCAGTGAAAAACTGTCCATCTGGTCCCTCCGCTATGGGTCGCTGCCTACAATTTATTTTTGGGACATGGAAAAAAGTTTTCCATCTCTTGGGTGTCGCAAACTCAACAGGTCCCACTCCGTGCAACACGTGTCCATAGCTTCACAATGTCCGCAGGTACACCACAAGTTTCCCGAAGTAGGAGGCTGTGTTGCGGCATTGGCTGCTCTCTCTCTCTCTCATTGCCCTTTCACTCCTGCAGCTCTTGCGTCTGTATATTCCGGCTCGAAAACATAGGAGCGTCCATCAAACAAACGGTTCGTCGGATAATCCGCCATCATTTTAGTGTGTATCTTGTGGAAGCACTAAGTCTCTTTTTTAAATTATTTTTTATTTATTTATTATTTTACAATTTTCTCTGTTGCATTCAGTGCTCTTCCGAAAACAACAGACCATTTTGAGATTACAAGTCACAGTTCAGCTCACTTGGCACGGCGTTCGTGATGGCTCCTGCCTGTATATACAAAGTGGACTGTTTTTATAAAATATCTTCTTATTTAACCCTCTGTACACTTACAACGTTCTCAATGCTTCGGTTTGCATGTAGGGACCCTCATTATGTTACTGTGATAGTGTGGGGCTATTTTGAGCCTTGATAGTGGTATTAAATAGCGATTTGGTTTTTTTTTTTCAATACTCTATGCCCAATAGTGTTATAAGCTGAACAGTTTTTAGAGATAAAACTCTTTACATTCGTTTATCATGAAAACAAATCTCAAAGAACGGTTAACTATAGTACCTACATGTTATTAGACCAAAGGTTCATTTTGCGCCGGAGTTTTCATTAACCATGCACAAAAAGGTCATATCAGATAATATAGACAATAGATTTTCATCCTTATGTTGCACAGTAGCAGTACAAGCTTGATCCAAGTGAAAGTGTCTAACCCAGATTTTAGAGAATCACACATTCTCTTGCCTCCACTCAGGGGTTAATTCTGCTCTGTTGTCCTTGGCACGCTGTGGGCATACTGCAGCATGGCATAGTTCTCTCGCTCACTCTCTCTGCCTCTATCCTCTCGATCCTCTCCCAGCGGTGGGGGGCGGACAGAAACACTGGCAAATGAAGGCACTGAAACCCTCTGCTCCATTTCCTCTCTGCTCTCCACTTGTCTCTCTGTTTGCTTTGCTGCCTCTTCTCTCTTGGCCAGGTGGCACCTCTTAAACATGGCCCAGGAACGTTTGAGTGGCCGATTAAGCACAGGGCTTTTCTCCTGTGCAGTAATGAGTCAGGTGAGAAAGGGTGTAATCTGTGTCAACCATCATACCATCGATTTCTGTTTTTACACTGATTTAGGATCACTGATTTATTTCACAGTTTAAAATTAAACCTCTGAGATTATATTTACTTACTCTCATGTTGTTCCAAACCCACATAACCTTTTTCTTTTTCGTTTGAATACAGTAGGAGAAGTTTAGCAGGAAAAGTGCTCTTTTCTACTATTATACTGTACTTTTAGTATAATCTTCCTTTCCACTGTAGTCTGAAATCTCCAGATTTCCACTGAAATCTCATTCATTCTTCAGATTATTCAAATGTGTTGTGTCCTTATCCGTTACATTGGAAGAGACAATAGAGTTAATCATTTCTGGATTTTGAAAGCTATGGGGGAAGGAAGATTTTCCGGGCTTTAGATTTTGTTTTGTTCCTCACACAATACTAACATGCATGGTTTCATGAGACTTGAGTCATGGAGTGCATGGGTGACATTTATAGTATTTTATAGTGCTTTTTGTGTACTTTTTCAAGCATGACACCCACTGGTTGCTGTATGAAAATGTGTTCTGTGTAAACGTAAATGATGACAGAATCTTCATTTTTCTGTGAACTTCTACTTCAATGAGAAAAACACAAAACGATCGGCACTGTTTCGTGCATTACCACTCCAATGTAAGACTTCCTGCCGAGCCAATGATGGCTTAGTGTCTCAACAAGAGATCATGACTGTTTGAGTAGCCAGTGCTAAACCGCAGCTGGTGACTTTCTTCCTTTTGATGATGGGTGTTCACATCAGAAGGGCTTGTAAACAGAAGGGGGTGTTTAACAGTCTTTTGTTGAAAAGCTGATCTATCCTTATTTGCATGGCAGTAACAGTACTGTGCCGCAAACTGTTAGCTAAACTGTCTGTTGTTTGTTCTTCTGCGAGGCGCTCGTAATAAATCTCAGTAGGGGTTGACGACACTCATATTTAACAGCCGTGGCGTGATGAAGCTTTTGGGGCTTTTTTTTTGAAGTACAGCAATAGAAGCTCTTTTTCTTTATAGTGGCATCCAATCAACTCCCAGAGACCAAAAAGCACATCAATTGATTATTTAGGTTACCACCCGTCCGTGACAGCTGTGTAGCAGCAGAGCCCAAATAGAAATAAATGACTTTTTTTTTCAATTAAGTAGGTTAATAACTGAAAATGGCATGTAATGTTTTATTTAACTTTGGGGCAGGGACAGTGAAAAGGGCCAGCACATGTTATGAAGGGCTGAGGGAGGCGCAGTGAGATTCATTTGCTCGAATGATACCCGCCCCTTAGGCCATTCCATATTAAACAAGTGCTTTGTAAGTGTGCCGTCATTACTATTCATCACAAATAAATACTTAAGCACAGAGAGCTTAGTGCCCCGCTGTTATACAGTTCTCCATTATTACTGCGGGCCGGCCGTCTGGCTGCTTGCTTGGCTGCACTGTGCCCAGACTCTTCCTGTGTCCTTCAGCCTTCTGGAGCAAGAGAAAGAGAGGGAGGGTGACATATATGCCTGTCCAGCTTTCCTGCCAGTGCCCTTTAAGCAGGTAAGCTGCCAAGTTATGTGTCTCATGGGCTTTGCTGTCCACAAACTGCGCTCTCATACCCCCTTCTCTCTTTTTCTTTTTCCCGCTTTCTGTCTGTCCTGCTTGCTTTCTCTCATGCATACACATCTAAAATCTCATTTTTCTTATTCTTTATTCACCTTCCTGTCATAACCAGGAAAACACAGACTTTGCAGAAGAAAATGCACAAGCACCAATGAGGGTGGATACATCACCTGCAATATTCAAGTTATTTGTCCACCTAAGTAAAATCACTGTAATTGCATTAAGTGAGTTAGCACTTTTATAAAAATCTAGTTATTCTATTTGGCTTTGCTGATTATTGGCTGTGTCTGAAACCTTAGTCATCTGCCTTGCTGCCATGTAAAGTTGCTACAAAACAGAAGTATAGTGACAAATCCACAGATGTGAGAGATCTTCCGTATGTTCCGTGGTGTATGTGAGCACTGATTGTTCAACGAGCTTGAGACAGATATGAAAAGGAAGATCGAGTTATGACGTTTTGATTAAAAATAACCCAGCAAACATAGAATGTTCTCCTAACATTCCTCTAACGTTCCCGTATGGTTCCTATTTGGTTAAGTTTTTGGGAACCAAATAAGAACATTCGCTGTAGGTTATTTTTTTAGGTTTAATTTTATAACCTAAGGAGAACGTTCTGGGAATGTTCCCTGTAGGTTTTTTTTAACCTAATAGGAATGTTCCCAAAAAGTTTCCAGAACGTTCCCCTAACCTTAAGGGAACGTTCTATTAACGTTAAGAAAACTTTCCTGGGGAACCAATGGGGAACGTGTTATCTGGGAAGTAAAATAGGTAAAAATGTAATGTGTTTTTTTGAAAATGAAACAATGAATCGTTCAGAATGTTCATTAAGTTGCTATTTGAAAATAGATAGGAATTTTCATTTCATGCATACTCTAATAGTGATTTGCATGAAGTGTTTTTGTATTAAGGTACTTTCTAAGGCATCTTTTTTATTTCCCAGTAGAAATTAAGTCATTGATTATTCATAAATATCCCTTCAAGCACCCTCCCTTCTTTTCACCAACCATTGAACCGCATAAGATTTTGGGATAGTCAGTGCCAACCAGATAAATGCATCTTGATAGAAAAGATGTTACACAAATATCGCGTTTTTGGGATGTGACTTGCATACCTACCTACCTCAATAATCACAACTTTTATATTTGGTCCCCCAAATCTTGAACAGTTGGTTATATCTTTGCACACAAAGACTAGACGCACTGCCGGAGTGAGCCAAACTCCAATCCCTCTTTGCTATGTGTTTTTTTGGAAGGTGATCTAGCTCATTCTCTTCCCATCCGTCCCAGGCAGCAGTACGCTGGGCTGGGTTGGCCGTGCTGCCGGCTGGCTGGCAAGAGATTGGCTCGTGGACTGCGCTCTGGATGTGCACTGATGAATTGCAGGCACGATGCGGGCCGGCAGCCGGCGAGGAGAACCACCAAGCGGCCGTCAGGCCCCATCAGCGTCTACCTCTGTGAAGGGGAAATTGTGAAGACAGCACTGACAACTTAATTTAACACCGAGCTAGAGTGAGACTGCGCACTGGATAATTGATAATGCTGCCACACACTCTCACACACACACAAATAGGCGCAAAGACCCACAAAGCGTTCTGTCAGTGACAGTAGAGAGAACTAATTCTTTGCTGAGACTAGCCAATTGTATTTAAGATAAGAATTTCTTTCCATCCAAAACAATTAAAAATTTAACAGTCAAGACATAGTTTCGAAATTCAGCTTGCCGATATAGTTACTTACTCACCCTCATGGTGTTCCAAACCTGTATGAGTTTCTTTCTTCTGTTGAACACAAAAGAAGATATTTTAAAGAATGTTGGTAACCAGACTGCACCCATTGACTTCCAAGACAATGGGTGCTGTCAATTGTCTGGTTAAATTAAATGCCATTACATGTACAAATTTCAGTAAATCCAGTGCTATTTCATCCCCAAAAGCACATTTATCAGTATACTTTGTAAACCAGACTTTGTTTCCTGGCAGACGGATTAAAAAAAACAACTAAAAACCCTGTGTCCTTCTCGCGGAAGTCCGTAAGGTCAGCCAGTTTGATTGGAACTGCCTGTTTTGACCGCCTCTAACCATTTTGTGTCCAATTTGCATCAGATGGTCAGTGAACAGACTGTGGGGGGGTCTATAGAAATAGAAATCTTTATATATCATACTTATTCATTTTGCATATTCAAAGTAGGCTGTGCATCTTATCAAAAGGATAATAAAAAAAAGACGGGCATCCGTTTAATTCTTCAGCTGTAGTGCTTTAAACTGACATTGTGTTTACGTCTTTATTATTAAAAAAAAAACAAAAAAAAAACAGCAATTTATTTTCTCTTGTGTGCGATGGATTCGATAATCTTGCAGGTGGAGATGGATGCAAGCATTTCCCGTGGGCCGAACACTATACCATTCTGAAATATTACATCAGTTTTCGTAGATAAGCAGAGCGGAGTGTGAAGGCTTTGAACAGACCTACCCTGGTCCCTCCTCACACTTCAGGCACCGAGAACTAAATAAAACCCAGGCCTAGCGAATCCCTTCAGCGAGTAAGGCAGCCATAATCCCCTTTTAATTTCCTTTTGGAGCCTTCGCCAGGGCTCCGTCTAAAGCCGGCTGTCCGTGATGACACAGTGGCCCTGGTGACAGTGCAGGGCTATGGGGGTCTTTACAGGGATCCAGGCGAGGAATATACAATAACCATGCGAGGTCTTTTCAGCCTTTATACGGCCTGCTTTCTGTTTGCCCAGCACTCCGAAGGGGATTTTCTGTGTCATACACACATACAAAACACACTCTCTCCCTTCTACCCCTCCTACACACACACAAACACTCTTCCGTCTGTGCGCAAGGCCTTGCACACACACACACACACACTCATTCGGAAGTGGACCCAAGGTAAAGTTTCTCCGTATAAAGCTATTTATAGCTTAATTTATACAGGTTGGCTGTGATGTATGGGTCACATGGCCCGCTCCGCTCAATCCCTCTCAATCCCACAATGCCCAGTGTAATATTTCCTCTTGAACAGCAATTTATTTTTCTCCTGTAGAGGAGTTATTTAAAAGAAAAGGTCTCATCATTAAAATGTATGCTAAAGGGCAGCCGGTGAACGCGACGCAGTCCGTTCTCCAGCTGAAACAGAGACGGGAAGAGTCCACGCAGAGAGAGAGAGCACATCTTTGTAACATATTTGCCCAAAAGGTGGGTTCAGACTAACAAAATGGAGAGGGTTTAAGTTATCCCGGGAGATGAATGGATTTCTCCTGACATTTACCGTTGTATGGGATATTTCCCACATGTTATATTACTGAATGTGAAGTTTGCGGTGGCTGCATGCTCTCACACACTTTCAGATATACCGTCTTCTTTTAAGTATCTACTTGTTTTACTTTCATAGTGGGAATTCTTTCCATAAAATGTCTTTGGAGGCTGTGTTGTAGGCCTATGAAGCCCTATCATCACCTGAAGACGTTCTCCTGCTTGAGTCTGGCGTTTTTATCCCATCCACCAGCTGAAGTAATTAAAGGGTTATTAGTAAACAGATACTCATGCTCACTTACCACTGCCAACTGTCTCATACCATCTGCTGCCGGTGCGTGTGTGTGTGTGTGTGTGTGTGTGTGCGTGTGTGTGTGTGTGTGCACTTGACTTTAGGAAGAGCTGGAGGAGCAGGCATCTGGGTTCACTGTGTAGGTATCACACTGTTCTAATACATTCGAATATCATCATCCATCTATCTATGTGACTCTACCTTTTAGTCTATCATTCTATCTATTTATCAATCTATCTGTCTGTCTGCTCTACCTTTTAATCTATCATTCTATCACCATCCATCCATACATGCATGTCAGATCAAGTCATCCATGTTTAAAATGTGTGTGCGTATTTGTGTGTGTGTGTGTGTGTGTTTACCTATGCTGTGGTTCTGTGTTTATTCCAAGGCAACCATTACTTTTTTATTGCATTTTCAGGCAACTGCATTTTCTCGCTTTGCCTGTATCCTCCACCTTGCCTTTCCACCCCCTCCCTTCTCCCCTCTCCATCCTCACTGTTTTTTTTTTCCCTGTAATATTGAAGGGATTAACCCTGCTGGCCCCTTGGTGGTTACTGTTTCATTTTATTCTTATTAAAATCTTAAGAGCCTTCTTTAATATTCCTGCATGATACTACTTCAATAATCTAGCTCTCTTCCTCTTTCCCTTTGTGTATTTGTGTGCCTGTGCACACCTCTGAGTGTGTGTGTGTTTCTTTTTCTGCCTGCTATATGTGTTCTCAAGTGCACAGCTGTCGATAACCAGTGAGCAGCGTGTAATAGATATGATTATTATGAACATGTGCTTGAATTTGTTCACATTGGTGTGCATGACAATGATTATTATATAGTTATCATAATTATCTAAATTCACGATCCTTCATATACTCTGCCTGACAGATGTAATGATTTATTGTTTTTTTTTCAGGACTTCAGCTTACACGCAATGCTGCGATACTCCTGTTCAGCAGCAAACAGCGATCTACAGAAGACTGCATTGATTTTGTGACACCTCAGGTTTGAGTTGAGTAGTGAACATGAATACTGTTGTCACAGCAAAGCTTGCTGGATCACTCTCTCATTTCTGCATCAGTTTCCATGACCTGAGGCAGATTATGTAGCAATGTGTGTTTTTCTAGCACAAATCACAGAGAGTCTGAAGATGCTCTGAGAGATTCCTTTATCAAAATTCAATGTCTTTGTCATCTAGTAACTGTCATCTGTCATTTACTGATCACTTTTCCTTCATGTATTGTACAACATTTTTAGGTTTTGAAAGAAAAACTATATTCAAGTCTTAAAACAGTTAATTATCTCGTCTATTTTGAATTATATATACATTTGTAAATGTATCTATCTTAGACATGTCAATTCCTTAGCACACCTGTTTTGGGTTGGAGGATAACATTTTGATTCAAATGTTTTTTTAACTACCGCATTTTTCTTGCAATTATCGGAAACTTAACTGTCGTTTTTCTCATTACTAATTTAATTTTAAAATTACTACTGTGACTACTGTGACTCCCGATCAGCACATTTTTCGGAAAATGGCACATTTGTCTTAACATTCTCTAAACTATATTTTATTGTGTCAGGAAATTGGCCAATTTCTTGTTTTTTCTACTTTTCTGTTGACACCGACTGCTTTCTATACTATAAAAGAATGTCAATTTTGTCTAGCTGAATGCTCTTGTGTATCACACTGAGCTTTTTAGATACAGATTACAACAGAAGGTAAAAGTTTACTTGTAAAAGTCAATACTGTAGCTAGCTAGCATAATAAAAGAAAAATGAACATCATACAGTGCAATTCACAGTTGCTTGTTCATTTTTTCACACTCTATTATGTTTTCCCCTAACACCACCACATTCTTACATATCTTTCTATTGCTCTTCCACAGCAAGCAACCGTGAATTTTTCCAGTTTACATGTTACACATTTCTACAAAAATAAATGTACTGAATACAAATGTATTATACAGTAATGCTGTACCTGCTGCAGTTCCTCCATGTTCAAAAATGGTTGTGATTGTGCCGAGCAGACTCCATATGCTTCCAAACTTCCAAATCATCTCTGGAAAGAGATGAAGTAAGTCTATTGACCATAGACAGTAATAGAATTGGACACAGCGACCCCATGATTTCAACGGAGAAAGTTGAAGCCCATTATAACCGAGACAAATCTGAATTGAAATCTAAAACAAATCTGTTGTTGAAATATTTTGCCTCGTTGCTTTTATGAACTCTTTATCTATGAGCTTCTCCCTTGACTTTATCCCTCCATATCCGCCCGATTGCCACGTAGCCAGTAAAAGATTGCCTATGAGCTTCTCGTTCTGTCTATACGGTAAATTCTCTACTGTGCGACAGAGAGTCCCGTGGTTATGACATAATCGTTAGCCTATTTTTACAAAAATGGCTTCCACAAGGCCATAGCGTAAGATACAAAGTAAGCCTTTAATCCATTGTCATGTTTCTTAAGAAATAAATAATGGACAAATGGAGTCTTTGGACACCTCAGATGTAAAGTTATTTGCTGTCAAAGTGATGCAAAAATGAATGGGAGTCAATTGGATGCTAACAGCAGGTGATAGTCAGCTACAATGGCGGCTCCCAAGTGAAGCTTCAGTTTCCAGCGGATGGATTACTACTGACTGTAGTCTTTAGCTGCTGGCCAAAAAAATCCTCCGTCATTTTGCGTGATTGGAGGATTTTTTTCCAGACAAAAATACTGTATAAATCTCTCGTATCAGGGGAATATGAGGGAAGAAAGCATGGCAATTCGAAAATACTACAGGTTTCCTACTAATACAAAGCTTAATGCTAAATCCTGAATTATCCCTTTAATTGGTTGATTACAATGACAAGCTATTTTCCAATTTAACAAATATTTCATGTCAGAGTTTGAATCAACTCACCAGTTTTGATCAACAAGCCATGTGCATTTAGTTATTTTGCAAATTGTAGACAATTCACACATGTTTCAAATCTTATGTTAAAAAAACAAAAACGAATCGTTAAGAAATTTGTATTTACTGTTTTGAGGGGAAAAAAATAGAACCAAAGCGATTAGGAAAAACAGTGAGATTAAAAAACTCCTTTTATTTAAATGACTTCAACTGCTCAATAAGCCTTGCTCAAGAACACTGTAATGTACAGCCCTCCCACCCTCATGTACTGTATTTTAGTGCTTGTAAAAGACAAGAATATGTCTCCTCTCTATTCACTGGCAAACAGAAACCAATTCCTCCGCCCCCCTCCACATCCTCCGCACAGAGGTCGAATTGTCAAAATGACTCTTTTTATTACAGTTCATAAACACAGATTCCCCCAGTGGCCTTGAGAAATTTCACATAAATTTTGATCAAACAGACGTCAGCTTTCTTGGTTTTAAGCGCCTGTCACAACGTGCGGAAACAGGCCTGCTCAATCATAAGCAAAGAAAACAGTGGGAAAATAAGAGCAAATGCCACAGCGTCACCGTTATATTAAGTCATTATTGTCCAGAATACCCAGGGAATGGATCTCATATGATACAATAAGTTTCTCTTTCATTGATTTTTTTCTCTTGTATGAATCCTTCCTCTCTGGTAAACTTTGAGGCTTATAGTTAATGAGTCAGAATTCACTGGTGCGTTTATGAGCCCTGAAAATAGACAGAGGAGTGTGAGGAAAAAGGTCTCGTGTATGTCCCTCAAATCCCTATGGCTGTATTGCGAATGGCTAATGCTTTGTCCCTTCCATTTAAACCCTGTGAGGAGTGACAGCATGAATGTTGATCATAGGTCTACACCGAATATATAAAGTGTCTAAATATGGTATTATTAATATATTAATTAGTAACTGAATGCATTATTCAGAATTCAGCCAAAAATGCTATTCTGCTGCATTCCTTGGAGTATCAATCATGGTCAATCTTCCTAAAAAAACAATTCAACTTCCTGCGGGGTGTGTGGCCAATTTTAACTTTGAATTTTACACATCCTTGAAAGGCAAATGGTCCGATTTGTGAATGAATCTTTCTTCCGAGTCAAATCTTTTAGTGAATCAGTTCAACTAGTTCACAAAGCTGAATAATTTGTTCATGAATCAGACTGATCCGGTTCTTTTAGCAGTTGGCTGGACTGGAAAATGATCAGTAATGACTTTCTGTTGGCCCAGTCATAGCCAATGCTGAAATATTTACAACATTCCTTTGGTTTATGTCTTATGTCTTATGTTTATGTCTTTATTAGAGAGGTTTGGGCAGGTAGGAATGGCCAACCTGATCTCACAGCAATTCATACGTATTTTACGAGATAATTTATACAATTTATACATCTTCACTCGTATGGATTCGTACGATTTGCACAATTCGTATGAATTCCTATGAATGCCCTACCCCTGACCCCACCCCTATATCTACCCATCACTGGGGTTTAGACAAATCATACTAATTTGAATTAGCCACATTTGTACAAATCGGTCATGAGATAGCTTTGAAATGGTAGACTTAATGCCATTTATATACATCATTTGCACTTCTGATTTGAAAAATTAGAGCATTATGACTGTCCTGGCCTACATTACCCAGACAATGCCTAAAATGGCACTCTGATAACTGCCAACAATGAGTGTGTGTAGGGGTAACCTTAGAGTCATAGAGATAGAGATGGAGCTGGCAGCTGTAGGTAGGGATATCGGAGAGCACCCTGCTCTCCTTTCTGCCTTTTTTGTCTGAAGGTCGGGTCTATTCTCTCTCTCAGAGGCCTCATGGGTGTCCTTAAGATGGCAGTAATTACTGAGGACCCACAGCAGCGCTTTTACTGTGTATTGTTCAAGTGTTTGTTTGCTGCTCCACATGAGTGAGGGAATGGGTGTGGTTTTTTTTTCCTATTTCATACTGCTCAACCTTGTCTCTTCAAATCTTCTATCTTACCCCTACTCTCCTCCTCCCGCTCCTCACTTTCACTGCTCATCTGTTGTTTTCACTATCTGTTGCCGCTCCATTCTTTCCCTATTCCACACATCAGGTCATCTGCTCTGTGTCTCAAGCACTTTTTCTCGATAATCACTGCTGTGCTAACATAATGTAAAAACTAATGTCTACTTGATGTGAGAAAGCAGGGGCCTGGCAATACCATAAGATATTGCTATCTGGGTTCAATTATGGTAGTATTGTGGTTTGATTGGTTATTCATTCTTATTTATGTATTTATTTATTTCACATTTCTCTGCACTGGACCTCAGTGCTATGCATAATTATTTTATTTGCATGTTAAGTTTGAATTTTGGTTGAATAGGAATAATTAAGCATACATTGACCAAGATGGTATAATTTCCTTTTCCCTCAAAATGAATGTGAAAAAGGTAAAAATATACTACTTAACTACTGAAGCCCTGAACCGCAACGTGAAGTAAGTGTAAATAGACATTGATAACATAATACACGAGCGGTTTGTGTGAGCAAACGAACAGTAATTTATATCGTTTTTAGCTCTTGTAACCACAGCCACGTCCAAAGTGATTGGAGGGCGTGAGTTCTTCGGTTTCCGCAAGCGTCTGAAGTGATCTCTCGCGTGTGTACGTCACTTATTGTTTACACAGAGATTTCGGAAGTGTTACCTTTCACTGTGAAGATCTTAACATATTTAGATATGAAATCGCAATGGAAGACGATTTCGATATATAAACAGACGTTTAATTTTTTCGCAACCGCTCGAGAGATCACTTGTGGCGCTTGGGCCGACTGATGCGCCTGCGCCCTCAGATCACTTTGACGTGACTGGTTACAAGAAAAGCGGTAAAAATGATATAAATACTGTTTGTTTTCTCACACAAACCGCTCTTTTCGTGTCTTATGCCATCAATGTGTACTTACATTGACGAGTCATTAAATCATGTTTAATCTGGACTTCTCTGTGCATGCTCTTTGAGGTGCTGACCATATACCTCCATTATATGACTGACAGACAAGAACAGTTTGACCTAAAAATATCAAAATTGAAACTACTGCGGAAACAAAGACACCTACATCTTGGATGCCCTTGAGGTAAGCTAAAACATACCAACAATTAATTTCAAAGTGAACTTAACATTCCTCTTTTGATATCATCTTTTCATTTGCAACTCAACCCTGTGATGACAGAACTGCTTGTGGTCTCAGCCAACCCAAAACACAACTTCCCCATTCAACCATAACTCCATCCAGGTACAAAATGAATTGTTTCAAAATAGCACACTTCAAGTTAACTAATCATTAACACACTTACTGATACTGATACACTACTATACTGATAATAAGTCTGGCTGCAAGTATACTTAGTATTTTTTTTTCTCCAGGGAACATTATGAGGATCAGGCCTTTCCTATCAGAACATGCTACACAACTCCTTGCCCAAGTTCTTGTTCTATCCAGACTTGACTATTCTTGGCAGGTCTTCTGTCAAACCTCTGCAACTGATCCAGAATGCTGCAGCAAGAGTGGTCTTTAACCAGCCAAAGAGCGCATGTTACACCTATCCTCATAAAATTGCACATGGTTGCCAATTGTCTCTCGCATGAAATTCAATTGATGCTTGCCTAATGCCTACAGAACAACCACTGGCTCTGCATACTTCCGACCTACTCCAGATTCTACTTTTGTTGACCTCTGCAAGCGAACAACGCCTCATGGTGCCATCTCAAAGAGGTATAAAATTCCATTCACTGGCCTTTACCTGGACTGTTTCAAGCTGGTGGAATGAACTCCCTATCTCAATCCGAGCTGCTGAGTCTTTAGACATTTTCAAGAAACTTCTGAAGACGTATCTTTTTCGTCTACACTTGACCCATTATTATTAACACTTAATATCTATTTATAAATTTAAAAATATATAAAAAATACTATATGTGCTAGAGTACTAACTGGAACTAGTCACGGCACTTGCATTTTGTTGCCCTATGTTGAATTGATTGCTTCTGTTTCTATCTTTGGATAAAAGCACCTGCTAAATTATTAAATGTAAATGTAAATTAGTGGGAAGCAAGCCATTCTGTAATACTCTCCTTTACTCCGTAGTATTATATGACTTTTCACAGTGCAGTAGCTCACCAATACCAGCAGCTAAAAAAGCTCCTCGCATGCCACTCTTGCTTCACTGTGGTAAAGATGCATTTATTATTTTCTCGCCAGATTTTCGAAGACAGTGTTCTGGAGCTTCACCATGCAACTCCTTTTTCATTGTGATTCATCTCTCCACACACAACTTATCATATTCTGCCCAAAACATCAATCTGTCTTTCATGTTTTTCTAAGACGATTGCTTTTGAAGTGGTAGCCTACATTTGTTTAAATTTTCATAATTTCCAGACCAATAAGACAATTAATTACTTAGTGTTTAGCCATTTTGGGCTAAGCTCATTTTCTTTTTGTCCAGGAGTGTGTACAAGAAGATATAGAGAATAAATTCATACCCATCAGTTCAGATATAAATATGAATATTTGTAAATACAATAATTTTACTTCATATAGACAATAAAGTGTGAGGAATAGTGTAGCGTCAAAAATAGAAACGGGGCGTCCGTCAGCTGTCGCAATGCACCGCAACGTCCGCATCCAATGTAGACAGCTTCGAAAGCTGATCTACTTTTGTATACACAGTGTAGACAAGGTGTCAGCCAATTAACTATTACTTCTTGTATATATTTTATGAAGCTTTCACAAGATTTAAATTAAAGATTGAATGATAGCCATGTAAGTGACAGACTTTTTGTGCTATGTGTACATGCGTGCATCCTAATGTGATTGTATTGTGTGTGCATGTGTGTGTATGTGTATGTGAACAGGTGTGTTTGTGTGAATTATAAAGGATGCTCAGCACACCCTCAGTGTTGTGGGAGGTTGAACACTCAGTCTTGGCACAGTCAGGTCAGTGGAGATCTGCCTCTGTGCTGGATCAAAGAGAGCTGAGTCTGTGTCACACTCTCCAGCCATGATACTAATGCCACAGTCCTGGCAAACACAATGCTTCACTCCCATCTCCCATCTCCCACTGTTTCTGTGTTTATTCTTTCCTTGCTATTAGAAGGAAATATACGAACGAAAAGTTGTTATATTGCAGATTTGATTTATATCTAAATGTGTTGCTGGTCATTTTCTCTTGCCCTATCCTGATCAAAAAATAATTGACCTTTGACTGACAGATATTGCCCTTTCATAACTGATACAGATTAAAAAAACATAGCAATATATAGGAGAGAGCATATATATATATATATATATATATATATATATATATATATATATATATATATATATATATATATATATAATGAGAAAATCTATCTATCTTCATATGTATGTGTTTGTGCATATATATATATATATATATATATATATATATATATATATATAAATAATTCATCATATTTATCTGTAAACTTGAAAATAAAAAAGTACAATCAACTTGGATAATTAAGTCATTTCAACTTAAATTTTATATATCATCATGATAAATAATTAATATATATATATAGACACACACACAGTAAATATGCATCAAATGCATAAAATGGATGAGGAACGTGAAAGGGATCGGGTGCATTGGCCATTGTGCTGCTCTCTCTATACAAGTCAAATCAACAATAAGTCAGAGTCAGTCTCAGGCCCTTTCATGTGTCTGTTTTTCTTCTGCCGGGGGTGTGAGAGGCTCTTGTTTTATGTCATGTCTTGTGCCGAAGTCTGTGGGACTCCAAAGGAACTTGCACCTGTGAGGAGAAGCTGTGAACCCATCAAACCGACAGGGATCTTTGTGAAGACAGGCATGAAGCAGACTGCACCCACAGCACACGTCACGCCCCGTTAGGAGAAGCCGAACGCACTAAAGAGGTTAAACTGCAGCGCCTGGCACAGGCAATTTTATTGATAACCATTTGAAGCCTTTTCCCCCCCACCGTCTCCGAGCCTTACGTGCCATCTCGCTTTTCCATCTTTATTTCATTTGCCACTCTCAACTGACTTCAAATGTGGGAAGCCTCTCGCTCCGACAGAAGCTGCCGTTGCCTGTTTCTCACTGTCTCAGCCATGAAAATCTGCATTCTGATCTGGCAGACAATCGTCTGCAAAATTCCCACATCTCTCTGATGTATGTAAATATTTATAATATCAGGTTCTCTGATGATCAAATGCACGTTTGTTAATAGTAAACTCCTCCTATTGTCAGACAGAATGTTTTTTTTTTCTAACCGTGGTTGACTTGTTGGAAAAGGAGTCATTGTCAGTGCATTCCTTTCCATCTTTTTGTCTCCCAGTTGGTCAGGCACTCCATCATTTCCTTGTTAGCCCATGGTCCCTGCCCTGGCCTAAAGTCATCGCTCAGTTAGGCAGCTGCCAGGCCAGCACTGAGGGTCTCAGTGGTGAGTAAAGGAGTCAAGGGTTGGTCACTGAATGTAGGCTAGTGTCCATTGCTTCTACTCCCATGCCCGATTAGGATCTATTTGAAACAAGTAAATATCTCTCGCCCTATCCTTCTTGTGCACCACATCTCTCCATACAGCCCAGAGATGATTTTGATCACACTTCAGGTTGTACGTTGTTATGAGCCCGATCTCATGAAAGTTCGTATCTATAGCACGAATGTAGTTTTTGCGTGAATCTGTTACGCGTTTTTCTCGTGCATATGATACGCACTTTTTGGCGTATAAGCGTGAACTCCCCACCCCCCTTCCCTCTAAACCTACCGAGGGGGGTTTCAGTGCATAGCACGCAAAAATCATTCTTGGCGTATAAATGCCACGAGAAATGACACTCGTGGTAATACGCACTTTCATGAGACTGTGTTGGTTGTTATGCACCTGAAAGTAGGCTACTTTGCTATAAAAACGTACGGGTTTCCCATGCTGCCTTCCTGCAGCGCGATTTTATTCACGCTGAAAGGCAGTCTGGAGACCATGGCCATATTTTCGCCTCATTTAAGGAACCAATCACAGAACGGGGAGGGAGCAGCAAGACGATGACGACATCTATGCGACCCACCGAAGTAGTTTGTTTATATCTTCAACATGGCAGCAGACGCGAAGCTACCTTTTGATGCAGCCTTATATATTGTTCTAAGTAGTTTATTCTAATTCAAGTTTATTTTGAAAAAAGAGCAGCTTTTGGCGTTAAACTTTGCGAGAACCCTGTTATTGTTGTCTCTCCGTTAATCACCCTAATGGAGGACCAGTACAGGAGGCGGTCAACCTTGGAATATCTGCCGCTCAACTGTGTCCCGAGAAAGAAAATGTGATAAAGAATTGTCGATACCAACTTCTGTTCGGCAGTCCCGAGGCCTGGATGAGGGAAAAAGTGGCAAGACATGTTAGCCACGGAGTTGTATTGTACCAAGTCCATCGACGAAGTCCATCTAACTTATAAATGGTAAGTGGGATTTATTAATATCATATTGCCTTTATGCCTGTAGACTACCTACTGTGGTTATCACAGTGCCACTAAGTTGTGTTGCTTTTCAATATCAATATACAGCTAGCGGTTTAGTAGCATAACTTTCAGCTGTGCACACGTACCGATTAAAGTTGTTGACACTTTAGTCATTGAATTAAATGCTTATTATTTTTAAACTTGTGAAGTACAAGCGCAAACAATTTCTAATGCAAATGCATTTGATAGACATTCTTAGCACCCAATAATCGGCGCCGGGCATTCGTAAACCACGCCTCAAATACGAGAAAATGAACATGTGGTTCCCAGGCTAATAAAATACATGCTTTTATTTATTTATTTATTGTAAAAGAAGTAAATGAATGGAAATAGACTTGAAGAGCAGGTTCAATGTCTGTGTGTGACTCTTCCCTGTGAGATTTCCCGCAGACTGTCACATCTCTGTTGAAGTCTCTGAGTAGGCTTGACTCAACATCTTTATCACATCTTTTACTTCATTTCTTTATTCATTGCCTTTGATTTTATATATATATATATATATATATATATATACATATCATATAGGCTACATATACATACATATATATATATATATATATATATATATATATATATATATATATATATATATATATATTTAGGGCTGTCAAACGATTAATAAAAGTTTGTGTTTTCATAATATATGTGGGTGCACTGTGTATAATTATTTTACATATATAAATACACAATGCACATATTTAAGAAATATTTTCATGTATATACTGTAGTGTATATAGATTTAAATATAATTTATATTATATATAAATATTTTATATATAAATGATATTTTTTCTTACATATACATGCATGGGTGTCTGTATATATATATATATATATATATATATATACAAAATAATTATAAACAGTGCACCCACATATATTATGTAAACACAAACTTTTATTTTGGATGCGATTAATCGCGACATATTTTATATCATTTTCTGTTTGTATTTAGTATTTTATCATTAAAATTTCTAGTTCATCGCACACTCCTTACATCTGTATTCTGCACAATAACACAAAAGACAAGAAAAGAAACCAAAACAAATAAAAACACATTGCCCACCAACCCACCCCTCCACCTTTTCCCCTTCCTCCTCAGAAACCCAAAATGCATTCTCCTGCCAGCCTTCACATGGAAGGGTGTTAAAAATACATGTATACCCTCCCTCATCCTTTATTCATACCTATTCCTTCCTTTATGTTTATGAGACTCGGGGGCTCACCGGGTCCACCGTTCTGACCCAGGGGTTGACAAAGGTTCTCCAGGAACTTCCTCTTTCTCAAACCTAATCCACTTTAAATGAGCCCAAACACAGAATAACTACATGTTGGAATTGTGACAGTGTTGCAGTAGTCGAAATCCACAAGGCTTTATTAGTAAAGAGACCAACCATATTAATTATTAAGCTTGTTATTTTTTATATTCTAATGTATAATAGACATCTTTGACAAATGCCAACTGAATGTTGAACTGAGTTGTAATGAAATATTGTTTAGTGCTGCTGTTAAAATATGTATTTATACAGAGGGCTGCTTTTCTCCCAGCCATTGGGTGGCAGTATAGAGCATGGGGGTGATGGAGAGAGATGTTGGGTTGTTAGTGCCCTCTGCTAGGCCTGGGGGTGGATGTTGTTAGCGCTGTCTACATCCGCAGGGTAACGAACACTCCCATGGGACAGTTCTCCGCTTGTTCACTCATGTGTGTGATAGAACAGTGCAGCAGGGGGTTACCGGCTCTACGACAGTCCACCCTTATTGATTAGATAATCAGCCTGTCACCTAATACCAGTGTTCTTTACATTGTCCCCTGCTGGGACGAACATGGCTGTTATTGCTGACGGCAGGGGATTCCTGCAACAAGCACCTTTTATGTCCACTATTCTTTTCTATCGCTCTTTCCTGCTTCTTCCTCTCTCGGACTACGGGAAGAGTGTTTTCATTATTTGCCAAGATTGGTATGTCAATCCTTTTGCCCCTGACCCGAGTTTAGAAATGCTTTGGGTTTTATTGGAGGAATGATTACTGAGTTATCTTGCTACCTCACTCGGAGGCTTTTATACCTCCACCCTTAGTATACCTTCAGGCAAGGATTGGATTTGATACCCAGGACAGTACCTTGGGAACCGCTCGCTGTCTACTTTCGATCTCTTTCTATTGTTTGGCTGTACCCCCCATTTCTTAAATGTGCCTGAGTGTTGCTTATTCGGTTTTCTTTTTTTTTTTTTTTTACTCCATCAGTTTTCCCAGCTTTTCCCCTTGTCTCTCTGACCAACTAAGTTTATGCAGAGGACGAATGTGAGAAGGGTAACACTGTGACAGTGTCCCGACCACCTTCCCCTGGGGGTCATGGGTGCCGTGACCCTGCAGCAGGTGCCACTGATCTCCTTGCCCAATCGCTGTCCCAGTTTCCCAGATCTCTTTCCACACCTGAACTATGAAGATATAACATAAAGTGTACTGACGATTACTATCATTATATATAATATTCTTTTAAATCAAATAAAACATTTGAGTGAATGGAAATAAAATGTAAACACCAATCTAATATTACATTTTGGCTATAACCGTTTCCTGTCTTTTTTAGAGAAAAACTTTAGAGATGTTTCCATATACACTTACTTATAATAAAAATAGCAATATAGGCTATATATATTATTGCTATTTTTATTATTCATTATTATAAATAATTATTAAGTTAATACATTTTAATTAAAAGTAGAGGTGTGTTTTAATGTCCAGGAAAGAGACATGGATAAATAGAAAAATATGCAGATTTTTTCTTATAGCCTATTGAATTTCATTTGACAAAGCTACGTGATAAAAATGGCAATCGTCAAAAAAAGAAAAACATGGGAAAAGACAGTCGCCCGAATCACGATGCAAATTGCACTTTGATTGACTCTTAATTTCATCTGAAGGCTGTTTTGTTTGGTTTTTATTCTGAGTCAATGAGCTTAATCAGAGTCACTGATCCTGCGGCTTTAAGCCCTCCGTGTTGTGTTTTTGTTTGTCGGGAGATCAGCGAGACTCTATCCGCACTTCATTAACCCTGAGCCGGGGACAATCCTCAGTAAGAGCCGAGGGATTTACCACTATCCTTTCACATGCAAAAATCTCTGCGTCTATTAACAAGACGGAGGAGCTTTTCTTGAAATCAGCTGCGCACTTCGCAAGAATAACCCTTTTCATAAATATTGAGGGGGGTCATCAGCCTCCTTTGGATCATGTGCAGATCCATGTGATATTTAAATGATAATCTGAATTGATGTCTTTTTTTTTTTTTTTTTTTTTTTTGATGATGAACCTTTTATTTGAGTCTTTTTATTTTACGCAAAATAAGTACGGCACGCCAAAAATATCTTTGAAATAGTGCTTTTTTAATTAGCCTAAAAGATTTTGTTGAGAATTTCTCAACAACAAACATTTAGTGAAATTATGGTAAAAAATGTTTTCTCTCTCTTTCTCTCTCTCTCCTTGAGTGATTCGTGGGCAGGAGCCCCGCAGAATGACATGTGCTATGCGAAAGTTTGCGGCAGGAGACCGACTGATCACACGTTATCGACGTTCAATTAAAAGCTATTAAGGTCTTTTGTCTGCTCGTTAATTTCCCATTCAGTCGCCCTGTCAGAGCAGCCCCTAAACCCTGAGCTCTATGGACCGGTCTCATGGTTGGGTTAAAGTCAGTCTTAGACTCACGGAGAGGGGATGAAGGGGGGGCCCCGTCATGCCGCTGACCAGATGTCCCCTTGCTGATCCGAGCCGCAGTCAGCACTGCCCGGTGACCAGCTGTTGGGAGCGTTTGGCAAAGAGCAGCAAACCAACACTCTCAAGAAAGGCTATGGAGAGAATCCATTTCCAAATGGGATCATTTAGGGCACTTAAACAATTACACACTTAGGTGACCATTAATATTTCATCCACATATTGTTTATGAAAACTAAATGAAACGACATGGTGATGCTGTTATAAGAGTGCAAAGAAGTCTGTCACTTTACTCTTGTAGACACAGGACAATCGAGCCTGAAAAGTGTTGAGTGTGTGGTAGAGAAAGAGAGAGAGAGAGAGCGAGAGAGAGAGAGAGAGAGATATCTCAGTATTTCCCTTTTTATCATGCTGCCATTAAAAGGAACATCGTTTAAAATTGTATTGAAATTGGCTCATATGATTCATGATCAAAATTATATTAAACCTATCAATAAGAGGTAGTCGCGTCTAACTTTAAAATATGAAGGTAGAATTAAGTTCCCTAAATCTCCAGGCGTTTCTGAAAGGTTAGGTTGGTGAACGTTCGCTTACTTGGGTGCGACATTTCTTATTAACTTTTTTTTTGTGGTATAGGTTCGACAAATTAAATCCACGATGCTAACCAAATAGTGTGGGGTTTGAGCAAAATGTCTGACAGTCATGTTTAAAATTATTCAAACACATTTGCCAGTAATAGAGTTCTCTGAGTTCGAATTTTATGAGATTGCTATCACTGGCGTTGTTTACGTTTATTTTCATAAGCAAACTTTTCCTTTTCATTAAATTACTATGTAAAAATCAGATGCATTTCAAAAGCAATGACTTGAAGTTGACGTAGGCTAAGCAATGCAACTAATATTGGTTTTACTTTGTGTGTGTGTGTGTGTGTGTTTCATGCTGAGACTTTATAACTTTCAAAATTAAACCCCGATTTATGCTATTCAAGATAAACATGAAGTCTTTGGATTTCAGATAAATCATTATTTTAATGACTACTTTTCCCATTTATTTTATCCTCCAAAATATAAAATGTATAAAATGAAATAAATGATAAAATTATTCCTTTTCGCATTTATTGGTAGGCTATACGTCATTTGTAATATATCTGGAATGACTTAAAAATATTTCTCTTGAAATAGTTTAGAATTATTATTCAGGTAGTTAAAAAATAAAAATGATTATAGAACGCTTTTGTTTTAGTTTTTTAATTAATATTATTTGACGTATAACTTACTTGGTCGCAGCACATTTTATGTTCATAATGGCACATTCAATGGTTGCAAGTTATTTTCCTTGTGGCAAAGTGCAGTGGTAAGTTTTGCAATATGATTTTTCTTAATTCATACACTTTTATGTGGCAGTGTTCAGGTCTGGCACGCGCATTATGCACCGGCATACCTTTTATATTGGCTGTTGGTTTAGTGTAATTGAATTGTCTGTGAGAACACGAGTGTGTGTTTATCCAGTATTGGTATAGGCTACCTCCACATTCTCAGTCAGTGGTAAATTAATGAAAGATCTTTATTAGCACATTTATAAAAGTAGCCTAATTCTCCTTGCGTAAAGACCACCCTCCCCCGCACATCCAGCAGGTTTAAGAGTTTTCCAGAAGTTCACACCGCTAAGCACACGGGGGCACGAACGAAAATCATTTGGGATTACGAGAATCATTACTTCACAAATCATTATTCTCAATATACAGCTTCACCAAAAGAATGACAAGATATTTCAACGGTTTTATACAGAGTTATTGCACAATGCCTGGGCGAACACTTCATTTCCTTGACGTCTTATTGATCACAAAGTGATCTGAAACGAGGACTTGGCGTTTTCCCATCAACATCAAAAGTGATACTGCTGGCAGTTGTGCAGGATTACAGAAACGAAAAAAGCAGCACAAAAATAATCGATGGATAATCGATTAATAATCCACCTCGTCCAATCCACCTGCTCGTTCTGTTTAGGTATGGAGCTCCGTATACCATTTAACTGTTCGTCAAATAGCAAACTGATACTTCTTCATTTAAGTAGAGACGTTTTGATTTCTAATGCTGCTCACGTCAGTCTCACCTGTTAACGTAAGGCTTGGAAATATGATACAAAAAGAGGAAATTCGAGATTTGTCTTTTAACATAAAACAAAATATTCTTATTTACACTTCTTTTCCTTTGTACATTTTAGAGGGTCAATACAAAGCCCAGGATTTCTTTAACGTGTGACCTGGATTTGATCTCAGGATCATTTAATATGAATCTAACATTTAAATATTCTTTTAGGGATTCACCAACAATTCATAATTGTGTTATTGGCTTGGCCTAATAATAATAATTTGTTAAACGAAGCGTCCCTTTAAGTAGGCATGATGTCCCGCTCTTGTTGCGTTCAGTAGCCTCACTCTTTGTATGTTTTCACCAGATTTAAGCTTTAGGGTAAACGAAAACATATAAGTTAAAAGAAAACACAACGAAAATAAATAATTAAATAAAGTTGGAAAAAATGTCTCTAATAAGTTTTTGTGGCTTTGTAATATATTTCGAATATTTTGTCACCAATACAATTGTTCTTTGATGGTGGAGTTCAGAGCTGCCATGTATTGCACCGAGTCCGAATGGCGGCGTTCATCGCGGTGGCGTCGGTCTAGACAGCACACCGGAGAGGGGGGGCAGAGGCGGCGGCTCGTTGGTGCCCTGGAGACCGTGCAGGAGAATGCGGGGAACGAGAGGACGCTGCAGCGCCGGCGGGGGCGCCGAGGGTCCCCTGTATAAGTACAGCGCTGCTCCAGGGTCCAGATTCGACACCAGGCTTTGAGGGTAGAAATACGGCGAGGGGAACATCCTTTGCAGCGCAGAATAATTTCCAGCCTCCGCTAACAATTCCAGTCCGACCGCCGTTTGCCTCTTCCACTTCGTCCTTTTTTTCCAAGAGGAAAGAGAATAATGTCAGTATAGAAAAAAAATTCAATAACTAGTGTTTTATTTAGAATTATCACCGTATTACACCACCATTCCAAGCGAAACACATAACCCAGAGTTCAGAGAAATAAAAACTGAATAGTCTGTGATGTATCTCCTATTTCTAAATATCTGTATGAATATCAATTTTAACGACACATTTCAACAATTCAAAGAGAGAAAGGGAAAACAGCTAAGGTTGATAAAAGTAAAAATTAGATTAAATGCCTCTCCATATGAGGGACACTGAGAGTTGTGAGAAAGTTTTTTACCTAATACACAATTAGTGTGAATTAAATGTCAAAATTATTTTATTCACATTAATTGTGTACATAATGTAAAAAGCATGCATCAAATGACACAAATTTTATTAATTAGTTTTAACAATAATTACTCATTTTTTGTCGAGGTGGCATGCATCATTTGTGGTTCAAAATGTATATTTCACATATATTCGCTTGGCACGCAATTAGAATGGGAAAATGTGCAAACAAACCAAGATGTACAATATATCTATTGATGTATTTAGATTGTTGCTACTGTAATTTTCTACTTTTTTATTTTATTATTTTTATTTTATATTTATTTTTCTTATTTTAATTTTATTATTGGTTAATTTTGTAGTTCTTACTAAAGCTATAAAACGATAATTATGTGACTGTTATAGCCTCTTTAAACATGAAAGTTAGAATTAGAATAGTTTATTGTATGTTTAAATGTTAAAAATGTAGATATTAATTCTGGAGCATTTCCTTTCGTTTTAGTGGAAAAAAAACTGAAGCAACGACGTCACCTGACATGTATTATTGTTTTTGCCAGGAGACTCCACAATCAAAGGGAAAATATGATATAGGCCTATATACCCAAGAAGCACATTTTCGTCAATACAAGAAAATTATATCAGAATAATTACAATTTCATTTCTGCAGTGCAGTGTTTCTGGGATGTGTCCATTTCTTTTTCCAGCTGACCACATGCTCACCTCCTGTTCTGGTACCAGGTTTTAACCTGCGTGTCGGTCAGGTTGAGAGATGCTGCCAGCTCCATTCTGTCCTGCACGCTCAGGTACTTCTGACGCTCAAAACTGCGCTCCAGCTGGGCGAGCTGATGGTCAGTGAAAGCGGTCCGCGCTTTGCGAGGCTTCTTCAGGCGAACCTGCGGGCTGTCTCTGCTGCTCGAGATCTCCCTGTCGCCCTCCTCTTTCACTGAAACATCACATATAACGGAAGGGCATTGATTAATCCACTTTAACACGAGTTAGTTAGTCAGCCCATGTGTTCCAGTATTGACAAGTCGTTATGGTTTCCACACATGCTAAACCCTTGATGTCCTCGTGCGTGCCTGTAATTCTTTCAAGCAGTTTTCAGATTTTATTTTCAGAATTTGAATACACGAGGGCCGTGATATTTAATTGACCAATATCTCCTATCTAAACTCTTTTCTCTCTGAACCCAGAAAGAGAGGGACACGACGCGAGAGACCTTGCCAGTCGAGTAGTTGAGTCGTATCTCAAGGAGCACAATAATCCGGCTAATTGAGCCACAAGGGATGGAAACCTTTCAACCGAGACCGGAGAAACTTCACAGGGACGGGGATAAGAGCGAAATAAAGAGCGGACCGACCCCGTGCGTTACAAATCTGATTAGCACTGGGACAAATTGCATCAAATCTCTGAAATATAAGGGGGTAGAAAAGGCAAAAATCAAAGAGGCGCGCACACTCTTTACAAGCGCTCTGGAGAATGGCTTTGATTTGGAGAGCATTAATTTTGATCACCGCGCCTATAGACTTGCCAAGCTAATAATTTCATGATGTGTGAGTAGAAATGTATTTGGAATCATAGCTGAAAGTATAGGAGAATAGATGATAGCCATCATGCCCTACTTCCACAAAGAGAGCAAGTTTATGATAGCTAATACTAACAAAATGATCAGAATCAGTAGCGACAACACCAGTCAATAGGCCTAATACATGAACACCACAAAAACAAGTGCAAATCATAATGCTCATATAACAAAATGCTGGGGGTGTTTTAACACAACTTTAGGTCAAATATGGACAAACCCAGCCATTGGGTTATTTTTTTATTACATTTTTAACCCAGCGTTTGGGTTTGTCGATATTTGACCCAAAGTTGGGTTAAAACAACCCTGCATTTTTAGAGTGCAATAACAATAATATTATTTGTAACTTTAATAATATTAGTAATAAAACTTCCTGGTTGAATTATGGCATACATTTATCAATATAGTATTGGCCTTTGTATTTGCATCATGGAATCAACCTGATGTGTCACAGGAAACGGTCTTTCACTCTGTTTTTCCTCAGATGTAATTTCACCAGGACAAATCCTTAATTAATCTTGCTGATGATGTTTCTTTGTTCACCTTCCTTTTCCCTGCTCCTCACAATAAGCTTTAAACTAATAAGCACGTTAAAATGTACAATAACATACACGTGCAAACAGCGAATAACACAAACAAAATTCAATGCACAAAAATCTATTCAATATTTTTGCACTATGCATTTATTTCAGGAAATATATTACGATATTGTTTGTAAATATTTTTTTATTATAAAAGGAGGATTATGTCGTGGTTTCTATCTATCATATAGCCTAATCTGCTTTTTTATAGCAAAACTGGCTATTAAACGAATAAAAGAATCATGAATATTATTTTTTATTTCCACCCCTAAATTACTTTAAAAACATAGCCAAAGATTGTCAGCAAGCCAGCATGCTTGAACTCTCTGCTATATAAATATGTCAAGTATTAATTCATGTGAAATAGCATTAAAAACGAGCCGTTATTTTTTACCTTTGTATTCACTGTCTGACGATGAGTTACTGTGGATCTTTTCAATGAAGTCGTCTGCGATTTTAGATGCCAGTCTCCCTGTCTCCTGTGTCGGCTGGCCGTTGCTGGAGTATGGGGCACACGCCGCTAAGGGTTTACAGTCAGCCAGAATATCTCTTATTAAGAAGGATGAAGTGACAGTCCGAGGTTGAGATCCAGCAGAGATCGGGCCGTGCTGTAAATGGGACGCGAGCACGAGCGGGTGACCCTGTCTCTGCGCCGCATCCTCACCGCACTCCCGCCTCGGAGACGGAGGAGAAGAACAACCGCTCTCTAAGTCTGACCTGGGGCTGAACTCCAGCGGGGTCCGGCATTCCCCTACCAAACTGTCCCCCTTCGCGATGACTGGGCTTCCTGGCCTGTGGGATAGCAGGGAGTCGATTCCAAAACTGGAGCCGTTGGTGGACGCTTCCATCTCCACACTGCTGCTTGCTTGAAGCTTCTGTTCAGATTATCATCTGTATTCAACCAAGTTCTGCGTGAATGGCGCTCGATTTAATAGCGATCTATCCAGGAGAAAAATCCAAAGCGGAATCGGAAATGAGAAATATTCATCCCCTGTCTGGAAAAAAAAACAACTTTCTTCTTCCTTGAGGACTTTTAGTTTAAGTTTAAAAAGAAAAAGGAGGTTTCTTGAGGAGGTTCTGTATAAAGTACACAGACCCTGCCTCCAATTTTTTTTTCTTAAGCTCCTCACTCACTCCTTTAAAAAAAATCGATACAGCCTAAATATACTCTTGGCTGGCAAATTATATTATTATTTTTTTTAATCCCGGTATTTTTCGAAGAAGCGAGACGCATCGATGGTGGCTTTGAATTATTTATCAAATTATTTCAAAAAGCTGTTCTGAAGTTACAGTGTTAGTGTAAAACCACAAGGTAACCTACTTAGAGAGCGCGCGCATTTCAGCACCACGGACAGAAGCAAAGCGGCAGCAACTCGAGCCTCGCGCTATTGAGCATCTCAAATTTTCATCAGTTCAAAAGGTAGTTCACTGTGGCGAGTTGTAGGGTGGAATCCGGATGGAAAAGGCAAGAGCATTCTGTGCCAGCGGAGGTGATGCAATGCGAAATCGTTGGACGGTAGAGCGCAGGGAAAAATGCTGCGAGAAGGTTGAAGCACAAATGAGGTAATGCAGGTTAAATACACACATTGGGGAACGGAAAGTCAGATAAAGCCTAACAAATGAACTTGTGCACAACTCAGTGGCTAGGTTTTTAAGAGCACCCCTTCCACGTGAGTCCCCAGCGACTCGCTTCCATTGGTTAGGAGGTGTTTTGGGGTGTTGACTGGCTCGGGAAGATGAAACTGGACCCCCCCACGACCAATAAACCCCTCCCCACAGGTCGCCCACTTTGATTAAAAGAGACACTGAATTCATTAGGAGACTGGGATCCAACTGTTTACAGGCAATTTTCAACACTGTTTGCTTTCATTACATCATTGATGAGCCTTATAATGGGGTTATTATGAGGAGTGGGGAGGTTCTTCCTCTCCTCTGCTCATAGCGCGCGTGCAGTCACGTCTTGACCACTTTTTCACAATTCCCATTTTTCTTATATAATTCGCTTGTAGTTTCTACTAAAAGTTGAATTTAAGTATTAATGTTATTTAATTCTAATTATAGTATTTTAAGACACTTCTAGATTTCTAGATTTCTTTTTTAAAAAACCAATGACGTGCGCTCATTCTTGTTCAAAAATACACAAAGAAATCAAAATCATACCCGACATGACATAAATACACTTTTTAGCTTATGTATTAGTCATTTTATTTATTGAGGGTTTAAAGTAGCTATCAAATATCTAATTGTAATTGAGAATGTAAAAAAAACAATTCTCATTAAAAACATGAATTAAAAAAGGGAGAAACAAAGAAAAATTAGGTATGTTAGCATACAAAGTTTTGAAAAAAAAATAATAATAGAAATGCAATACATGTTTTAATATATAAACGATATTTAACATTTCAAATAGGCCTATTTGTCCGCCAAATCAAAGTTAGAGTGCTTAACCAACATGCAGGAAGCCATTTTGACGTCATGTGACATGAGAATCATAAAACAGAGAGGACCCTCATGACTATGTTTTAATTATTAAAGTTTTAATAATTTCACATTTTCACATAAATATTTTATTCTGGTCGAATGGATTAAATTCTTGATATTTGTAAGCCTAATGCAAAACTGCACATATAGCCATTTAAAAATGTTTATAAAAATAATGTTTTTTTTACACTCATGTGTATTATAATACACTTGAGTGTAAAAAAAAACATTAAGGAAACTATTTTAGTAGCCTAGCATATTTTTTACACACTTGATTTATATAATTTGATACTTGTAGCCTATCAGAACGGTTTTCTTGTGTTTAAATTGTAAACTGTGGAAACTACTGTCAACAAAACAACAAGCCATAGTAATAATGGTCATGTAAAAAGTAATAGGCCTAATTACTTACAGGCTATTATGCCACTATTATTAGTGCTTAGTAGTTCTATCATTAATCGTCAAGACCAGAATACGAGTTGTATTTGTGCTTTAATACCATAACACAGAGCTGTCTGTTGCATTCGCTTGACACGTTAGTGTTCTTTTCTTTTTCCAATGCACAAAACACGATTATCGAACAACCGTGTCGTTTAGTTCATAACAACTGTCTAATTTATGCAATGTTAATGAGCAATAATGAGGGCGACTACTCTTTCTGAAAGCCCAGCGTGACACAAAACTCTAACATGCATGAAAAACTATTGTCCTGCCTTTCACGTCTTTCTCTCAAACAGTTAGCCCCTCGTGTTTTTCGACAGGTCCCAATAATCGAGCCCCCCATCAGAACAGCAGATTGGAAGCGCTATTCGGCCGCAGACAACGGCAGGTTAGTGAATCCGCTCCCCGCTCCCAAGGGGTGTCAACGCGGCTGCAAGCTGTCACGATGAGGCGGGGTGCAAGCGCACTCACTTTAGTTTAGAGTCTCATAAGGATGCCTACTGCGTGTGATGGCGATCTTTCTTTTCTCTCTTTTTTTAAGTCTCTGTGGCAGGCCATGACAGGAGTTATATCTAGCCTATATGTGGTATGTTTTGGGCTTTATTTAGATAAAATCCAGAGCTCCAGTGCAGTGACAACAGGTGCGCTGAGAATTAATAATCTGTTTTAATCTGTTTTAAATGTTTATTAAAAACTAATCTTTATCTTTTATCAGTTAATCACTAAAGATAAAGTGCCTTGGTGTAAGGCTTCTGATTTGCATTGGTTTTCCTTCAATTGTCCAAACCTTGAATGGCTCAAAAACTATTTTCATTTAAAGCACTATGACCTGGTATTACTTGAGTTTTATTTTTTAGAGTTAGGTATTTACTTGAGGGTTCTTTTAGGGTAAGGGTTAGCCTGGTATTTACTTGAGTTTTATTTTTTAGAGTTAGGGTTAGCCAGGTATTTACTTGAGGGTTCTTTTATAGGGTAAGGGTTAGCCTGGTATTTACTTGAGTTTTATTTTTTAGGGTTAGGGTTAGCCTGGTATTTACTTGAGGGTTCTTTTAGGGTAAGGATTAGCCTGGTATTTACTTGAGTTTTATTTTTTAGGGTTAGGGTTAGCCTGGTATTTACTTTTTTTTCTTCTTCATGTTATTAAATTCATTACATTTAAAAATGACTCCAAATGTTTTACCAATATGTTTATGAGTAAAAGCTATAAATATTAAGCAAAACCTAAAGAGTAATGCAGAATATATATATATATATATATATATATATATATATATATATATATATATATATATATATATATATATATATATATATATATATATATATATACCAAACCTTTCACACAAATCCTGGAATCCTGCAACCTGTGTAAATCTCACAAGTTGGACAGTTTGTTGAAAGAACAATTCATATAGAGGAAAGAAAATCAGGAACCTGACACACCAAATGGAGATGCACAGAAACGTCCTCGAAAAATCTGTCACTCAAACACTTGTATTTAATGTACATCCTCTGATTGTTTGAAGATTTGAGGAAGAGGCAGAAGAGATGAGTGGCAAGAGGCTTCAAAGACGTTTGATCTCTCCTCACCTCAGGTGAAAACAATGTTTTGAATTTCATTTATTTATTCTGTTCCATGTTTGTTAAATATATATTTGGATATGTTCAGGAAAATGGTGCGTCGTTCCTGGATAAACTTTGGCGTCGCTGTCATTTTGAAACATTGAGTAAAACATACCTTGGTAAAGAAAAAAAAAGATGTGTAAAAGGAATGAAATGTTGACTTCAGTCAACAAACAAACATTGTACGGAAAAAAATGGGCACACCCTGGACCAGTCAGCGATGCAAATGATGCACCTTAAAGCCATCAGGTGTGAGATTTGACAGAAAATAATGAGAACCGCTGAATCTTTTATAAGGTTAACACTCACATTTCCCAGTCAGCTGTCACACAAGAAAGACTTTAGCGCGTTCACGCTGGCGAAATATACCTTTATTGGCTCATTAAAGCTGACAGGGGGTTCGGGACCGCCAGCACTCGGGCTCGGGACCGCCGGTGCGCCACCCCGTTTTGTGTCAGTAATTTGCAGAGGAGATACACCTACCTTGAAAAAAAGAAGGGGGAAATTATGAAGGGAGCAAGAACGAGAGAGTGAAATGGCAGAAGCTGGTGGGGCGAGTGCCGAAAGATGGGGGTGCCAGAGGTGGGGGGTGGGGGGTGTAAGGAAGGGCCTTGGGGGAGGGTGGAAAGATCCTGAGCACGCCAGGAGTCTGATTCTCTCCTAATTGGAAGCATTGGGCATTGTCAACTGAGGATTTTCAGTCGCTCACTGACAGGTAGAGTCGTCAGGATGATAGCCCACTTGTCAGCGCAAAACACCAATAAAAACAAACCACTTTTGATTTAATTGGAGGCCTAGCCGTAGTGGGCTAGGACTGAACGGGTTGGGGGTTGTGGATTGCTTCAGGGAAAAACCGGTATGTGCGAGTGTGTGTATCGAAGGGTTGTTTGACAAAGAAATCATCACTTTGTGTAAAACCACCCGGAGCAGTGGCTCACATCGTCAGATAGAGGAGAGCAAGTCGTCGTTATTCTGTGTGTGTGTGTGTGTGTGTGGTCACTTCCCATGGTGCTGAGGTTACAGGAAACACAGAGTTTGATTTGGTCTCTAGAGGCCCAAAGGCTGTTCAGCACTCATCACTTCGAGTGTTTCTTCTCAAAAATGCACGCTCAGAGAGATATTGATATGGTGATACCTCAGAGAATGAAGCAGAAGAAGAGCTGACCCTACCTGACTTCTGCTACAACCACCTCACCAAGTACAAAAAAAAACTCTCTGCCTCTCATCTCTGCAGGTGGAATCACATTCTACACCACCAAACTGAAATCACGGTATTCAGCAAACTGATTTTTCTTCATGTGAAAATTTGTTTGCTATGCAACGTATAAACAAACAACTGGATACGAGTGGTGAGGCTTGTTATTTTTATTGGAGCATATATTGTCAATTTTGAAACGAACAGATTAGCGAGTATGGAAAATTTGACTGAGCTTTAAAATATCACATTAAAATGTACAATATCTAAAAAACTCGCCCAAAATGAGGCAACTTGGTTTGCTACAGAGGTATAAATACAGCCACTGGTCCTCATTGGATATAGGCAAATATCAAAATATTTCAAGGCACTCACATGGTTAAAGGAGTTGTTCACTTTTGAAAAAACTTTTGCTGATAATTTACTCAACCCCATGTCATCCAAGATATCTATGTCTTTCTTTCTTCAGTCGAAAATAAATTAATTTTTTGATGAAAACATTTCAGCATTTTTCTCCATATAATGCACTTCAGTGGGAAGTAGGTCCAAAAGACACTTTCTTTACAAACTATAAACTGTTCAGAGGGCTTTAAAGATTCCAGGCGATGAATAAGGGTCTTATCAAGTGAAATGATCGCTCATTTAAAAAATAAATAACAAAGTTTAAGTTTTATAAGCTCTCTCTCCATTTCGAACTCGTTTATCAAAATGAACGAATCGTTTGTTGAATGAACCAAATGATTCGGAAAAAGATTCGTTCATTTTGATAAACGAGTTCGAACAGGAGAGTCACAAACGTTTGTCACAGAACAGAGCAAGGCGACAGTTTGTGCTTATAAAACTTAAACTTTGTTATTTATTTATTAAATGAGCGATCGTTTCGCTTGATAAGACCCTTATTCATCGTCTGGAATCGTTTAAAACCCTTTGAACTGTTTGCAGTTTGTAAAGAAAGTGTCGTTTGGAGCTTGAACCGTTTCTGAAGTGCATATGGAGAAAAATGCTGGAATGGCTTCATCAAAAACCTTCATTTCTTTTCGACTGAAGAAAGAATGACGTGGACATCTTTGATGACATGGGGTGAGTAAATTATCAGCAAAAGTTTTTTTTTAAAAGTGAACTACTCCTTTAACCGTAAAAATCCTTATAAACTAAGTAATTTAAACATCAAAATAGTTGTTGAAGACATCAAAATGCCTTCCATCCAGATTCATTGTTCACACAAGCATTCTTTAATGCGTTGATCAACACTTTTAAAGTTTTAATGACTGACCCCAGGCTTTTTATGATTAACAACGCGAGTGCCTGGAAAAATAATGTTGTTTCCTCAAAAAACACTTGATTAGAAAGAACTACTTACAAATTGCACATAAACTCAAGGTGAAGACTTCTGACTTCTCTCACTCACTCCATGTCCAAGTTCATCAGTGGTTTATAACTCTTGACAGACTTCAAGGAACTATATAAAGACTGCTATAAAGGAGGAGATAAAAAAATAGTGGTGAGGGGCCAACAAAAAGGCAGAGGAGCTTGTCGGCTGCAATACATCACCTTGGTGCCATCTATAGCGTTTAAATCTCCCTTTTCACATATCTTAAAAGTCATAAGTTATCATATGAAAAGATTTAAGCTAGTTTTTATTGAATCAAACTAAAAAGAAAATATAAATGCAACCATTCAAACAATGAGGGGTCAGTAAGATGAATTTAAAAGTTAAAAAAAACTTTTTGAGTAATAAATCAACATTATTTCTGAAGGATCATGTGACACACTGAAGACTGGAGTAATGATGCTAAAAATCCACACTCTAAAAAATGCTGGGTTGTTTTAACCCAATTCTGGGTAAAATATGGACAAACCCAGCCATTGGGTTAAAAAATTTAATTCAAAAATGTAACCCAATGGCTGGGTTTGTCCATATTTTACCCAAAATTGGGTTAAAACAACCCAGCATTTTTTAGAGTGCAGCTTTGTCATGACATGACTATAATTTTATATATTTAAATAGGAAACAGTTATTTTAAATTGTAATCATTTTTTACTGAATATACACTCTAAAAATGCTGGGTTGTTTTAACCCATCTTTGGGTCAAATATGGACAAACTCAGCCATTGGGTTAAATGTTTAAATGACATTTTTAACCCAACATTTGGGTTTGTCCATATTTGACCCAAATTTGGGTTAAAACAACCCAGCATTTTTTTAGTATTACAATATAATATACATGTAGAATATTCAATAAATACTGCATTAAGCCAATTAGATTAGATGAACTTGTTGCTTTGTCCTCAAGAAAAATAATCATAATCACTTATAACTGCTGCCTCTTTGCCATTGCGGCCAGTTTTTTTTATTAAGGCCAAGTAAATGTTGTGAAGGGACAGAGCCAAGGTGGTTTTTCATTAAGGGTTCAGAGTTCAATGTTAGATCATTGCAGCCATTACAGAATAATGGGGTGGGTGGGCATAGCTGTGGCTGGTGGTCCCATCCAGCTGCCACTGGGAGACACACACAAGCTGTTGGACAGAGGTAAAAATGCCCCATATACCCCGGTCTCCAGGGGGTGTCAGAGTGCACTGCCCCTCATCCTTATACCCTCTGTCAGGGCATTTGGGAGGGTTTTCACAAGTCGATAAATCATTGTTAAATGTTATTACGAAGCCATTGGGGAAACTGGCAGGAAACAGGAGTGACATAGGGAATGTAGGAGTGAAGGTGGTCTGGTCAACCTGCCAAAGACACAGGGAAGTGGTCGGAGTTAGCGCAGAGCTGTTTTACATTTATATGGAGCTCATTCCCAGTCAGCATTGTGGTTGCATAATTGTGACTTTGACAATCTCTCGGTCAATGAACATGACACATGTTCATGAAGATGACATGATGGTTGTACGAATGGGCTGTCTTGTTATCATAATGATGTATTTTGGTACTAATGCCCACTTGTGCATGCATAGTGCATCATCCACATGCCAAAGTCCTCAAATTTAATCTGGTTTATATCTTATCCGATGTGCAGGTAATATGTGAGGTCAGAACGTCATAATTATCACACCTGTCATTGTTAGGACTGGTTCCCAGAGCCCCCCTCACCAGTACACCCACCCCCTACTGTGACTTTTATTGCTTCATTAGTGAACGCCACATGTTTTAGAGCATTCGCCTTTCACTCACCAAGCAGAGATGATCACTGTGATCTAAAGAGTGGGAACCGAGACCATAAAATAAAAATAAAAATCACTTAATTAAAATGAGATTGCTGATTAATATATAAAAGCAAGTGTGAAAGATCTCAAGTAAATCTCAAGTAATACTAAAGTACTCAAGTACAGATGCTCAAAAGTGTCCTTAAGTACAGTCCTCAAGTAAATGTACTTTTTTACTTTCCACCTGATATTTCTCTCTCTCTCTCTCTCTCTCTCTCTCTCTCTCTCTCTCTCTCTCTCTCTCTATATATATATATATATATATATATATATATATATATATATATATATATATTAGGGCTGGGAAACGATTAATCGCGATTAATCGCATCCAAAATAAAAGTTTGTGTTTACATAATATATGTGTGTGTGGTGTGTATAATTATTTTGTATATATAAATACACACATGCATGTAAACATTTAAGAAATATTTGCATGTATATACTTTATATATATTTATACAAAATTAATATTATACATAAATATAAATATTTGATATATTAATAACACATTTTTCTTAAATATATACATGCATATGTGTGTATTTATATATACAAATTAAATATACACACCACACACACATATATTATGTAAACACAAACTTTTATTTTGGATGCGATTAATTGCGATTAATCGTTTCCCAGCCCTAATATATGTATATATATGAAGACTCTTGTGACACTGAAGACTGGAGTAATAGCCACTGAATATATGCTGAATGAAATATGATTCTAGCTGCCAAAAACATATAAACTATTATGTACATCATACAATATACGTGGATTATTTCTCATTTTTGTATTTGTTTATACATCAATAAGTAACGGACTATCAACGAGGTGAAACATAACTGCTTTTCCGAACTGTACAGGTATTTGTGGATTTTCACACAATGTGTGTGTGCATACATGTGAAAGAAAGAGCGTGGGACAGAGGTAGAGGGGTGTGGGTTGCCGAGAATAAGACCCCAGCAAATGCTCATTAGAGTTGACCTTGGCACCAGGAGCATGCGTTTGATGGATCGGGTACAGGGCCAAACAAGCCCCCGGGGAGCCATGATCTTATCTCTTATTGTACACACACCTCCCTCCTACTGACCCTATCCCTGAGCACTCACACTGCTCTCCTCTCCACGCATCACAAGCAGAATAAATCTGTGCTTGACAGAGAGAGAGAGAGAGAGAGGGAGAGAGAGAAACAGTGTCAAGGCATGGAGAGGAAAAGAAGATGGAGGCGAGACAGAGAGAAAAACACACAGAGGCCCTGAAACACCAATAGCTCACTGAGGTGTTATTAACCACACAAGTCAGGTGTACTTCTTCAGTCGAGGCGGCGCTTCCCAGTGCCGAGGAAATGGTAGGCCGCAAGACAGGGATTGGGAAGAGGGCGGAGGAGAAATGAGGAACAGAGCAAAATATGGAGATCAGTCTATAGTGGGAAAAGAGCTGATGAGTCTTCATTGCAATGAGTCTTTAGTCCTGTGGGACATGAAGGGAAGTTAGTTCCCAGAGCTTCAGCCATCCCTCTGTTCTTCCTCTCCCGTCGCAGCGCTCAAAATCTTCCCCTGTAACTTGTAGGCAGGGGACAGGCATGAGGCAATCAATACCTGCAGGAAGGTAAAATCTAGCAACCACTATTCACATGGGCTTCTCCCACAGCCACTCACAGATATCTTTTATTCCTTTTTACTGTACCTGAAAGAGATGGAGCTCCTATGGGCTTCTGATGGAACGGGAGACGAAAACGACTCTTTTAAGCATTTTATCTCAGATGAGCCACAACTCGAAAGTGTGAGCTTAAAAAAAAAAACGAGTAATGGTCTGTGGTGGACTGCTGAGACTGGAATGGAAGAGGTGGCTTATGATGGCTATAAGCATTCATAATGTGATGCTGTGGAACACAGAAGTGGTGCTTCCCCTTGAAAGTGAATTCTCCTGAAAAACAAAGTTTGATACGATTATCTTCAACAAGCACTGTAAAGAGTTTTAGAAGCTCATTCAACTATAATTTTATGTACACTACCATTCAACAGTTATATTTCTTTTTTAAAGCAATACTTTTATTCAGCAAAGAGGCTTTAAACTGATGAAAAGTGTGTAATAACTATAATAATTAATTACATACTTATTGCTTGAGCACCAAGAATGATTCTGAAATCCTATCAGTCAGTCAATCCTATTAGAAATCCTACTGACCCCAGACTTGAATGTATAATGTATATATTGCATTTCTACTAAAATCATCAATTCATTTGTTGAAAAAAAAGTATCCATAATTCTAGCTGATAAAAATTACAATACATTCACAAAACAATTGCTCTGACGATGATTCAATCCAGTTATAATACTATTTAAAATGCATCATGAAATATTAAATTTGGTCACTATGTCCAGTTATATTATATTCGGTTTCGATATTACCATATTTCAGAAGATAGTATTGTTTTCCAGTACAATATCTACAAAACTTCAAAACAAGGTAAATGTACAGTCTGAGAGAGAATATGTTCAGGAAAATATCTTGATTTATTTTATAACAATTGGGGGGGGGGGGGTCGTTTTAAACTATTTTACATCTTCATCCACTTTGGTCCATCTAAAGTGTACGCACTGGACATAAATCAGTTTTTTATTTTTTAAGTGATGCGCTGAATCTTCATTGTTAGAACAATGTGTTGAGGTACATTGCTGCATTTTTTATCTCACCACAAGTATACCTATACAACAGATGTTTGTTATTTATACGTATATGTCTGAGGTTATTATTTTCTGCTTTTAGAGCCATCTATCAAACATACTGAATGATTTTTGTTTCGGGACAGGTCGGATGGGTGAGTTGGACCATTAAAGCAGTTCTCCAAGCAGACGGAGAGAGACACACAGATGCCAAGCCCAGGTTATCACACTGATGGAGTGAGCCAGCTGCTGGCCTGAGGTCAGTGACTCCTTTGAGAGCTGTGTGAACGTCATTGAGAGATGTGTTTTCTTTGTTTAAGTGGCACTGACCATTTTAAACATTGGCTATTTCACCGTTTGGTCTTAAATGGCTTTTCAAGTCAAGTAAATGAGCCAAAATACACATATTTTCGTGGTCGTTTGACACATGCTGTGAAAAGGACAAAATTAGCTTCCCCAAGGTAAGTTGAATCCACCCCCCGCCCTGTCCTAAGTTGCTGTCTCTCAATCTTTTTCTGTCTGCTTCTTAACAACTGGGTGGGCTTGATGTCTTATCTCTGATATTTCTCCACTCTGGGCTCATTTCTGACAGTTGGGGATGGATACACAGCAAGAATGTTGCTGTAATTGCATCTGGTTGCGTCATGAAAAAGTAATAATGCACTGTCAAGGACGTCAAGGTGTCAGCGTTCAGCGGAACTGAAAAGTTGTCGGAGGCCGTGAAAGTAAAGCCCCTTTCCAGAGCCGAGCCACCGGTGGGCTGCGGTAAGTTACGAGGAGGGAATTTAGCCTGAAGGACATTTGCCAATTACCCAGCTCTTTGTTTAATTGGAGGAGAGGTGGCACGGATGCAGAAATGCTTGTTTAAAAAAAAAGGCATTGTGAATCACAATGCCAGAATTCCTGGCTGCTACAAGACTGTATGGTTTCCTTTAGTGGGGTTACATTTAGTCAGAGGCGAAATGCAGAGAAGAATTGAGTTAAGGAGTGAAATAACACAGAAATGCCTTCAGATTAATAGAAACAAGTCAGACACTAGGGGATCAGTCACAAAAACACTTATCAAGGTGAAAGGATTTGTAGAGACATATGTACTTTTGATTGCAGTAGTGATTTATATATAGACCTTAGTCAGGGTAGCAACATATTTAATGTTTGACAGGAATGAAAATGAGATTGTGAGGGATACATTGTGTTCAAAGGATTGTACTGTTGTTTAACAACATGCCAACTGTTCAGCTGATGAAACATCTTTTCAGAAAAATATCACTTGACAACACCTCCATAAAACAGTTTTGAAAGTTACTTTTATACCTTTATACAGTGCATTGTATAATGTAAAGTTTGTAATTCTCATCTGACAAGTCTTATTCTCATCTGCTTAAAACTGATATCAAATTGAATCAAGGTGCATATGTGTTTATATCCCACAGTAATTAATGTTATTGTTTTTCTTCATTGGTCAAATGCCATTACTGAGTAAAAAGGTGTTTAAGGGATAGTTTACCCAAAAATTAAAATCATCATGGTTTCCAAAAACCTTAATTTCATTTGTTTGTTTCTCAACAATTATTTCATAAGTTAGTGATCTAAATTTGAGAATCAATCAGTCCAATGAACAAATCGATCCGAAACACTGTTAACTGGATCAACTGATTCATTGAAAAGGCTTTGGTTCAAAAACAGAATCGATACTTTTTCCAAAAATTAATCAATACTTTTTTCAAAAATGAATCGCTACTTTTTCAAAAACGAATTGCTACTTTTTAAAAAGTGAATTGATACTTTTTCAAAAAGAATTGATACTTTAAAAAAAAAAGAATCGCTACTTTTTTTCAAAAAAAGTATCGCTAATTTTTCCAAAAAGAATTGCTACTTTTTTCAAAAAGAATCGCTACTTTTTCAAAAAGAATCGCACCGTTTTCAAAAAAGAAACGACACTTTTTAAAAAAGACAAACAAAACAATTTACTCATGGAGCCACATTAACATGTCCATATCTCTGGGGTTGAACCATGAAGGGCCTTTAAAATTAAGATACCGAAAGGAAAGAACCAGAACCTAAGGTATCTTTAGTTCTTCTTGAGTTACAGGCATGCAAACTTGAGTAAAAAAGGCTTTTTGTCATTTTTGAACTGTCTCCATTGGCATGATGAAAACAAATAATGAAACAAAGACTGCTAACGTCAACAGAATTTACTAATAGACTACCCAATCTCTGTGTAAAAGTAAAATAACGATGCTGTCATCTTTCTTAAGTCATTTTTACACCCCTGTAAATTGGCTCCAAACCTCAGGTGAAAAGTGTCATTTTTGAACCCCCTCTACAAAATAGTGGATTACTCAGTAAATACATATCTGAAATATTTAATATTTTGGCTTCCATCACTATTTATATTTGTCTTCATACAGAAAAAAAAATATGAACAAAATCAAAGATTCTGTCCAGGTGTCACGATTTGGTCTTGTCTCTGTCATGTTTTGGTTTGTTCATGTCATGTTCCATGTCTGTCATGCGATTCCTTGTTTGTCATGTGATCCTGCTATGTCTTGTCATTGGTTAATCGTCTGTTCATTGTTCACAGGTGTCCCTTGTCTTGTCATTAGTCTGTGTATTTAAAGGGATACTTCAGGATTTAGCATTAAGCTTTGTATACACCTGTAGTATTTTCAAATTACCATGTTTTCCACCCTCATATGAGAAATTGGAGGATATCGGAAGATATATATCTGGAAAATATCCTCCTATGACGCAAAAAGCTGAGTAGTTGGGGCTACCATTCATCCACTTTTTCCCGGACATGTCCGGCCGTCGAGACCATACAAAATGTCTGGGATTCAGCTTTTGTTTTCTGCAGTCGCCATTCATTGTTTACATGCACACCTTTTGTTTCAATCTAACTGAATTCATTTCATTGGTGAATCTAAATGTAGTGTTTACATGAACACTAAACAAGTGATCGGTTGATGTGCGTTTTAACACTGCTTAGAAAATTCCCGCTCCTCCGTGAGAGATACAAGACCGCTGCGTCTCAGGTGTCGCTCATCGGTAATCACGCCACTGGCCTCGTCCTGCTCGCCACAGTAAACATAATGAATGGTGACTGTAAAACGCAAAAAAGCCGAATCATGGACATTTTGGGCGATTTCGAAATCCCGGGCAGACTCATCACGGAAGCTTCTTAAATGACCCATTTTAAATACACATTCATCTTTCCAGAGGTGAAGTATCCCCTTATGCCCTCATGTTTGCAGTGTGTTTTTGTCAACTATTGTTGTGTGAGTCCATATCCATAGTTTTGTTTCATGCCACAACTGTTTTCAACATTGATAATAAGAAATGTTCCTTGAGCACCGAATCAGAATTCAGATTCAGATTCTGCCATCACAGAAATATATTACATTTCAAAATATATTAAAATGGAAATTTTTTACTGTATTTTTGATCAAATAAATGCAGAGATGGTGAGCATAAGAGACTTCTATCAAAAATATAACAAAATTTTACCAACCCCAACCTGAACTATAGTTTAGCCTTGCTGGTTCAGTTATATAAAAACAGTTTGGTGGGATCCCGAAACACCAGCATCCACAACATAAACTGTTGACCAGCCTTGTTTTTTTCTTTCTATTGATTACCTTAGAAATCACTCACAGAATGTTTAGATTGAATATAAATCAGCTCATTGGTCTCTTACTACATATACTTTGCATTCCTCCTGAGTTCACCTGCAGTTTTTCTAGCAAACAGGCCCAATACACGTTCCATCCCAAAGTTAAGGCAATAGTTCCCAAAAATGAAAATTCCAAACCTGTGAGAATTTCTTTCTTCGGTTGTATAAAAGAAGATATTTAGCAGAATGTCAGTAACCAAACAGTTGATGGGCTCCATTGACTTTCATAGTATGGGGGAAAAAATATGGAAGTCAATGGTTTGGTCACTGACATTCTTCAAAATATCTTCTTTTGTGTTCAACAGAAGAACGAAATTCACACAGGTTTGGAACAATTTGAAGTTGAGTAAATGATGACAGAATTTTCATTTTTGGGTGAACCATCCCTTCAAATAGATTCTGCAAAAGAAGAAAAGAGATAAGGGGAAAAAGGCGGCAGGCTTTAAAAAAGAGATTATTTTGGGCCAAAAGCCCATGGATTGATTCTATTGTATTTTAATAATGTGTCTATGGACTCACTTAGACATGCAAAGAGAGAGAGAGAATCGCCAGGATTGACTCCTCATAAGGAATCAATGTTTGAAGAGTGAAAGCCAGGGGGCAAAGTTCCCATTAGTTCCCAGAGTTGTGAAAGAACGCCTTAATCAGTTCTCACATCATTATCATGTCGACTGCTCATCTCCCTTCTCTCTTAACCCGTCACTCCATCTTCTCGCCACCTTATTCCCTTTCTTCCGCTTGTGTACGTTTCGGATTGTTCGAGCGTTTGAGATTAGCTGACCTTATGGTCACTAGGGTGGTTTCAGACATGCACACACTGGCAAACAAAAGCATACACTTTTTCTCCCGCTTTCTCTCTCCCTTTGGACGCTCCCGAGCAAACAGTAACGTGACCCTGATGGTTTAAGCCTCGGGGTTTTCTGCTGCCCCTGTGTGGCAGAGTTCATCACCAACTCTCTCAATGAACTCACAAAGGCCTCAGTGTCCCACGAAACACGCTGCCACTCCCCCCGGTGGCTTTAAGGAACTCAGAGGAGGGCCTGTGTGTGCATCCACCGTCCCCATAAGGCCCTCTGTAATTAAGCGCATATGTTCGTTAGCAGCCCGTCCTTCTCTGGATTCCCTCAACTTTGCATATACCTCTCTCTATATATATCCCCCATCCCTCCTCCTTTCCCCGTGGTTTGTCAGATGAAGTGATTGCTTCTCTCTCCCACCCCCTCAGTGGTATTTAGCTATTCTCATTTGCATGTACATGCCCTTGCTGTGCGGCCGGCGAGCCGCTGAGATTGATCAACAACACAGCAGCATGTTTTATTACATGTCAGTCGGAGGCAGGAACCAGACGCAATGGGCACATACACACACACTCATGCATGTGCATAACTAGGTATGTGTGCAATGTAAACTGTCCATCTTTTCTGGACACGTACACATACTGGAACGAGCAGACATGTAAATCTGATCCAGTGTGCATCCAGTAATGAAAAATTGAAAAATCTGTCATCATTTACTCACCCTCATGCCATTCTGCAGAACAGAAAAATAGAAAAATAGAAAAATGTCTTTGTATTTGTTTTGAACCCAATTGACTTTTGTTGAATGGACAAAAAAAGTCATTCAGGTTTGAAATGACATGAACAATTTTACATGTACAATTTTGGCAATCTATACACTAAACATGTCAGACCATTTATTTTAATGTGTCCCTTACACTGTTTTAATACATTTAAGTAGTATTATTAATTAAGTACAAGTACTTACTATAGGTTTAGGGTAGGATTCAGGTTTGGTTTAGGGTTAGTTAATAGTTATTACTATAGTAAATACATGTAATGTGTCGCAAGGATACATTACAATAAAGTGTTACTAATATGTCAAACACTCACACAGTCTAGGTCAGAATCACCTTTCATTTGCCTTTGTATTTTCTGGACGTAAGCATACGCATCATTCCGCATCCGCTGTAAGGATCCAATCCACTCTAGCTGACTCAATAATTTGCAATCTGCCCGTATGAACCATCGAATAAACCCACAAATGCTGCCCTGAGTTTCTTATCGAGTTTCTTTTCCTGAAGAAACTGTTTTTTAAGACTTTGGCAGAGCTGAATCCTCGTTTCCTCGGCTTTCGTGCCTGATATTAATATGCGCAAACGGTGGATGCAGTACAAAACGCTGGTAATGAAGTGAAGAGCTTTGGGCTCTTGTGGAGCTTAAGAGCAGGCGTGGGGGAGCCAGCACATGGTTAGCCATATGCCTCTGAGCAGTTAGCAGGCTCCACTGGGAGGCCTCGGGGAGCGCTCGCTTGCTTTCCTTTCCTCTTATATTTTTAGAGACACGCTTTTGCTCTGATTCAGTCCTCTTAAATGTATGCGCTGCCCTTCAACCTGATTTTACACCATGTTCGGGTCTGATTAGCGAGTGCCGGTAAGCAGGTCTTTGATTCGTCGGTTAGCAGCTCTGTTAGCTTTCTAGACTGGATGGCATGTAAGGGAGCGAGAGGTCATGATCAGGAGTTGTTTTTTTGTCCAGCCTTTGCAGGTGCTCTGGCTCACTATGTGTGGTCTAAAGCCCCAGTTTTGCTTCGGGACACAGGTTTTACATTTGACATTTTGTAGAGACTCAAAACAATTTCAAATGATTGATATACAAAATAATAGTGATAGTATTTGCTTTTAGTCGCATTGTTGTTTTTCATGGCGAGAGCATGTCACAATCTGTCCTGCTCTGCCTAAAATACATTAGTGCAAAAATAATGCAAAAATGTGCTATTGTCAAATTTGATTGGACGCTTTTGCCTATAAATGGCAAATGATGTAAAAATGAATGATTGGTTAGCCATTTTCAAGTCATTCTAACTGATGATAAGACAACTTGCACACACACACAAAAAAAAAACACTAGGAACAACTGACCCAACTAATCAAGATCCATCCACAGGCCAAAAACTCTCTTAAACCGGTCCCGGGTCACTGGGTCATTCTTATTGTTTAGCCCTGCCTGAATCAGAACACCTCTGAGACACATTTTTGCGTTACGACTCACGACCCACCAGTTGAGAACCGCTGGTTAATAAAGTACACTACAAGAGAAACAGAGAAAGCAAGTGAGAGAATCACTCACTGAGTGCTCTGCTTGTTTCAAAGACATCTGGATGGAGAGATCTGTTGTTCTATAGAGAGAGAAAGAAAGAAAGAAAGAAAGAAAGAAAGAAAGAAAGAAAGAAAGAAAGAAAGAAAGAAAGAAAGAAAGAAAGAAAGAAAGAAAGAAAGAAAGAAAGGAGGGAGGAAGCGAGAGGGATTGTTCTTTCTTAGATCTCATTGTAGCCCACCAGCCTGGCTGAATCTGTGCAGTCCCCGAGGAGAGAGTGCGAGTAATCCGGGCTCTGCCTTCTCCTTACACAAACGCCAGGATCAGCGCTCCTCGCACAAGTAATTAGAAGATAATGGGCAGTAATGCGGCCCGATCTGTCCCCATTATCTCCTGGCACTGCCAGCACAGCGCCATCTGGTGCCTGATCTGGGCACAGCAGATCCTGAAAACAGAGCCTGGCATTAACTTAATCCAACCACACCTTTCGTTTATTCATAAACCCTTTGAGGTCTGTGTGTGCGTGAGGAGACAAAAACATAATTAAAGAAGATGGTCTTGCTGGCAGTTAATTTCTATGTGTGTGTGTGTGTGTGTGTGTGTGTGTGTCTACCAGAGAACAATAATTAAAAGGATCTCCCTATTAGAAGTAAAATAATGCCTGTGTGCGTGTGTGTGCACCTAAGTGTGTTGTCATATGTTTTGCTTTATTTAATTTAGTGACTAAAGGGAGCCAAGATTTTGGTTTCTTTTGGTACTTTCAAAATATTTGGCAGTGTATGAGCGACAATAATGTAACCCATGTCCCTGATTAACAGTCTGCCCAGTGCCAAGCTTAATAATTCCCTGCATTTAATAAATCACTGCATCATTGTGTCAGTTTTGGTAACAGTTTTTAAGAGATGTCTTTGTTGGTTTAACTACCCCATGAATAAATCTCATCCTTCAAGCATTTATACAAAATTTAAGGATTAAGTTCAACACTGTACAAATATGCAGTTTAGAATGCAAAACGATTTAAGCAGGTTAAATGGGTGACCATCCATAGTTGGATCATCCTATAAAATGGGCGCTTCTTTCAATTTTTAAAAAAGTGATTTTAAATACTCTAACAGGCAAATAAATGTGTTTAAGTGTAAAAAAAGGTAATGGTTGAGGTAACAGGGCTGACAAATCAATTGTTTAATTTGACATGAGTCAAAGTTCATTACTTTAAAATGGGAAAACTAACATAACATATAACAAAGGAACCTTGAAAACAGGGTTGTGAATAGATCAAAAAAGGCTTTGGCATCATTAATACATTTTTAAAGTAATTTACACTCAAGGTACCCGCATGGCACCCATTTAGTAGAATGACCCAGCGTTTGGGATCGTATATCTGAGTTTGCTCTGAGATAAATATATCGGTGTGTGGTTCTCCAGTGGCCGTTCTGGGCATTGATGTTTACCCCACACCTGAAGCACTCCTCTCCCCTTACTGCCAGGTCAGGTGTCTGTTTCTGCACCCAGAGCTGCTGAATGCCAACATGCATGTCTACGCTTACACCAAAACTGGCAGCGCTTTCAAAACCGGATACACAGATCCTTATCCTTTAGCCGTTCCTTAGACATGTTTATTCATTTATAATGTTTGGTCTTTCGGTGTTTTCTAGGTATTACAGGGCTATTGACATTGTTCATTTGTTTATAGCTCACGCACATGAATGAAATCCTACGCATATACTCGCACACCGACTAACTTCGACTTGATGGTGACCCCTCCCATTACTGATCTATAATAAAACAGATGATATGCAAATATAAACATAAACACCACAAATCAACACAAACTCGCACTGTTTTCCACCGCATCTCCCTCCCACACGCCGTCTCTCCGTTCCACTAATTTGCTCTTGCAGCAAACCTGTCTCTTTATTGAGATGCTAACTCCCTTTATGAGCACCTAATCCTGTAGCACGGGGGATAATTTATAGGGCATTTACATGAGGAAGGCCAGCTAATTGGGAGCATGTGTCTGAGTAAGCCCGTACGACGCCCCTGCACTACAAATGAGCTTCTGCCTGCTCTGACATCATCTCTCTGCATCTTAATATCATTTACCTTCTTAAACTTCCCTCCATGCTATCATACATTTCGCCTGCCTCTATAAAGTGCATTGTAAGCGCTTTCCGAGGCATTGTTGGGGTTGAAATCCAAGCGTGTCTCGTGAAGTCGGTGGGTCTGGTCCGCTACTGAGGTTGCCGGCTGACCTAGTTTGCGAAGAGGGCGTTTGTTTATGCTTCCGTGCTCATTTTCTCTCTCTGACCCCAAAAGGTGGTCCGAAATGATTCACCGCCGGACAAAAGAAGAATAAGGGGGCCGAACGCTGCGTTCGGGATTGAATAATCTTCAGGTAGCAGCCGAAGTCATGATTAGCCGTGATATACGGCCACTTTAACCGAATGGCGCCGAGGCTCAGAAGCCCCCTCCCATTTGATTGAACACGTCCCCGCGCCTCACACAGCTGTCACCTTTGGCTAAGTGCCACGCGCGAGGCTGGAAAAGTCCGTCTGAGAGATGTGCCACTACACCTCTCAAGGGCTGACCCTTGACCCCCGTGGTCGACGGGGGAAGTGTCCGGGTCGCCCTCCGCCGGCTAAGTGGCCCTTTATGTGCCGGCGATTTCACCTGACCTGTGACTCTCCTGCTCAGTTTCAACAGCATCCTGCTCCGCTCTAAAAACCAACCCAACCTCCTTCCTCGGCTCGAACTCATTTACATCAGCTCGTTTTTTATAGCTTCACGGTTATATATTGGGCTTTGTCTGGCTGTGCGTGTACCTGCACTGGTCCCAGCTGCTGCTCATTAATAACCTGGCCTGCCGCAGACGCAGAGAGAGAAATGGAAGAGCTGCTTACCATCCCGGTAAAACACTCAGACACCGTGAGCACAATGGAGAGGATAGTCTATAACACAAAAAGAAAGCAAGGCGGTTATTGTGATGTATGTATTAAACAGAAAGCCCTTCTCAGTGTTTTGACCTGGCCTGTGGACAATGTAGGTGAAACCGAGCGTCCTAATGAGATGGCTTCTATTGTAGGACGAGGAGAAAGGCATAGGGCCTGAAATCTGTTACCCCGATCGCTGCTTATAGGGAGCCAGAGGGGAATTAAAAGCATGGAAAAGGGATTTCTTTAGCACGCCTCATCAAAAGGGAATTAGCACGCTTCGGGAGGGGTGGCAGGAGTAGGCGACACAAAGAGGGAAACAGCAGGATGAGCTGGTGTTCCACCTCTCAAGATTAGGCCAGCTTAAAGATTGAAAACATTGAGCCTAAACACCTCTGACAATGTAGTTTCTGTAAACTTTGCACAGTTTTCGGCTAGATTAGAGTAGGAGCTAGTCTTTTTTTACTTTTAACTGGCAAAAGCCACTTTCTGGCTAATGAAAGCTAAATTCAGGGAATTGTTTGGCCTATATATTTCATCCAGGCCATGAAAGTTTTATTTTGCAGTCTTTTAATAAAAGTGGCTATGGAATGATATACTTGTTTTCCCAAAGATTTCATTTCTGATCATCACAGCTTCATAGGCTGTATGAAATGAGTCCATCTCTTTGTGAAACTGCATCTGTTACAAAAGCATTAAATATCAGATAAACTATTTATTTTAATCGCTATAACATTTATAATAACATTTTCCACTTAAATGGTAGTTGTTGGGATGTAGTCTTTTTTTCATTGCTTTAGTTGTTGATTTAAATCATGCATATTTACATAAAAAAAAGAGTCAGATTATCATTCTTAAAATTTTACTTAAACCGTATGTTGCACTTTTTAATGAAATTACCAAAAGGCTGGTGATTTTCTCTGATGCCACTTTTTATTAATTTGTTGCTTGGCGAGTGTAAATTGTGCTTGTTTGTGGGAAAAAAAAAAAACAAAAAAACATTTTCCCACTCAGTTACATCATACTCAGTGATGCAATCTAACTTTTAGGCATGTTTACAGAATATTTTACTGAATTAACTTTCACTCATTGTTTTAATAATTCGCCTTAACATCAGCGAACAGTCTAAAATGTATGAAGATGTCAAGCTAAGTGTTCCCTTTAGCAACATGAGCCTGTAATTTCAGGGCTTAATTTCTCTCGCAAATAAAGTTTTCTCTTTAAGCGCTGAGAGAGTTGAACCCTTCAATGTAACTGAATCGAAAACCAGAAGTTTAAAGCAGCTCCTGAGATCCGCCTCAGGCATCTCAATTCGACTTGAGGTGTTACATCACCAACAAAACCTTCGATTTCTCTCCCCACACACCTCTCCCTCTTTATTTTCCCCTCTTTTTGTAACTCAACATGGCGCCTCTGTCTGATTTGATGAAGTGAGCTTTGAGGCATCCGGCGCAAGACGTGCAACAAGCAGCAAACAGCGTGTAAACTAATGTCAACAGAAGCCCTCGCCGCCACTCCTCACCTTCACACTGATGAAACACGCTGAAACTGCACCTAGGCTAAACAGACAAGCTCTGCTATGTTTTGCGGTTCGTCGTCTTCTTCGTGAGGTTACGGTCATGTTTTTGGTGGTTTTCACGACTAAAGAGGAGTTATATTGAGACATTATGCATCCGAAGAGTCTGACTTGACTTGTTTTTTATTTGGTGTGCGTAGTGACACTTCACAAAGGTCTTTGGTGTGTCAAAGAAATCCGCTCACAAGTCAGCTCAGTGCGCACTTGCTTATTCCAAGGCTCCAGACTAAAAGAAAATGACAAGGGAGCCACTTTTAAGAGCTACATTTCTTTACTTTACTTAATTACTCTATACAGATGGTTGTTCAGTTAATTGAGTTCATAGCTTAGCTTTTAACAATAGTCACAACCATTTTTTGTTCCAAATTCATGCTGTCACTAGTGATCCTGAACCATATAACTTGAAGAATAATTTGAAGTCAAATGCTAAACATGTTATACATCTTACAGTCTTAGTCTTAATTGAAGTAAGTTCCCCTTATACAATCAATCAACCTTGCAATTAGACTTCATTATGCTAAACATTAACCAACATTTTTTAAGCAATGGACATTAGTTATTGATATTTTACATTGTCATTGTAGTCATATGAACAGTTAGCCTAGTAAACACATTGCGAACCAGTTCCATCTTCATTTCAAATCGGACATAGCCTACTCTTCGAAACAAAGTGCGGTTCAGTGGCTCATAACAATTCACAACCAAGTCTGAAGCCATTTTGCTTATCTTTTCATTTAAAAGAACCGAGTCGTTTGTTCATGATTCGGACATCGCAGCTCACGCTGTGTTCGCTGTTGCATACAAGGACCTCTGTTGTGCACTTTAAAGATGTAGATAATGAATTCATTAAATTAAATTAGAGATTAAATAAATAATGAGCCTCCTTACAAGATAATATCTGACGAAAACGCATATTCACACAAAGTTTTGCAGACTTAATTACATCTTAAATGCATGTGCGAATGTTTTCTGTGAACAATGAACTCAAACCATAATGGCCATTTTATGAACAAATGACTCTTTAATGACTAGATTTTAAATTATTGTCACATTTTTTTTTTGAAACCATTAAGAGTATGGAGCCCTGTTATCTGAACCAACGCTTCTGCTCAGGCTAAAATGAGGCTAAAATCCTGCTATTGGTATAAATGTGTTTTTAATTGTTTGTACTTGCACAATGTTACATGTACCCTGCATTAGTTATTCCCACTGGATATATTTTCAGTTTTATTTTCTACTCCAGTAGAGCCGTATATATTTCTCTCGTCCCCTGCTTTGCCCTGACCAGAACTTACAGTATTGTATCTTAATCAGTTCTAGGCTAATTCCAACCTAGCAAAGTCGCATTCCTCAACATGTCCGACTATGTGTCCCCACGCACCTCCTCCCAATCCACGTCTCCCCAACTACACAGATTGCGAACGTCTTGTTGCTGTACTTAATACCCAGGGGCCTCCACCCCTGCAAAGGTACCACACTGTGAAACAACAAACTCCATCAGCAACCAGCACACTCTCCTGTACGGCCGCCCCACCCCGCTCACGTAGATTCATCTCGTCTCCTCGCGCCCAGCCCTGATCATCAGCGGTCGGCATTACGGTGATTTATCGCTTCCAGTGCTGCGGAACGGCAATAGATCACGCAAGCGGCGGGGGGCCTGGGGAGGTAGAGTGGGAACATGGGACGCAAGGGCCTGCAGAAAAACCCACCTATGATGAAGTGCTGCAACAAACAGCAGCGCCCGGTAGTCACTCTATCAGAGCAGGCGTTCTACGCACCCTTAATGCAGGCTCATTTCGCACGCCTCTGTTTTGTATGCCACTATGTTTTGTTGACCTGTGGTTTCTTGCACACTGTAATCTTTAAGTATTGAATATGCATTCTTAATACAGTATTACACGATGATGTTTCTCCTGCATCTCTGGTTCCTTTTTTTCGTGTTTATTCATAATATATTGTTTCTTCTTAATGCACAATATTATGTTAATAGATTGTGGGAGAATTACTGTTGTCCACTGAGGCTTTCTGTACTGCATTCATTGACCTAGCGCATCTTAAATGACTCGTTCAGTAATTATGATGGATATGGAAACACTGTGGTATTTTCGTGCCATTCTTCTTAACCTTTGGGGGGCTGGTTCCCACAAAGCATTAAACAACACAAAAGAATTTGCTAACAGTTAATTTTTTTGCACACTAGTTACACAGCATATGAGCCCAGCAAACACAGAATGTCTCCCTAACGTTCCCGAATGGTCCCATGAGGTTATTCTCTTGGGAACCAAACAAGAACGTTATAGGAACGTTCCATGTAGGTTATTTTTAGGTTCCACTTTTATAATGTAAGGAGAATGTTCCGGGAACGTTCGCTTAAACTTAAGGGAAAGTTCTAGGAAAGTTCTGGGAACCAAAAACTAACGTTCCCAGAATGTTAGTTTGTTTGTTTGCTGGGACGCTATGGAAGCACATTCAGCATTGTTGGGTGAATTTCACAGGCGAAATTCAGTCATTTTAACAGGAATCCACATGCTCATTTTGCATGAGGGCAATGATTTCCCTACGCAGATCAACAGCTTCAAGTGGGTCAGACAGATTCACAATGATGATGACCAACAGAAAGCTGCTTGGTTGGAAAGTGACTTCTGTCCACATTAAATGGACATTTGGCTGCACAATTTTGTCTAAAGTTTGCTATTGGGAAAAATGTAAATAAATAAAAAACTCACATTGTGAGATATAAAGTCCAATAAAATATTAAGACATATATTTGCACATTTAAGGAATAGCCACAATATCGAGAAATAGTTATTCACTAAAAGTCACAATTTACGAGAATAGATTTTACTATGAAACAACTATAAAATAATTATTTGGTACTTACAACTTCTCCGATAAGTGCACCTTCTTATAAGTCACTTTGTTATGAAAATACCTGCAAAAAAAAAACATACTGTAAATGTAACAAAGAAGTTTGTCAAGGTGATTACTCACTGTAAAAAAAAAGATATTTTCAAGATTTGCTATCAAAAACATTTTTTATTTCGTCAAATCAACTTAAATAATTTATTTAGTTCAGATAACTTATTATTTTGAGTTTCTGATGATGAAATCAATCTCCTTCGTTGTATTAACTCACTTTTTTCCAGTTCAATCAACTTAAAATTTTAAGGCAACCAGGTTACTTAATTTTTTAAGTTAAACCCACAATATTTTTTTAATTGTGTAACTAAGAATGTTAAGTACATCAAAACAACAAATTATTGGAATTTAAAAAAGCAACATTTTTTATGCATTACAGTTAGAAAAAGCACAAAGTACATGTTCTGAGAGAAAAAAAAAAGGTTGAGATAGTTTAGAAAAAATAAATCTTACCAAATTAGAACGGGATGAAGGTCTGTGCCAAGTGTTTGAATGCTGTAGGTTCAGAACAAAATCACATTTGAATACAACCTCAGTTTGTAAAGCCAACATTTTTCAGAAAAGTAAAACTGCTGGTACAGAAACCTCAATGGTGCTCTTAGTGGACACCTGTTCTCTTGCTCTGAGAGTCTTCCTCCCTTTGACATGCAGTAAACTCGTATTACAGATGGGATTAGGTTATTTAAAATGCAATATGCGTATCCCATCACCGTATGGCCTGGCGAGCAATTCGCCCACCTTGCGCATGGACTGTAAATCGAGAATAAAGAGGGGACCCCACATCTGTCTCTCTCAGGGACGGGGTAAAAAAAATAAAGATCAGGAGAGACGAAAGATGGCAGAAACCTGTATGCATGACATGACCATTGTTAGTATGTGCAGATGAGGAGGCTCAACTAAATTGCTAACAATGAATGGGGCAGAAATCCCCTCGTACAGAGGGCCAAAGGCACACAACACTATTATAATAGTCATTTAAATAAAGTAATCTCATTTTCTGCATCAGCTAGAGGGGCGACCAAATTTACTGACGCGCATGTGTGTGTGTGTGTGCGGTGGCAGATGAAGTGGTAACTGCATTGGAAAGGGAGGGTGGAGGTTTGGGGTTGAGGGTTATGAGGGATTAGTACTCTTGAACCATTCTGTAGACATTTCCATCTTGTGATACTGTTAAGGGGTGTTTCAATCTGTGCATGTATGTGTGTGTGTGTGAGCGAGTGGCGCTGAGGTGTGAAGGCGTAATATCAGATCTGACAACAAAAGGATAGTGGAGGTGGGGAAAAAACACACAGACGCAAGCTGTTTCTATTCTTCTCGTCTTCCGGTCCAGTGGAAAAGTTGATGAAGTTTAAATGAAGCAGAATTAGGAGATCAAGCGGGCAGGCGCGTGCTGATAGTATCCGTAAGCCCTCTCCCACAGGATTCCACGGAGCCAGGAATTGAGCGCAGGCCAGCTGACTTGGATGAAATGGAGAGAAAGAGCGGGGAAAGATGGGAAAGGAGGGAGATGGAAGGATAAAGCATTCTCTAAATGTGATAATCTCCAATCACCTCTAACATCAATTCTGTCAAGGCCTCGGTTAATGAGCTCACGGCTGCTCGAGCGTCATGCCGCTCTCCCTCGTCTCTCTGATTCCCCCACCCTTGCTATCATCACTGTTATTCTTTTCATTTAATCCTCCTCTCTTCAGCTGATTTGAGCAGGAGGGATGGGAGAAGCCTATTACACAGGCCTTACTGCTCTCGTCTATCTAAATGCTAACGACGCGAGTACCTTGCGGAGGGAGAGAAATGTGTTCGGAAGAACGGGGGCTAATCTGCACTCTTCCGTTGTGTTTTATCAAATTGTTTGCGGCGGCGAAGGGAAGGCGGCATGTTTTCTTCCCAGCGCGCTGACACTTCTTCTCGGAGGTCACTGGCCCTCATCAACACGCTTGTTTCCACTCGAGATACTTTGGCCGTTCTGCGGCGGCCGAATCGAACGGCTTCGTTTTTCAACCGGTTCTCACCCTCTCATATTCGGCTCTCTTTTAATATCCGCTGCTTAGATATTGATGGAAAAATCACGAGTGTCTTTTATGCCTCTCGTCATTTCTACATGGACTTAGACAGGCTGAAATGATTGGCTGTGGCTGGTGTAGTGGGTTGGAAAGCTTGGGGTAAAAGCTCTGGGTCACCTTGCAACCAAAGCTGTTTTTTTTTGTTGTTGTTGTTGGTTTTTTTTTTTCATTCAGGAGCCACTGTGTTAGGAAACAGCACACACGGTGTTATTAAGGCTTTAAAAAAGCCTTTTTCATTCAATTTTTTTTGAATCATAAACTTTAAAGAGCTTTGAGTGAGTATGTGACATGAGAACTGTATATAACAGAATAAAAAGTACAGTATACAAACACTCTTCCATGCTACTTGTATGCATAAAAAACAAAGAAATCAGAGTTATTTTCAAGCCTGGGGGAATAAATACATCTAAAGATGACAACTCATCTCGCATAGTCTAATGGGATTGTAAAGTATCCATCGATTGCACAGTTAGTAGAACAGTTTGTCATATAGATTTTTTCTGGCATACTGCTTATCTACATAGTAATGAAGTTAGCATATTCACACACACACACACACACACACTTAGTCTTCAGTGTAACATGATCCTTCAGAAATCATTCTTATGTTCTGATTTGATACTCAGTTATTATCAATGCTGGAAACAGTTGTGCATTTTTTGGAACCTGTAATACTTTTTTCAGTAAGCTATTTATTTATGAAAAAATACTAAATTAAGAAAACAGAATTTATTCAAAACATAAAGCTTTTCTAACAAGATAAATATTTTCAATCACTTTCTATTGACTTAACACAAGTACTAATGACTAAAAGTATTAATTTCTTTAAAAAAATAAATAATTTTATTTTTGAACCCCAACATTTGAACAGTAGTGTATATTGTTACAAAATTTGTAAAAATTAATCAAAGAATCCTGAAAAAATGTATCCCGTTATAAAAGAAACATTAAGCAGCACAACTGTTTCATAATACCAAATAATAATAAAACCAAAACTGAATGAAAAAGAGAAGCCATCAGTGTTTTTCCTGTCCTCTCATTGCGTGCATTGTCACCATGTTTTCACCATGCTAAAACAAAGACCTGTAGTGGAAGATGTCCTTTTACGTCCTTTATTGTAAGTTTGCCTGTCCCCAGTGCACAATTCCTCCTCTCCACTGAATCTCCGGTATCAAGGCTGCGTTTGATTTCACACAGGCCAATAAAACAGCAGTCAGTAAGATAGTGACTGAACTATCAATCCTTGTAATGCAATCGTGGATGGTGCACAGTGTGTAAATGTTTGCACAGGCATTCATCCAGACCTGCCGTCAAACCCATTGCATTGAAAAGAGGATCTATTCGGGGCAGCCAGGTCCCTCTCTCTCTTTCTCTATCCTTTCTTCCTTTCTTTTTGCCTGATGAGAGTATTGTCTTTTACAGCTCTGTGCATTTTTCATATAGGCTCTGCTTTTATGTTTCATCTATGCCAGCTCAAGGGAGAACAGCTGTGTGGGCCCTAGATCTTCTGCAACTGACAGAGAACTCATTTCACTGGAAGAGACGGGTCAGGATGTAGAGTGTGATTTTTTTTTTTTTTTTTTTTTTTTTTTTTACCGTGCTACCTGCGGGATCTGATACAAACGGATCCCTCTGCCTTCGAAAAAACCTCAACCAGCACCATGCACACAGCCAGATAACTGGAATTATAAATAGAAAAATCTGACCTGTGTCAACGGAGACTCTAGATTTGGGCAATATTTTTCCAATGTGTTGGGCCCAAATTCAGACAGCACACATTTTGAGTGCGGCAGCTCAGATGATACCCAGAAAGGATGCATTTATCTTGACATATATGGTACATGCGTCGGAGAAATCATTAAAAAAAGACCAAATGAAATAGTTGGCAAATTAATAAAAGGATAAAGTTGAATCATTGTTTAAACTGCTATGATAAATGCTGCCCTGTTTTTCCCTTTTCATTTTTTTGTTAGTTACTTTTAAAAATGTAAAATCTAATTTAAAATCCTTATTAAATAAAAACCTATATTCAAATATATATAATTGTTTTAATATTAGAAACACACACATATGTATGTGTGTGTGTGTGTGTGTGTGTGTATATATATATATACACACACACACACACACACACACTTTTTTCAAAGAAAGCAGCATTAATTTAATCAAATATTTTATAATTATTTTTTTAATTTTAAAAAAATGCTGCAGAACTTTCTATTCATCAAAGAATTTAGAAAAAAAAGTATCACGGTTTCTCAAAATTATTAAGCAGCACGACTGCTTTCAACATTGATAATGATAATAATAATACATGTTTCTTGATCAGTAAATCAGCATATTACAAAGATTTCTGAATATTCATGTGACACTGAAGACTGGAGTAATGATGCTGAAAATTCAGCTTTGCATCACAGGTATAAATTACATTTAAAAAATATTAATATTAAAAAAATTATACAACTTTTACCAACCCCAAATATCCCTTTCTAATATAACCAACATTACCTAGGCCCATCGTAGCGTACTTTATTTTTAGCACTTTCCTTTTAGTTTAGCTACAGTCAAACATACAGGAACATTTACATATGACATAGCTATATTGAGAGCCAGGGATTTGAGTAACTATGAAATCCCAATAATTGCACACCACTTATCTGTGCACCCTATACAGTGCCATAAATGCAAGTTAAAAATGTCTCATTTGTTTGAGGAGTAATACCTCCCTCTTGTGTGTTAAGAGCGAAATTGCACTGAGATACTAGTTTGCTCTCTTTCATGTAAGTTTAGCTGGTTTTCCATTTGCGAATGGCTCTATTCAGTGTGCATCACCATCATAGGTCTGACTGTCTATGGAATAATATTCCCGATTCCTGAAAAAAGAAAAAAAAAACATTAAAAAAGCAATTAAGAAACATGGGATTTTGTTCTACATAGGAACAGTGTGAATGGTGTGGAACATCTAAAGTGTTCTTCAGCATGATGCAACTGTTGTCTCCATCGAACTGTGTTCAGAAGGCAGCAGGCTTTTATATTTTTTTATATGCACCACAATTGATCCGCACACTTTTATAGACCTCAGAACCTTGGAGAGATTCTGTCAGCAATCATTAAGGTGGACAAAAACAGAGAGGATCGCATGAGAGAATGTGCGATTTACTGAGGAAGAAAGAGGAAAGGAGAGCTCAAGTGAGAAACCGAGAGCAGTAATGCATCAGGCGTGTTTTGTAACTCATCCTCCGTGGCTACATGGAGCTCAAGAAAAATCTTTAGCTCTGAAGGAAAAGGTCAAATCCGAGGTAGCCGCTGGTGAGGGAAGAGCATTTTTTTCACACATGAGAAAGCAGCGTAAGGCCCTAACAGGCTGCTAGCAGTCAGTGATGTGCACTTCTCCCAGCTTGGTGCTTTGTCAATGTGCTGTGACTAAGCCAGGGGGGTCCCATATCCTCTCTCCTTAGCCTAATTAAAAGAGGATTAGCCGCCATGGAGTCCCAGACCACTCCAGCGAGCAGCGCATCCGTTCCCCTTACTTTCTCAGGATAATCGCACCTCTAGGATCGACAGGAATGGTGAGAGGGGCTGTCTGGATTGACGCCCAGAAAACCAAGGGCGTGAGAGGAATGACTGTAACCTCCGGTCACTTTGACCATGAGAACATGACTCGTCCACTCACACAGTCCTTCATCTCCTCAAAGCCCTGCATTAATATTGAGTGTGGTTTAAAAGGGGATATTTATTAACTGGCACAACACACATTGTACTTGAGAACAAATTAACACCCATTTGTGTTTCAGACGTGTTTTTTTTTTTCATCAAAACAGAAAGAGCAAGTGTAGAATCTTGAATATATATGGCAACATGCTATACATGTACATGCAGGGATATTTATTCTCTATATAACATAGTATCAAAAGATTTTTAATAAAATAATGGCCATACAAATTAGTTTATATTCTATGTGTATCTCAGGGCAAATGTTTATGCTTTGGTCATGTTTTCATATATAGGCCTATCAAAATTTGGTCCTATTGTAGAACTATGAAATGTTAAATAATTTATTGAAGAAAAATCATCAGGTTATGAAAATTAATGTGTACTTTGTATGGACACCCATGTGTGCCATGAAATGATAATATGAGATATTGATTAATCAATAATCAATATCAATCATGTGGCAATGAAGACTGGAGTAATTCAGCTTTGCCATCATATAATAAATATGAAAATAGAAAACAGTCATTTTAAATTGTTATAATATTTCACAATATTGCTTGATCGAATAAATACATTCTTGGTGAGCAGAAGAAACCCCTTTTTTCAACAAACAGATTAACACTGAAACAAAATGCAAAAAAAAAGCTATATATATATATAATTTGCATATGATTATGAAGTGATAATTGTATTTTCAATTGATCACCTTTTCTCTATTGCTCTACTACAAATTTCCCACAGAGCAAGGATGTGGTACCAAAATGTGATTATATTTTGCATTATATAGCATTTTCAAATTGTTAATTTATGTTTGTATAAATTTATTTTTATTTTTTGTAACTGTATTATTTTTATTATTAGTAATATTTTGATTTTTCTAATGATTGTGATGTGACAAATTTGGCCCCTACAACTCCTTCAAGTTGCTTTTCATGGTCATTATTTTTTTAAGGATTAAAACAGTAGTTTTCCTAAACAACGCCCAAATGAAAAGCTTATCTTCAAGAAACCTTAAAGAGCCTATGTCGCATATCTGCATCAGTATGACATTGGTTCATATTGCAAAATTATGACTATGAGTAAATGAGAGCTTTCCACACACCAACTTAATCTCCTCTCTACCGTTGTATTATTGCCCTATTACTGTACATCTCTGTACTACCTATTTTTGCACTTAACTTTTCATCTGTTACCGTCTCTTTGTTCTCTTTGTTTGAATTGATTCTCGAATTAACGCGCATAAAATAATGGGAATAAAAGTAGTATGCAGTATGCACATCACTTTACAACATTTGCCAATTGCCAATGTATCCTCCTCCAGAGGGCGCAATGGGGCTCAGAATGTCATTTTTGTTACCAGAGAAAATTATTTAATAGCCTAAACATCACTTCCAAATTAATGCTTCCAACGCGTTGAGCCTGGTTTTAATTTTTAAAAGGAAATCCATCCCTACATTCAACTCAAGTGTGTTTTAAACTGCCATATCACATGATTTATCAAGACTTCATGGTGTGGAAGGACGATGAGTTCTGTTGGCGCGAGTTCAAGGTTTCGATTCTCTGATTGGTGGAGATTTAACTGCAGACTTGTGGGTTATGTAGTTTTTGTTTTGTTTTGTAGTTTACTTGGAATTCCGCTGTTTAATGCGTTTATTATATAATAAAAAATGACATACATCCGCGATAAACAACTTTTAAAGGTTTGTCTTAAAAGGTTATAATGTATCGTTTAAAATCCATTTCCCCATGGAGAAAATTAATGGCATTTTTTACAACATCGCAACCGAACTGGCGTTAGAATTCTACCCACTTCCGTTTTGAGGTCACAGGCAGCCTAAGTCCCGCCCCTTCGCTTCCGGCTCATGGGACCTTATTTCGGAAAAAATATGAATGATAGTCAATGGGGAGAGACAACTTATCTTTTTATTCCGTCTGAACTGTGCCCTGAATTACACATATGATGTTTGTCAATTTAAAAGATGATTCTCAAAGTCAAAAACGTCGCAGTTTGTCATACAGCAGAAGAGTAACATTTAGTTTTATGTGAAAATCGCTCTGTGAACTACATCTCCCGGGAAGAGAAACGAGATCCGCTGCTCGTGTGTGTGCATTCTGGTACAAAACACTCAGGTAGGACGGCGTAACGTTACGATTATAACGTAAGACCGTAGAAATAATGACAGACAGCCTCAGTAAAGTTAGCTTCATTCATTGAGAGAAAATGTGCGCCTTTGGGGTTTGTAGTCTTTGTAATTACGTATTTTCACAGTCTTATACCTCAACGGTTTTACATCAAATTGCGACTTTCTTTACTTTAAAATTTATCTTTTAAATTGACAAACATCATATGTGTAATTCAGGGCACAATTCAAACCAGATCAAAATATTTGTTGTCTCTTGCCATTGACTCCCATTCAATATTTTTTCGAAGTTAGGTCCCATGGTGGGCGACCGGAAGGGGAGGGACTTAGGCTCTCTATGCCAACCCACCCAACGGCTCTGAACCCACCCTACTCCAGTCCAACCCTCTGTTCCAACCCCCCAACCATAGACTGTAACATGGTCCAACTCTCTTACATTCAAAGGGGAGGGGGGAGAGGGGAGTTCAAGCGCACGTAGAGTCCGACCGTAGAGTCCGACATGTCCCGTGGAGAAAACCACTAGCTACTGAGAAGCGATCTCCTTCTGGAAGGGTTTTGACGATCTATTCCATATCAACCCTGAATAATTCAAAGATATCTCCTACAATGGAAAATAGCAGAGAAACAGCTGCAATGAAAGAGAAAGAAAGGAGGGATCGACAAATAGGTAACGTTAGACTAGTATATTGAATTCATATTATATTTAATGTCACGTCTTTGCATCGTTGTGTGCTTTGCATTGGATACGCCTTGCTTTCAATGCGTTAACCGAAATGAAAAAAATAGATAAACATTGGTAGTACGTCCATGCCTCCCCTTCTTTTTCGTCAAGGTCTGTTATATTATTGGTAGTGCAGCATGGGCGTGCCTCGTGCCTCTTTTTTTGTGCCAAACTGGGCAACAACAGGTGGTCATCATACCCCAGCAACATTAAAATGAGTCCCGTAACAGTCCACCAAGAAATTATTTTTTCTTCACAACATTGACCTGGTGTTTTGTTTTTTATTTTTGTCAGGCCCTGAATTTATTGTCAGGCCCTCTCAAAATAGATAAAGGTATAATAATGAAAAATGTAACGTTAGCCTACTATGGTATGGTGTGATTGTTTTATGCAGTATAGTATGTTATGGTGTGGTATACTAAAAGTAGTAAAATAAAACAATAGGCCTTATGCATCTGCATTGCTTCTAAATGTCTATAATTATTCCGATTATTTGTGTTGAACATCCTGTCAAAATGCATGGAGTTTAAGATTCAGTTCAGAAGTTTATTCAGATCATGTGGCTGGTGGTTAAAGATCTCTAGATTGTAATGCAAAGATTGTGAGGTCAGTACAAAGTAGATGATTTAATCATTCTACAATAACTGTGATCACTGTCTTGCTCAATAATCATGTCCTAGCACTCAATCTTACTTTGCTCTGACTGTCCCATCAGTAAATGTAATTTGCCCTGGATGTATTTGCGTCATGTCTTAGCCCTTATTAGGACAAATGGGCTTGTAGACTAATAGCCTTAGCTTAGGCCACACATACAGTAGCCTTACAGTTACATTTCTCTATAGATCGATGGTGTTACACAATTGATGATACTCCAGGTAGGTGAAATTTGGAAGTTTAACTGTAGAGAAGCATTCATTTGCAATGTGTTTCTTGATTTTATCAATGTGGGTAGAATGGCTATGAAGATGTTCTTAAAGCAGTAGTTCACTTTTAAGAAATCTTTTGCTGATAATTTACTCACCCCCATGTCATACAAGATGTCCATGTATTTCTTTCTTCAGTCGAAAAGAAATTAACGTTTCTGATGAAAACATTCCAAGATTTTTTTCCATATAATGGACTTCATTGGGAACCAATGTTTCAGTGCTGCTTCAAAGGGCTTTAAACGACACCAGACGATTAATAAGGGTCTTATCTAGTGAGACATTTGATTCATTCAGAGATTCATTCAGAGTTTGAACAGGAGGGTCACGAACGCTCATCACAGAACAGAGCAAGGTGGCATTTGTGCTTATAAAACTTAAACTTTTTTATTTATTTTTTAAATGACTGATCGTTTCGCTAGATAAGACAAATTCATCGTCTGGTGTCATTTAAAGCCCTTTGAAGCTGCGTTGAAACTCATTTGGACCTTGAAGCGTTTGGTTCCCAGTGAAATCCATTATATGGAGAAAGACCTGGAATGTTGTCATCAAAAACCTTAATTTCTTTTCGACTGAAGAAAAAAAAAAGACATGGACATCTTGGATGACATGGGGGTGAGTAAATCATCAGCAAAAGTTCTTTTTAAAGTGAACTACTCCTTTAATGTGGGTAATGTGCTGCAGAAGTCCCTTTATGTAAACTACCACTCTAATGCATGCACTTCAGCTTGAAGCTAAAATATTGTTTTTGCATGTTTGAACTCATGTAACCCATCAGTTGAGTTTTCTGAGCTATGTTAGGGTAATGCGCAATTGTGTGTGAATGTTAACCCTTTTTATAGTATAGTAAAATAATGCAAGTTTTATGCATAGTCATGCTTGTTTTCCCTTTCAGCCTTGGAGAACACAGACAGTGACATCGGCTTGTGTGGATGGATCCTGGTGCTTTTCTCCATTCTGCTCACGTTGCTGACCCTGCCTCTTTCCATATGGATGTGCATTAAGGTACTTAGCGGTGGTCCTTTAATTAGTCTGATGTCATACGGCTTTTTGTCAAGTGCGTTCACTCCCGAGTAGAGATGGTCCACCAGAAACCACAGCCTTTTCTGTATCTGGATTAAAATTGTTTTGTTAAATTGCACTGACTGATACATAAATCTGATATTTAAAATGATACCAATAAATGTAAAATTTACTATCAGCTAATATAATATCTATGAGTAAAAGAAATTCTAGTTATTCACAAGCTCAACTCAACGAATGATCCATTAGCTAGAAATGTCCCTTCGTCAGTGCAATAAAAATCTCTTAAAAGAGAGATGACGAAAGCATGATAAAGGTTGCCATGCAACATCTACATTATGTGATTAGAGGCTGTTTTACCTTCCACTGTATAAACTGCTGTAATTTAGCTCTTTTCATGAGATAAAAATACTTCTTGTTCCTACAGATAGTGAAGGAATATGAAAGGGCAATAATCTTTCGCCTTGGACGCATTTTACGAGGAGGAGCCAAAGGACCAGGTAAAGGAAAAAATCAATATCACTTCATCATCCTGATTTAATCAGTGCTGCTGGTTTAAGTGTTAGATGTCTGTAATCAGTGATCACACTTGTGTTTTTCTTGTTGTGTGTGTGGTTAAATGTTTGCGCTGTGGCCATCCACCACAATCCCTGCTTGTCACAAGGCAAAAACACTCTTGTGCTGTAGAAAGCAGAGGTGATATGTTTTGCATTTCTGCTGACCTGCATTTCTGCTTCTGCTTTTTTTCAGTGTCAGGGTAATTCAGTTAAGGACGAAATGCTGGACTGTATATACACAAAAATGCACATTCAATCATTTTACCTTGTTCAATCATGAGCAAATGTAATAGAAAAATATTTTATATTCAGGAAATAGGCATCTAACCCAATAAGCATGTGTACTTTTCTGAGACATCTGTAAAAGATCATATTACCTGGATAGCATCATGTTTTAAATCAAAATTTTATTTTAGCAGCACATGATTATCTTATCTTGTATAGTGATCTTGCTTAGATAGTAAAGCTATAAGAAACGGTGCTAAAATTTAAGGTTGTAATTTCAGGTTACTGCACTCTAGCCTTCGAAATCATAAAAGTCACTTGGCTAGATGTCTGATAACCAACCGTTTTGTTTGTGGCCCTGCTGCCATGATGCCTCATGTGAGAATTCTGGATCAGGTTCCACACAGCACCGTGGTCACCACTGTGATTATAGGATTTTCATGGAGGTTGATCTTGGCGACTGGATGTTTTGTAACTTAAGCTAAAGTACTTGCAAGATAGCCCTGTATTGATAATCCCCATCAACCATTCTCTTCTTCTTCTTTTTCTTTTCTTTACCTTATTCTTCTGATTAAAAATGTCAGCAAATTCATTCAGCTCAGACCATTTAACATATGAACATTTACCATTGCTCTACGAAATTTGGTCACATTTTAGTTTAGGTTCCAATTCTCAACTGTGAACTGTGCTTCACACGTTGCTACACTATTCAAATTAGACATTGGACCTTTTTTTGCATGTGAAATCTCACCAAAATTTCACTAATGTGACCGTACCCTTAGATATGCTATTTCCGAAGACATTTCAGATTAAAATTTGAAAACGTCCCATTAAAGAAATCGTTCAACCAAAAATGAAAATTCTTTCATTTGTTCAAAACCTGTATAAATTAGTTGCTAGTTAAGATATTTTGAAGAATGTTTGTAGCCAAACAGATTGGAACCAAAATACTATGGAAGTCAATGGTACCCCACAAAATAATTTTAATTATTGGGTGAATTATCCCTTACATTGTTAGAATGTTTCCATTCAAAGTGTAACCAACAATGATGACATCATTGAAATACTTGCATACTGTGGTTGCAATCGGCCTTCTTTCTTGTGTTTATTTGCATATTGAATTGTGATGGTTCTTAAATGTAAAAATGGCGGTAGAGTGTTGAATCCTGTGCACGGGCAACAGGAAAAAAGTGATGCAACATTTAATTTACGCAAAACCTAAGCTTACCTAAAGCAAAACTATTCTTTATCTGCTTTAGCAAGCACTGAGATTTCCTTTAGGATATTTAAATCTCTTTGTTAAGTTAAAGTTAATGACACTATGGCTGTGATTGTTGTTGGTGTCTCTGGTATATATTTGTCCGTGCTGTGTTTTGGAAAATGAAACCCCAGGGCTTTCCCTCCAGGAATGAACTTAGTGTCTATTATTAGAGTTAGTCCACCTACTTTATCTCTCTTATGCCCATTGTGAACTCAACTTTTTTATCATTACCTTTTCAGTAGTTCTTTTTTGGGCAATAAATTCCTTGTTGCTAGATGTCATTTGTGCTATAGTTAAGTCTTGAAAAGTAAGCTTGATTTCTTGGCTCTCTTCTCTTTTGAGGCTGCTAGCTGGGGTCTGTAAACAATTTGCAGTGGCTCCTCCTCCATGGCTGTATTTAGGGTGGTATGTGTGTGGAATTCTACACAGTAGATTATACAAACCTCTGAAAAGACTAACAAACCCTGATGACTCTTTGGAAATCCTCCCATTTTAGATTAACTGCAGGGATGACAAATGAAACGCATTAAGTATCACTAAAGCACCAGCACAAACACGCACACCACACACGCAGACCTACTTGTCTTCCTCGTCTAATCTATTTAAAAGTTTTTAAAATATTTTTTTAACTATATATGAAACCATTACAGAAACATAAAAAATGATTTTGGTAATCATCAATACTGTTAGTTTAGGGAAGATTACATTGGTTGGGGGGTCTCAAATTTGGGATTTAGTGGATTCAAAGATAGATAGCACGAAAGTTTCATCAAAAGCAAGTCTTTGGGAACAACTAGAAACTATTTGGAAGTCAATAACAACAGAGACTGTGGAAAAGTACATAAAAACTATTTGTTAAGCAGCACTATTTATATATGTATACAAATGTAGTGTAGTAGTATGTTTATTTCAGAAAATTCTGAAAATCCAATTGTATAAACTCTTACTGTTCTTTACTGTAAATAATTAAAGCAGATGCTAGTGCGATCATTCATTAAACACGTGAAGGCTGTCAGCTGAGTCCAGTTGGTGGGGAGAGTGGTATTTGGTAGATTGCCAGTCGTGCACCTATTGAGGGGCACGTCTGTGTTACTAGGAGAGGAGTTACTGATTATTATTTGTGTCTGCTGCTGCTATGTTCCTCAAATATTTAGCTGTATTGGTGTGTTGTCTCACACAGGTCTTTTCTTCATCTTGCCGTGCACTGACAGCTTTATCAATGTGGATATGCGCACCATCACTTTTGATATCCCCCCTCAGGAGGTGAGACCACATGCACAAACACAAATCTTTAACTTCAGCCTTTGTTTAAACCCATGAAAAGTATCAATTGGAAGGAGAAGTGTGTATTTTTTGTTCTTTTTGACATCCCAAAAAGTGCAAATAGTTTACAGGGAGCTTGTTCTGCAAAAAAATCACATTTGAATGACAAGTATTAAAATCTTTTAAAGACATTTGTCATATACACTACCAGTCAAACGTTATAAATAATATTTATGTTTTTAAAAGACGTCTCTTGTGCTCACCAAAGCTGTATTTATTTGATTTTTGATATTTTTCAATTTAAAATAAATTATTTCTATTTTAACATTAGTATTCATGTAACGACAAAGCTGAATTTTTGATACTGTTATAAATTTGTTTCAGGACTTGATGAATAGTGAGTTCAAAAGAACTGCATTTATTTGAAATATGAATATTTTGTTGCGTTATGAATGTCTTCACTTTTGAGTAGTTTAATATTTCCTTGCTGAATTAAATTATTAATTTCTTTTCATTTTTCATCTTACTTACCCTAAACTTTTGGACGGTTATCACAGTTTCCACAAAAATATTAAACAGCACAACTGTGTTCAACATTAATAATGCTAAGAAATCTATCTGAGCAACACATCAGCATATTAGTATCATTTTTGAATGACCATGTGACTCTGACGTTAGGAGTAATGATGCTAAAAAAATAGCTTTAATTACATTTTAAAATATATTCTAATTTTAAATTGAAACATTGTGAGAGACATCTTTCAAAAACATTAAAAACAAATCTTAATCATCCCAAACTTTAAACTAGTAGTATAGCATTTTATTGATTTTTGTATTTAATAAAGATTTTAGTGTAGTTGTTTTTCTTGTGTTTTGCTGAATATCACCCTGATGAATAGCCTGTGTGTTTCCTCATAGGTTCTGACAAAGGACTCAGTGACAGTGAGTGTAGATGGTGTAGTCTACTACCGTGTTCAAAACGCAACACTGGCAGTGGCCAACATCACCAATGCTGATGCGGCCACTCGTCTGTTGGCACAGACCACCCTGAGGAATGTGCTGGGTACAAAGAACCTGGCAGAGATCCTGTCTGACCGTGAAGAAATCGCCCATAGTATGCAGGTATCACACTTAAACACATACAAACACTGTAAAAACAAGAGTAATGTTTTTTTAAAGGAATAGATCACCCAAAATGAAAATCGAAGCTTAAAGGAATCGTTCACACAAAAATGAAAATTATGTCATCAATTACTCACCTTCATATTGTTCCAAACCCATAAGACTTTAGTTCATCTTCGGAATACAAATGAAGATATTTAATGAAATCTGAGTGATTTCTGTCCCTTCATTGACAGATACACAACTACTTTGACATTGAATGAATTTAGAGGTTTAGTCCATGATTACTTTTATATGATGAACAGATTTAATTTATTAAACATTGGTCAGTGAACATTCAAAGAAGCTCAACCAAACCTGCTTGACTCTCAAGAACAAAGCTCATGCTGAAGTTCAAACGTGCTGCATTACACGAGAATGAACCTCATTGGTGTTCACCAAGCGAACATGCTTGAGCTTCCATTTACCATAAGTGATGGGAGTTGATGAACGTTAATGTGAATAAAAGCCTAAATTAAATCTGTTAATCGTATAAAGTAATTTTGTCTCTTCAGAAAACCTCTAAATACATATGGATATTAGTTTTACTATCTTTTTATGAACTTTTTGAAGCGTCAAAGTGGTTGTTGCATCTATGGAGGGACAAAACGCGCTCAGATTTCATCAAAAAAAGTTCTTTGTTCTGAAGATGAACTAAAGTCTTACGGGTTTTGGAATGACATGAATGTGAGTAAATTATGACGGGTAGTTCAATTGAATCAACTTGACACTGCATGTTTTCAGGCAGTGCAGTCATTGTAACTCAGCTGAGATGCTGACATATCCTAACTTGACTTTGAAGTTTGCACATGGCCCGATGTTCGCTCATTTTATCTGACATTCTTTAAAAAATATATATATGGTAAACATTCTTAATGGCAGGCACAGCGCTCAAAATCCTGAGAAGCATGAAGCTTTAAGGAATCTCTGAGAAGTTGTTTTTTCCTCAGTCCACGCTAGATGATGCCACAGATGACTGGGGTATTAAAGTGGAACGTGTGGAGATTAAGGATGTGAAACTGCCCCAGCAGCTCCAGAGGGCCATGGCTGCAGAGGCTGAAGCATCCAGAGAGGCCAGAGCGAAGGTAACATCACAGGCCACTGATTATTAAAGTCAGGTGGCAATTACTGGTCACAACAACAATCCCTTACAGCTCTGGACGTAACACCATGCACCCACATACACAAAATAAACTCTAGGATAACAGATGGATTTTGCTGGCGAACACATATTAATCATCCTTTCATGTACATGCATGTACGTACCGTAGTGTAGACCAAATTATTATTGGACTGTGTGGGAGCTGAATGTAAAAGTTCACTGTTCAGAGGCAAGATCACCGCAATAGTCTCACAGAAATCCGGAACTGACAACTCCTTTCCTGTTTCCACTAATTTATCTGTTGATTTATGTGAGAGTCTGTGTTTTGGCATTTCCAGCTGTAAGCTCGGTTAACCTCTTCTATGTGCAATAGAAGTTGCGCCGCTTAAAAATGTACACATGCTCTCAAAAGAACATGGGAAAGGAAGTTAATGAGTTTATTTTTGGTGCACAATTTCTCTTCAGTGCTTAGTTCAGATACAAGTATGCTTTCTTCAAATCAGTCCCCCTGCCTACACCAACCACACAGCTAGAAGTGGGAAACCACTGTCCTAGTTTGTAAACGGTACCTCTCTGCTTGGAGATGTATAGCAGACACTTTTATATGAAGCAATGTACAGCGGTGGTTCTCAACTCACCCTATTTTGGCACAAATTCATCGGTCACTTTTAGAATAAATATATTTATTTATATAGAAAGATTTGTAAAAATTATAAAATAATAAATTATTATAGTTTGGGGTCAATATTTTTTGTTTTTGTTTGGTTTTTTATTTTTTTAATAAATACTGTTCTTTTGCATTTATTAGGATTGGAATTCATATATATATATATATATATATATATAATATACAGTATATATATATAATATACAGTGTGTATATATATATATAATTTAGTTGAAATATATTATATTTAGAAAAAAATATTAGCCAGATGCCAGGTCGCGTGCCATGACATTATCGTTAAATTATGCTTAGTATATATTAGACTTAGTATATATTAAATACAAGTTTACTTGCATTGCAACATAAACATTGTTTGTTCTGATCACAAATGTTTCATGAAAACATTAAGAGACATTTAGAATCATTTACTAAATTTGTGCATATAAAAACTTTAAAATCATTTTAGTAATTGTAAATATTTTTCCTATTTTTATTGCAATTCTACATATTGTTCGACATTGTTCGTATTGACATTAAGATTCCTTTTTTTTTTTTTTGCCAAATAATTTGGGTGCTGAATTAGGTCATCACTTGGATGTCCAATGTACAATCTGGGTCACAAAGTAAAACCAGTTGAGGTGATTAAAAGAGCACTACCTTAAAGGGCAAAGAGTGCGTGTCAACTTGAAACTGGATTAAGGGGTGGAATTTTAGTGCGGTATATGTGGTTTGCAAAAATCAAGACGCACTTTTTTTTTTCTCTCACACCGCCTCTTTTGCTCTCTGTAGGTGATAGCCGCAGAGGGAGAAATGAATGCGTCACGGGCACTGAAGGAGGCATCTCTGGTGATCGCAGAGTCTCCCTCAGCTTTGCAGCTGCGCTACCTTCAGACCCTCAACACCATCGCCGCCGAGAAGAACTCCACCATCATTTTCCCTCTGCCCATTGACATGATGCAGTCCTTCCTGAAGCACTGAACTAAGAGCCACATAAAGCCAGCCACGCACACAAACAGATGCATCCATGCAGAAATGAACAGACTGGCGTTACATAATATCCACTCATGTGAGTAAAATGGGCAGCGGGATCGAGAAGTCTGAGACCACATTGAAATGCTATTAAAAGCTATTAGTAAGCGATTTCTGAGAAACACTGTTGATATCAACCCAAACACGTTTTTCATTGCCCCACCCCTAAAATGCATAAACACGCAATACAAAAGTGGATGTTTCTTAGCTGAAGCAAAATAAGGCTTCTTGAAAAATAAATCGAATATGAAAAAGAAGAACAAACACTGAACATAATTATATATTACTCAATACAACCATTGTTAGTCATCACCAGCTCCAGACAAACTGACACTCAAAACTGTTACAACAATAGCATATCTTGGTTCTGTGAAACCTACCAAAACCAATGTTACTCATGTTTGGAGCAGAAACAACGCAACCTCTGCGTCCATAATGCTTTATTCTTCCAGCGATATTCCTCTGACCTTGTCACTTTTGCCATCTCAGCTATCTCTCTTTCCACAGTCTTTCTTCAAAACTCCGACTGGCGCTCTCTCCTCTCCCATCATGAGTGGACACGCCCCCTACTGCTGATTGGCTATAAGTTGTGGCGCTCAATCCCATTAACTTTCAGTAGTTTCTCAGAAGTCTCTTGGTGTACCCTTTAAAGCCCTGAACATTTTAAGATTTTGGAAAACCCAAAAACTATGAAAAAAGTATTAAATAGAAGAAAATCTTTGTTTGGTCAGTAATCAAATGAGCAAATTGGTACTCATGTGACTCTGCCAGTTGTTCAACATGGCTTTGGATGTTTTGGATCAGACTTTTGGACCCCACTGTGCATATGCCACATACACACTCACAGCTGTTTTTTGATGTATGATCTGTAGATGTTCCTAGTAAAAAAACTGAAGGAAATCTGATACAGCTAAAGAATATGAAATTCTAAAAAAAAATATTAAATAATAAACTGATTTCAAATAATTTATGCCCCTCAACAAAAACAAAATGTTTTTTTCATGCATGTTTTTTTTATACCAAAACAATGTGGTTGTTACAGTGATTCAGAGGCCAGAGCTGTCTGATCTTTTAGACACTGATTATTGCAGTGTGTGGTTTGGATTTTTCGGTTGATAGTTTATGGAACATCTCCTGGTCATATCGGTGCATGTGCTTGTGTTTCAAGCATGTGTAACTAACCTGCTTGGTTGCCAAATGGAAAACAAACCTTCTATAGGGATATTTGGATAGTATCAGATGACAGCGATGCTTATTGTGCCTAAACCAGTTTCTCCTCGCTTTCTCAAACCTTTATTATCGCTGACTTTTTAATGTATAAAAGCCTTAAGCCATATCCTTTTCAATTACTGAATCAATATTTACAGGTTTACATGTTGGTTGATTAAAGATTTTCACATTAATATTTTATCACTTGATTTTAAAAATATTTTATCTTAATATTTTATCTGCCAGACATTTTCATGCATGTAATATCATATTTTTTTATAATGTCGGTCTGCAGCTGAAAACAAATTAAGGCTATAGAGTTGAATGTTTGTGTTTGTAATGAGTATTTGCTGCTTCAAATATCAGAGGATGGAATTTCTCAAATATTTGTATTTTCATCCTGTATCAGTTACAAGTCTATATATATATATATATATATCATTATTCTGTCTTTTAACTGATATATGTTGAATATCACATGTTGTTATTGCCAGCTCACTTTTATGTGCATTTTAATATTGAATGTTTTTTTTGTTTGCACTGTTTTTGTGCACATCATATATTTTTCATGTGTGATTGTCCCGTTCTTAGTGTCATCTTTCTCATGACTTTAAAGTACATAAACTCTTTACTTTTAAACAAAGTGTAGTTATTTATTAGTTGTTGTTGCTTAAATCAATCTTCGAAGAACACTCTGGAAACCTTTTTGGGGTTGTGGTTCTTTATTGTATAAGAAGTAAAACTGGGAAATAATCTTTATGTTTATATTTCAGGTACATAAGGATTTGCAAAAGCAGCATTGTTTGGAAAATGCCTTATAAAATAAGTTGCTATATGAGTGGATGCATTTGTGGACTGTTGTATACCTTCTTTAGGCAGTCAACTGTTTTGAAATGGGGCTTATTCACATCCTTTCCTACATTTAGATATGTGATCAAATGCATTTTTGTCTCTGTGCATGCGTTGATTTAGTTTGACGGGGTCGGCGCTTGCTTAGCTTAGCACAATGAATGGAATCCTTTGTTGCCAGCTAGCATGTCCTGAGCAAAAGTGATAAAAAAACAACAAACCCACTTAATAACTTCTTGTGGCCTGCGTATTCACAACGAATACAAATAGCGATAGAGATTAACAGTAGGGGATTTCCTAGGCAGATAATGACTTGGGACTATATTAGGGGGGAGCTCAGACGAAGCACTGCTGCTAAGGCGAAGCACTGCAACTTGAGCGCATAGGTATCACGCAACACATGAAATCCCACGACTTCCATAAACAAAACATACCGGCGTTCAACGCGTCAAAAAAAAAAAAAAAAAAAAAAAAAAAAAAAAAAAAAAACAGAAGAAGAAGGACATACACCGTGTCTTCGCTTTAGGAGTATTTATTTTGAGAAGTAGGCCTATTTCACAAGATGGCGACCTGTGCTAGCGCTGTCACCGGACATTTATTTAACCTACTTCCGGCCTCGGCGGCCATTTTTGTGAAACCACCTGCCTAAAAGTTTGTGAGAATAAGCCAAGAACATAAATGTAATGTTTCACAGAATTCCATCGAATGTGGAACTGAGAAATAAATGGTTAGCTGCTCTGGAGATCTGTACACCAACGCCCATCTACAAAATAAAACAGTTTTATGTTTGCGAAGAGCATTTTGCCCCAGTCAGGACTGACGTTACGTGGAAAAAATGGAATATGGGCGCAGAAAGACGGTACTAACGTTACGTCTGAAAGATATGGCCGTCCCATCTATTTTCAAACGACAGGCAGAACAAAGTGCACATGTAAGTTGTCTTTTATTACTATCTTCCTTATGTGTCTGTTGTAAAGGTAAGAAAGAAAGAAAAAAAACAACAACAGATATGCAACCAATGACAAGACAAGCTCCTTTTCCATTCCAATAATCTGATTATGGTTTAACAAGCGCTTTTATCAAGTTCACTATACCGACACTGATAAAACTGTAATGCAGAATTGATTCTGGTTGAGATAGAAATCCCCAGCATATGAATCCTAAACTTATATATTTAAAATCTAAATTGAGACAACGATAATGTCTTCGATAAAGGCAGTATTAGTTTCTTTGAAAAGTCTTGCAGCGCCCTCTGCATGTAGAGGGATGTCATTGCTCACTTAGAATGACCATTGCTTCGTTTTGAATTAGTAAAAAGCTTACTACTTACTGGAAATAAATAAAATATACTTCCCATATAAGAATAGCAAGTAAAACATGCATTCATAATTAATATGAATAATTCACAATGAATGTTTTAAACAATAGTATGCTACATCATCGTCACATGACCTGATCGCAATGCACAGTAAATTGTGGCCATCTTGTTTGAAAGCCAAGTTTTTAAGCCAATTTTGGGTTAATATCATATCTTATTTAGTAATTAGTCTTATTAGTCTTATTAAATAATTTTAAAATTTTAATACTGATATTAAGTTCTGGAACGTTCAAGAGTGCAATCAATGTTATGATAGTATTTTTAATACACCATTTTATTCATATTTTGAATTGGCTTGTTCGTTTTAGTTTAATTTTTAGTTGTTTTTGTTATATGCTTTTCTCACTTTCATTAGTTTTTGTTCTATTTTAAATGAATTTATTTTACTTTAAAACAAAACTAATTCAACAACTTGTCACATTAAAAAAGGTTCCTGACAGATTTTGATATCCTTGTATATTTTCTGATACAGGCTCAAGCACTTCAGCAACATAAGGTACAGAACGAAGATAACAACCTAAAAGCTTTTAAAGCTTCAATACATTGTTAAACACATGGAGAAAAAAAAACACTTAAATAACATAAGCAACAAGGTGAAGATTTGTATGAGGTTCTATTTGTGCCAACAATGAGCCGACAGCTTTATGCGTTGTATACGTTTGTCCTTGTCTACAGTCATTGCCTATTTGTACAGATAAATTCTTGTTATGTAGTCTTGTCTTGGCACAGTGTGCACAAATATAAAAACAGAAAACAAAATAAAAGTCTTATCAGCCAGAAAAATGAAGTACACAAAATAATTCCATTCATTCATATGTGTGCACATGTGTGACCTCATTATCCAAATTGTGTAGATTTTTACAACGCACATTAAATACCCTTTAATCTGATTTTCACATTTGTCTGGACAAAATTTAGGTATTGTAAAAATTAAAATTCACTCCCTGGCACACTTATGGAACAGTTTCCCATGTTACCACTCTAAACAAAGCAACCTTGTCCTTAAAAACACTACTTTGTTAGCATTGTACTGAGCTATTATGCCATCTGAAGACAGTCCTCTTCAGAGATACATGGGGTCTTTCACTGTTCTCTTCATATGAGAAAAAAGAGATGACAGTAAAGACGACAGAGATGGATGACAGTAAAGATGACAGCAAAAACATGAGATAACGCAAACAGGGAGCATACACATCAACATAGAACATACACTAATTTATCTGAACAAGTAGACAAGATGATATGCATAGTATAAAGCCCAAAGCAGTCACACAAATGGAACCTAATAGAATTTATGAAGTTGCCCTAAGTTTGGTGACTGAAGCCCAGGCCAGTAAAGGTACTTGATTAGGTAGCCCTTTTTTACTGTCCAAGGACCAGTTTTGTTTTTTGAAACCATTATTAAAACCTCAAGCATCAAATTGGGTGTATCTAAGGCTACGCTCAGACTGCAGGTAAATGTGGCCCAAATCTGACAAAAACGTGACTCATGGGGGTCACTTCAAAAGTTTTACATACCAAAAGTTATCAAGATAGATAGTAAGTGAAGGACAGTGATGTGTCAGAACTCATAAGTATTACAGTGACAGCTCTATATACAAGCAAAACATCATAAATGTTTAAAAACTCTTGTTGTTTCAACTTTAATTGCATCCTCGCCTTTTTTAACATTGCGAGTGCATAAATTTGCTTGGTTCAGTGGCAGATAAAAGAATAAATAAAGGCATGATCTCTTACTCTAATGTCCTTTGGTTACATATGACAGAGTGACATCTTTTTATTGTTCTTTTGCATATGCGGAACAGTTCTGGTCCCAGTGGAATCTGATATTGGCCAATTGGATCTGAGCAATAAATGGGAATTGAGCATTAAGGCTTGCAGTGTGAACGTAGCCTAAGAGCAACTTTGATCAGCTTGCAGTAAGGCAGTGGGGTCTAAAGGTCAGGGGTGACAGCTCAAGTTCAGATCTCCAGCTCAGCCATGGCCCGCTCCAGAGGGTCAGTGGTCCAGTAGTCATGGTCCCAGCCCAGGAACCAGCCTGTGAAAGTGGGCGGCTCAAAGCCCTGTTTAATCTTCACAATAGGTGTGCGTGGGTCACGGTTGGCTGGGTCCGTCTTGATGTACTGTTCAGCTGGAGAGAGAAAAAAGAAAAGATTAATAGAGTACACAGTCTGCTTTTGCTGTTTAAAAACAAGCACTTTTCTTTCATTCATTACTGCCACCTACTGGACTCTAGGATGGACATAGATCCTATACATTGAAAAAATGCCTCATGACACACTATCATTCAAAAGTCTGTGGTTTTTGGAAAAATAAAGAATAATTTTGATCAACGTCATGCGTCCTTTCTGAATAAAAGTGACAGATAAGCTATTTACAATGTAACAAAAGATTAGGGTCTAATCCTCACAATATTTTTATATATTTTCATCCATGCAATTAACCTTATATATTTCAACCAAAGAAACCACCATTACATTTTGAATAAAATACTGACTTAGTGTATACTAGGTCAATTATGTGCTTACTTACTTGCTTATTGTTTATTAACAATGGCATGTGAAAAAATAGGTGATTCCAAAGACACTGAACAGTACTATACTACATTGTTGTACAGTTAGTGCAATAACTTTTGGCAGTTTTATCAAAAAATAAATAGATACAGTGGATAGAGATACAGTATTCCATTAAGTGCACATACTTGGCATGCTATGCATACTAGTATAGTAGAAGTAGTAAGGCAATATTCTACTCACCTGAAGACATCGCCTCAGTTTTCTCCTCATCATGAGCTTCATTACCGATCCAAACAAACACCTGTAAAATGCATTAAGATTCCCTGATTGTCCGTTGCATGTCATTACATTAATAAAATAGCTGTGTTTTTTATATATATATGAGAACTCCTAGTAATGTAGAACAATCCAGTTAATGTAGGCAGTTTACCTGATCCCAGGTGTCAAGGATCATGACATCATCTGTAGCCAGGTCTTCTTGGGTCATTTCTCCAGGCACTTCTTCAATCTGCATGGATATCAGCGCGTCAATATTGAGTCACTCTTCATCATACTACACTTACAATATTCTCATTCAAATCAGGGCAGACTAAAAAAATCTGCGTGCGTTACTCACGATGAAACGGCCAGTTTTGTTTGAGCAGGCGAACAGTCGTGGCGGGTGGGCATTCATCTTGTCCTTTAGCCTGGCGGATGTGCGGTAATCGACCTTTCCTCCCAGAGAGTCCCAGAAGCTGCCTGCAGCGCATAAAAGTATAATGAGCTTAATTATGAGGATCACATTTTTGAAGAAGGAAATAGAACAAATAATACAAATATCAATATAATAATTAGGACGTAATAAATAAATTAATAAATAGTTATTAAAATGGTCACTGGGAATTAAATTTTAATTAAAAAAAGTTACATATTCTAACAATTTTATTTTTCATAAATTCTAAAAGGAACTTTCACCCAAAAATTAAAATTCGGTTGCATAAGTCATATAGACCACTTTTTGCTTCTGTGTGTTCGTTTTTTTTGCAATAGTCTTTTCTTCCCAGTTGGGATGTACAGTCAAGTGAAACGACTTCTCAAACAAGAAAAAATGTAGGGCGGGACTTGATTTTGTCAATCAAGAATTGATTGGATGGTTGTGGTTTGCTATTGCTGTGATGTCATGTGAGTGACAGGTTGTCCTGCTCTCATGCCAGTAAACACATCATCAGAAAAGAGAAGAGATGTCACCGAAAGTGGGAGGCAAAGTTATTTTGATTAAAGATTATGAGGGCACATTAATAAAAATAAATAAATATTTAATTAAAAATTATTTATTTAATAATAATTTATTTAATAAATAAAAAATAATTTAATATTGAAATTAAAATTAATAAATAATAATGATAATGATGTGCATGGATAAATACTAAATACTGCAATATCACTTTTGATTTCATGGTGACTTTAAACCTTGAAAGAAGCGTCCCAATTTATTATTATTGTATGGAAAAGATTGACCATCTTTGTAATTTCTCCCTTTGTGTCCATGAAAGAATGAAAGTCATACAGTTTTGGCACAAAATGAGTAAATGATGACACAGTTGTCATTTATGTGTGAACTTTTATGTTAAAGATTTCTCACCATCCTCTCCTCCTTCACCCAGCTCAGAGGGCGACACTCCAAGGATGTCACACAGCTGCTGCGCCCCACGTTTCTCTGTATCACTGGCTCCTCGTCCCACCCATATGAAAGACGCAGCTGGGGTCACCAGCACGAAGGCATCATTGGAGTTCAGATTGGAGGACACTGCGTCAATCTGGAGGAAACAGCAAATGTTAGAGGAGGATATTTAAAACTTCTCACCTATTGTAAACTTCAGATGCTGACCTCCACCGCTCGTGTGCACCCTGCGGAGTTTGAGCGCACTTGGAACAGACGAGTTTCAGCTGGCGCCGTCTGACCACTTTCCCTGGAGGTGCCTCCCTTGTGCACCACCATGGGCTGCCCTCCGAACAGACTGATCAGGTGAGCAGGTTCCTTACCCTGGACCACCCGCACCTGAAAATATACACAGTGAGTAGACATTAAACAGAGATAACATGCAGTCATTCTTCTGCAAAATGTAAAGGGGAAAGAAAGATATTCTGATAACACTGTCATGTTTGCCCTATTGGTTTTTCAGTTGAGAATTGCATTTAATTCCACAGTGTGGCACTGTTGAGCTCACTTTGTGGAATGTAGAGCTAATGCCAAAATTTCCCAGCATCCTTTGTGGTCAGCATGATGACTGTGCAGAGGGCTGTTCAACTTTAGGAGAAAGCAGAGCTTTATTAATGGTCAAACTTAAGGGGTTATTTTCTGCTTCTGCCCCAAAAACTTACATTAGCGTTTTACATTACATTTAGAGTTCCCATGATAATCTCTGCTGAATCATACAGTTGTATTTATTGCAATATAATTTAATATTCGTTCACGTTTCTATGAAATCTTAGTTAAGAGGAAAAGCATTTGTTTTAAATAGAATTACTGTATAACATTATAAATGCAACCCACACACACTTAGAACACACTGGTAGTGTACACTAGCTAGACCAATACAGAAGATAATGGACATTCTCTGTTGTCTACTGCGTTTTACACATACACAACATTAGCATGCTAAATGTGCTAACTTAAGTCTAGTTTACTGTGCATGACAGCATGCATTAATCCAGATAAATGTATAAATCAGTCACACTTTGAATCAGTTCAAAAATAAATGTGAATGCATGATGAGCATTTCTGTTAATGTTCACATGCTCAGTTCCAAAAGTAATCTGTAAATGTGGAAGACAGTTAGTTACTTGTGCAAAAATGACGAAATAACAACAAAGACACGAGTGTATAGGGATAGTATGTCAGTGTACAGAGCCTTACAAAAAAGCGTGATATTTGTACATATTGATCATTCACACTGATTATGCAGACACCACTGAAATCACAAGTTTAAAAACCCTTTAGCTGTATAAATTCATATAATAGACTGAGTTCCTTTCAAATTTCAACTGTTGTTTGTGTAATGCTGGATAAGATCATTTTTGCTTTATTAATGTCAATTAACTCAAAGATCGAGCAAAAACAATCCTGTTTGCTTGTAAAAGTGGCAGAGAAGAAGGCTCTGGACAGGGACATGCTATCCTGAGATATGGATACCTGAGTGGTCAGGGGAGCACCAGCCATCTACAGCAGGATGACAGATATGAATAACGGACAGGAAGGAAAGACATAGAGGTGGAAGTTGGTTTAACAGATGGAAAAATCAAGGAAGGCTGATGTAACCGGCAATAACTGCAGAATGTAGCTAAGCTTTCAAAGGCTACAGTAGGAACCAGGAGCACCAGAATGCTTGAACTTAGTCAACATGAAATCAAAATGAGCCATATTTACTTTATTTATCAGTGCATGTGATTCAACACCAATGATTTAAAAAAGTAAGTATACTCTTTCGTCAAAATTAGGGATGCATGGATATTAAAGTTGGCAAGAAAGTAAAATTGCATTAGTCTTTTCTTCCATGCTATGATGTATATCTGAGTGAAACGGCTTCTTGAACAAGAAAAAAACTTGATTTTGTCCATCAAGAATTGATTGGATCATTGACATTTGCTAAGTGATCTCATCATGTGAGAGACAAGTTTTTGGAGAGGAAGGATTATAAGGATTATAGAGGAGAGGAAGTTAGTGTTTTTAGTGTGTGTGTGTGTATATACATATTCATATACATACATACATGTATGATGTCACCTATTCAATAAAAAATAAGATTAGCAAATTTTGATTTCATGGTAACTTTCAAATTCTGACCGATGTCTATAAACCAATAATTATTTTCATGTTAACTTGTGGCAGATATCTGATAATTGGACAATATTAAAATTCTACTAACATTTTGTCAAAATTAATTAAAAATAAAATAAATAAAATAATAAAATATAATAAAATAAATAATTTTAAATACTACAAATTTAACTACAAGTTTAATCGATTCCCTAAAAAAAAAAAATAAATAAATAAATATATATATATATATAAAGAGAATCACTGTTACACTTGTAATGGAAGAGCCCCAAAAGACAATTATACCATGAAGTACCAAAACATGGATATGATTGTGTGATTGTGATCAAGTGATCCAACAAGGTTTATTCGTTAGCATTACCTGCACAGGTCCACCTCCAAGCTCATCATCCAGTTGTGCACCCAAGATAGCAGATGCCCCAATCTCATCTTGTGAGGAGTCCTTACCCTGCCTGTGAGAGACACCACACATCATAGTCAGGACAACAAACCTGAATTGTTACATGAAAACACGTTGCATATGCTCCAAAATGACAAAGCTTAACATTGATTAAGTGAGATCAAGTCATACCAGATGTAGATGATGTGACCCTGTCTGCCTCCGTGGTGGTAATTGTACAGGATAATGTAACTGTCTCCGCCATAGAACTGGCCATAAGTAGAGGGGTCAACTGGAACTTTGTCTGAACCTTCAATACGCCAGATCTAGAGTGACACAAAAATACAAATATTATTTCTGTACCCTCACTGTATTTGTATACACAGCAATGTTATGTTAAATGCAGTGTGACCTGTTTCTCTCCATTGCCATCATCGATCATTCCATGTTGGGCGGCCATGGCTGGTGAATCATGGAGTGTAGAAGCATCAAACGGCACCTTTTCGATCTTAGCGATGCTGTTTGAGACATAAGCAATGCCCAGGCCGTCTGTCTGGTCCACATCACGCCAATTTTTGAAGAATTGTTTAAATAGGGGTGTCTCGCCCATCTCTGGGAGAATCTGCACCTGTGTTTGCTTTGGGTAACCCATTTTCTTAATGAACTCATCTGCTGCCTTCATGGCAGCTTTTCTCTCTTCCACATTGGCATCTTTGCCTATAAAATGACCATAAGTGTGTCAACAAAGAAGTCTACAAAAAAGTCCCCTTTTTTGTTTAGTCAGTCAATGCCGTTTACCTTTCCAAACAAAGATCTTGCCATCTGAGCCGTGATCCAGGATGAAACAGTCGCTTGATTCCAGTGCACTCTGGGAGAAGGGGTTCTCGGCGGCCACCAGGGCAATGGCCATGTCTCCGCTGGCATCAGACACCTGAAGGAGAAGAAAACACCAGTAAATCCATTTATGATCTACAAGGGCTATTTATCACATTGGCTTGGTTTAGTTCCAATGGCTACCTTGTAGAGTTTGGCCATCTTCCTATTGGAGGCATCAGCCTTGATATCATCAGACACTCCTTCAGGCAGGTCTGGCTTTTCTCCAAGAACCTGCCATCCGATAGATGGATCGTATTTTTAGCGAGTTTCTTAGTTGATTTCGAAGTTGATTTTTTTTCGTCTTTCTTACCTCCAAAATCTTTTCTCGTTCAGTCCCTTCATCACAAACATACACGCGAGCGCGTCCACTGCGTTCGTTGTCACGAATGCCCTTTGTGAGCTGCGTAGCTTTCAACTTCTCAAAACGGTTACTCTTTGAACCACACCACTGGTAGATCTCCTGTGAAACCACACAGAGAAAACAGGGTTATTTTTGAGATTTTGGTATCAAATCTCCCTTACTCTCTTCATATGATACTCACATTACCCAAGTCCACGATGAAGCAGTCTCCCTGGTTAAAGCTGTCCCAGCTGACTGGCACTTCTGTTGCTCTCACAACACGCCGACCTTTGACCTGTAGCACCCGCTGTACTGTCACTTCATTGGTGACAACATGCCTGAATCCAGACGCAACTCCACCTTTCTAGAAAAACATTAAAATTTAATGTATGGTGATTATATTATTCTAATATTTTAACATTAATATTTTGTAGCAAAGAAATGAATGGTGACAAGACATTTGTCAGTATTTTTTAATAAAAATTATAATTAAATGTAATTCCAACAGTCAATGACCTGAATTTATGTGTAAATATATATATATATATATATATATATATATATATATATATAATTAAATGTCAAAACTTTAAATATTAAAACTTAAGAAAAAAATAAGTAGTGAAGCAGTATTGTTTAAAAAAAGTTATATTCAAATGGAAGTCAATGTTGAAACCTAAGACTAATATCAAATAACCTCAAAACTTTAAAAAATTCATGATATTTGTAGAAATTTTACTTGTGATTTTACTTTTAACATAATTTAACAATATTTTAACATCCTTATTTGTAAACTTCAGAGTCCTTTTCCATTTGTCCTGTCATCGATTGGACCACTCACCATGTACTGCAGCCCTTTTTTAAAATATCCCAGGAAAGCTTTGGACTCATAGCCCTGAACTTCACGGTACTGGATGGGCTTTCCCCCTAAATAGTCATCCATTTGCACTGTGAAAATGGCAGCCGCCCCACTCTCATCCTGCGTGCAGAAGTCGCCTGCCAGTTGAGGGAAGAGCATCTATAAGAAATGTAGCTGATGCATTTGACATATAAACCATCTAGCTTGACTTGCAAATTAAATTAGGCAGAATATTTGCACTCTAAAAAATTGCTGGGTTGTAACAACCCATGTTTGGGTCACCGTTGGTTTACATTTTTAAATTACATTTCTAAACCCATCTGATCCAAACGTGGTTTGAAACAACCCTACATTTAGAGTGTACTTTACAATGGCACTAAAATAAAAGTCTGAAATTCAGAATCTCTTCAGCAAAGCATTGTCCTCTTACCTAGCCAGAAGTGGAGGTCGTACTGTAGGTTGCCAGAACGCTGTTTGATGGTATTGAGGACCACATAAGCGTCCCCGGTGTAGAACCCTCCATAGAGGTTCTCAGGGACTGCCACCAAATCGAACTTCTCAATTCTCCACACCTGGATGCCAGGCTCCCTGCCTGCTCGCTCAAACTCAGGGTGGTACACCATGCTGTCTAAAGAAAAGAAAAAAAAAACACAGAGACATTACCCCCGTTGACATTTTCAGTTTTAAATTACCAGTCTGTAGGTTATTTGTATAGGTTGCATAGTATTTACAGTCATTACGTTCCTGTGTGTATTGCGTGAATGATGGGTGGTTGGGCAGATAGTGTGTTTTGCGGTGGGTGGTATGCCATACGGAACCGTTGCCACTGAAACGAATTACCGTGACAGTGGGGATCGACAGCCTTAGTCAAACAGGTATGGTTGGGTTGAGGAGAGATTCTGAGATTGTGGTTTTTAGCATCTACTCCCATGTAATGGAAATCATTATGAACATCAGCTATGCCAATCATTTCCCATCAGCCTTTCTGATGGCATTCGTCAGACGGATAACAGACTGCTGCGACACATCTGCCGCTTGAGACCCTGCTTTCTTTTCTGCTCATCAGCTCTTTGGCGCTGTTGCTATTTTTTTGTACTACAGTAACTCTAGTACTATAGTTTCTGATGACTGGCATTTCATGTGTTTTATTTTGTGATTTGACTTTAGTCATGGATCCTGTCAAGTGATTTCCTTTCCCGGTCTGTTTTCCCAACCGTAAAAACAGAAGTTCAAATATTCTAAAGATGACTGCGCCCACGTTTCTCTGGTGCATAAGGTCTATACACTGGCTGGGAGTTTCCTTCTGTGGTGATAGACAATTGGGTTAGATGCAGGAAAAAGGAAACGTTGTGAGTCATGCTGTTGGAGTGACAATGCCAACCGAGGACACAGCCTGGCCAGATCATTCATACCACCAGCCCTCACTTAAAGTCACTCTTAATGTGGCAAGAGCCTCTGAGACGGTGACCGTGTCAGCTGAGCTTACCGCCCACTTGTGGGGTGGAGACATGGTGAAGTTTGGAATGTCTTAAGCATGAGTCATTCAGAAAAGAGACGGTGGCATTGTAAGTCTCTTCACAGACCACAAGACATTCCTCAGAGAAGCAAAAGTCCACGAAGGGAGTGGTGTTTACTAAGGATCAATATTCACCAATCATTCATCAGAATTAACTCCGAGATGTTGTGGTTTCAGATTTCTTAACGTTATGAAAAACCAAACCACAGGAAGGGAACGTAATGACTGGTTCCAATGCCAAACATTTTTTTTTTAAAATATTAATACTTTTATTCCCCAAGGATGCATTAAAATGTATCTAAAGTAACAGTAAGGACATAGTTACATAATCTTCTATTTTAAATAAATTCTGTTCTTCAAAAATTCTATTAATCAAATCTAATAAGTCCTGATTTTTTTTATCATGGTGTCCACAAAAATATTAAGCAGCACACCAGTTTGCAACACTGATTGTTATAAGAAATCTTGAGCACCAAACCAGCATATTAGAATGACTTCTGAATAATCACATGAAGAATGGAGTAATGATGATGAAATTCAGCTTTTATTTTAAAATATACTAAAATTGAAAAAAAAAATAAAATATATATATATATATATATATTTCATACTATTACTTTTTTTTACTGTCTCTTCGATCAAATAAATGCAGCCTTGATGCATTATTACCAACCCTAAAATTTTGAACGGTAGTATACATTCATAAGTTGTTAAAAGTATCAAAACATGGGAAGTCTATTAAAATCGTGCACCATACGATAATTAATTTTATATTATGAAATAATTTCATATTCAAAATCCATACCATTTTTTTCTAAACATATTTTTTAAAAAATTAAACAAAGATTTAACAAAAAAGAAAAAAATGTCATTTTTAATGTTGATCATTTTAAAACTAAATTTAGGCAACACAACATTACAATTTACAGTGTGAAAAAAAAAAGGATTTTCATTTTTAAAGATTTGGAACTCCCAGACTGGCAATTAAACTCTGAATTAACAATGTACACTCTTAAGAAAAATGGTTGTTAGGAAATGAGTGTTACCATTTTTAAAGTTATAATTTATAGACATTTTAAGAATGAAATCATTTGTACCTTGACAGTCTGTGTAGTTGTATAGCCGAGCTCCAGAAAATCAGTAATGAGGAGGCTTTAACAGTTACAGTTTTGAAAAACAAAAAGGCGGGAGTGCAGAACCCTAAACTCTAAGCAAAGAACCATTTCAGCATATAAAGGATATATTCTTCAGGATAATACGGTTCTAAAAAGAACTATCACTACATGCAAAGAACTTTGAAAGAACCATCTTTTTTTAGAGTGTACAAGATACAGTTGTCACCATGCATTCATTGACACCTCCAATATAAGATCAAATCACATTCTTCACAATCAGGCTTCTATTTTAAACCAGGGCCTGCTAGGAAACAAGCGCTTGATGATGAACTTCAATAGACATGTTGCCTCCATTTGTTCTACATCAGCTGTTGTCTTATCAGCATGTACACCAAAGTCTATGTCGTGTGAACTAGAACTAATTTCCAAATGTTTTGATATGCCTAAGTACATTGCATCTTCTGAAATCTCTTCTGAACACACAGCATCAGTGCGACAGAAAGGCTAATTAAACAGAACATTATTTCACACGACTGATCTCAGTCTGTAATTTACTGCTCCGGGTTTCTCTCTTGAGAATTGCATAAAGTATTTAGCAAACAACAGCCAATCCATATCTAAACATCTCGTCTGATGCAGCTGATGAGTTTGCCTGCTAACCCACAGGAGATTATAAATAGCCTAGAGTCATGTGACATTTGCTTATGGGTCAAAATGGGAGGGAGATGTTTCTGGGAAGCGCCTGTATACAGTCAGTCCCTTTGAATAGGCCTTAATACAGTTTTGCAAAAACCAGTAAGCTGCATGTATACAGGTGTACAATAAATACAGCATTTGCTGAATTATAAGTTATGCACCCAGTAGGCACAGGAAATGAAAATTCTACCCTAAAACAATTTTGTAAATGCATGTTATTGATCTTACTGTAAACGATTAATCTATGCATATATATATATATATATATATATATATATATATATATATATATATATATATATAGGCCTAAATATATAAACAGTTTTATTTAGGTGACATATTATGCCCTTTTTCAAAAGATGTGATATAAATATATGGTGTCCCCAGAATTTGTATGTGAAATTTCAAAATACTTCACAATTTTGCCATTTTTGTGTATGTCCCTTTAAATGCAAATGAGCTGCCCTCTACCTGTTCAGAAGAGGGCCCCTTTATACAAGTTTCGGATACTCCAACAATAACAAGACAAGCCTCACTGATATAAAATCTCAGAAATAACCAGTAGAGGAGTGCAGCCTCATGGAGAGACTCAGGAAAAGGTTGCAACCTTTAGACTGCACCTGGACGTTTCTGAACGGTTAGTGAATACGTATATAACTTTAGGCCTAGTTGTTGTGGAGTTACTTTGATTCATCTAATCGACTTGCATGTACCATCATGTTTAACTTTTACACAAGTTGACACAGTTCCCTGAGGTCTTTATAAGACAGCTGTTGTCATGTTTTGGCCAATATGTTAGTCTGTGCAGCCAACGAGAGAGCTTTGCTTGAACTTTTGCCATTGCATTAGAACTGTTTACACGAGGATACCGTTGTCTCTTGAACAGAATGGAAGCGCTGTGAGTGGAAATGTGCAGATTAAATGGAAAGTTCACCCAAAAATGAAAATCACCCCATGATTTACTCACCCCCAAACCATCTTAGGTGTATAACGCACCGTTTTGTGCCTGGCCCTTTAAATGCAAATGAGCTGCTGCAGAGGGCGGGGTTTCAAGAGCTTTGTGTATTAGCAGCTGCGATTTTCACATGCAGACATGCTAAAATGACAGAAACTGTTCTTCCTTTAATGTTAAAATGGAGTCAGTCAAAGATGGAAAGACTCAAGAAGCAGTGACAACATGTAGAATGCAACAGGACATCTCTGAATGATTCGTTGATGAATTTATGTTGCTGATGTGGAGTTAACTATCTTCAATTAGGATATTCTGTCATGTAATCTATAAATCACTCATATAGGAGCTGTTTTGAGATGCACACAGAGTTAATTTCTATTTAATGTGAAAAGATGGATGGTAAAGTTTGAGCTGACTCACAAATGTACTCTTATACAACCACTCTTCCTCTTGTCAACATGGACTGAGTGTTCCCGGGGGCGGGGTTTATGCACATTTTAGGGTTGGTGATGTCACTCACCCGGGAGGAATGTTGTGTAGTCCCTACCAGCCATTTGTTGTAGTCATTTTCTTTAAAAGCAAGTATCTTCCTTTGCTTTGAACTTTGAGCATTGTAACTTTGATAATGCTGTTTATGCTCAAACAGCAACATTACACACTAACTAAAGTTAGAAAAGTGAAATCATAGTTTACCACCCCTTTAAAGTGCGACACAGCTCTCCAGGGGTTATTAAAGGTGTTTGTGTAAGAAAAATATCCAAAAATAATATAAGTTTATATAATTTTGATAAGTTTTTACTCAGATGTACTAGCCTTCCTTCTGGATCATGATTGTATAGCCCCAAAAGCTGAGAGCCATTAGTTTTTAAAAGAGAAGAGGTTGGTAGTACCCAAAAAAAAATAAATTAAAAAATAGTTTCTCATGGATTAATTTGCACAATTAGCTACTTTGCACCTGCATACCTAAAGTACATACTTCATAGACACTGATTTTAGAAAGCATGGTAAATCTGGTATTTCCTCAGTTTTTAGTGTCCGGAATCCTGACAGTAATCTGAACTGATCCGAAAGTTCAGACACAGTGGCCCTCGGAAAATGTTGTCTGAAAGAATATAAATCTGAAATGAAAATGGATACATGTGATGGTCCTAAATCTGTTAAATGACCAGCACATCCAATTTGAGTTTACCCTAACTACTGGGTAGTATAAAATAATTTATGTATTTTGACATAATCCTCAGTCTGGAAGAACTGACTAAAATAAAATCATCTTCCGTTTTCCTGGAAAAATGCCTAAATCAGATGAATTCCTGGTGTGACTCAGTTTTTCCATCTAGACATTTCTCCCTAGACCTTTTACAAGCCCCGATGCTCCTGAGATAATATTTTAGCACTATTCAAAGTCTTGTTTAAGCCCTTGACTGTACCCAGTGTTTACCCAAAGATAAAACAGTGACTGCACTGACTGCGTTTTTTTAGCCTTGCCCCATATTCAAGCACAAAACTCTCTCTGAGAATTGTTAGTATACAGATAAACACGCAGGAGTTCAAAGTCTGAGCTATAAAAAGTGTAAGACCGTTTCTATCAGCTTGGTGTGGCTGATACTTCCTTGACTATTTCAATCGATTAATGTTGAACAGTCAGCAAACAGAATACTGTTCCTAAAGTCCCCATACAATTAAAATGGATTTTCCTTTTTTTCAATGAAATATTACACTTTTTTTTATCAGAACAAGGTATATAGAAAGTATTCAGTGACAAAAACACTTCTAAAAGGCATTGCTTTTTTTTTTTTTTTTTTTTTTTTTTTTACATTTCCACCCAAAATTTCCCATCCCAACTCAACAAACCAAATGCTAGGAAATAAAAAAATAAATAAAATTGACATACAAAAAAAAAATGTAAATAAAAAAGAGGGGGGAGGGGGTCCCTCAAGTTACTTTAAAAAGGGAGGAGTACATTCTTAAAATATTTTATGAAAGGGTCCCATGTTTTGTAAACTGTTCTGGTTGATCCCCATATAATATAATATATATATATATATATATATATATATACAGTATATATGTGTGTGTGTGTGTGTGTGTGTGTGTGTGTTTTAAATATATATATATATATATATATATCAGTCTATAGAAACATTATTGCATTATGTAAAAAATATTACAAAATCCAACTCACAATATTATTTCATGCTGACTTTAAGAACTGCATGAAAGCAAGCACATGCAAACTTGTCATTTGTCACTATTTTTGTAATGTTATGACATGATAACAACATATCACTTGCCATTACTAAGTAACTTGCATGAAGTGAATCAAATGAGAGAATGACTTCTGTCCTTCCTGCTGAGACTCAGTGTAACTTACTCTCACAGACCTCTGTTATTCTTTTAATCACTAGGTAGGCATGTTTGAATTAGAACACCCATGAAAACAAGCTTGTATATGTTATCAGTCTAGGTGCAAGTTATCTACCTGGCTACAGACTGCACCAATCAAATCCACTAAAATACTTCAAAATAGTCATAAACACGATTTCTGACATGACTGAAGGTTGCTGTAGTTTTTCACAAGCTCTGAGGGTGTCTCCTGAGGTGATGTGGAACTTCCTTTTTGTCAAAAGCATCTTTACCACAAAGTTAATGTTTGTCTCAGTTGTGTGTGTTTCTATGGTAACAGGTGATAAATGTGCACATGGGACTGATGATGAGTAACCAAAAGTGGAACTATACAATACATGACATGCAATCCAAATCGTTAAGTTCCCTGTAATGGCCATAGCACTTTTTGACAGAAAAAAAAATAATTATGACTAAAAGTAGGCTAGTTAACAATATGTTTGCTTTAGTTATTTAGTCATATAAGTCCTTCAGAGAATCATTTGAAGGCTGAAAGTGCTCCAGAATTGCTCCAGTCTGCTAGGTTTTACAGCAAAGGATCAATTGACTGACATATCAATAATAGGCCTAACTCTTTCAAATGCATGTGACAGCAGGGCAGAGAACATCCAGACTCGTTTAAAGATCCCGTTTGCCGCATAATTAAAAGGCGCATCCCAGAATTCAGAATCTCTCCATATATGGCTTTGTTTGATGAGCATTTTCAGCGCCCGATACGAAAACAGGAGTTTTGACAAATACGTAATATAATGCACGGCATAGTACACTTGCTGAAACGATTTAAATCTGCTGTGTGTTTGAGTTCGTGGTGTGTCCCGTAAGAATGTGTCCCCGTTACACGTACACAGAGAGACGCGCTTGTGTGGCAAGTATCAGTTCTGCGTTGTTTGCAGTAGGCTAAAGTAAATCGTTACATTTCAGATAACTAGCCTACATTATTTTGTGGATGAAGAGGTTAGGGTTAAGTTCAAATAAATCAAATATAAAAGACTTACCTATACGACTGGAGTCTGTATACTGCGGAGATTCAGTGAATGGTTTTGCAGAATGGTATGGGGCGGGCAGGACAACACCCCTTTGTTTCAGACAGACTATACTCAAATAATCCTCATCAGGGGGTGATCCTGGCATTTAAACCACACCCCTCCGACAACGGGACAAGGCAAATCACTGCCACCTACTGCGCCTCGTAGATACTACGCTCTTTCCCCACACCCACAACAAGTTTACCGTGGTTACCGTTGTTTCCTCCAACATACCACTACCACAGTTACAGTAAGACACTGCTCTGCGCGTTACTTTACAGTCGGTCTTTCCATGGATTTTTAGTGAGTGACTGAATACTTTGCGAAATAAAAAGCCAAGGCCTATTTTCGTCACTTCATAGAACTATATGGCTATATAGCCTATATATACTAACAATAATTAAAAAAAAAATAGAATATATATAGCCTATATATATATATATATATATATATATATATATATATATATATATATATATATATATATATATATATATATATATATATATATTGAATATTGTTGTATATAATTCGACTAGTAATGTATTTATTTTGTAATCAAGTTATATTGATAATATTCAACTGTAATAGAACAGTATAGACCTTATTCAGAGCAGCGCCATGACAGGTATGAAAGTGAGGCTGTGAGGGATAGACTTACCATGTTTCCAATGGCATCCGCTGTAAAAAGCTGAATAAAGCGGCTAGATTACTTATAATTTTCCACAGTTTACATTGTCGGGAGTTTCTTGTCAACTGACATTTCTTGAAAATATATTTTTCCAGTGTTTCATGAGCAGAACAATCCGAAAACACATTAAATAACACTACAGCCCATTGAAGAGATGCAAGTCTATCCCTCACAGCCTCGCTTTCATTCTCATTAAAAATCAAAGATGGCGCTGCCGTGAATAAGGCGTATACAGTAGATTAGTGCAATACAGCTGAGATAATAATTAAGCTACTTTAGGTTAGTTTCTTTAGGTGTGTGTGAATGGTTGGATAGTATATTATATTATAATATTTACATTAATATTTATATTTATTATTTAAAAGTAAATGTTGCAATATGTCACAAATCAGGGTCAATTCCACTGTAACATTTTTTTGAGGATTTTATTGACTAAAGAAGGGGCATATGAAGAGTGTGCACCTTATAATTTATTACTGATAAATTATTATATATTATTGTCTTTTCACAACATAGCCAGTTTCCCTTTGGTTGAGGGAATACAAATAATAACTGTAAGGGAGGGAGCAATTTCCATTTTTTTTTAAAGGTCCAAATTTATTTCTGCTGTGGTTGCAGTAATGTTCCTCAATTTAATCAATTGTGTGAATTGGCTAATATTGTATTAGATATTAAAGGAGTAGTTCACTTAAAAAAAAAAAAAAACTTTTGCTGACAATTTACTCACCCCCATGTCATCCAAGATGTCAATGTCTTTCTTTCTTCAGTCGAAAAGAAATTAAGGTTTTTGATGAAAACATTCCAGGATTTTCTCCAAATAATGGACTCCAATGGGAACCAAACGGTTCACGGTCCAAATAAGAGTTTCAGTGCAGCTTCAAAGGGCTTTAAATGACACCAGATGATGAATAAGTGTCTTATGACCCTTCGAGTCATGACTCGAATAAAGAGTTGTTAATTTTGATGAACGATTTTGAACAGGAGAGTCACGAATGCGCATCACAGAACAGAGCAAGGCGAGCATTTGTGCTTATAAATTTTTTTATTTATTTTTGAAATGACCGATCGTTTCGCTAGATAAGACCCTTATTCATCGTCTGGTGTTGTTTAAAGCCCTTTGAAGCTGCACTGAAACTCTCATTTGGACCTTGAACCGTTTGGTTCCCATTGAAGTCCATAATTAGAGAAAATCCTGGAATGTTTTCATCAAAAACCTTATTTTCTTTTCGTCTGAAGAGAGAAAGACATGGACATTTTGGGTGACATGGGCGTGAGTAAATTATCAGCAAAAGTTTTTTTTAAAAAAGTGAACTACTCCTTGAGTGTTTACTTCTCTTTGAATGTCCCTTACTCCTCTTGTTTTGTCTTTAGCCACTAGATGGAGACATTCACCAGCATGTAGGATCTTTGTGTGAAAGCTGAATTTGCTTGAACTTTTGATCCCCGACCTCGATGACCCCGACTAGCATGAAGTTCTGTAGTTTCTGTTTGAGGATGAATGTCGCATCGAAATAAGCCAGTTTTCTCAACAGTAGTCTCTTTTACTCAGGAGAAGTTGACTGTCAGAAGGAATTAACTATGAATCACACAAGAACATAATAAATCACATTGGTCGGATCATTCCGCGACTGAGCCATTTTAAAAGACTCGTTAACGAATCTGACAGAGCGATTCTTCATTCACTGAACCGAGAACCGCCTCTTTCGGTCCGATGATGAGAGATCCGATGAATGAACTGATGATGTGCTTACTAAAAGTTTAGCTGAATAACAGAAATGTTAACAAATAAAATACAACATAATAATAATATTATAATATTAATTTATAACATAATAATTTTAGTAATTTATTGAATGACTGTTTTGTTGCATTAATACACATACAAAATTTAATTTTAACTTAAGTTAATTTGAATAAATAGGCTATCATTTTTAATTAACATGTTCAGCCTAAAGATGTAGGTTAAATTAAATTAAATTAAGCATTTTTAGCAATAGTTATTTTAGTAGCCTACAGTTGAATGTAAATTCTATGTAGTGGGTTTTAAACAACTAGCCTACTTTTTATACGCTGAATCATGTCCACAACAATTGATCTGAACAGTTCCAAAGAAGAATGACTCTGATTTCCCAATCCCCGTCACTAGGAGAGGATACTGGCCAACAAAACTTGTGTTAATAACATACACACCATATGGTCATTTGGGTAAAGTATTTATGGAAGTAACTAAAAAAGATTATAGATGCGCATTATCGTAAAATCCTCGCTCTGCTAAATTCATTATGAGCTCAGTACAGAAAGATTATTTAGACGTTTTCCTCTTCCCTCCCGTTAGTGGGAACTGAGCTCTGGCTCCAGCAACCGGGCTGTGGCGCCAAAGTCATGACAGACAGACAGCATCGAAATTGCTGTGCTATTGAAAACCGCGGGAAAATAAAAGGGATCTGAAAGAACCTCTTTGTGAAATCCTCCGCTACTGTCGCCTTATTGTCTGTCAGATTTGCCGTTCTAGCGACGGTGTTTGAAACGTTTCATTATTCACTAGGGATGTATGATGTGATTTAATCGTTGAGCCCCCACCCACTGTTTTACGTTTTCAATGGAGCAAATGCTTCACTCAGTTCTCTGAGGTCTCTCTTAATATCTGTGGCGTACCATAAATGAGAAGACCAGACCAGAAGAGCATTATAGATTTGTACGCTCTTGAAAAGTTTCTTTGTTTATGTTACAGTCTTTAAGCCCCCCCCCCCCCTTATAAAAGTACAGTATGTGCCTCTATAGCATAAGTAGGCTATTAACACTTTTAATGGAGCTTCTTAGTCAGCTAGATCAGACTGCTTTAGATGATCAAGCTCTCTCTTTTCCAACACAGCACAGACCAGTCTTATCTTGTGTATAAGGATATCTTACATAAGACAGGAAATCAGAGGACAGGTATGGCTTCCACATAAAAATATTGCTTTTGGCACATGAGGTTAGACAGAAAGCTCTTTGTTTCGCTCCAAGAAATACCTCACAGAGGCAGGCTGTGTTTATGTAGAGGAATAGATAACCTCAGGTTTGTGTTATTCAAAAACAATTGGTTCAAGTGTGGCCTGTCAGCTGAAATGATGCGTGTTTGGATATCATATATTACGTTTACACATTTAAAGTGTCCTTAATGCTGACTGTACCGTGAATGTACAGTTGTGTATGAAACCATTGATATTTTGCTAAGCAGCACTTACAAAATGTGAATGTAAAATGCATTTAAGTGGTCAAAATTTATAAGATTTCCTAAACAGGCTGGAATGAATTGTTACATTGGATTTTATTTGGTGTGTTTTTCTTTTTTCTTATTTTTTGTTCCAATCTTTTCTTGTCTATTGTAACAAATGGAACAGTAACAGTTTATTGAAAAGAAAAAAAGTATGGGAGTCCACGTCTTCACCTCCACATCTGATAGTAAGCAATCCGACGGGACTCAAGGCAGAACTCATGTTCATAGAGTGAGCTAATGTTTTAAAAATATTATTAACATTACGGTGGTATGAAGCAGGGTGAGGCCGAGAGCCATGGGAGCAGAACGAAGCCAGTGGAGGGAGTGCTAATGAAAGCTAACTGGACAACACACCGGTTTTTATTAAATTACTACTCATACAGGTCACTTTATTTGCCAAATTAAAATTGTGGGGCAATGCAGCATAAGTTTTACCTGGACAAAACAATCATCTGAATTATACATTTGTTGAAAGTTTTCTTATAACGTTACTTGTTGCACATTGTAGTAAGCTAGATCGATATTAGATTATCATATAAGTAACAAGCTGGATAACCTGTATTGCTAAATATCATGAATTTATTTTTTTTTTTAAATATATTTTATGGCAAAGAAAATGATGTATCACTGTTACTACAAAAAAAGCTCTCATTATGTTAGCCACTCATTGTAAATCAAGAAAACAAAAAGAATTTAAACAATGCTATACAACATTTGTTTTATGTTGATAAATGTATCCAAACAGTTACTCACCTGTCTAATAAAACACAAATAATATATTATAATATATTTAAAAAATGGCTTCTTTGGTGTTTCCATGGTTTCAGTCGAAATGGCAAAGGGCTTTAGAATATTAGTTAACATTTTCATTAATTGATTCAGCGCCTAAGCAGCCTTGTAAGTTATTGCCACATTTAAAGTAGTTACATACAGTACTGAATGTGAGGTCATTTCTTTCATAGCTACAAAACCTTTGAGAAAATATTTTCATCAATTGTTACTTTTCTAACCTTTCTCAGTCTTCTTCCTGCTAAATTAAGACAGACGACTGTGGACTGAAACAGGCTTATCTCAGCTGGCCGATTCAGTTATTGGCAGAACAGTCTACTTTAACCTTTATAACGCATGTCCACATGACCATAATGAAATATTGTCTGGATGTCGCAGGATCATTTAATCAATTAAACATGTTTATGAAATAAGGAAAACTAACTGCGTAGAAAGGAACTCATTATCTCCCGTCCTGTGGGACGGAGAGTATCCTTTCCATCCCTCTGATTCCTTGCCCAACTCTCTCTCCCTTTGTCTTGAACTCGGTCACTGTCTCTGGTACAGTTGAGAAAGTAAGTCCATGACTGAAACGTTTCTGTTTATTATTACTGTTGAGACAGTTCCTTCAAGTCACACATACTTTAAAACAAAAGCCAGCTTTATTCTTGATGTATCGTTTTTCCCTGTAATCACAAACGTCAGTGATATATGGCAGTGCATGCAGAGAAATGTGTAGAAAACTCGGCTTTTCCAGAAAGGATTGTGGTTTTTTTTTTTTAAAGTTCTCTTTCAACAGGCTCATCTCTGTTTGGATCTCCAGCGTGTTAGAACAAATGTCCACACTGACACGTATTTAGCATTTCAACACAGATCAAAAAGAAAACGCTTTCACTCCACTTCAAAGCCTTTTCTTTCAGTCAGAAATCGCTCAATAGCTGGTTTGACTTTGACTTTTTAGGGAGGGCAAAGAAAAAAGTTTGCGTACTCTAAAACTCTCAGACTTTTTTTTTCTAGCAATGCCGCCTCTCCTGTTTTTTAATAGGCTAACTGTATTGAAGCTTCGCCAACACAAACTGTTGTAGAGCCGCGTAAGAACTCGTTCATGTCTTTGATAAATGAAAAGACGTACCGTTGACTGAAACTGAGAATGTGGGAGTATACTGTATGTTGATGAAGTGTGCAGACACCTTCACTTTCTTACTGCTAAAGAGACTGCAGTTTAGAAGTCATTGTTTGTAAGAATGAACGTGTAAGTCTCCGTTCACAAAATTCTATTTAAATTGGTCTGTAATGATAAAGGACCCTGGATTAGTTGTGAGCAACAGAAACTAGAATGTTTGGGTTATGGGGGGTGTTTTGAAGGTTGGCAGGTGGTGTGTTAGTGACATTTTCTGGGGAAACATGGAAAATGTGTGCAATTGTGTGTGTCTATTTCATTTATGAATGAAGATGTGGTAAGACTCCCCCCCAATTCACAACCTTCCTGCATTAACCAGCATGAGTTCCATGTTGGTCCAGGGTTGCTTATCAGTATAGTGCTGGTCTAGCTGGATGTGCAATCCCACTTCCTATGCTGGGGTTCAGCAAATTAGCATCCAGCATGCAAACATACCTTCGGCTGGTGACTGGACCCCTCTTAGTAGGGTCGTGGTGATGCTGGACTCTAATACCTGGTTCAGATTACGCGATTTTACCCCGATTTTGGCACGATCCGTTTGACGTAGAGTGTTGTGGGGATTCGTAAACGACAATGGGCATCGGGATGCAAGATTCGATCGTATCATCTCTTATGGTGTGTCACAGTGGGCGACAACCTCTGCGATGCTTCAATTACAACATCAGACAAAAAGACATGTTTCATTTTTTAATGGTCGTCCACGATGGGTTCTGTCACATGTATGAGGTTGACCATTAGGAGCACAGAAGCTTTTCCATACACAACTTTCAAAAATGGCGAACCTAAAGAGAGACGATGGTGCTAACGTTAAAACTAAAAGTAAAAATATATAAGAAAACAATATTTTACCTCAAGTTCTCTTTGGAGGAGTGACAGCCCATACTGTCCTCTTCGAGCAATCCAGGAACGTGTCCATTGTCGGGTTTTCTTTCTTTTTTTTTACTTTTTTCTGAACACAGGACAGCCAATACGTTAGTTTCCGGAAGTCACTCGCTATTAGTTTCGCCTTCTCGATGACATCACGCACGTTGTTAAAGACGGCACGCGATGACTGGTCAGGAAGCAACGTGTAGTCTGATATGTTTCTTGTCCATGACACAACAAGATTTTAGGAGTCAAAATCTTGTAATCTGACACAGTGACTATCGTAACAGACTAAACAAATCGTGTAATCTGAACCAGGCATAACCTAGCATTTTATGCCGAGTTCAGACTGCACGATTTTGGCTTGCCGACAGGTTTTGAGAAATCGTCGACAAATGCACGAAATCACAGGCAAATCGGGGCTCGTTCTTGAAAAGCTAAATCAAACATTTCTCTTTGATCCACAGGCTTTGGCAGCCACAGTCCCCACATACTCGATTCCTGTGTGGATTGCCATTAGATTTACGCACGGGTGTCCATTTTTGTCAATGTCACTACTTTGTTTCAGAGTGAATAAGGAAAGCCTCCCTATAGTAAAGAGAGCATGTACAAAAATGATTGATTGCTTGCTCTTGAGTTTTTCTTCATTCCATTGTCTTGACTAACTGGTCCACAATGATTTAACAACATATGTGAGGGGTAGACAGAGGATTAGGCAATTCATCTTTGCTAGTTTTTCAAGCATCAGGGCAATCTGAGTTCACCATGACTGCCAACAGAAACCAGACCCTTAGAAGCAACTAAGTTGCTTTTACTCCAATAGGACTTTGTGCTTTGGCCAATTCTTCCAAACCACTTTATTGTATATGCTCAAAAACAAAAGGGCCTTTTCAAATCTACCTAAAATGTGCTTTGCCTCCCCCATTTTTTCTTTGTCTTACAGTTCTCGATGCCAGCCCTGGGGTTTGCTGTTAGATCTGGCTCCCATTTTGAAGTGGTTTTGTGGTTGAGTTGGAAATTGTTTGAGTTTCATTATGTTTTTGCCGTTATGCCATTTCCGGATGAAGCATAAAGTAACTCGTAATTCAACAATCTTACTTTTCTTTTCCATAATCTGGATCAGGGCTCTAAAGGATCAAGCTATCAATGTAAGAAAGGCTTACAGAAAGAGTCATCCACATGTGTAAACACAAAATTTCCCAACTGGTTTCTCAACTCAGCTCCATTTGGACATGCTTGCTTCAGAGGCTCAAAAGTTTCCCAATGTTTCTTTATAAATGTTAAGTTTATGGTTTCATAAATGCGCAGGGTTGTGTGGAGTCATTGTGTAGACCGGTCGCATTACTTCACTTGGCATCATAAAGAAAGGATTATGGTAGACTGCATCTCCACCGAGGGCTCCATTCCCCCTCAAAGTGCAGTAAGACATATTATTTGCATCCCACATCACCGGTTGTGTTGATGCATTCAGACGGCTCAATTTTCATGCAGCTAATTTGTTCTCTGTAATGGTTGCTCAAGCTGTACACAACATTCAGACCTGTTTATACGAATTTCAGTTGTCAGTGCTTTTTTTGTACACCACTGTGAGCTTTTTCCAATGAAGATTTAGCTTAATCATAGTCATTTTGTGACCATACTGTAGTAAATGTCCAATCTGTTTGTATGTTGGCTTTTTAAACAAATCAAGACGCCTGTCTTTTCCCACTAAAATGGGGGAAAAGGCAATGCACGTTGCGCAAATGCTAAGACAAATTAAAAATGCATGTTGAAAGTATTTCCAAACCACAAATATAATGAAGCGGAGCAGCTCAGCTGGGCTATAAATGAACGGGCTAATCAGAGAGAGACGACACAGCACAGATTCCTTTTCAGTATGCTGAATGTTTACTATGTTGAAAAGCAGCTGCTTGTTCATGCCTCTTTAAAGCTGTCTTGCAGGGTCTGATTTAATCACATCCCCGCGGCATGGAGCTTCGCACACAGGACGGCCACTAATGATGGGACCTGCCCCACTTCATCAAAGAAAGTGTTTTGCTCACTCTCTCTGTCTGCCTGTCTCTATCTCAGCGGAGCGGAGATTCAGTCCATTAAATATAGACAGGAGCGGTCGCACAACGGAGAACCTTTTCTGGCACTTGCCATTTGACGTTGGATCATAAAATCAGTCTGAAATCTACATCCTGCATCTCGGTGTTCAGATCATTGATGGGAATAGACCATCTGCGCACATGGGCCGCAACTATAAAGCATATTTCATTGGTTCTTCTGGCCCTATTATGACTCGGATCCATCTCAATCCGTTATCCACCAGAGAAGGTGGGGAGGATCAGATCAAAGCCTCTGTTGAAGGAGAAAACCTCCTTTGTGAAAATCTGTCTCAGCATTGCAGTGCTAAAGAGATGAAAGGGAGATTAATGGTAGTTGACGATAGCCACTGACACATTCAGAGATGACGCAATCAACAAACAAAATAAGTCAAATCAAATAAACAGAGGCTTAACAGTCAATACAACCAGCTTAGAGTAGATCTGTGCCTTATATTCCCAAAGATAAAATGTCAGAGTCCAAACACAAGTGAAGTATGAGGCATAAACATGCATCACCATTCACAATGAATTAATAATCACTTCCCGCAGGATCTTCATACCCCCTCTCCTCCTCTTGCTTTCCTTCCATAGCTCCATCCCTTCCTCCCTCCTTTCCACGGTCATAATCGGCGTCAGCATAATGAATGGCCCTATGGATGGTGTTGCAGTTTAGTGCTATCAAACAATCACACTGCAGGATGACAGCTTGTTCTGTTTCATCACATCTTTTCTTTGCGCTTTCATTGCGATTTTGAGGTGGGGTTGTGATTGGACGTTTGCCATGAGCCAGCACATACACAACTGCTTAACAATTTAGCCAGAGAAGTCAAATTTAACCCATTAGATTTTGCCTTTCCTTACTGAAAGAAAAACTGCTTAAGCTAGTTTACGCTCTCAGTTGGTTTTAGGGGGCTTTTGGAGACCAGCTGGCCTCCGAGCAAAAGTTTTACGCAATATCAATATAACAGAAATTTGGAACTTGAAAGTCTATAACTTCACCACAAGATAAAGTTTACTTTTTTATTTTTAATTAATTTTATGCATGAATGTGTACAATCATTGTTCACAACAAGACAAATAACATGATTTAGACAGAAATATAGGGATACTTCACCCAAACATTTTATTTGCTTTTAATTTATTCACCCTCAGGCCATCCAAGATGTAGTTGACTTTTTTCTTAAGAAAATTTTTAGCTAAAAACGGGGTCCACCGTGATTCATAAAATGGAAGTCAATGGGTGCCATGACTTTGAGATAAAAAAAACAAACATATGCAGACAAAACAAAATTACATTGAGATCTTAAGAAGCTAAATGATTGGTCTATACAAGACACAACATTATTTACAATATTTTTATCTCCAATCCATTTAGTTTTATCTGCATTTGTTTTTTGAATCTCAAAGTGATGACACCCATTGACTTCCATTACCAGACTGATCTCATGAAATGGCGTATGTATGACAATTCGTATTTCCATTTTTGCCGTGCTATCAACACGCATAATCGCTTTTCAGCGTGTATATGAACGCCGTTGACTTACGTTCAACGTTATATTACTGTATATATAAATATATGACCTACCCCAACCCCGTCCCTAAACCTACCTGTCACTGGGGTTAATACCATCTTAGGAAAAAAATATCGCTCCCCAGATGTAGATCTACATTTTGCTTAGTTTCGCTCGGACATTTGACAGCGTGTACATACACGCGGAATCACTCAGACATAACGGTGTAGACATACATGCGTATAGTTCAAAATGTGTATAGATAAAATGCGTATGACATTTGCGTAAACATACACGACTCAAGTTTTTATCTCTAATCCATTTAGTTTTATCTGCATATTATGTTTTTTGAATTTCAAAGTGTTGACACCCATTGACTTCCATTATGTGAATCATAGAGGATCACCATTTCAGCTAAAAATCTTCTTTACTGTTCTACTCAAGAAACCTATCTTGGACTGAGAGTGAATAAATCAAAAGCAATTTTTTTGGGTGAACTGTCCTTTTAAATTGCATTTCATGGCATCTTTAAGACCAGCAAACCAGCTAATGACCCCCCCCCCCCCCCCTCTTCAGCTGGATTGAGGTTTGTTGGATCCCACACTCTCATTACTGCAGCTTTTTGCAGTTTTAAGATAGATAATGCATATGACTGGGAATGCAGTCTGTTGTCTATCTGTAAATGTTTATTCAATTATGTAAAAATAGAGATGCTTGAGAATAGGCGATTATTGTGCTCCTGAACATTTCCATATGTTTGAGAGGGAACCGAGAGAGGACTATTGTCCTCCTTTTGTTGGGACTGAATTACTTTGGCAAATCTTAAATGCGTTTGCTTGAATTAGAAGAAGTAAATTGCACAGATAGCATTTATTTGACAGCAGTTCAATTAGCAGACAAATTAGCCTTATCTTGCAAACTGTAAGGTTTTGCTTGAGTCGTTTTCCTGCTTTTGAGTATTCAAGTTCAGGATTTTTCAACCCAACCTTAAAAGAAAATGAATCACGGTATCCTTGGTTCTTATGCATTTTATCAGTGGGTGACTAAATAGATAAGGCTATCTGATGTTTTGTTGACATGGTTGTTAGATCAGTACAAGAAACAACTTTCTAAATGTGGGTGGCATTTTGTCTTGGCCCGGGCTCTATGTTAATGCTGTTTTGAAAGCCCTCACTAAATGTTGTGTTTCCTGTCAGTAAACATAAACATTGGCCCAATCCGAAACCATAAAGTATAATAAATCAGTGTGTCCTTTCCAGACTTGAGAGCCTGAGGATGGCGGTTCTAGTGTTTTTCTGCTTTGCTAATAGGACACAGGATGAGTGGTTTTATTTTATAGACCTACATCAATTAAGCAAGTGATGTTTCTTGGATGTGGTTTCTTAAAATCCATCCTCTTCCCTCAGGTCCTTCAGGCCTAATTCTTCTAATATGAAGTTATTTTTTGCCATAATGGTTCTGGTAAACACTAGTGCACATCACTCAATGAAGATGCAGTCTGATAAGTGGAATAATGGATGTCCAGCAAAAATACTTTAATGTCAGAGAAAGTACCTTTGAAATTTAGTAGCCTACATGTGACTACATGTTTTCAGTAGACTGTTTGCTTTGTTCTGAAACAAGCTTAATGAGTGACAATTTTGCAGTTTCTTCTTGGTTCGGTTTGCTTCCACATGGCAACGTCTCAAAGTGCAAGTCAAATGTAAAATGTCCTTTTATTGGTCAGAGTTCACGTGTTTAAGTTCCTCCATCAAAATGTATTGACATTTTTGCTGTCGTGACACACGCAAACACTTACTTCATTCCCGGACTGACTCATAAATGATGTATATTAAATTACATTTTAAATTAAATATATATAAATTTATAATGCAGTTAGAACAGAAAACAAGGCTTCAAACAGCATTCCTGCAATGCAGAGCAAATATGATGAAAAGGTGCTCTTTGGTTTTCAACCACAAAAACTCACAGAATCAGACACACAACCGAACTGCTCCAGAGTTCGTTTTCAATCGGGCGACCACCTTGTTCAGGCGCTCTCGGAGCGATTGTTTAAGTGCGGATTGAGCATGATTTCTGTATTCATATATGCCTAAACGAACCCAACTAAGGGAGAAAAGTTAAAACGCACAAGGTTTTGAAACAAACACTCCAAATGAGCTAGGTGTGAAAATGCCCTTAGGCTCTGATTCAAAACCTAGTGAGCTGTCTTATAAAAGAGAATCCTAACTGAAATGTAAGAAGTGACTGATTTTGAACACTCTACATACTGTATGCTGTGTTTACACTGGCACAAAAATCAGATCTGACAGATCGCCGCATGTGTAGCTAAACAAAAATCTGAACGTGATCGGATTTTTTTGCACCTGTTCTGATCCACTTCCAAATGCGAGTTTAAATCCGGTACATATCTGATATCTGGACATCTGATCTATGTCTAAACACGTATATCTGATTTCTTTTGGAATTCCAATCCACCACAATTCGAGGGCGACATGTTTGGCCACAAAGATATCATATATTGAAGCCTGTATGTGCTCACGTTAAAACTCACAACTGAAATGAATACTCTAAAGTTAAGAAATTGTGCACACACAGAAGCATTTAGGAGCATAGCTACTGGTTTTTAACTTCTGTGCAGTGATTTTTTAAAAAAAAATAAAACAGCTTTGTTACTTTATTGCTTTATTGTAGGCTATTTCCTCGCAATAAAGGGATAGTTCATTTTGAAATTAATTTTTGATGTTTTAGCTTACCTCAAGGGCATCCAAGATGTAGGTGTCTTTGTTTCCACAGTATTTTCAATTTTTATATATTAGGTCAAACCGTTCTTGTCTGTCAGTCATATAATGGAGGTATATGGGGTCCACCTCAAAGAGCATGCACAGAGAAGTCAAAATTAAACATGATTTAATGACTCGTAAATGTAAGTACACATTGATGGCCTAAGACACGAAACGAGCGGTTTGTGTGAGAAAACGAACAGTATTTATATCATTTTTACCTCTTGTAATCACAGCCATGTCCAAGTGATCTGAGGGCGCGGGCGCTTCTGTCTGCGCAAAGTGAACTATACCTTTAATGTGATAACTGCTGGTTTTTGTAAATAAGCTAACAAGCTTCACTATTATATAGGATGGTCTGAGGAGGGGTAATAATGCAGAACTCATAGTCTACTGCAGCTGGACTTGGTTTAGAACTTGTTCTCACTCTCTGAGACAAATCTCAGGGTGAAACAGAGGTGGCAGTATGCCAAATGTTGTTTTTTTTTTGGTTGATCAAATTTAGGCTTTGTGACCCCAGAATGATAAGGTGAGGGTTCAGGGAGAAGTCAGGAAGCCGTTGTTTTCAAAAATTCGTTTTATTTGGTTATTCTATCCAATCATGAGTGCGCAAGGCCCCCTGTAGCTACACAGAGAGGCCAATACAGTATTCAGAGGAAAATGCTTTTATTTGAAAACAATGTTTTTCTTCACGAAATGTATTAGCTTAACAATTTAAGTTGATTTAAAAACATATTTTCAGGGTATGTTTCTCATATGTCAGGATTGAGATTCTCTTTTGTAGTTTTGTCATATTAATGATTACAGCTTAGCTCCTGAAATAAAAAAAAAATCAAGTTTCTTAAGTTAAAATACATCTTAAAATAAATCTAAATAGGATTTACAATACAAAAAAAGCAAGTTCTGAAAAATATATGTTCATTTATGCACTCGTGGTTAGGGCTCCTTTAGTTTAAATTACTGCATCAATGCATCGTGGCATTGAGGCGATCAGCCTGTGCCGTTGCTGAGCCATTATTGAAGGCCAGGGTGCTTTCATAGTGGCCTTCAGCTCGCCTGTATTGTTGGTTTGGGTGTTTCTCATCTTCTTCTTGACAGTATCCTATAGATTGTCTGTGGTTCAGGTCAGGCGAGTTGGCTGGGCAATCAAACACAGTAATAGTATCATGGCAGGTAAACCAGTAGTAGTCTTGGCACTGGGCAAGTGCTAAGTCTTGCTGGAAAAGGAAATCGGCATCTCCATAAACTTGTGAGCAGACAGAAGCTTGAAGTACTCTAAAATCTCCTGGTAGCTGACTGTTGACTTTGGACTTGGTGAAACACATGGACCAACACCAGCAGATGACATGGCACTGCAAATCATCACTGACTGGAAACTTCACACTGGACTTCAAGCAAGTTGGATTCTGTGCTTCTCCACCCTTCCTCCAAACTCTGGGACCTTGATTTGCAAATGTAATGCAAAACCTAAGAGGAATTTAGACCACTGAGCTACAGTCCAGTTCTTTTTCTCCTTGCCCAGTTAAGTTTCTGACATTGTCTCTGGTTCAGAAGTGGCTTGGTACTATAGGAATGTGACAGTGGTTTCCCATTTCCTGAAGATGTCTGTGCATGGTGGCTCTTGATGCACTCTCCCAAGCTCTTGAATTGGCTTCACTTGACTCCAATTCTCAAGGCTGCAGTCATCCCTGTTGCTTCTTGCCACACTTTTGCCACACACAGTCAACTTTAAATGAACATGCTTTAATACAACGCTCTATGAACAGCCAAGCCTTTCATTGATGACCTTTTGTGGCTTACCCTCATTGTGGAGGGTGTTGATGATTATCTTCTGGACAACCATCAAGTCAGCAGACTTCCCCATGATTGTAGTCGAAACTTAGAGATACTCGGTATTTATTCTGTATTAATGGCAATTATTCAAACTTGAAATGAAATATCCTAACATTCTGAAAAATATTTGTTGTTGGTTTTTTGAGCTGTTGGAAGTAATTATCGACAAAAAAATAAAAAAGGTTTGAAACATTTTATTTTACATGTCTAGAATATATTAGATTTTAATTTAAAAGGTATTTAAAGGTACTATATGCAGGATTTTTTTTGCAGTAAACTATAAAAAAAACTACTAGGACAATGTTATATATTTTGTTTAGTTGATTTCTTACAATATCCTAAATGTTTTCAACTATTTGTAAATCGTGAGAAAATTGCGATTTTAACCAAGGAAACGGGGCGTGTGAGCAGGTGAAGAGTCTATAAATGAATTCTGATTTTTCACTTGCACTAATAACATTATAGTCTTTGCAACAAAAAAATTCTGCTCACAATATTTAAATTTAAACAACATAAATTTAAAAAAGAAACTTTTAGAGGCACTTAAAAGCTTCACCACTATTGGCTGAGGCCCTTTTCTTAATGCACTTTTGTATTTTGTAACCTTACTCTCTTTCCATCTCTCTCATTCTCTTTAAGTAACAGCAGACTGCTAGATCACAAATTATTAATATTAAAAATCCTTTGTGCTCAGCAATTGTGTGCTACATGACTGTACCACAAATTTCTGTATAGAAAAAAAATCTACTGCCTAATTTAAGACCAATGGTGGTTCTTGATTCGTAACCGGGGGCTTTAAGAAATAAATGTGTTCCATTAAATTGCGGAAAACTTTTCAACTTTGTTTTATGAGTTTGTTTTAGTCTTTTTGAAGATGTTCTGATCATGCTGTGTGCAGATGGGAGGGTCATCTGGGTACAGGTTTGAGTAGATTAGGATGGCGATGATTATCACAAGAGACTAAATATGCAACATCGAATAATAGATATTGATGATGTGCTTTGATTTCATGGTGTTTTCAGTGTCAACAAGGTCTTTATCTCTTTCTCTCTCCACTGGTGGGTAACAGCACCATAAGGAGTCTGTCCTCCTGCACAAAGATTAAGTATATGACGGTCTTTTGAGTTCAGATTTCAAATTATCATATAAATATACATGTTTTCAAGCAGATGTTCCTGAACATTCCCCCATCTGTTGTTGTTTGGACAAACAGATGTCGACTGTGTTGGGTTGAATGTGATACTCAAACCAACCACAGAATGCCACACTATTTACACTTTCCTCTGAAACCCACCTACAAATATCTTCCTTACAGATGATACTTCACATTGAGCTGGGGTTAGAGATAACATTTTATCTTCCAAAACTGTTACATGCATCACCTGTAATACAACCTTATTGGTAATATACTCTGTAATTGATAAAAAAAATTAAGAAGCTTGCATGAAATATGTTTTTAAATATTACAGTATTTTAGACACAATATTTTTATGCTGTCCGCTGAATTTCTTTCCATAAACCTTTCTTGGACCATTTCTATGCTGGACTAGTGCCACTTAAAAATAGAATGAAGGGATCAATGATCACATTAATGATAATTTGATCAAAAATAAAAATGCGAATAACTAAATCGCTAAAGCTTCTCTTGCAATTAAATGTAGCAATACAATATATTTAGAAATAGACATGTTGAAATTGCATTTTGTCTATAAAGCATATTGCAAATCTACTGTTGCATTTAACCATAATTTGTCAAGTTATTATTTGTTACATTTTAGCAACATATTTGTAAACAATAATTAAACAGTTTTAAATGTTTGGTTGAAAACATATTTATTTTATTTTTATATTATTTAATTGATCATTTTTTACTTTAATTGTCTGCACTTCAGAATTTCACCAGAAATAAAAGGTCATCCAGGTATTTTTCACCTATACTGTTTTATGAATATTATGAATTCGGACATACTTCTCGGCTCACAAAATGTTTTTTACCTATTATATAGTATACAATGATTTTCTGCAGAGATTTGTGGTTATTCCATCCATCCTGTAATAAGCAAAATGTATATCTCAAAGGACCTTCAAATCTGTCTGAGGTGAATGTCACTTCTGCAGTTTATTGCATAAAAATCAAACATTTAGAAAGGAGGGGGGATATTGGTGGAGCAGCATGCTATTGTGGTGCAGGCTGCTGGATGTTGGGGAACTGAATGACAAAGTAACTTCTTCAAAGCCTGCTGGGTGGATGGAGCAATGAGAGTGAGAGGTGCTGATTTAGAAGGCAGACGTGTTGTTCGTGTGCAACACCGTGCTGCGGTAAAGGCCTGTGGGATTTGCTCAGTCTCTCTGTCTCCTTGACATCTCTCTTTCTGTTTCTCTCTCTCTCTCTATCAGCTCTTTTGATCTACTCTGTGTGGATGTTTCACACCAGCTGTTTGCTTCCCTTTGAGAATAATTCACAGCATGCTGTCTAAATTATGAAATGAGGACTGACTAGAGATAGGCCTAACAAAATTGACATTATATAGCTTATATATAGCTGTTTGTTCTGCTTTTTAATCATTTTTAAATAATAAAAAGGTGGTGGTCTAACACATAGCTGAAATACAGTAGAGTTTAACAGTACATCTTCATAAATATATATATATATATATAATTATTATTATTATTATAAAAAATAGTTTCAGGAATTACCTTGTTAGAATCATAATTTTAGTTACTTATAAATGCCAGAACTATATAATTATGATGACAAAAAAACATTTTTCAAAACTATATGTGAATTTAAATTAAAAAAAAATCAAGCAGCACTTTAATTGCACATATGTGTGATATCATGATTTTAGATCGTGAAATTAAAATGTCTCCACAATGTGCCTTTGAAGAGAGTCTGCTCTTAAAGTGACAGTAGCCTAATAAACCTGCTGCTGTCTGTCAATAATGCAAAAAGACAAAGAGAAAATCACTCTGCTCTTGACTGAATAACTTGAGTACCTTTAAGAATCAGTGTATATTAAATTCAGTGAAGTCTATGTGGTGTTTTATTTTTTCACATTTATTCATTTTCTTAATTAAATGCTATGTTTGTCACACAGCTATGTTCGGCACATCATTAATTATCTTGTTTGAGTTACTTAAAGTCGGCATGAAACGGAAGTTGAAATTGTCATTTTTTCCTTGTTGTGGCGTATATCAGAGTGAAAGAAATGTAGGGCAGGGCTTGATTTTGTCCTTCGGGAATTGATTGGATCGTTGGAGGTTGGGCATTGCAAACAAAATGGAGGCAGATAGGCAAAATTTTCAGATCTGATTTCAGCTGCAAGTTTTGTAATGGGGCAAAATGCAACAATCATATGTGAATGTGACTCATACCTTTGAAAGTTTGAATGTGCAGAAATTCAATTGAGTTTTGAAAAGGGAGATGATTGTGAACAGCAACTACATTTTTTGTTTTGTTCATTTCACATTGCTATCGTGTTGCAAGTCTTTGAGCCTGACAACTCTTTTCATTTTTATTTCGAAATAAAACGGCCATGACATTTTCTCTTTTGCGTCCTCTCAAGAAAGAAAATAATACAAGTTTTGAACAGCAATTTTCATTTTTAACAAAGTCACGTCTGTCGGTGACTTTTGCTTTTAAACTGAACTTGAACAAAATTTCACAAGGTTTTAATACTCATTGGCATGTTTTTTTGTCTATAGATGCCAGTGGGACAATATTGAAATGATTAGTGCATGTACAGACAGATTCTCTCTCCTCTTTTTAGTTTTGGTCCGATGACACTGCAGAGTGTAGAAAGATGGAAATGGTTGGATGAATCAATAGGGGATAGAGAAGAAAATAATAGAGAGCACACTGGCACCCATGTGTTTTTTTTAATCTCCTAAGGCGTTTCTCTCACTCTTTCTCTACTCTCTCTCGCTCTCTGTGCCTTTCCTGAATGGCTGCATGACAGCAAAGAAGGTTATTCTTGGCAAGTTCTCTCCTCCCTTTCAGCAAAAAACAGCCTTTCCTGCACTGGCCTGCTCCAGCCTGTCTGGGGCCTCTCTCCTTTTTTTCTCCTCATCTTAATTTTTTTTTAGCATTCTCTCACTCTTTTTGTGTTCCCACTCACTTTCCCGTTTTTTAAGAATGTCTTTTTGCACTTTATATTTAATTTCCCCCATATTTCTGCATCACATTATTATTAAGCATGCCTTTCTCACTTCCCCTTTTCTCACCAGTGAAGTTCTTTAACTTTTTGCACAAAATAAAATGACGCGGTTAAGTTTTTCAGTCTGCTGTTGTCCTCATCTGTAGATTGATTCAGACTCCTAATCTCAGGGAACCACCGAGGTCCCGGGAGCTCTGAGATGTTCTTGATTTACGCTGTGTTCGGGATAAAAAATTCTGACCAATAATCTCACAATGGAAACCTACCCAGTTATAGCTATGTTTTCTTTGCTGTAATTCAAAATCAGAGGAATTTAGATGAAAAAAATGAGGAGAAACGTCAGACCTGTTCTCAAAAGAGACCCATTTAATTCAGACCCCCACTTTGCAAGGCTCTGCAATTTTCAGGGAGAATGGCTCAATCAATCAAAGCAAATGGCGGGTATTTGAGAGCATGAGATCATGATTCTTTCCATCGTTTTGTGTAATTCTGTTGATGTACAACCGCATAATAAATAGCAGAGAATTATGTCATAATATATTAGATTAAGAATTCTTAAAGTTGTGATGGAATTCCTATGAAATTTAATAAGTACCATGTGCAAATTTAAAACCTTGTGGATTAGTGTTCTAATGCTCAAAAAGAGACCTGGTGACTTTTCCATCATGTTCAACAATGTTTATGTAATCATCCATCTGCTTCTTCATTCCATCCATTCATCCATAGCACTTAAATTAAATGCATGAAATGCAGATTTGCCAAATGAGTAAAATTGGCTTTAGTTAATGTATTTTTTTGATTTCTACATTGACATAAATTTACAATAATCCATTCTCTGGGATGTGTTTTTGTACTGCCTTTGAATTGTTTGTTGACACACCCATGCGTCAGTCTTTGGCCGTCAAACAAGAGCAGACACCTGCGGAGCAGTGTCCGGAGACTCATTTGTGTATCATTATATGTCTCTAAAGCAGACATCCAATTGGCTGTCGGTGATGTGCCTCAAAGGGAAATGAAAGATTAACTGCACTTTGTCAGCTGTTGAAGTTTTAGGGGGAAAAAAGGCTCTTGACATCCATTATCCATAAAGCAAAGTTTGCTTCACAGCTACCGCACTGAGGTTAGATCAGGACCCAAGCAAATGGACTGCATGGCCTCAGAAATCTTAAGTGTTTATTAATATACGTAGTAGATGGATAGAAAGGTTGGACTTTGCGCTATATACAGTAATATTGCAGTAAGGCAGTAACTGTAATATTACTGTATACCTGTAATCATAGATTTATTCCGTTTTTTTTTTTCTTTATGTTATTGCGGTATCCCATTTGTGACATTTTGGGCTTGTAACTGCTTCCTCTCAGTTTGGATATTATGACTCTTCATTTTGTAATTTTCCCTCTTTTTCATCAAAGAGAGAAGGTGAATGAATGAAATAGAAAACATTTGGTCCTTTTCTTGATAACATCAGGACTCGAGAGCATAATAATGCATGTTTAGAAAAATAAAAGTCATAACTGATGGAAAGATACTGCAATTAAATAAACCTTGTTATTGCCTTTTTAGACTTTTCTTTGCAGAATACTTCCATTTATTGCACTTAATAAACTGTGACTAAGCAGCAAATAGCCCATGACTCTAATAAAAGTCATGATCTTGAGAAAAGACTGCTTTTTGCCAGTCTGGAATCCAAGATGACAAGATAAGCAAGAGAACTCTATTCAGGAGTAGAACCGACAACAAACCATCTGAACAAAACCACCCTCATCCACACAGACCTTTTTTTGTGTTTGCTTTTATTCCTGTGATGGTAAAGAAGAATTCTCAGCATCATTACTCCAGTCTTCGGTGTCATATGATCCTTTAGAAATCATTCTAATATGCTCAGTTGGTTTCTCAAGAAACATTTCTTATTGTTATCAATGCTGAAAACCGTTGTGCTGCTTATATTTTCATGAAACCATTTTCCAGAAGTCTTAGGATAGTAAGTTGAAAAGAATGCGTCTTAGCCAAATGGTTAATTTCTTTCAACAACAAAAAAAAATAATCTTTAATCTAAAAAACCATATTGTTTTACAACTTTCAGGAACACAGTTAATGAATCTAAATTAAGTTTTCCTATTATTATAGTAAAGTATGTAATGTATCCTCTGTGATGAAAGCAATACCAGAATGCACTGCGACAAGCTCTGTAAAAAAAAATCCAAAATGGTGGATGAGGCAAAAGAATTGTTGATTATATGTAGCTATTATAAAAATAAATGCTATTTTTCGATTTAAAACTCACTGTTTTACCCTAAATGTGTGTTTTGTCCAACGCATTCTCATCCTTTAGCGTCATTTACGTCATATACAACGCTATATGGCAAAACTGCGCTATACTACGCACATGGTACCCGTTATCGTTAATATAACACACGCTGTGATGGGTAGGTTTAGGTGTGGGGTAGGGTAGTCTCATATTACGCTAAAGGATTTATGACGACTTGGGTTGGCGTGTTATTTTAACGATAAAGGGTGCCATGTGCATAGTATAGCGCCATTTTGTCATATAGCGTTCTATGTGACGCTAAAGGGTGAGAACGGGGTAGTTTTGTCTGTATGGTCATGATTATTAGACTTGTTTCCTCTCACATAACCTGTATTCAAATTATTTGTGAGTCGACTGTCCCTTGAACTGTGTTAATTTGTATGACGCAGATTTGCTGCCAATATAGAGCGTTTCAAATCTGTCACTTATGATGTTCATAACAGTTAATTTGCTATAGAAGGCTCCTGTCTATGTAGGCAATGTGCAGCGAGGCAGTTCGGTAGGCTTTGGAACAGAGTTGCATGTGTAGCTTAGTAGTCGAAACCTTTTGTATAAAATTCAAGTTAGCACTGATAAGCCTTGAATGTGTTTTCAATGACCCTTAGATTGCACTTGAGAGGTTGTATCAGGCTCACTTTACACTTATAAAGGAATGCATCTTCTCTGTTTATTGTAGATGATTGAGGACTTGAGGGCACCTGCCAACGTGAAGATGAGTGATAAACATATTGCTTTGCTGTCACATATTCGGCATGATGAACAGCCTACTCAAGGTACATTACTACACACAGCAGCCTTTAAGTGCTAGTTTGTGAATTCAACTCACTGCTGTCCAAATCACTCATATTGTGAATTTGATGTGTCGGAGTGGGACTGAAGAAGTGGCTGGGTGGGTTTTCACTGTCATCAGGCATCTGTCCTTGGGTGTGAGGCATCTGTCACTTTGACAGGAGTTACTTGGCCAATGGGGGAGAGATTTGAGGTATCATGGCAGAACAAGGTAAAGCGCAATCAGTCTCAAGCAAAATGATTTTCATAGGATGGGTAGTGGGTACGGATATAACCTTGGTCCAGTCGCCAAGCACCAAATGTGAGTTAGGCTTAATAGAAAAGGCCCACTGAGGTGCCTTGAGATACACACAGCTTAGTATGATGCGTTGACGTAATTTCCACTGAAACAGGAACCATGGCGGACATATTTAATGGCTTCTCCCCCTTTTCAAATAGCCAACAGCGTTGGCAAGACTGCAAGTCGTACTTGATATAGTACTGAATCTGAGCACTAATGATGCGTTGGACTCAATAGAGGTCTGAATATATTCTAGCCATTTTATTTTTAACCAACAGAGTTGGAAAATAGAAAAAAACTTGAGCTTTTGAACGACCGAACATTGCTCCTTGATTTTGCTCATTGCTCCATTGCTCCTTGACACTACGGTCGCTTTGGTCGCTTTACGGTCGCTTTAGGTTCTAGAGAGCATTTGATTGGACAGATGTGACGAGAAGTCCATGGTGATGACAAAAACCCGAGATCCATTTAGGTGGAAGTTGGAGACTGTAAGTTTTGATTGCTTAAATCTCCTAAATGTGAATTTTTTCATTGTTTTGGAACACACCAACTTCATTCATAACCTTGAGGCTAACATATTCATACTAAAAGCTAAAAAACTTAAATTTTGATTTCAGGTGGCCTGAAATGTGCATTGTGCAATAAAGAAGTACCCCAAATACATTTGAATTAGAATATTTATATCAGTAAGTCTCAAGTGATGTGTCAGTAAATAGTAAATATAATAATGGATATGTAGTATAATTAGTATGAAATAAACGTATTTTAAATACATTTTGGAATAGTTTTTTTTTTTCTTCACTGGGTAACTTATTGTAAAGTGTTACTAAAATATTTATAGATTTTTCACCCATTGTGAATTTTGGTCCATTTGACCCACACTGTGTATCTCACCCTCTTTTTATGTTTCTAATAAAAAAATATGACATAGGCTACTATACCAATTGTGAAAAGTGATTTGTACAAGGCAATGACTAGTAACAAATGATCTCCACCTGTGATTGGGAGTGACAGTAAATGTGGAAATTCTTCTGTGGCTGTTTTCACTTCGAACTTGCAGTCGCTGGTGTGATTAAAGTGAAAAATGAAAATGATAATGGCTCAGACTGGTTCAGCTGTCTCATAGATTTGCTGTGAAATTGAAAACAGAACAGATGAGCGAATTCCTAATCAATTACAAGAAATGATGTGTGAAAGAATGTGTTTGCGCAGTCTTCTCTCACAGACACTCGTCCACTTTCAATTTCCACCTTATTCTCTCCATTTGGTCTTCACCTCTTTTCTCTTAAGTGGGAGGAGAGCGAGGGAACCGGGCCTTGTGGAAAATATGAATCCTATTTTACTGAGATGCCTTACAGTAAAGTGGATTTCAGTCCCACAGCCAGGGTGCCTTTGATCTGTTCTGTCCATTCGTCTCATTGGCTTTTCTGCCAGCCGAGCTGAGAGGGGCTAAACTAGCCATGCTTCAGCGACCGAACGCTCTCAGCAGGGACTAAAGTGTCCTCATGCTCCACATACACACGTTCTTTCATTAACATGCCAGCTACTCGGTAAATGAGAAAAACATACAGTACACCTATTTGTTAGGCTTAATCTGGCAGGGACCATCATTTGGCTTCATGGGTTCAAGCTAAGCTGAAGACGGATGATAAAGCTTTGGTTGTTTAGCTCTCTTCCAAAACCTAGTGAGATACCTTCATAGGCAGCATTTTAACACCTACAGGGAAAAAAGACATTTTTGGCAAAGTTCAAAATCAGCACATATCCTTTTTGGAGATTGGAGAGCACAATCTCATATTGCCTTGTGCTATTTGAAAAAAATAAATAAATCTAAGATAAATTGGCAGATAGATCATAGATTATTAGATGCAAAAAAAAAACCATCTCTGTTTGGATGCTTTTTCTTTTTTATATTATTTTTGATATTCTCAAAAGCACATGCATAACTGTAGGATATTTTATTTATATTAATTTATTTACTCAAAAATAAATCATTTAGTATTTGCATATATTTTATTATAAGTCTCCCTGTAGTCAATCCTTTTATTCCCTAAATCACCAAATTACATTGATCACCAAAATTGCATATTCAAACCACATTGGTCTTTGGTTCACTGCAGTTTTAAAGAGAAAATGCTGAGCAATGGTGTAGATTTGTACATGCTTTGTCTTAAAGCATATTAAAAACACCACATAAACGTGTAAACGTTATGTTTAAAAGCTTGATTTTCACCACAGGGAGACTTTAAGTATTTTCTAAATGCATTTATTCATGGCCCCATTGACTTCCATTCCAAAAATAATACTTGGGGTCCATCAACTGCTTGTTTACCCATATTCTACAAAATATCTTCTTTTTTGTTCAGCAGAATAAAGAAATTCATACCGATTTGGAACAACTTGAGGGTGAGTTAATGATGATATAATTTTTATTTTTGAATGAACTATCCCTTTAAAACTGCATACTTCAAATGGATGCACATTTTATGTGCAATTGAAATTTATCTTTAAATTTGGTCCAAACATTTTTTTATAATATATTGCATATTTAAAATTGTATGTGATGTAATCGTAAGATTAAATATGTGCCAAGTCTGTATGTTGTGGTAGTAATCAATCTAAGATAAATCTATTTTGGTTTAAGCTGGGTATTCCATCAGTGCGATGGAATACTCATCACCTTCCAGGTGCTGTTTTCAGGAAACAGACTGTTCCTCATGGTCAGGCCTGGATTGCTGTCATCTTCGCGAAGGCCACTGGGCACAAACACGTGCATCGGCTGACAAGTGTTCCACCTCTGCATAAGGACAGCCAGCCTTCGTTCCTTTTGGAACTCGAGCCCAGGGCTGACTTAATTGAAGTGGTCAGTGTTAGAACTGAAGTCAACACACTCGCATTCATGAAGGTCCATGGAATGAGCCTACACATTGGAAGACCAGCTGGCTAGATTCTTCATAATATAGCGGTAAATAATTCAGCTTTAAAGAGAGAGTGTTTCTCAAATAATTTAAAAGGCTGTGGCTCAGCAGACTTCCATTAGTCTATACAGTAGCTGCATAAAAGTAGGTTTATCATTCTTTGAGTACAATTTCTTATTTAAACAATTGACAACACATAAGTTAGGTTGTTGTTTTGATTGCCTCCAACCTGAATAAATCAATAAAGTAAAAATGTACATATTATAGTGTATTCAACACACACACACACACACACACACACACACACTGGGCTTAAGAGTTTCATATTCCAGAAAATGATCCAGTTGCTAAATCCAGAGTGTAAAATTGAATGCTCATCTTTTCATCCATCAAGCTTGGCTCCATTCATTCTCATGTGTCCCATGGTGAAATCTACTTAATAGTCTCCTTTGGTTTGGCCATCTTGACTGATCAGGGTTCCACGTCCGTTTGCATTACATTCAATCTGTGTTGACACTCAAGCAAAGAATGTCTAAATTTGCTGGTCTGAGCCATCCCTCGGCAGGCTTTAGAAAGCTGCTTGCAGTGTTGCTGCTGATTGTTTTGAGTGAAAACAGATGTGGTTTCTTCACTTCTCCCTCCTTCTCTCTCTCTCTCTCTGATGAGGCAGCCTTCGATCACAATGCTCAAGATATTGTCTTTCTCAAACATCCGGCTCTCCGGGAGGCGACATCTGACCAGGCCTCCTTCTCTGTCACTCCTCTACATTGTAGAAAACATAAAAGAATGTTTTTTTTTCTTTCTCCTGAGGCCGACATGTTCTGCAGCAGAAACTAAATGCAACACCGAAGCAACCCCCCCCCCCCCCCCCCCCCTATTTATTTATTTTTATTTATTTATAAGAATAAATAAATAAAGCCACATTGCTGGCCATAATATTCACATCTGATTATCTTGAGTTAAAATACTGTTCAAATATGCTTAATGGATCTCCAAAGACACACATATTTAATTATTAATTACTAAGTCAAAAACCTTACTTTGAACGCTGGACCACCGTGCTCCAGCTCAGGCATTGGCAATCAGTCACACTTTCCCATTTTGTTGGATGAAAAATACTAAAGCATTGTTCAAAAACAAGCTTTACTGGTCATTTATTTCCCCTCAGCAGTGTCAAAGGCTCCTAATGAGAAAAATGCCTGGACAGCAGGGAAGAACCCAACAGCATTACTTGTAGAGTATATATATATATATATATATATATATATATATTGTGTGTGTGTGATTTGTTAACCCAGTCTCATATATCTCCCGTCTTAGAGCACATGTGCCGGGGACCTTGGAGGGGGCCCTAACAGATCTCAAGATTTCCTTGTTGACCAAGAGCTTTAATCAAAGTTGGACCAATTCAGGACAATTCAGTCTCAGGACAGGACACCTTTCAACCCCTCGACCTTTTCTGCTCTTCTCTGCAAGTATGTTTACATCATGCACTTTATAAATTCAGTTTCAGTCAAACTAAAGTTGCAAATTGGTAATGTGATCCTTCTGAAATTTGGATTTGTATCTCCAGAAACATTTATTATTATCAATGGTAAAACATGGTTGTGCTGCTTAATATTTTTGTGGTAACTGATTTTTTTTATTTGATAAATAGAAAGTATTTATTTTTAAATAGCCTTTGTGTACCTTAATGTATCTTTCCAGCTAAAATACACTCACCTGAAGGATTATTAGGAACACCAGTTCAAATTCTCATTAATGCAAATATCTATTTAACTAATCACATGGCAGTTGCTTCAATGCATTTAGGGGTGTGGTCCTGGTCAAGACAATCTCCCGAACTGAATGTCAGAATAGGAAAGAAAGGGAATTTAAGCAATTTTGAGCGTGGCATGGTTGTTAATGCCAGACGGGCCGGTTTGAGTATTTCACAATCTACCCAGTTACTGGGATTTTTACACACAACCATTTCTAGGGTTTACAAAGAATGGTGTGAAAAGGGAAAAACGTCCAGTATGTGGCAGTCCTGTGGGCGAAAATGCCTTGTTGATGCTAGAGGTCAGAGGAGAATGGGCCAATTCATTCAAGCTTATAGAAGAGCAACTTTGACTGAAATAACCACTCGTCACAACCGAGGTATGAAGCAAAGCATTTGTGAAGCCACGACACGCACAACCTTGAGGCGGATAGGCTACAACAGCAGAAGATCCCACCGGGTACCATTCATCTCCACTACAAATAGGAAAATGAGGCTACAATTTGCAAAAGCTCACCAAAATGTGGAAAAATGTTGCCTGGTCTGATGAGTCTCAATTTATGTTGAGACATTCAGATGGTAGAGTCAGAATTTGGCGTAAACAGAATGAGAACATGGATCCATCATGCCTTGTTGCCACTGTGCAGGCTGGTGGTGGTGGTGTAATGATGTGGGGGATGTTTTCTTGGCACACTTTAGGCCCCTTAGTGCCAATTGGGCATCGTTTAAATGCCACGGCTTACCTGAGCATTGTTCTGACCGTGTCCATCCATTTATGGCCACCATGTACTCATCCTCTGATGGCTACTTCCAGCAGGAAAATGCACCATGTCACAAAGCTTGAATCATTTTAAATTGGTTTCTTGAACATGACAATGAGTTCACTGTACTAAAATGGCCCCCACAGTCACCAGATCTCAACCCAATAGAGCATCTTTGGGAAGTTTGGGAAGTGGTGGAATAAGAGCATCATGCCCTGGATGTGCATCCCACAAATCTCCATCAACTGCAAGATGCTATCCTATCAATATGGGCCAACATTTCTAAAGAATGATTTCAGCACCTTGTTGAATCAATGCCACGTAGAATTAAGGCAGTTCTGAAGGCGAAAGAGAGTCAAACACAGTATTAGTATGGTGTTCCTAATAATCTTTTAGGTGAGTATATAGCCATAAACAAAAAGTAAATGAATTAAACAGGAAGTAATATTTTTAAAATCATGTCATGTAAATGCTTCAGTCTAACTAAAATTGTTCTGCGATTTCAGACTTACAGATCTCTAGATAATGTTCTGATTGTACCGATCAATCAGACCTGTATACATGTCAGACTGCAGCATGGTCAAAACACCATGACAACATTTCCTTCAGAAAATATAAAAATAGTTCATGCATTAGCACATAGCGCTTACTTTAGCTTGTTTTTCTCAAACAGGACCATTTGCTTTTTTTGCAACAGCACTCTGAGAGTCTTTCGTCAATTTTCTACCCTCTTAAAACTCAGAAGACGAAAAATAATGTATTTTCAGGGGGCATCGAGAGCTATTGCAAATAGCAGTCAACAATGAGACTTGGGTTGTTTTTTTCCTTTCCATTACTTTTGGGTACATATTGTAAATGCAGAAGCATCGACTCTTGAATTATATTTGATTAAATTCAAGATTATATGGGTCGTTCATTAAAGGTCTAATTGGCAAACGATGTCAACAAACCTCTCAAGATACTGAAATGTCTCTAATGGACCTCTTTGACTGAATAAAGACCAGAATAGGACATTTTAACCAAGAAACTACAATCCTAAAGTAAAGAAGAATTTTTTTTAAAAAAAACATAGTGGGTAAAGAAAATGATGGTCATTTGTGATTGTTTACTTGACCCTCTTTGTTTTGTCATGTTATGCAGACAGCAGATGGCACTGATGGATACTGTACCTACACAGCCTTCAGGTGTCATACATGCACCTCATTGTCCCTGGCTCTTTGATATTTAAGAAATACCTATCTGGACTTTCCAGACAGTGGACACACAGGAAGTGAATTTTGAAAAAGCCGAATTTTCTCTCAAAGTCAGTATAGAAAATGTCCAAATTCCATCTGGACCTACAGATAAGCTACTGTACAATAACGAATTAGAAGAGTAAACCAGAAACGCAGTTGCCGGAATGAGTGCTGAGACATGTGATAACTAACACAAAAGCACATTCCCTATGCCATTATCTTCTGCCGGGTGATGATAGATTGTTGAATATGTCTTTTTTTCCCTCTAACTGTCGCGTTAAGCATTTTTCCTGAATCATTTCTGGTTATTAAAGTGGCCCATTTTTCCTCTCCGTTGGTGTGTGTGTTCACACGGCCGGTGACTGAAGTGCTCTTGTGAACAGAGCAGTCCCTGAACCAGGGTCAGGCTGGCTGTGAGCATCTCTGCTGTGCAATTCCTCCAATGTGCCATATGACGTTGTCAAGACAAGGCGATTTAGTTAATTGCCTCATTTGGAGGTTGAAATATTATGCAGCAAATGTACTCTCTTATGGCTATATAGTGCTTTTCTGGATTGATGGTTTGTGCGGAATTGATTTTTTTTTTTCTCGAACTTTTGCATAGGCCAGCTTGATTGTGTCTATTTAGCTATTGGTTTTTCCCTAATTTTAAGAAAATTCTACCTGTTTTTCTCTCTCTTTTCCTCTCGTAAATGCATTATTTTATTTAGAATACTTCATATCATATTTTAAATGTCCTGATATTAAACAAATGGTTCACCCAAAAAATTGATTTTGTCTGTTAAAAATCTTAAAAGTGGCCCTAAATGTGTTCATATGATTCTTAATGATATATTCTAGTCTTATGAAGTCTTATATATATTTGAGGAAGTAGTTGTTATTCATATAAATCTTAGTGTCATTTGCATAGATATTAAAAAAATATTAGTAAAAATATTTTATTATGGTACTTGTAGACTGCTCGTTTTTTCAGTATGTTTATATGGTAAATATATGAAGAGTTCAGATGCAAAAGCCTCTAAGTGCCATTTGAAATTTTCTTTGCTTATATATTCAAGTTCAGTAATGTCACTTGAATGACAATTAATAGATAATCTTCATTGCAATTTAAGTGAAATTACTGAATTTAAATATACAAGCTTGATAAAAATGATCATTCTAGAAGAAAATTTCAAATGGCACTTAGAGGCTTTTGCATCTGAACTCTTCATATATTTACTCCTATGGATGCATGTCATTGTAGTTCGTTATATATATTTTTGTTTTCTTAGTAATTAAAAACTCGAACACTTGAATGGCACAAGCATGTCTGATTTAATCAGATTTCCTGCTCTTGAAATCTTAGGTTGCGAGGCGTAGACGTGCAGCACCATTACATGGACGTAAAACAAACAGAGAAACAAACCCTACTGGAATTCAATTGTACACAGAGGTGCCACTTGGCATGAGAAAGTCTTGTTTTGGAAATCCATCCTGCAGTGCTCACTCTCGATAGCTTTCCAATGGAAGAAAGCCAGGATTTCCTAATTCAGAGAGAATGGAGAGTTCTTAACAGATTGATCGGCTGCAGGGGACAGTCTATTCTTTAAATGACCGCTCGTAGGGGAGGGGGGGAATGGTACTTCATGGATGTGTGTTTCTAAGAGGAGCCTCAAAGAAACCTTTTGTGTTGTCCTAGGTACATGTCAGGAGGAGAGAAGCTCTCTCTAAAGAGATCACCGCAGGCTGGCGAAGCTCCCTTCATCTCTCACACAGACCATCTATCTGCTGAAGCTGTTCCTCATGGATCCCTTCTGCCTTGATATACACATGGGTGAGTCTCAAAGGCTGCGATATGTTAGATTTGTTTTTCAATGGGCTTTTTATTATACTTAATTATCCTGCCTACAGCGTTCAGAGCATAAGGGAATATTCCCAGTCTGGGAGTTAAGCACAGTTGACAGCATTTTGTGGCATCATGTTGATTACAAGAATTAATTTATACTTCTTAAAAAAAAAAAAAAAATTGAGTTGCAATGGAAGTGAATGGGCCCAGTTATCTCCAGATCTGCAAACCTTAAAACTGCTGTAAAATTTTTTAAACAGTATTACAACTTTTAACGCATTTCTGGTTTTAAATGATCCAAAGATTGGCCCCATTCACTTTTATTGTAAATGGCGTACTGTAACTTTTGATTTTTGATCAAGGTAGTTGTGCCAACTTTACGCCACAAATGCTTTCGTTAGACCGTAACTTGTATTTAACCCAGAATATTCATCCAATGGTAGGATTTTACTTGTAGAAAATGAGAATGAATAAAAATAATAATCATAACATCTGCACTTAATTATATAATTAAGCACTTTGTTGCACTCTAAATGTGTGGATGTTTGTGATAATTGCAGCTGGAATAAAGTGCTTCTCGGAAACGTTCTAAACCACTTGATAAATGGTACAGTACTCGAGCATTCAAGCATGAAGTCACAAGGCGATGATGTATTTTCCAGCAAGTGATTGTTGGCATTTTAAAGTTGGTTTATGCCACTGGACGGTGACTGAGCTGGTTTTTACTTGGACTTTGTAAAGGTCATTCTTCTGGCATACAAAATCTTTCTGTGCAGGTTTCACTCCCGGCTGGAGCCGAGAATGCAATATCTTGGACTCGGCTGAATAGCAAATATTAGTTGGCGAACCGCTGCTGCTCTTTTGAGCAATAAATATATGCTCTTATTTTATGTGCCCTGAAATGCCCTAATTTAGCTGTGTTTCGTGTGTATCCACCTAAATAACCACAAGTACATTTATTTCAAGGTTGCACAGGCTGGTCCTCACTGGGGTTTTATGTAAAGGCTGGACCGTAGGCTGAGTTGTTTGGCTCGGCTACCAAACTACGGCCACGGATTTCATCCGTCAGGACGAAAAGAAAGAGAAAATAGAGAGGGAGGAAAATGCTGAATTCAATCTTAACGCATAAATATGAGTCTGACAGAGGTTTGGCACGCTGCGGAGCTGTCATACTACTGGGAAGAGCCGGGGTGTTTGTAAAGAGAGGCTGTTGAGTATTGATTTTGCAACAGGGCTGGCACGGGGCTTTGGAATGTAGGCCACTGCTGTTGCAAAAGCCAGAGAGCGTTTTCTGTGAGGCGTTCTTCACGCTCCACCCTGAGCTGCTGTTTGTCAGATGGACACGACACTCAGACCTTTTAAAGTCTTTAGAGGGAACGGTATCAATCCTTTGAATTGAATATCGATATAGGTTAAAAACACCTGAGGCTTTCGGAAATCAAATTTGCTTTATTCATGCAAAGTAATTTTTCAAATCTTCAAATAAATGTGGCACCCTTAGACAGAGGAAGATTTCCTTGCCTATCCCTAAAAAGTGCATATTGATGGATAAAAGGGTTAGATAAGGCACAAATATGTACCTTTTGATGGGACTTCTGTAGAGACAACCTGAAGGTAGTTTTTTTTTTCTTCTAAATTTTAGTCATCATTTAATTAATAATCAAAAAAGAAGTAGTTAGATTTGGGTCGTCTTGCAGCCTCTCAGGTGCAGGAAACAACCACTAGTCCCTAGCTGAATAATTGACCAGACATACATGTTGTGGGTGCAGTGATCCAATTGGAAAAAAAAACTATTATTTGTGTGCTATAGATACACATGTCAGTTTGATGGTAGGTGTAGGTGTGTGTGGGTTTGAATAGGTATACTTTTGGGACAAAATCCTCCTTCTAAATGAGTAAAATATGACATAAATATAAATACTCTACAAAAAAAGGCAATGTCAGACTGCAAAAGTTTTAAGTTTTTGTTCTTGTTTTTGGAAGAAGTCTCTTATCCCCACCAAGGCTGCATTAAACATGTAACATTGTGAAATATTTCTATTTAAATATTCTTTAAAATGTCATTTATTCCTGTGATGGCAAAGCTGATTTTTTTTCTTGCAGCTATTAAAGGAGTAGTTCACTTAAAAAAAAAAAAAAAAAAACTTTTGCTGATAATTTACTCACCCCCATGTCATCCAAGATGTCCATGTCTTTCTTTCTTCAGTCGAAAAGAAATGAAGGTTTTTAAAGAAAACATTCCAGGATTTTCTCCATATAATGGACTTCAATGGGAACCAAACGGTTCAAGGTCCAAATGAGTTTCAGTGCAGTTCATAGGGCTTTAAACAACACCAGACGATGAATAAGGGTCTTATCTAGCGAAACAATCAATCATTTAAATTTTAAAAAATAAATTTAAAAAGTTGCAGTTTTATAAGCACAAATGCTCGCCTTGCTCTGTTCTGTGATCCACGTTCGTGACCCTCCTGTTCAAACTCGTTCATCAAAATGAACAAATCTTTTTTCGAGTCATGACTCGAAGGGTCCTAGATAAGGCCCTTATTCATCGTCTGGTGTTGTTTAAAGCCCTTTGAAGCTGCACTGAAACTCTTATTTGGACCTTAAACCGTTTGGTTCCCATTGAAGTCCATTATATGGAGAAAATCCTGGAATGTTTTCATCAAAAACCTTAATTTCTTTTCGACTGAAGAAAGAAAGACGTGGACATCTTGGATGACACGGGGGTGAGTAAATTATCAGCAAATTTTTTTTTTTTTTTAAAAGTGAACTACTCCTTTAAACCTGCTGAAAAAAAAAATCAGGTACCTAGCCTATAGGTACCAGTAATATATAAAACAATAGAAGACTTACATACCCTCATTTAGATATGTATGTCAATGTGTATGCAAATATATCCATTCATATAATTATCTGCTCTTTTCATCACCCTTATTGGCTATCACATGTCATGTGTTGAAGACATAGCAGGCTATAATTTCACAAAGATTTGTTGATTGCAGTCTAGACCGGGCTTGACTTCAGCATGCTTTGTCAGCTCATTTTCCTTTTTCGCGGCTCTCTGAATCTCTCCATCTGCCTCAGCCACACAAATCCTGCTGTCTCATAAGTGACTGTCGTCTGCCAAAAGAATCAGATTGGCAACTAAACAAAATCCCAAAAGAAGGCGTGTGGAAGCTTTGGCACACCCTTGTACACTTTCATGATTTAGAAAGCAAGAAAGATTGTCTCTCTGCCAGTGCTTGTAGAAAAGATTGTTGCTCTGTTTTGAATCAAAAGCTAATGATATCTGTCATAAATGCAGAGCAGATTTCGACCCTATGTTTATTGTTTATGCCATCGGGTGTTATTTAGGTCCTTCCTTGAAAGGAATCGTTTAGGGGTTCACTAGCCAGATCCAACATTAAATGGTTGATTTGTCTTCAGCACATTAAAACGATGTTCTTAATGGCTCATTAATATCTCTCTGAAACTCTGACAGTGTGGCTGACTATGCACTTCTACTCTCAGAGATTGCATGTTTTGTTATGCAAGCTGCAAAAGTCGAGGCACAAACAAATTATCACTACATCCTCTACCCTTGATCTTTCTGCCCCATGTGTCCTTTTTCTGTGTACTTCTGTTCCACTTTCACCATCCTTCCTTCTCCCTGTATGTCTCGGGATGAGGTTCTATTGATCGTGGAAGTGTGTGATCGTAATAAACTTTGACAGCTCACCATGCAGGCTTGCACTGAGGAGAGAATTGCGCAGCCAATCCATGAGGCAGAAGATCACGCCAGCAAAGCCCAAACTATCCTTCATGCATGAGTGGCCACCCTCCACGCAATCTAACCATACCATACATACGTATACTCTGACATCACCTGAACTTAGGCCAGTGGCTATTGCATTGTGAAGTTATGACCAACTTGTTTTAAAGTCCTGCATTTAGCGTCTCTGTTGTGGATATAACGCTTTGATTTTTTTTTGGATACTCAACGATAGAAGGTTTAGAAATTAACCTAAAAAGCTACATTAGCATTGTTAGCTACCTGTACACTCTTAGAAAAGCAAAATTAACTTTACCGATATTGGAGCTATTTTTATTTTACTGTTTTTTATAATCACATTTAATTATGCACGGTCACTCCCATTTGTGCATTTAGATAAAATCATACACATATTTAAAATATGTGGTTAAAGACATTAATAATTAAAAGATTAAATGTTAAAAATTATAATTCTTCATACTGGACATTATTGGCATGCCTAAATTCAATTGATTTTAGTGTTTTCATTTTTAATCGAAATAGTGTTGAATTTTAAAATATCCATATTAGCAAATAATTATCATCATTCCCATTCTGTATAAATTGATTTTATTGATATATTGAAATAAAAACGTTTATTTTGTCAGAATACATGACTACTTTTGAGTGATTATCATTGGAGAAGCATTCTTTTTGGCCATCGAATTGTGTAGTTTTGGTGTGGTGCAAGATCCTTGCCGAAAGCAATTCCATTAGTCAAAGATTTTATTGATGCTCTATTCTGTTGCTGATATGAAATTATATGAAATTGCGTTTTTAATCAACATTTTTATCCGTCAGCTTTGCCACCACAAGAATAAGTGGTTACACTTTATTTTAATGTGACGTAGTTAAATTGTAATAACTAAAATAAGTACTGAGTAATATTAATTAACTACATGTACTTACTATAGAGTTACTGTTAGGGTTTGGCTTAGGGTTAGTTACTTGTAATTATGGATAATTTACGGCAATTACTAGTGTAAGTACTAGTTTAAGTCACCTTAAAGTGTTACTGAATAAATTACATTTTGAAATTTATTTAATATATATTGCTGTTTATAATACTTTTTTACTGTATTGAAATAAATGTAGCTTTGAAAGAGACTTCTTTCGAAAACATAATTTCTTATTGACCCCAAAAATTAAACATTTACCTTTTTTGTGTTTCCAGTTGGCATATAGAGCTTAGTCTACTTGCTTAGCATTAAACTAACTGCTCGTTTGATTAGCTAGAAAAGTTCATTTTGCACTACACTGGCAACTACCAGCAGCAATGCTAGCCAACCAAACCTTGATCCCTTGGTGTGAATACATCTTGCCGTGGAATTTTGTTCCCCCCACCCAGGCTCAAAGTGAAACTCCTCCTGTGTGTGTACATTGCGGTTGTCTTTACTATCGTCAGAACATGTTATAAATTCAGAGAGGTGGTATTTAGCACTCCGTAGATTGCTCGTTTAAAGTTGTGTAAACTCTCTGGTTTGGCTGGGGACACCACACTCAGTGAGCACTTAGGATGTGTGCCTACAGTGAACTATGATTGCACGAGTGTGCTTGCTGCTTTCAGCCAAGACTAATGAACTGACTTCTCTGAATATGTTCATCAGCTTCCCTATAAACCCCCTAAACCCTGTTTCCCATCCATTAGCTCCATTCAGCGGCTAAATCATAATGATTTCCAAATGTGCTTTGTTTGAATGCACTCGTGGGGTCTACCAGAGTTGAATAGGTACTGTGGCACACCACAAAAATGTCCTATTTAAAGACAAGACATAATATTATTCAAGAAGAAGAAGTGAAGACTGCAGTTTAACCACAGTGGTTAAAAATGAGACCAAACCAAATGACTTAAAATGTATATTTTACTCTTTTTTTAATTCATAGCATGGACTGTTTAATCAAATTAATCACAGTTATCCTTTGAATAATTATAGAATGGGCGGCTAGCAGGGAAGGGAAACAGGAAGGGAAGGAGCAGTGCTTTCACCACATCAAAGTCGCCTGACAGTAATTACTGTCTATGAAACAATAAATAATGAAACAGGATCTATCTACAATTTACTTTAATGTTCCTGCATGATGTAATTTAAAATAAAGACAGTAAAATGATTTTTTTTTTCAGTGCAGACATCTTCGTATTGATCACAGTGAACTAATGCAGCTGTGCTGCCAAATTTGAGAGGAAATTAAATTAGAGGCCAGTGCTTAATGCTATATATATTATGTGGTCTGTTTTGAAATAGACAGCAGACTGAGAGGCCGCTACATTTGAATTCAGTAATATGTTTATGCACATGTCCTTCATAGTTATTTACTGATTATGTAGTCTATTTCATTCAAATGACTTAAACGTTAAAAGTTTGTACAGAGTACAATGGACGGAAACAATGCTATTGTATGAGGAGTTTGGAGGCTATAGATCATATTTTTGTTGAAGTCAACATAAATCGATGTGTGCAAACCATTTTACTTCTGTAATGTGATGTATTTCAGACAGGATATTTAATGAAAACAAATGTAGGGAGGATCTTGTTTGGATTATGGCACGTTAGAATGGGGGCCAGACAGAATGTGAGTTTGCTAAATTCTCTACACTGTTAATTAAGTAAATATTGTCAGTTTCTGATTTCATGATTTTTTTAGCTGTAAGGTTGTTGTCATTATCAACTTTTTTCAACTTAAAGACAACAGATTGCTTTTGTTTGGGGCTTTTGGATGGTTTTCTGCCTCAAACATTATCAACATATAGAGACAACAGGAAGGAGACAAGTCACTGGTGGACAAATTGACAATTGTGTTTTTGTATCCAATTGTATTCTGTAGTCCGGTTCTTCTCTCTTGAGGAATAAAACTCTGGGCGGCAGTTACCCAGTCATGTTTAATTCACACTCAGCACTCAACAAGTGCCATGACTGCAAGGATGGCTAGTCTCTGGGAATGTAAGCTGACTTAGTAGTGATGAGAATGGATATGATAAGGAGGGAAACCACTATATGGGAAGGATGTAATAGTAAATGAAGTGTTCCATAGTCAGAGGAGGGCATTTCAGACACTCGAAATAGCATACATCCATATTTTTTGCACAATTTTTGTGAAGTGAAGTGGAGCCCTCCGCGTTCTCTGATTTTTATATTCTTCCAATGTCCACAGTTCTCGAAGCCATCAACCTTCAGCTGTAGCGTATCAACTATCTTTTGCATAGCTGTTATTTGAGCGCCATGGTTATCGCAACTATCCTCCACAGTAGAGATCCGAGCCTCAGTCTAACCCATTCGCCTTTCCAGATCCGATCCGTAAATTGGAGAGAGAGAGCTCGACCGAGTTTTTAATGTTTTTAAGTCACTCAAAGTACTGTCTATTGTGTTCAAATGAGATTCAGCAGATTCATCCATGTAATTGACACGCGGCTACAGATTAGTTTCACCATGCTGATCTTCAGTAGTCGATCACGCGGTCGGTTGAGTCTTCGATTTCTTCTTCCCAATGGGCTGACCGGGCGTTGAAAATATACTGTAGGAAAATCTTTGTCACTTGGAGGTTTTGGCATACTTGAGAAAAAAAATCACTGAAAAGATGGATGACGTTTGTTTTGGGAAAAATGGGATTATAATCTGTGGTTTAGTGAGGAGCAAAGTCCCAAACGTCCATCCTGCTCAGGGTCACATGACCACCCTTGCGAACTCTTGCGAAAAGCTACGGATAGTTCCTATCTGACGATTCCAGCGGAAGTTGAGCGTTGCTATGGTACTGATAAACAAACCTGAATTCTTAACAATTAATAAATAAATGATTTTATAAAGATAAGTTGTCATGTCATTTTTTTTGAATGACTTTCTAACGTTATTAGGGCAGTTAATACAATTAAATTGTAGGCAGACATTGAACTATTAACCACTATTACCCTATATAGCCAACCTGACATGTTAACGTCCTTAGAAACTTTCCTCACGCAGCAGCCCTCCAATAATATCTCTATAACCCTCATCAGAGAGATCATACAGAACTGACAGAATCAACCTATCTAATCTCTCAGCCATTTTTGTTCTACCCTCGTCCGACGCTTTTCACTGTGTAATACGACGTCCGTTGGGGGCATATTGCGTATTATGTAGCTGATTTCAACTGCTAGTGTGAAGGCGGCGTAAAACTGTTGGAAGATGTTATCTATTGTGAAGTAATGTACTCTTGTGTGTATTCACAATGAGCTGGTAAGCCTGGTTAATGTGAAAAGTAGAGCATCTGTTAGGCCTGTAGGCACCCAGTGAACCCAGAGCGGTTCTTCCTGAAACTGAATAAGCTCATAGAAAAACATCGCCTAACAGAACTCATGTGGTAAATCTGTGGCTCACTTATCACTTTATTACTTAGTGAGATTCAGGCATAAAGTTCTATTAATCCTACTTTATGAAGTATGGAGTATGTAGTCTGGAGTCAGCACATGGCAGCATAGGAAACCACAGTCTCTGATTGTGGACAGATGCCACTTATCAGTGGCAATGTATGTATTAAGATATGTACAGTTTCTAAACTAAATTAATCAACCATAGTCAGAACAGTATTTGTACAATATATACAAATGGTAATACAAGAAACAAGATTAAGAAACATCAAACGCCAAACGCTGCCAGTCTTTTTGAATTATTGGTTGTTTATGTATGTTTGTTTGTGTGTGTGTGTATATATATATATATATATATATATATATATTGTATAAATGGTATATATGGTGTCCCAGGTCCCCTGACCAACAAAAATGACCTAAGGATTATGGGTGAGAGAAAATCAATCGTAACTGCCTTAGATCAATATTAATAATGGTTATGCTGTTGTCTGTCCCTGACCTAACAGAGACAAATGATGTTAGACAAGGAATGGAAACATAAGAAGGTTTATTTCGAAGGGCTGTCTCTCTACTTGAAGTAAAGCCCTCCTGACCAGAAGCTGAACAGTTCAGGCTATTATGAAGTGTACATACCCAATAAATTTTAGATTTAGACAAATAAAAAGTCAGCTTCAAGTTGTATATTTTCATAAAAAAAAACTCTTGAATTTTTAAGGCGAATTGCTTGCTGAGATAATAAGCAGTGTAATGCTTTTTTCCTCCACTTGAGGTGAGCTTTGACCACTGGGGCTTATTCACAGAGATCTTTTAAAGGCAGTATGTGTAAGAATGTATGAGAAAAAGTTTTTCAGGTGCTGTCTTACAATTTTAACATCAGTTAAGTTCACATTTTTTTATTTCATATTTCATATTTTCATTTTCATATTTCATTATATCCTATTAATTTAGCAGGCACTTTTGGTAACACTTTAGGTTAGGGTCCAATTCTCACAATTAACTAGTTTCTTATTAGCATATTAGGATATTGGGTGTTTATTAGTACTTATAATGCATATAATAAAAAAAGCATATAATAAAGCCTTATTGTGGATGACGATATTCTACATCCCTTAATCCCAATACCTAAATGTAACAACTACCTTACTAACTATTGATAAGCAGTAGTTAGGCTATTATTAACACAAAAATAGTTCATAGTTATAGTTAATAGTGAGAATTAGACCCTTATCTTAAATGTGACTGCACTTTTATCCAAAGTGAAGTTTAAGTCAGCATGCTTTATGTGCATGATTCAGCTTGTTATTGCATTGTAAACAAATAGTTTTCATGTCTTCATTCAAGTCTTCATGTTTTTACCAAAAGTAATAATTTCCCTCAAAAAACGAGTTATTTTTCAGATTATTTTACAAACCTTTCTTACATTTACTCTTGTTCTCATGTTTAGCATGCCAAAATGAAGCTTTTTCTACTTTCTTTTTCTGCCTTGCAATTTTACTATCTTCCTAAAACAAAAATCAGATAACGAGAAACATTTCAAAGAAAAAAGTTGTGCTAATGGAGACGTATAGAGTTGAGGATTCCATGCTTCCGAATGAAGTTTCCCATTCAAAGTTGCACAGGAATGATTAGTCACCACTAGGTAATTAATCCCAAGACTCCCTTGTGTCTGGGCCCAGACGGATCTCAAACTCTCATTGTTTGTTTTGATATTATGCTTCAAGAGGTAGTGTGATCTCCTCCCTGTGTGGAGCACATGTTATCGGTTTCATTGAATCATTGGTCTTAGATTTGTCACCTACAGTACTTCATATGCGATGTGGTGGTGAGTTAGTTTCACGCCATTAGTGAATGAAACAAGATCAATGTCTGCAGAGAGGATTTACAACGTTTGATTAGGTATCACCATGATCCCTCTCCGCAGGCCCCTGTCTTTGCCCTCTTAGCCTTGCCCGAGTGGCAGTGGAAAGGGCCGGACATCTGAGAAGGCCTGATTGGGTTCCGCATTAGCTCTCCTCAGGTGAGCTGCCCACTGGATCTGTTTACTGCCTGGGCAGCGACCACAGGGAAGTGATCCCCAGCTTTAAAGTTTGGCCCCGGATGAGGCTATGATTACTCGCGAAAGTGTGTGTGTTTGAGTGTGTCTGTTTTTGAGGGAAGCATTGTTCAACCCCCAGCTGGGAGTTCAAACAGAGGTCCCACAGCTGTGCATCTCTGGGGAGGTAACAAGGGACTTATGAGAAACCAGAGAGAATGACATATGGCCACACCAGCGTTTTTTGAGTCTGAGAAAAACAGCTAGCTTTGTTTTCTCTCCACCTTCTGTTTTGTTTTTTGTGCCACGGCAACTTTTTCCAGTTGCAAATGTCAAATTATATCTCAATTTGGAGCTTGTGTGTGTGACCCCATTTTTTGATGTGATACTGTGGGGTATTAACATCATAACGTCATCTCTAGGGTTCTGTTGTAGCAAAGAGCAAAAGGAGGGAACACAAGCAGTGAAATGGAAACAGAATCACCGAAAACAAACAAGCACAGTTTGGGATCATAATCTCAAGGTGGTTTTGAGTAGCAATGAATCTACTCGAGACCAGCCTTTATTTACCCAAACCTGTAGCCTCACCAGGCGTGTAAAAGAGGCAGGCGTCTGTTTGGGACTCGGCTATTATTTCAAGTTTTTCGGTAGTTAAAGAACCACTCTTTCATTAAAAAAAATCGATTTAGGCTATGAAAGTTAAGGGTGACCTTGTGTTTTGCTTAATATTCTTGTTCTTGCTTATGACTTCTAAACATTTGAAAAAGTCTCTCTGGATCACGTATGCAATATATTACACAAGTTTGAAGAACATGCAGTGCATTCATCATCCAGAATCACCCTCATGTTGTTTAAATCCCAAATGAATAACTCTTTTGAGTTGGTTTATTTGCTCCCCTGTATACCGTAGTCTGATTCCGAACGAATTACTCTTTTGAGCCCAGTCTTTTTAAAGGGGTCATATAATGCCATTTTTCTACAAGTTAATATGAATATTTAGGGTCTAAATGAAAACTTTGTAATATAATTTTATAAAAAAAAATTCTCATTAGTATTGTAAGAAAACACTCATTGCATTCAGCGGTTTGGATTTAAGGCCATTGCACACTTAGTCCGAAATTTTCCTATGCATTTTTTCGGATTCGTGATTCGGTGGCTCTGAATTGTGGATCTGAACATCATTCAAACTGCTTGCCACGGACCCGAAAAACGCAGAAAATCCAACCCGATTCGTTTTCGAATCGAATGGTCGAAAGTTTCGGAGGCGGTGTGCAAGCGTGATTGACATAACGTGAGGTCGTATTTATTTTTAACGTGCGAAAATTTTGGACTCTAATTTCGGACTCAGTGTGCAAGGGCCTTAAGGAGCATCAAAATGACTGCAGTGTTCGTTATTACACCCAAGAACAGAACACCACAATCGCTTAGACACCTGCTCCTGCGTATCAACAATGACTATGATGACAGCTCGCTCAGGGCGGGTCTGTGTTTAAACCCTAACAATTGTGGGAGGGCCATTCGATTTAGTGACACCACTAAAATTAAATGGCTCGATTTGAGGCAGGGGAAAACCTATAAGGAGATTAAAACAAAAACACTGGATTGATTTTTATCATTATATGATGGTTGTGTACAGGCACTGCCAACACGCATTTCAGTACAATCGACTTGTAAAAGTGCATGTAGCATTATATGACCCTTTTAATTAATCAAAAGCATACAGTGTGATCAGTGTAATCTGATTCCTAAACAAATGACTCTTTAAGGCAAATTATTAAATGAGATTTATGCCCCCAAATGTAAAGATTTTTCAAAATTATCTTATCATTAGGCTGTGGAATTGCATTTTTTTTACTACTACTACTAAAATAATTGTTAATGGAACTGCTAAAAAAATCCGGATCATTAAAGAAGAGGAATCGGAACCCGAACACTTTACAATTATCATTCCTAATCTTGAAGCTAAGTCTTACAATCTTATCCTTACTGTTTTGCTTTGAGATCTTTAGATTAGATAATAATGTCGGACATGTGTATTTGACTTCTCAATCACCTTGCCTATTCTTGTGCTCTCTCGTTAGGATGTTCCAGGTAACCCAACACTGCATAAATATTTGTCCAACATAACCGTGTCCCTTCAGATCATAATGACGCTGAAACCCGACAACCCCCCCACCCCAGGAGGTAATTCTACCCAAGCTTGCATGGCCATTATTGATGGCCAAGTAAGTGTTACTGTTACAAACCAATTACTCAGTCATTCATCTTTGATGAGGGACTCTACAAATAAGCCGAGATGCTTATCGCTTTCCAACTCTCGCTTTCACCAATGCCCACCCTTCCTGCGGCTCACTTTTTCCTCTCTTTCCTATTAAGTAGAAGGAGAAAATGACAGTTGGCTGTCTCAACTGGTATCAAGGGAAAGTTTCTGCTGGTTCAAGAGGTAAAGAAGTCACAAGGTGAGCAATGTGTCCCCACAGTGGCACTGAGAAATCTGGTGACCCAGTAAAGTGATATCACGCCAAAGAGGTAAGGAAAGACAAAAAAAAGTGTTCGCCACCCCTTCATGTGTCTAAACTGGTAAAAGATGGGAAGGTGTGTGTCAGCGATGCAGTGAAGGACGGGGAACTTCCTTTCCAGTGTTTGCACGTGTGAGTAGGAGGTTTGTATGCACAAGGCAACAGTGGCAGACACCCCGAAGCTATACAAAACCAAAGTCTCACAGACATATGACTGGAATGTTTGACAGGTTTAGTGTACCTGTTTAATGACTATAAATGACCTGTATTTGTCATTGCGATTTGCATTTCAGATGCATCTGGAACTTGATCACTTGAAGGCGGCAGTTCTTTTTTGTCCAAATGTGTTCTTTTAATTCTCGTCAAGCTGACAGAGGCATTTGTGTTATTTAACATCTGATAAAAAAGGAAACAGGCGTTTCCTCAACAGGAAGGATGTGCCTGGTGAAAGTCCCCTGTGATGTGTGAGAAAGGGAACCAGGCCCGCAGCCAAACGACGCTGGTAACAGTTTAACTAATGAGGTCGTGAGATTCATTCATGGAATTGACGGTCATAACGAAAGACTCGGCGGCATGTGATGCGTACTCGGCTGGATTCTGTGTTCTGAAGAAACCTGTTTGAGTTGAGAGTCCACTGCCACAATCGCAGTTTGGTCAAGGACTAATCCTACTCTATGTCAGTGCAAACACACTAGAGAGATAAACTTTGGTTCTTCGAGCACAGGGCTTTGCTAGTTACTCTTTTTCTGACCGTGGGGAAGTTTCTCCTCTCTTTGAGGTTTCCTCGTCTGTTCTCTCTAGGCTTTTCAACTCCAATCCGAGTCTTTCTAGCGGGATTTGTGATAAAAGGCGAGTTTTCCTTGTAGTGCCGCACGCTCCCTAGAGAGCAGAGCAGGGAAGCTGTTGTGCATTAACTCAGTACTGAGGCAAAGCATCTGGGTGATGTTTATGGAGATTTATTGGTCTCCCCCAGGCCCTAATTGCCTCCTCCCCAGTGGGTAGTCCTGTTGGGGCCGATGAGATTGTCATCCCTCTCTGGGCCTGATAATGGCTGGAGCAGGTGGACCAACGTATTGTTTACGTCTGTAGGTTATAGAGACAAATGGTGCCCTCAGACTCCTTTTGGCCCAGAGGACACACACAGATCAGAGGGAAACTTCCCCTCTTGGGTCATAAACAGAGCTGTTGCACCTCAACTTGGCCTTCATGTTCATTGTTGAGAGGCGGGAGCCACATCATGGCTCCCAGGTTAAGGGGTATATATGTAATAAAATGTGTTGAATGAGAAGAGCATGTCATTTTCTGTCTGATTTAGAGTGATTAAGTGATGAACACTGTCTGCTTGAGGAATATCAGTGTTTCTTCTTTTTTTTGGACTTTGTACAGAGATTGTACTGCAAAAATGTGAGCACTACATAGTGCTTTAAAAACATTGAGTGTCTTGAGCAGCATAGCAACACTGGCTCAGCCAATGGCATGAGTTTGGGGCGGGGCTATTTGCTTGGCTGTCCAATGGCAGACAGGAAGAGTGTTTGGGAAACATGTTTGAAAACAATCATCAATTTGGTGAGGCTGATACAGAAATAAGATTCTTTAACTTAATTCTACATTTCCAGTTCGTTTTGTGAGCTTGTTTTGTCGCTCGAGTTGCTTTCGCTGAGACGGAGAATGGCAGTGAATACACAAACCTGCCACACATAGCCAGGTGACGTCACGCCCAGTCTCAAATTCAGTCCCGAATCCCTCTCATTTGTTTTACTGTAGATTATAGAGGCAATCGCAGTGATCAGAGAAGGGCTCATTCAAACCACCAGGCAATTGTTTAAGCATGTATGGGTTAGAAAAACGGCTATTTTAACATAAAATGTTGCGCAATGCACCTTTAACATCACGTTTACCTCTGTAGCCTTTCATATTTTTTTATATGGTTACGGTCATAAACAAAAACAAAAAAGTTTAAAAAAATGTCTGCAGAGAAATGGAGACATTTCTATGTGTGGGAGGCAGGCGGCTGGTGACAGGCTCATGATTTTTGCAGAAGAACATGACTTCAGAAGGCCTGTCTGATGAGCCTGAGACAGGCCTGTCAGAGAGAGTGTAAGTGCACTAATGACTGCGAGCAGCCTCGCCACTCAGGGCATGAATATTGGATATATATGTAAGTGCATATTTTCTCTACTCCCCATCTGATGCTTAGTCCCAGGTCCACATGTACCGAGAGGACCGTCACACAAAATCAGTGACCAAAACCAGCGAAGCACAGGCCTGATGAATATCTCAAGGATATTAAATCGAAATCTAAATTTATCAGACACTCCGTATCTCACTTTTTGTGACGGGGGTAGATTTAGATCCAGTCACTGAGAGCTTCATTTTGAGCAGGAAGAGGCTACAGAAATAAGCGATAAAAGACGGTCCTTGAGGTTGATGTCAGATTGATGTTTTTTGACCCAAATAACTTTTTTGTTTTGTTTGGTGCATGATTTATTGGAGCATGTTCTTCCAAAAAAGTAATGTTTGTTTTTGCCATGTTTAATGATTTTCACCACCTCTGAAATAACATAAAAATGTATTTCCTTCGATCATGCTTATCATCAACTTGATCCAATCAGTGCTCTTTTTCCTTCATTTCCTCATGTTATCATGAAGGTTTCAAATGCTGTTTTACTATAAATTCAAAACAGTCAGTGAGTCATGTGGAGGAGTCAGTAGGTGGACCAGACATGTGGGTGGCAGATGTTTAGGGGCCAGTCTGAGGGTGATATCTGGGTGAATTAGGTATGATTCACCCAGACACAGTCATTTCACACCAGTAACAGGTACGAGCAAAACATTGTGGCAGTCGGATTAAGCAACACTGTGTTATTGCAGGACTAAAGCTTCTAGAACCAGGGGACAGATGCAGGGTGGAAAGAGTTTGCAACAACCCATGCATGCGTCTTTGTGCAACACTGATGCATCTATTTTTGTTACAGCTCACTTTCCCCCCTTGTAACTTGTTTTGAATCTGTTAGATGGACCAAATCGAATATTGAAATGAGTTCCAAGCCCCATCTGCCCTGCTTGTGTTTGTGCATGTGATCTGAGCCAGATAAGAGAGACTGTTCCTGTCTGCCTGTTGAATACACAAACGTGAAGACCAATTTACTAAATGCTAACTTTCCATTGTAGAGGTTTCTTCAAGGCTATTACTAAGAAGAAAAGTCTCAAAATTTTTCTTTCTTTTTCTAAATTTGATATCATTACACATTATATAATCCATATGACAATTTGAATACAAGTTTAATTACAATTCTAAAAATAGCTAAAAACTAAAAGCAATCATTTAAAATGCTACAAGTGAATTTGATCATTTTTTGTTTGCATCACCATCATCATAAGCCTTAAAAAGTAAACCATCACACCAATATAATCACTAAAAACTAAAAATCACTCATTTTAAAAGTTAATTTATGCATCACACAATATAATGTACAGTATGAAAAATGGACTTCATTTTGAGATTTGCATTCAATAAGTTATTCAATTATTCGTGTTTAAAGGGGTGATGAACTGAGAAATCAAATTTCTAAGAGGTCATCATATAATAAGAATATACTGTAAGTTTCAGAACTGAAAACGTCCTTGTTAGTCCAATAAAAGCTTTTATTGACACCAGGCTCAGCAAACGACTCGTTTTTCAAAGTCGGGAACTATGACGACAAAGAGTATAAAACACCACCCCCGCTGATTCAGCCCCGCCCACTGATCCGATTAAGATTAAAGAACTGTGCTGTACCGTCTATATTGGATCTGACACGAATGGTGCAACACACTGACTCTGGGTCAACATGTATGGGCGAATCATTCCGGTTGCCATTTTACAACATTGGATGTTTTCAAAACAATTTCCCCCAAGTGCATCGACGGGTGAGTCGAAACTCATTATAATATGCAAAACTGTTATCCACCCACAGCAGTGGGCGTTTAATTCCAAGTCTTCAGTGCGAGACGCCCATAAAAACCGAGCGTTTTTCAGCTAGGCTCAAAACTAGGGTACAAAATAGCCTATTACTTATTCATTTTGATGTTTTTGAATGCAAAAACCAAGCGAAAGTCTTAAGTTGACCTCAGACAACAATATAATAAAATTTAAAAAGCCAGTTCATGACCGCTTTGGATTAACTTAAAATGAGCATGAGATGACAGCAAGGGTAGTTTTCTTATTAAATTTACATTTTTTTTTTTTTTTTTTTAAATCCTAAAACCTTTTTGGTTGCACTTTATTTTAAGGTGACGTAGTTACATTGTAATTACATTGTAATTACTCAAATGAGTACTGAGTAATATTAACTGACTAATGTACTTACTATAGAGTTACGGTTAGGGTTTGGTTTAGGTTTAGTTTCTTGTAATCATGTATACTTTACTGTTAATTTATTATAATTTTCTGTTATTATTATATAGTATGTCACCTTAAAATAAACTTACCTCATTTTTTATTTCCAGGTTTAAGTGCAAAACAAATCCGGCATTTTCAGTATGTTTCTGACTTTTGTATGCATGTGTGTATATATACATAAAATATGCGCATATTTCTGTAGGCTTCTGTGGACTTTCTTCTTTATATGCTTTGTAAATCCACACTGTATTGAGCAACAGGGAGCAGTTATTCAGTTACAGACTAGATCCTTAGTCACGAATGCATTGGTTTTGTGTCTGGGAGCTTGAGTAGGGACTGACTTTCTACAATAATCAGGTTGTCATGTTGTCACCAAGCTGTGACATCCGTATTGACTGTGATAGCGCCGAGCTCTGCTTCTAGTTCATTCTCTTTAGCACCTGTCACTTTCCATGCACTCCATCACACCTGCTGTGATAAATTCACCCCTTTTTTTTGTGTCCCAAAGGCAGTTGCTCTAATTTATTTTCCCTCTCAGTCTCCTAGATGGGTTTCAGTGTGTTCACTTCAGAGGCATATGGGAGGATTTAGACGACTTTATATTTTATAAAGATACGGTCGTAACACATTGGCAGCAGGAGTGTGGTTGGGAAAACATTCATAGTGAACCCAGTTAAAAGAAAAGCTGTCAAAAAACATTTATAATTGCTATAGATGTGTGTGCTTGCCACCCATCTCGGTTGCTATAATTACAACCTATCAGGAAGTGGCACGACTTCTTGTAAAGTTCAATGGAAAAAACGACATTCATGTACTTTACCACAACAGGGCTGACAACCACAGTGAGGGGTCTGACCTTACACAATGGTTTTTCGAACATTAGGAAAACATAACTGATTGTCTAAAAAGTATTTAAACATTTTAGCCACACTTACATATCAAGTAAAACGTTGGCTAAAGTGTCCAAAAACACTTTATTTTAGATATTTATTTATAAAAGGACACTAAAATGTGTCTATGGAAAAATAACTCAAGATCAAGATCATTTTCCTCCTACTGTTTTTTTTTTTTTTTTTTTTTATTCTTTTCATGTTTGCTCAGGAGGTTGGTGAATTATTATTCTTGGACCCACAACCAGGAAATGTTTCATAGGACATCATTCATTATCATAAATATTCAAGACTGCTGCTTAGACGTACAGTTTTAGAAAGTTCATGAAAACCAGTCGTAGATGCAGCTGTAGATACTGTGGGAGGGAGAAGGGTGGGTATTGACAAGGAAACGCATCAGATAGAAAGCGAGCGAGGCTGCCGAGAATTGTCACTGGCACAACCATATGTGACTGTGCATAGAAAGAAGAATTGTTCATGTCTGTGGCTCTTTGATTCATATACAGAGGAGGAGACAGCAGTCTCAGACTCTCGCTGTCTCTGTCCAACCGAATCTTGTGTCTGTCTCAGAGGGTGGATTGGGGAGAGATTGTGAATAATCGTGTTCTACCACAGGCTGGCCCTATATTGTGGAAAGCACCCACTTGCTTTTTAAACTTTGAGGTTGCTTGTTGCGTTTTTGTGCCTGCATGCCAAAGCCCTTTCTGTTCACATTTGCCTCTGCTAAGCTTACATGTAAGTTGTAAAAAAAAAAAAAAAACTTTTCTACCTTCCTTTGATACCCAGCCCTTTGAAGTATTTTACCACACAGCACAGGAAGTTGGCCAGCCTACTGGGTAGACTGTTGTTTCTGTTACTCTACTTCGCGCTAAAATAAGGGCATGGAAAAGAGCCAATGAGTAAAGATTAGAAACCAATGAATGGTTACAGGCATCTCAATTTAACATTTTTATTTGAGCAAATAAATATATTTTTGAGATTTCTGACTACAACTGTTTTGTAAGCTGAGGTCTGTTTTTTTTCCCCCTGCCCTTCAAAGTTTTAGGACATTACAGTTTTTTTTACAATTGTTAAGACACTAAACTAATTTGTTGAATAAAGCACTCTTTCTGCAAAACTCGAAACATTCTCACTCACTAAAACACATTTCGCACTGTGATGCCTTTGTGTCGCAAAACACTAAACACGAGGCATAAGTTCAACATAACTAAAACACTGTTGTCATCGTTTACACACAACGATTCAAAATTGTTCACACATGTTTCTAATGATGTGATCAAACCAATTGTACATATGAGGTGGTGGATGTGGAGGAAGGAGAAAGAGCAAGGTGTAAAGGGTGTTATCAAGGCTGGATTTGTCGGACTATAGCGGGTGTATCTAGAGATAACATTGCCTCTGATGTGGAGAAAGTCATGATGACCTGATGCTGAAGCAGAGTCATTTAGTTTTATTTGACCTTTTTGGCTTTTGCAGTTGGACTTCATTTTTTTTAAGTATATATAAGTGCTGAGGATACAGACATTCAGTAGCCATTTCAGTGCAATATTATACTTGCAGTACACAATATACATTATATTCCACTTACTCGATTTTGTAAGTTTATATTGAAAATTTGGATACTTTTGGTCGACGCATGGGCGTCATCTAACTGACACTTTTGACCAAGCGTCTAAATCCGATGCACATGGCAACCTTTAGCGTCAGTTAGATGGCTCTCATCCTGGGGGGTCATCTAACTGACGCTTTTGACCATGCGTCTAAGTGCGGATTTAGACGCATGGTCAAAATCATCAGTTAGATGACGCGGGTAGGTTTAGGTGTGGGGTAGGGTTATGGTTAAACCACTAGGAGGCGCGTCTCATATTGACACTAAAAGGTGCCATGTGCGTCGGATGTTGACTTATGGTCAAAAGCGTCAGTTAGATGACGCCTTGGGATGAGAACGGGCTGTTTTGGTCGAGAAAGATGCATTAAATTGATCAAAAGTGACAGTAAAGACATTTATAATGCTACAATATATTTCTATTTCAAATAAATCCTGTTCTTGGGAATTTTTTTATTCGTCAAATATAAAACGTTTGTACGGTTTTCACCGCACAGCCATTTTCAACTGTTATGAGAAATGATTATTGAGCACCAATTATAGAGTTATAGAACATTTAATAGTTTATGAAGGATTTAGGACACTGAAAACTGGAGTAGTGGCTGATGAAAATTCAGCTTTATCATCACATGAATAAATTACATTGTAAAAAGAAAACCTTTTCAATATATTTTAAATTGTAATGATATTTCATGATATCACTGTTTTACTGTGGTGAGCAAAAGAGACTTCTATCAAAAACATTTTTAAAAAATCTTAAAGGCCACACGGTAACACTTTACAATAAGGTTCGTTAGTTAACATTAGTTAAGTACATTAGTTAATATGAACTAATAATGAATAGCACATATACAGCATTTGTTAATCTTTGTTAATGTTATTTTTAACATTTACTAATACTTGATTAAAATCTTGTTAACATTAGTTAATGCACCATGAACTAACATGAACAAACAATGAACAGCTGTATTTTCATGAACTAACATTAACAAAGATGAACAAATGCAGTAACAAATGCATTGCTCATGGTTAGTGCATGTTAGTAAATATATTAACTAATGTTAACTAATGAACCTTATTGTAAAGTGTTACCGGCCACACTCTTTTGAACAGTGGGATGGATGGATGGATGGATGGATGGATGGATGGATAGATGGATGGATGGATAGATAGATAGATAGATAGATAGATAGATAGATAGATAGATAGATAGATAGATAGATAGATAGATAGATAGATAGATAGATAGATAGATAGATAGATAGATAGATAGATAGATAGATAGATTCATTCATTTCATGAGGTCTTTAAAGCTTAAAACGTCTTTAAGCACTTGGAAGTGGAACATCTTACATTAACATGTTACAAAAACGCTTACCAAAAATTAGGCTTAGAATAAGCAAAAGTAGGTCTGAGATCTTTGTATTCTGTTGCTCATATTACAGTTCATTTGAGAAAACCCATCTAAACTGATGATCATGCAGATTATGGATAATTCGAGTAGGTTTTTGAGAATCATCAGTGTGTAAATCTTTAAATTAGCAGCGGAATGAGTCAGCCTGTCTCGGTTTCTTCTCACTGTAGGGTTGAAGTGAAACCACCATCATCAGCAGTTTGACCACTCTTTTGCAATAATAGCATTCGTTTTCTCATTTTACTGTCGACCTGTAAAAACTCTCGGCACATCCAGCCCGCCCAGCTGACTCCACACTTGTTGAAAGCACATATCATTTTGGAGGGGTGTGATAGAAAAATTTAGTGACTCTCGAGGAAAAGAAAAATAAATATTGCTGCTTCAAGCGAGATTTTATCTGCTGAGATCGTTGATACGGTTGTCAGGAACTTGTGCTGGGGAAAAGGGCTGATTTTGTAAGATGGAGAAGAACGTTTGGGGCCGTGGTTCTGCTGAGGGCATGTCATCTGTGCTTCCAAGAAAAGAAAAGATAAAAGGCATCAGTCAACAAACTCCCATTTAACACTAAACACTCTTGAGACTCACTTGTCTTGGGCCGTGCCAGTTCGGCGACATTGAATGCTTGTATAAAATTTGCTGATGACCATAAAACCAGAGAAGCCGGAAAGCTTGGATTCCAAAACAATAAGAAAATAAATAAGACGGGATGCTGGCCTAAGACAACAGTTACTGATGAAACTGTCAAGCTGCAAGATCAACATTTGTCAGTTGCGCTTCCTCTGGAAATACACGACCCTGAGATTTTATCAGGGGATCGTTCCCGATCCAGTATTTGTTACTCTGACACACTGTTTATTTTCATGCGCTTTTGATTAGTGAAGCTCTCTTCATTGTAGCCTGGTTGCTTCTGGAACGCATCCCAACACAATAGGGAATATTCACCCCATGATTTACATCATGCTGTGACCGAACAATATAGAGTGTCAGCGTTTCTTTGAAGGTCCTTTGGGTATACTGTTGCTTTACATAGCAAAAGTCAATATGGCGAGTTAAAACATCGGCCTTGCTGTGATGTTTATTTCACCATACTCTGTCAAAAGACCAACTTGTTGTTTTATGCTAAGTCACTCATACTTTTCCCACACCCACATGTCACTGGCTGAGGTGAACAGGCCTGGAAACAAATTTGTACTGAATCTGAGCATTCTTTCAATGCGGGAACTCTTTGTGTTCCCTGAATAGTGCTCATAAAGACACGCCAGGGTATAATGCTGTTTTCGCATGAAGAAGAAGTTGTTTTGTTTATATAGCGTCTTTCCAGAGCTCAAGGTCGCTTTACACGGTACATTTATAATACATTTAAACACTAACGCACAATCACAAAAGATACATATAATCACATTTAAATGAAGTACATGTTAAATACCGGTAGATATGTTTAACATGTATGCATTGCATTTGGTTTCACGATCACAAAACAAGAGTGTTTATTAAAGGGATAGTTCAAAAATTAGCCCATGATTTACCCATGAAGCCATCCTAGGTGTTTTCTTACACCTAGGATTATTCTTTCTTCTTTCAGACGGATACACGGATACAATCAGAGTTATATTAAAAAAATGTCCTGGGTCTTCCAAGCCTCATAATGGCAGTATGTCTTTGGAAGTCCATCAAAGCGCATATATATATATATATATATATATATATATATATATATATATATATATATATATATATATATATATATATATTGCCTCCTTTAGTAGCTTCAATGCAATTTGCTACTTTTGTCAGTTTTTGCTTTTGTCTTGACTGGGAAAGCTACACTATTTTAAAATGGCTACTGTCGCACTACTACGTTCATTTAGTCAGTCCAAACACTGGCATGAGTCATGGTTGTGATGTCCGTGGTGAGACTTGGCACTTGAATGTAGGGTAACACTTCCAATAATAGTACATTAAAAATAAAGTACTAATACCTGAATTAATAATTACTTTGCTATGAACTAATGATGAGTTAAGACATGTACTAATGGGGAAATAACCTTAACTACGACATGGGTCATATGAATTCCTGCATTAAATACCATCTCAACTACACGTTAGTGCATTCTTGTTAATAAATGTATTAATTAACATTTTGGGATAAACTAAATCAAACTTGCTCTAGAAATGGACACATAGCCCAACTGACTAACATCCAGCTGCATTATGATATAAAGAGATTAAACCAATCCATAAAATAACTACATAAGTAACCATAATCTGTGCTAATACTGATTTTAATTTTGAAAATTGCATCTGTTAATGAATATGTTAGTGTAGGTATTTCACTCTTGATGCAGTGGAATCACTTAAAACAGGATGAGATTAAATTGCTTTTAATGATGGATGCATCATTGTGTGTTCAATGAGTAAGGTTAAATGTAAAAAATTCATGACATCTAGTGTCAATCACTGATGTTTGTGACAGATACTGATGTCAAATTTATAAACAATTTTACATTGTGCCCTTTTAGTACATCTTTCTTCTGATCTAGAACATGTTTGATTTGGTTTACCCCGAAATGTTAATTAATGCATTAATCAACAAGCTTGTACTAACGTGTAGTTAAGGAATTCATGACTCATGTCGTAGTTATGGTTAGTTCCTCATTAGTACATGTCTTAACTCATCATTAGTTCATAGTAAAGTAATTATTAATTCAGTTATTAGTACATGATTATTTATGCACTATTATTGTAAAGTGTTACCGAATGTAGAATATGGAGTCATCGTCAGACACTTCTGTCATTTTCCTTGAATGTGGTGCTTGTACTGCGCTGACCCCATTCATGGCTTTTCCATAAGGTGTGGTTGTGTATTTTCTGAACTGCAGGAATATCTAGAGGAAACCCCCTGCTTTTATGAATGAGGCTGTGAAAAGCCTACTTATCCTTTCCATAATAGGCCATACGGTGTTGTTTTTGTTTGTGGTAGATGAGTACAGGCATGAGGTGAGTGCAGAGGTCAAAGGTTAAATTGAAGTGAGGCAGGAAGATTTACCAGTGCTGGTTTCTTTCAGGAACTTATCCTCCTTTATGTGGTTGAAACCCTCCTTAGTGATTATAGAGCGCTTAAGAGCTAAATATAGACCGGCTGGAAATTCTCTATACAAAATAAGTGAATTGTCACCATGTGGCTTTTCCGTCTCCTCTAACCCAGCGGCATTTTAAAACTCTCATTTTCTCTCCCTGTGTGTCAGAAGAAAAAAGGAAACTTCTATTTTTCAATAAATATTGTTCAGTCTCCCGAACCACTACTCTTCTTTTTTTTTTCTTCTGCTTTGGCTTTTGGGGAGGTAAAAAAAAAGGAAAAAAGCGTAATTTATTTTTCATAAACAGTACGTGCACAAAAAACAGCACATTTGAATACTTCCCTAGAGGGCTTGTGTTCAAATGAAAACAATGAAAACACAATCATAACACTGTGGTGTTGTTGGAGAGGTTATAATGGAGAGCTGTTCCAGTGCAGCTCTGGCCTCTGTCCAGTGATTGTCAGATGTGATCAGAGGGTGGTCTTCACTCTTGATTTAATCAGCCTGGAGGAGTCAGAGAAGAAGTTGAAAGAAATACACAAGACTTCTCACGTCGCTCTCTCTGTTCGTCAGCTTGAATTCTCGGTCTGTTCAAAATTGGCACGTTACCATGAGCAAGAAAATGATCACATGAGTGCAGTAATGCTTAGAGATAAGAGGTTCTTATGCAGACCATGACAGACTAGACACCGTTCACATACACACTGCTGATATATGTGGTTGTCAGTCACTCCTCCTCTGAGTGATTAATCCTATTCACACACACAATTAAGTTATTTAAAGGTGTGACTGACAACCTTCCTGGAATATTCAGGTAGTGCAACCCAATTTTTATTAAGTATAGTGTGAACCGAACCAAACTTGCACTTTAACTTGTCACTAACTATTCAGGTGGACTTAAGTAGCCAATCAGTGAACTAATTGTTCTTATGAGCTGATTATTTTTAAAGAACCAGTCAGGGTTTCTGTTGTCCGAACATTACCAGACATTGGCCGGGAAAAAAAAATGAAATGTCTGACAAAATGAAATCTCTCCGGTCAAATTGTCAGATTTAAATTGCATAATAATCCCGCCCTCTAACACAGTATGAATTTTAGAATAAGCCTAAATGTATAAAGCAAAAATACACAACCCTTGGCTATGTTATAAAGGAACAGGCTCCGCCGTTTGAAAATTATTAAACAACATCGCATGCTGCATTTCAAATAAAGCGCACGCCTAAACCGACTGTAATATAGACCTAAACAACGAACGATTGAAGTGTTAAACCATAGTAAAAAACAATTGCTGTTGATTGACGCCAAACGGACGTTCATGTTTTTTTTCCCGTCTATTTGAAAGTTAGGCTAATAATAACATTTTGCATTCTATACGGCCTGATCATGTCATTTTTTTAAGTTACAAAGCCTGCCTCCAGTTTTCCTCAACTTGAATAATTAAGAGGCGATATTTGACCGGCATATCATCAAAATGTCCGTAAAACGAAACTCTGGCACCATTTATTTCTAGCGGAAACTCTGGAACCAGTTCTGATTTCGCATTCAAGATTCATCCAACTCACTGGTCATGAGCAAAGTCCCTTTCAAAGAAAGTCTGTTGGCCATATTTGCAACGCCTCCGGGCAGCTATTTCAGGCATCCAAGACCAAGCCCTATCTGTTTTAATGGGGGAATCCTGAAATCTCAAAAACTGCTGGCCAAACTCACAATTAAAAAACATATTTTAAATCAGAAACAAAATCTGTCATTAACTGTCCAGTAAATGTTGTTTCTTAAGCACAAATAGCGTTATAACAGCTTATTTTTAGGCTTGACCAGCCAATGTGCATGTGCAGTCCTAAGTCCTTCTATGAGCACTGAAGCTTCTAACGGCAACTGCAGTGAAGCAATGACTTTACCAGTCAGCAATTGACTCTTTTACTTATAAGGCGATACTTATTCCGCCATTTTGTGTGTTGCACTTTCTCCCATTCATAAATAATAGGAGTGAACCGTCTTTCTCTATAGTCTATTATGAGTGACCTGTGGGCTGTTCCTCACATCATCTGACAACAGGCGTGGTCACGATGTATTACTATTTTATGTAAATGACCAGTGATTTTGTTCTGCAGAATATAGAAAGTAATACAATTTTGAAAAAACATATACTTACATAGATTTAATTTCCATTTTTGGGTAAACTATTCCTTTGTGTGGTCGTAACTCCCAAAAGCAGTGTGTATGTGGTCATAAGTAACAGGAATCATCATGACAACAGATATCCAGAGTACATGGAGTAGTATGTTAGCTTAATAGTTTATATGTCCTTTTGCAATAGAGTTAAAACGGATATCTTCTGGCGCTAATGGATTTCAGTCGCATCACATGTCTGCTATGCTTTTTTTTACACCAAAACAAATAATTCACTTATATAATTTGCATAGTGTGTACGTGGTTAGTGAATGATTTTTCCTCTTTATCATCTTGGAGGGGATTTTTATTTGATGTGTCTACATTAATTTCTGTGTAGAGCTACAGATCATCCTGGATAATGATTTCAGGATTTCCTGCTCTTCAAAGCAGATCTAATGTTTAATCCAAAACAAAAACTTTGACACCATAAGCTACTATTTCAGGGCCTACTTCTTGGCTGGAAACCCTGAACAATGGCCGCTTTGTGTTTCATGTTTGGGGATCAGTTCTGGTAGATATAATTAGATGTTATTTTATTAAGGTAGCTCCCCACAAGAAGCCAATAAAAGTGGTTTCCGGCTGGAAATCCATACAGAAGACAGGGCTAAAATTACAACCACAGATAAGGTTAAACAAACAGCTCCCATCCGTCCCGCAACAGCCGCGGGGCCACTGATTGACCCTGCTACAGTCTTCAGCTAGACGTGTACTGCCATGCCTACTACTCTGGTTAATCCAACCCAGCAACTCATTTCATCACTTTCCCAGCATTTTTTAAACATATTCATATGTGTGAATAAACTAACAGTGATCGGGTGTGCAGTTAATAGCCCACCCCCATCCCAATATGCCAGCACAGCTTTTTTTTTTCTTCTCAAATTCGGAGCATATTAAGGGCATGGAGTGGGAATGTATTGAAGCACACACACATATGCGTTTGCCAGCTCTTCACACATTGCATGCTTCCCGTTGGGGGAGGGGGGATACGAGAGTGAGGCTTCCTCCCGAGCCTGAAGCTGAGAAAAAGAGAAGCGTTACGCTTGCTTTCATTGCCGAGGGCCCAACAAGGGTTTTATCTCGGTCCTGTGAGACTGCGCTAGGGTGATTTCTTAAGAAGTTAAGCAGAGTGAGATTGGAGGAGATGAGATGGGAGGGGAGATGGAATGGGGTGTTAGGGGGGAGGGGGGATTTCTGTACCTTTGGATCTACAGAACATCCACAGGAAAGAGTATTGTTCTGACAATATAACAACAACAACACATCCCCTTCCCATGTCTACACCCTTCAAATCTGATAGCCAGTCATCATCAACAGGACACCAACAAAATAAGAAAGAAATAAAAAGGCATTGACCATAACAGTGTATTCCAAGTATTTTGAATTCATACAATAAGTGTGATGGACAAGCTGAAATGCAAGGCGTTGTCCAATAAAAATCTTTAAGTTCTCTCTCCTTGGAGAATTTAAGAGACTTCAAGAGAAAAGTATTTCATGAAGGGATCGTTCTTTTGAATCAAATCTTTTCTAAGTATCATTTGATCAAGTTCATAAAACAGGTCTGGAGTGCATTTCCGAAAAGCATCGTAAGCCTAAGTAGATCATATGATCTCTACGATCTACTTAGACTAACAAGCTTTTGGGAAATGCAGCCCTGTATGATTCATTCATTCTTCAACCTGATTCAATACTTCTGCAAGTTCAGCCAAAGTCTCTTTCGAGGAAAGTGAATTCACTCAGCGGCAATACTTGCAAAGCCTCCGGGCAGATATTTCAGGCATGCAACACCAACTCCTATATAATTCAATGGAGAAATAATTCAATCTGCGCACTGAATTTGCTTGTCCCATTATGCTCAAAGAGCGTTAATAAGCATATATTCAGGTTGGTCCAGCCAATGCTCATGTTAAGTCCCAAGCACATGTGTTTCAGGACACTAACTGTTTTCGATGACTTTACCAATTGGCGAAATTTAGAATGTGGGACATATTTCACCATATAGTTTGTTGCACTTTCTCCAAAATGAGTGAACCACCTTGGTATATGCGGTCTTTGGTTCAGCTCACTTAATAATCTGGTCTCTATGGAATAACACCTTGAATTGTGATTTGTTTGTTAAAGCTATTGTATAGCTTTAAATCTAGCTTAGACCTATTTAATTTTGCTTTTGTGTCATTTTTGACGTTCCAGTTGTAATCCAATGTAATTGCATGGAAAATTGTGACCAGTATATTATTTGGAATGAAATATGAAGTTTGGAATGAATATGAAGAAAAAAAATTAAACACGGTTGAAGGGAAGAAGGGTTATCCATCAGTTTCCACTGAAAAGTGAATCATTAAAGGAAGAGGAGGGCTATGCGGACAGATGTCAGTTGTGCTTTTGCCAAGCTCTCCAATTTGCAGATGCCTTTAATCCTTTAGTGATAAAGGAAATAGGTTATTCCTAATTGCAGGTCCTCTAGAGGGCTAGTAGCCCTGGGGCACTCTGGGAGTGCCACAACTAGCCTGTATCATGCAGGCATTGTGGAATCGGAGGGTGACTTTGAGCGAGAGATTTACACCCCCAGTCCTTAGGCATACCGGTGATGACAAGGTGTCATCACAACCCTCGTTCATCACCAAGAAAAATTGATCCGGGCATTACACCGTAGACGTGAGTAAACCATTAATCTTGGCTATAATTATGCACAGAACCACTGACAAACCCAGTTGCTGTCATTCTTCCTGCTGAGCAAGGTTAGAGGGGCCAGAGACTAGTGAATTATGGCTGCCCAACACCTCCTCTCCCACAACAAGTTGTGCTTGTGTAATTCACAGTGGAGGATGGTAAATGGACATGGTCATTAAGGAGCACTCTGCAGTACTAAAACTGACGACATTGACTCTTTTTCAGGCTGCGGGATGGGTGAAAGAAGGAAACTGCAAACTGTGTGATCTATTGCTTCTGATATTGGCAGGTCTGAAAACCAACTGACATGATGTCATTTAGTAAATGCGGAGTTAGAAAATCAACAGAAGAGCACTTAACCTGTTATAGCTTCTCAAAATGTTTTTATTAGTATTTCCCGGTTAGTGGCAGAGGGAGAGAGTTTTATATATTTAAATATAGATTGAAATAAGACATTCTACACTGAAAGGAATAGTTGACCCAAAAATAAAAACAATATCGTTCACATTTTTGGGGTCAGTGGGATATTTTTAAAAAAAATATGCTTCCGGTCCTGGTCACATGTTCGAAATTCAATTTAATATGCTGATTTGGTGCTCAAGAAACATTTTTTATTTTCAATGCTGAAAACAGTTTTGCTGCAGCTTGCTATGGAAGCTTGTTTCCGCCACAGAATGAAAAATAAAAAAGGTAATTGCGACTTTTTATCTCACAATTCTGACTTTTTTTCCTCACAATTGCGAGTTTACATCTCGCAATTCTGACTTTATTTCTCAGAATTGCGAGATATAAAGTTAGAATTGCATGATATAATGTCGCAATTGCATGTTATAAAGTCAGAATTGCGAGATATAAAGTCAGAATTGCTTGATATAAAGTCGCAATTGCGTGTTATAAAGTCGGAATTGCAAGATACAAAGTCAGAATTGATTGATATAAAGTCGCAATTACGTATTATAAAGTCAGAAATGCAAGATATAAAGCCAGAATTGATTGATATAAAGTCGCAATTACGTATTATAAAGTCAGAAATGCATGATATAAATTCGAAATTGCATGTTGTAGAATTGTGAGATATAAACTATTCTGAGGGGAAAAACAGTTAGTCTTTTTTTCCCTTAGAATTGGCCTGATAACTTCTGAAAAGATGAAAAGAATTTCGAGATATAAAGTCGCAATTATGTGTTATAAAGTCGAGATGTAAATTCACAATTGTGAGGAAAAAGTCAGAATTGTGAGATAAAAAGTCTCAATTCTGTCTTTTTTCCTCATAATTGCCACTTTATATCTCGCAATTGTGACTTTATTTCTCATTATTGTGACTTTATATCTCACAATTGTGACTTTATTTGAATTGAAAATGGTGATAAGAATGGTGAAAGCAAAAATAACTATATCGTCGTAAAATTGTGAAATAAAATTACTTTTATCATGGTATAAGATTTTGGTCATCCCTACAGGTGGCTGTCGAGTTTATTCTAATTTTGCATTTTATTTTATCATGTCACACCAGGTTTGAGCCTTTGACAGATTTGAGAGTGTCAGAAGGGGAAGATTCAGCAAATAACTATTTACATTTGACCCTTTTCCTCACGTAAAATGCTTTTTTGTCCGTTTTGGAGCTCGACAGCCAAGTACAGATTAAGAAATGACAGAACCGTGAAAGCACCCCATGGAGCGACCCCACCCCCCCAAACCCACACACATTGGCTGTATTTACTGAAAACATTTAGTCATTTTTGTCATTTTAAAAAGCATTAACAGAATATATCTAGTCTATTAATTGTTTAGAAATATTCCCACAGTAATATGGTGCTAATTAGAATTACAAGTAAAGCAAATCTGCCTAAAAGCTTTTCAGTATTTAAAAAATAACTGATTACCACTTTGAGGCCTGAAATTCCCGTTTAAAATCATTGTATGGAAAGAAAATACTACAGGTTTGGAAGAACATGAGAGTGAGTAAATGAGTTTTGAGTCATGAGTCTATCCCTTTAACTGATGATCTAAAAAATAAAAAGTAAAGTGTTTAAAAAAAATGACTCACATGCCAGTGAAAATGCTTAGTAGTATGCCCTAGATTTGCTTTGCCACGACTATGTGTGTCATATCTTTTTAGTGTAAATTTTCTCACACTTAAGTGATGTGGCTCTAAGCCGTCTGAATCTGGCTGATCTGTTTCTCCCGCTGTGATGAGCCCACTGTATATGCGGATCTCAATCATATGATCCAGACTTTTTGTGGACTTTGTAACACCAGGATGGAATATTCTGTGTGTACGTGTGATTTTGCACTATGGCGACTGATCCCAAAGGATATACTGTATAACCTAAACAGAAAAAAAAAAACCTCCAAAAATCACAAGGAATTATTCCTCATCCATGCTTCATAATTTGTGCTGCATGCAAATGGGCCAGAAACAATAGACAAAAAAAAGACAAAAAAAAAACCCAAGTGACAGTGAGACTGAATGTAAATGGAACAGCTCTATATGGTTTGCCCTTCAAACAGCCCCACGTTCAATTGAGTCCTGAACAAAGCGAGAGGGACCCTAGATAGAAATTCCTCTGGTCTGCTTTTCTACCCAACTGTGGTAAATGTGATTACTTTTGTCCTAAAATCCCACAGCATACATTATCGTCCCTTTGTATAATGGCTAAGCCTCTGCCTGTATCACGTTTCCATTTCGTCCATTTATTTATTTGCTTTGAGGACGAATGAACAGAGAGTCATGTTACTGGAATACTTTACAATGTTATACATTTAACAAAAGGAGTGGTAGAGCTGCCGCTTTTGTTCTCCGAATGACAACAGTTAAGAAGGACGCAGTTTGAAATGGTGTTAATGATCAAGAGAAACCTAAAAGTGAATTTTGCGCATTGTTTAGGCTAGATTCTGATAGGAATGAACATATTTTTTGTCATTCATGGTTTCCCAACACTTATGGAGCCTAATCATCATTTTAACCCATGACAATGGAGAAGTGGTGAAATACCAAAACTTCAATTTTGCAATGCAATGTAGTTAGGCACTATTCGCTAGAGAAAATATCTGCACCAACTATATATTTCACCTTCTGTGTTCAACTGTTACTGAAAATAATACTCCTGCGTTCTGCATTTGATCATTATGTATCTATTAGCCTGGTTCTGCTCTTTTGATTTCCATTGCTGCAGGGCAAATCCTATTTGTTTGATGATTGTGGTCCATTTTTTTTCCTCATGAGTAGTAGAACATAGTTTTCCAAGATAAATGATACCCAATTCTCACCTGTAATATCTCAGATTTAGGTCTCTGTGCACCAGTTTAACGAGTTTAGAAGTTTAGCTTCCTTTTAATGAGTTCCAGTGTATTCGATGCTCAGTTCCATACATCTCTGTGTGTACATTTCTTCTCGAGTTTATATGGGAATAGACATGCAATATTTCTTTTTCTCTCTGTCTTGTCTATGACTGCTCTGTAAGTATATACCCACATCCAATGGTCATCTGCTGCTTGATAATATAGCAATTCTTTGTATAAACAGTGAATGGCCCTGCTGCCTCTTTTAGTCGCATAGTGTGGGAATGTCTTTGGTGTTAAAGCTCAGTAGTTATTGAAATCCCTGTAAGCTTGTCTTAAAGATTAATTGAAGGCTAGATCGATCCTGATCACTGTGTCTTTGAGAGAACAAAATCCCCCCTCAGCAGGACCGCCGTTCTTGTTAATGTTTTATCAGGGGTAGTTTTGCCCATTCACCATGTGTCTTTTTGTTCATACATCCAGCCACGTTGAGTAATGGGAATCTGCGCTGGGCATGGCGGGAGCCGAGGTATTTCAAAAGACGAAGACGTCAAGTGAGCGCCTCGCTAAAACTGCCTGCCCCTTTTTAGCAGCGAGTGTTTATGAGTGAATTTTCTTGCATTTGAGTCACAATCATTTCACCTGCAGCCTCAAAAGCTCACGCGAAATGAGAGAAGCTGAGCTGAGCGACTCAGAGGTCTTATTAGATTGGCAGTGGAGTCCGGCCTCAGGGGCGCCCATCAGTTCTTGTCAGTGAGGTCGGCCTATTAGTCACCAGGCCAATGACAAGACTCCTTGTAAAGGATAGCTGACCCCCTGCAGTGGGCCAAGTGTCTCCCCCAATAGAGTCATGACCCCTAGTGCCAGGAGGGCAAAAAGGCCAGTGTTTTGTGGAGGATGGAAGAGCAGAAGGAGCTTTGGGTGTAGGGGGTGGGCTGAAGGGGTTCTCCTGCCTCTAGATGATCATCATGGGGGTTTCTACAGGCTGACCTGCCCCTGACCCACTGCGTTAAGAAGCTAGCCCGCCAATGACTCCCTCTGAAAGTCTGGGGAAATGGCAGAACCCCAGAAAAAGAGAAGGGAGAGAGTGAGTGAGAGAGGGAAAAAGCACAGGGGCCCCTCCTAAGGAAAATCAGATAGCCAACGATATCACTGATTCACCGTCTGCTACATAGATAGGGGTTTGAGGGGACAGAGAGACGGACAATGCTGAAAAAGAATCATTGACAGCTTTTTTGAAGTTTTTTTTTGTCTTTTGAATTTCAGCTGTGTGCTGTTATGTAAAAGACATCCGCTGTCCATAAGTGCAGGTATGTGTCGACACTATAGGAAGCCTGACGGATGTGCTCTCTTTGAAGTTGTGGCTCTTCTTTTCCCTCCGGGGCTAAAAAGAGTCACAGGTTTCTTTAAAATAAATAAATAAATAAAACTCTTTGGTTAACTTGCGTGTTATAAATGTGAAAATACAACATTAACTTATCATATTAATTTGGCTGCACTGAAACATTTTTGCTAGCTGTTTGTTTTTGAAGGTCTGTTAAATGTTTTGTTTTTGCTGGGAATTTTTTATTTTGCAGTCTTTTAAACATTTCGGGCCCTATCTTGCACCTGACGCAAATGACTTCGCACACTGACGCATGCATCATTCCTATTTTGCACCAGCGCAAAGTGGACTTTTCCTTCCACAGACGCACGTCAGTAAACTAGGGAATGAATTTGCGCTCCTAGGGCGGGTCGGCGGAAAAAGGAGGCGTGTTTCGGCGCAAAATAATGTATGCTTTTGATGCATTTGTTTTTGCGCTTTTTGTTTGCAGCCTGTAAGAGTCACAATTTTGCAGGTGGTTTGTTGTTGTTTAAAAAACGAACAAACTGTTAAACATGTTCTGGTTATATCAGCAATTTTAATTTAGCCATTTTTTGTCTGAGATTTTGGATTCTGTAAAACATTTCACGTTTGTTTGTTTTTTCAGGCGGTTTGGGTTTTTCCATTTCTAAAGAATTTTGTTTTTGTTTCACCATCGGTTAAACATTTTATGTTTTTGTTTGTGCTTTTTGTTTAGCCATTTTTCAAACATTTCATGTTTCGCATCTATGAAACATTTTGTGTTTTTGCTGGCAGATTTGTTTCTTCATTTTTTCAACATGTTGTGTTTTGCTGTCTGTTAAGCATTTCGTGTTTTGTTTTTCCCTCGGTGTAAACATTTTAACTTTTTTTGTTGCTGTTCCAATCCAAAGAAAGAGTCGTGATATGAAATGGATTTCCTGGAGGAATGTTTTTGTGTTTATATTTATGCGTGATTCAGTATCTTGAGAAGATCCCCTGCTCTCTCCAGAAGGCTGTTGGAGCTCAGGGATATGTTAATGTTGTGGCAGGTGGAGTAGCCCTATGCTGTGTTATTGTGACACTCTCATCTGTCCAACTCATCACTCTTCACCATCTAACCATCAGACACAATCTCTAACACACCTCCTTTAATATGCGCTTGCATCTGTTGGCATGAGGTCCCCCACTGTCGCCAAACAAATCAGGCAAACACACAATGTTAAGGGATAGTTTGCGAAAAACATTTTTCATTATTTATTCACCCTCATGTTATTCTGAACCTGTATGGCTTTCTTCTGTGGAACCACATAAAATAATATATTTTGAATGTTTTTTGGGGGGGGTTTCTAAGCGTTGTTTTGTTTGGACCCCATTGACTTCCACTGTATAGACAAAAACACATTCACATTCTTCAAAATAGTTAATAATGACGTAATGGTAATTTTCTGGTGAATTATCCCTAGCCATAGCTCCTCGTTGCTCAAAGTCGTCTTTTCAGCAGCTCGATGAACAGCCAAGCTGGTTTGAGATCGACATGAGGGGAACTCTACATCGCCTTAGCGTTTTCACTCTTCCTTTTGTGTTTGCTGGCAAGCCAGAGCCGAATCACATTAACACAACAGAGGGAATCAGTCATATTAAGCCATCTTGCTGTCACTTGCTTTAGAAGCTCAGCTCCTCTCTGCTAAGCAAGCGTGTCGAGACATAAGATCCATGTAAAATATGATTTGAATGAGGAGCTTTATTTTGTCTTTTTTTCCGTGCTTGTCATTTATTTTTTTGTGGGCTTGTTTATCTTTCTCTTTTTCTGGGTCGCGGTCCCACCGGGCTTAGGCTGCACTATTTAAACATATTTGCAGGTGCTGCCACCAGCTAAATTTTGATTTAAAGTCTGTTTGTGTGACGTAATGACCACAGGCACCTCTAAGCGCAGTTTTGGGTGTGAGAAACGGTGGGTGCCGTGAGGGAAACGATGAAGTCAGGCCTGTTTTTCCCGGCATGCTTACGAGAAGAGTGAGAAAAAACATGACATCATTGTTAGTTTGAGCAAACGCAAGGTGACAGAGACAAATTCACAGACTCTGCTGATTGCCACCTGATCAAATTCTCAGATGGGATGACAGTGTAACTGCTGCAGAGACCTTATGCAGATTTTCGGCTTTATTTGTTTCAGGATCCAAAACCACTCAGTAGGAGCGAAAAAGCATCTGTCAGAGCATGTCTTGGGGGAGAATATTTATGTAGTATAATTTATCATGTTTAAACTGGCAGCCTCAGTTTATGAGCTCAGATATGCTTCTCTCATTATAGATGAAGACAGTTCAGCATTATAAAGCGTTATAGACTTATGCAATGTTGGCTATTTACTATTTGTGAACCGTTGGCTTTATTCTTCATGAGATGTTAAAAATTACCTCAGAAAACCCCTTCTGGCTGCATGAATTCTTAAATGGCCCAAATGAGATGGTGAATATCTGCTAGGGAATATCTGCTAGGTCTATATGCTCTTAAACCGAGAGGTTGAAGGCTGGGTTTTTTTGAAGAGCTGTGCTCAAGTTCATGGCAGGACTGGGATATGATTGACAGCCTCTCTTTCCTTTCATCTCAGATTTCACAGATGCATTTGGGTGTTTCAATGTCAACACATCTTTATTCCGAGCCTCTCTGGCACCCACCACCTCCCCATCCAAATATTCTCCTCAAGCTGCAAATTGGCATTCTGGGACAGTAATTTCACTCAGCCAGGATTCGTCTGTGAATGGGAAGCCTTTGAAAAGTTTTTCCTCTGCCGTCGTGAAGAAAGACATGTTCGACTTGCCTTATGGAGTCGCTGTGTAATGTCACTAATTTTGATATGGCCAACAGAAGTCTTCAGGGATGTTCTTTTGATATTATTGCAAAGAAACACAAGGGAGGTTTAGTGACATTGTTAACTCTAGGTTTCATCAGATTGTGGCAACAGCAGTGGCTGTGTCTGAAATTGCATAATCTCTTGAGTAGGTACTTATTTTGAATAAGTTTCCTTTATAAAAGTATGTTCTATAGTGTGAATGTGTGTAGTATGAATGTGATCTGGACATATTACAATCACCATGTCATTATCTTGTGATAATGACAAAATGGCTAATGTAGTTTCTTCACTCCCATTCACAAATTCCCTCCCGAATATTGAAGTGTCAATCGTATTTACACGTCAGAATTTCACCGGAAGAAGTAGGTCATCACGGTAGTTTTTGCCCACTCTTTTATGCTGTGAACTTGGACATACCAGTGTTTTTCGCCAACTATATAAATGGGATGTATGTAATTTCAGATCCAGCCAGTGTCTTTTTGAGTGCTGAGTCATTAAAGTAATCATCTGCTTAACCATTTTACTCTAAAACACAGATATTTATTCATAAATGAAACTCCACATTAGTTACACTTTTAAGGAAAATCAACCCATTAATGGCTTAAACTGGGATAGGAGAAAATATTCTAGTCAGTAAAACACCATTCGCAAACCCACTTTTGATTTTTCTCCATTCTATTATTTAATGTCTACTTTTCACAATCAAATCAATTCTTGATCAATAAAATAATTTTTTTTATCTTAAATACCATTTTATAGATGTAACATAGGTTACAGTAGGTTACACAGATTTTAAAGAAAATAAAAATAGAAAAAGACTGCTTGTCTTTTCCCCGTAGTAGGTGATCAGGGGTGTGTAACTTCACATTCTTAAATGATTTCGTCATTTGTGGAATTTAGGAAACGGTACATGGGAAATTATCTGGTGCTCTTGGATCTGAAGTTTGAGCTACGGAAAGAACCAATGGGAAGGGTTCAAGAACTTCTGTTCTCTTTTCCTCAAGGTTCTGCTGTCTTTCCAACCCCTCCCCTTCATTTGAGTTTTTTCTGCGGGGTGTTTTTCAAATGGTGGATGGGGCATTGGCTTGCGGATGGAGAGGAAAGGGGTTAATGGTCTTTGAAACAGTTCAGGCTTCCCCTTGAAGTGGGAGACAGTGGAAGGAAGTGTCCAGATTTATGGCTGCATGATTTGACCATGGCAGCTGTTTTCTCTGTGGCGGTTGACCAGAAGTAGATAGAGAGAGTGAGAGAGAGAGAGTGAAGAGTATAAATCACAATAGGAAAGTGGCTTGAGATGTACACACACAGACAGCCTCACCTACACGTACAGATGATAGCTGTTTTAGAGCACAGACTGGTTGAATGAGACCATAACCAGTCATTCAAATGAATTTGCACATTTGCTCTCTAATTTATTGATTCATTTACAAAATGCCTATAATTTTTCACACATCAACTTAATTTAGAATTTTTTATTCAAAGTGGGAAATACAAATAATTATCGATAAAAAGGAAGTAATACTGAATTAAACATGAAAATTTGATGTAGAAGACTAAATTAGTACTGTATTAAACATACTCCAATAAAAGGGTCAATGGCCCACCGGTGGGCACAAATCCATTACATTTTTCCATTCCATTATCCATTTTTCCATTCCATTATCCATTACAATCCATTACAATTATCCATTACATAGTCAAGATTCGTTTAGGTTTAATAAAGGAGTATCCTTTACTAAACCTTAACGATTCTTGACTATAAATCATTTGAAAGCTTACAATCAAAGTTTCAATATTTGGTGATTAAATCGCATAATATATTTCAGTGGAGCCGTAATTCATCAATTTGCAACAAGAATATTTTCATACTCCTAAGCCGTATTTAGACCTTTATTTTGAATAGTGATGAACATGAAAAATCGTGAAAGTAAGGTAGAAACCTCAATTTGTTTTTATGCCAAGAGATCAAATGATAGCATCCATTCAATTATTTTAGAAAAAAGGTCTGAATTTTTTTTTAAATATAAAGAAAAAAAATTACAGATTCACCATTTGTGATGTGGCAGCAAGCTATAATGCACATACACATACTTGTCCTTTTTAGGTTTCTTAGAGGTTTAATTCATATCAAAATCTGCCACACTTCTCATATTACTTCTGAATACTGTAGGATGTCTACTATGGAAATAATGGTTCAGACCACTCAAAACGCATATGGAAATGGTGGCATCCTTATATGGGGAGTAATGGAGTATTACTGAAAGCAATTTTTTGAGATATCAACCTAAAACTTGTTCAGATTTTTGGCCTTTTTTTGCAGGTTTTTTTTTTTTTTTTGCAGTTTTAGTCACCCAGGTTTTGAAAATATATATTTTATATAAAATTTGAATAATTGAATTTTTTATATTGTACATTTTCATAACCTCATAACGATTTAGGAGCAAAAAAATGACAGCTGTGTTCGTTATTACACCCAAGAACACCACAATCGCTTAGACACCATTCTTCCCCTGCATATCAACAATGACACTGTCATTGTTGATGATAGTGCGGGTCTGTGTTGAAACGCTGCTGTCAATTAACAATCGTGGGAGGGCCGTCCATTTTAGTGACGTCACAAAATCGAACAGCTCGATTTGAGGCAGGGGAAATCATAAGGAAAAAACATATATAAAACAAAAACACTGGATGGATTTTTATCATTATGGTTGTGTACAGGCACTGAATGATAAATTATATATATATATATTTTCTTTAATGAGGTCTTTGTTGTTGACTAGTAAAATAGAAATGCAAGTATCAATTCTCAGTTCATTGTGTTGGTATTTTAAGCCAGCATTGGACACAGACACGTGCATAGATTATTCTTTTGATTATTATGAGGCAACAACAGTAAGTAATTTGGCAAGTATTGCTCTAACCCCAAGTGGTTTGTGTTTTCTGTCTTACACAGGAAATAATGTCTGCCTCAGTCTGCATGAGTGCATTATCATGTGCATGTGTTTATCTCTATACTGTGATTAGTATCACAGTTTTGAAATGGATATTTCAATTAGCATTTAGTGAGTACTAAATGTCTTCAACTTGTACTTTTAGCATTGAGATGACAATTAAAAAAATGTATTGATAAATAAGCTTCTGGGGTAAACAAATCAAACAAATCAAGAACCAAGATTTATTTCAAATGAAGCACTTTTTGAGAATTCAGTTGGTTTCTTCAGAATCCTTTAATTACATCATCACTCTCCGGCTCTGTCGCCCAGGGAAGCCCATTTGTGATTCAATGATGTGACCGTTGTCGTGTACTCAAGAGCGCCTCTCTCTGCGCTTTGTGTTTTTCCAGCTGAAGTCCAGCAGAGCTCAGCTTTCCCCCAGCAGAGATGAAAATAAATCATTCGGTGAAAAAAAAAAACATATGTGTTGCCTACAGCCCCTGTAATGGGGCTCATAGAGCCGCAAAGTCTGTCCCTTTTTGTGTATTTATGCATAGTTATATGCTATTTTGTAGTGTATGTCACATGCAGTGTGTTGTGAGTACCCTGATGCACTTACTGAAGATAATATAATAATGGAGACTTTGGAAACAATACAGAACTATAGAAATGTGAGGTAAACACTTTACCATCATCCTACATTGTGTTTGAATATTTATTTTTTGCACTTGTATTGAATTGGATTTAGGTAACATGCTAATGCTAGTAGAGCATGAGCAGATTTGAAACGGCATTCCTCAGTGGGAAAGTAACTGTAAAAGGAATATTTTTTAAGGAATATTCCAGTATTTGTTTAAATGATTTATCTGAGCACGTCATAATTTATTTTTATTCATGTGCCCTCATAATATTTAATCAAAATAACTTACCCTTACTCTTGCAATCATCTTCTCTCATGCCTTGTTTACTGGTGTGAAGGCGGGACAACCTGTAACTCACATGACATCACAGCAATAGCAAATAACAACAATTCAACGATCTGAACAATTCCCGAAAGACAAGATCAAATACGGTCCTACTTTTTCTTTTTCTTTGAGAAACTGTTTCACAAACCGTCCAAGTGTTGTAAACTTTATAAAAACCCATTGGAAAATATTGAGGGAACCACTGGTGAATTAGGCTAACGAGCTTATAAGTTCATCCCTGTCTCACTTTAGAGGATAAAAGTATATCGCAACTTCCATTTCATGCTGTTACCAGCCTTTGAAAATACACAAATTAGTACAAACACCTAGTCTAGTCAACACCAAGAAAGCGGAATTGTTTCCTTAAGTAGATTTAATTAAAAATATTTTTCTTTATCATAGTCACCTTGTATTTCACATAGCCTACATGTGTCTTGTGATTGTCTACATTCCAAAACCCTAGTCCCGTTCCTTGCCTTCCTGTGAGAGTTTCCTCCTTTCTGGTTGAAAATGGAATCTATTCAGACTGGTGAGTATCGGACTCTGAGGGACAAAATGATTCCCATATCTTTGCCTTGGCAATAAACCGAGATGTCAGATATTTATCACGTTGCCAATTTGAATGTAGCCAATATCTGTATAATGGGATTTAAAGCTTGATGTATGCCAGCGTTGTGGTGGATCCCTGCAGTGGAGCTCTCACTTGCTCCAGCAGAGCGATTGTGATGTAATGCCTCAATATTGATAACTGCCCTCAGAGCAGTGGACTCTAATTGCCTATGAAAATATTGAGCTGTAGGGCCGTCATTTCATCTCTTTTCCTCTCAATTCAGCTGCTCTCCATCGTATTGTCATCTCCGCTGCACCATCGCGAGATAAATCCACCGTTTCAAACGGATTCCAGCTTGAATGAAAGCCCCCATAGCGACGAAACTGTCTTTTCGCATTGAGTGGTATTAGAGAAATCTGGGTATTTTTCATTGCGAAATCATCTCATCTACTTACTGATTCTCTGACCGCACATTGGAAGCTGCATGTGGTTGTCAGTCATATTGATGTGCTTTAATGTGTGGTCTACTATGAAAAGCCTCTACATTTGAAATGTGAGATTATGCTACAGTTTTAAATCGGACTTCGACATTTTTGTTTACTATCAGTAATTCTGTATAGAAATACATTTCTGTGCTGTATTTGTGCACACTTGGTACTTACAATTGTATGAATTTCACTGCACCGGATCAAAAATATTGAACCAAAGCAGCATCTGCATACAAATCATGCTAGAGTTTACTGTTGTAACATTAAAGGGATACTTCAGGATTTAGCATTAAGCTTTGTATTAGTAGAAAACCTGCAGTATTTCCTCCCTCATATCCCCCTGAGACGAGAGATTTATGTATTTTTTTGACTGGAATCATCATTTTGCATCATCGGACGATTTTTTTGCCAGAGGCTAAAGACTATAGTCAGTATTAGGTGCTGTCCCGCATGTTTTTAGTCGGCCCATAGAGGGTGGGATCTCACTCACAGAATGTACACATTGTGTCAGCCATCTTTTTAAGCTAAGCTAGCAGGCTCTTGTTCTGTGGAGAAAGCAGAGTAGTAGAGGTCACCACCAGCCTCGCGCCGTTCTCCCGCGGCCCTCTGCCTCGCCCTGCTCGCCACAGTGAACATAATGAATGGCGACTGTACGCAAAAGCCGAATCCCGGACACTTTGGGCATTCTCGAATCAAAGCTGCGCAGCTAAAACACAGTGGGAACGAAATACCAAACTCTCCAAGCTAAGCGCTTTGTAACTAGTACAATGACCAGATAACGTACATGACTGATTCAAGCAGACAAAACAAACCTCTAGCCATGTCGATATTAGATTACCCTGGTAGTAATCTCTATTAATCTCCAGTATTATTACATTGTTTGGTACAATATTGTTTTAGTTGATATTATGTAAATGTGATTTTTTTTATTTAAATTGGTTTATTTATTATTACCATATGTTACTTGTATTTATATTGTTTAAAGTTTTAAGTTAATGTTGTGCCCAGTTTGGCCCTGTAAATAAAAGGGTATTATTTTTTGACAAATTGCGTGCGGTTTGGTTTTCATAAGTACCGTTTCAAGAACCGTTTAAGCACCGGAACTGTTTAAAAAATACTGAGTAGGTACTGGTACCGGATAAAACCTAACCGTTACCCAACCCTATTCTCGAAACACATTTTCAGGCAGACTCATCAAGGAGACTCACTAGTAGCCTAGACTTGTTGTTTAACTACTGCGCTCTGTTACCGGTAGGCATGGCCTCCTAGGCCAGCGAAGCAAGTACATTCTGGGAGTTGTTGTCTTTCATCCACATAAACCAAAAATAATTTTATGGCTTTTCTCAGTCTAGAAAACTCCTATTTCAAAAATAATTTCACATTTCTTCTACATAAATGACCCATTTTATATACACATTCATCTTTCCAGAGGTGAAGTATCCCGTTAAGTACACAGTAAGCAAGCTTGATATAACCCAAGTGCTGTACTTCCAGTGTGAACAGACACAAAATAAACAACATACTTGACTTTACTTGAAACTTTAGCATAGCATTTTAGCAAAACATAACTATACACTACCATTCAATTGATCAAAGGTAACAGTAAATCCTTTTATAATGTTACAAAAGATAGTTATTTTAAACTATCTATTCATCAATGAATCTTGGGATTATAAAAATATACAGAAAAATGATAACCATTTAATATTAAGCAGCACTGTTTTCAACATCAGTACTGAGGAAGTGTTTCTTGAGCAGCAAATCAGCATATTTGAATGATTTCTGAATGATCATGTGACACTGAAGACTGGAGTAATGATGCATCTTTGCCTTCACAGGAATTTGAAATATATTCTAACTGACCACAAACTTTTGAACTGAAGTGTACATACAGTATATTTGTATACATAAACATATATCTAGTCCAATAAAATATACAAATTTCCTTAATTGTCCAGATTCTTGTGCATGTCAAGTTCCCTGTTCCTTGGCACAAGCCAATCTGAAGAGGAAGTCAGCTTCTGGGTTTTGCAGTGTCTTCAGAAAGCACTCTGACCCCATGTGAGGAATTTGACCCATTCGGCTTTGCTGCTGACCACAGAGAATCCCTCAGGCTGAAAGAGGGGAGAAGTCCAGCTTTTTTACCCTTCTTCTTTTTTTTATCAGACCTCCAGGCTCTTCCTCTATCCATCCTTTACTATGGTTTTCTGTATGTCTGTGTGAATGTGTGTGTGATCAACCTTGGATTGGATTTCTAGAAATCTGGAATCCGTGCAAATCAGTTTGGTTCCAGATTTTTTTTTTAAAGAAGAGAAAAAAAAGATTCAGTTATAATCCAACAACTCCAGGCTTCATCTCTTTTATGTAGGTTGGGAAAAGATTTAAATTTCCTTATGAATCTCGTGCTGTGAAGAACCAGGTCCCCATAGTAACGGCAGAATGGCATCAGTGCAAACACCCATTATGGATGAGCGTGTTGCAAATGCTCGAGCACAATGGTAACCGAAAGGACCGTGTTCCATTTATCATGACGTTTGAGACCTGAAAGAGAAACTGTCAGTGTTACCTCGGCGGAGGTCGTCACGGCGATGTCCCCCCAAGGCCTGGACGCATTATTCAAACGCGAAGAATCCAATAGAGATGCTCCACTATAAACACTTGCACGTGAAGATGGTGAGAGAGAATTGGTCTTGAAGTGAGAAGCCCTAAGAGACCCCAAACACCCTTCGGAGATTTATATGTGGGGAGGTCAGGGGTCAAGCAGCCATTAATCAAGGCCAAAGAAAAGGATTAAATAGCCAGGTCTCGCGGGCAGATGAGAGAGAGGCTGATTGAGGCGTTTAAAAGAGTGTGTTGTGTCTGTCTTAGATTACAGAGTGCGAGCCGTAGGCTAAACATCCATCTGAACCACGGCAGAGTGCTTACACTCTATAATCAGCAGGCTAAAGGACCTCTACAGTGGGCAACCATACATCACAAAATCCCTCATGAAGCGCACAGGGAAAGTCAGTGCTTCTGCAGTTTAGAAAAACTTTCTTGTTTAGTAGTACTTTAACAAAATCTTCCTAAAGTACAGCGGCCTAGCGGACTACAGCGGACATGTATGTATCTTCCTACCCTATCTCACAACCAATTCGTACGAATTCGTACGAGTGATTCAAAAGTGGCTAATTCGTACTAATTCATACGACCTCACTCGTACGAATTTGTACGAATTGCCTAAACCCACGTGACGGTTATGTTTAGGGGCGGGGTTAGGGGTAGGTCAATCGTATGAATTCATACGAATTGGCCATTTCGTAAAATATGTACGATTTCACAAAAATCGTACTAATTCGTTCGAGTGAGGTCGTTCGAATTGTTACGAATTAGCCACCTCGTAAAATTCGTACAAATTCCCGTGAGATCGGGTTGTGTATTCCGAAGCGCAGTCAGTATGAAAAAAAAATTATATATATTTAAACAAAATAAGAAAAAATTGGATATCGTCATCCTGTTCAAAAGTTTTCATGCCACTTATAGTTCTCACAAGCCACCATTTCCATTTCTTTTAGTGCTCCCTCTTTCTTTTAGAAATAATTGTCACTTGTTTTGACATTTTGTTATCTATCACAGTGACATTCATACATTATAGTGTCCAAATATTTTGGTGGCCACTGGATGTGACATCACCAGAGCTTATGAAGCACAGGAGGTGGTTTCAATTGGGTCTTGTTCAGAGACATGACCGCACATAGCGAGGGCCAATTTCACATTAACTTGCTATGTTCTCGCTGATATTTCCAGGGCATTGTTGATTATCATTTTTGCATCTATGTAATATAAGAGTGAAATGTTAATCATTTGCTTTCACTGGCCGCTTGAGATTCCTTGCGCCGTTTCTGGAGTGGTGTTACGCAAAAAAACACCCTCCTGCTGTGCCTCCGTTGGAAATGTTACAAAGATAATAATCATTATGCCATCGTTCTGCTTCAAATAACTTAAAAATTTGTATGTAGAGCACATAAGCGTACAAATACAAGTTTGTGCCATGGCTCGTGGCTTATGTCATCACCCACCATCGTTGATTTATAGGTTCAGATGGTGTCCAGAAGCCGTAACATACATCAACAGACACTAACATGCTTCGATTGTACAGTCCATAGAGTGAGCATAACTATAGTCACATTGCTCTTGTCTCCGTACTGTGAAACTCATAAAAGCTTGTCACAATCTGAGTGTCTCAATTGAAAAATGCACATTTAGTCACGTACCACTGTGAATGTAAAGGTCTGCTTAGAACAAAAACTGACAATACTGGTTAAACTACCTGGTGGTAAGACTTTTAGTCTGTGTGACACCCGGAAGGGTGTGAAGGGGAAAAAACACACACCACAGTGTCCCTCACATCCACGCACCCTCATCTGAGCCCAGTCACGGCCGCTTTAGGTTTATTGCACAGCATAGACAAACGGCTTTGATCTCTAATGCGCAGTGCGCTGCATTAATTATGAATCATTCCCCCAGCCGAACTGCGGAGAACACCTTCAAACACTCAGCGAGCGATGCAGTGTTTTCGTAGGCCCCCAGGTTGGCTCCAGGACTGCATGTATATATACATTTATCTGCATGAACAAAATAAGAGAGCTTTGCAAAAAAACTTCTGCAGTGCCTCAGAAGTATTCAGCTCCTGGACGGCCGCCAACATTTTTTAGCCCACGGTTACTCATGCTGCTAGGAATTCTCATATACATCACCAAAAGCCTCTTCCATGCGCGCGCTATTCGCAACTCAGTGGACAGGTCCCCGGGAAGCTAAGACAGCTGTGTGAAGTAACGATAAAGCTGCGCGACGATATCCAATTGACCGGGTGTAATATTGAATACATGACCTAGTTCTCTCTGGGCTAATATGGATCCTGTAGTGCCGCATGCTGCTGTAGAAAACTGGCTTCGAGGCCTGTTCCCCAGCGGCAAAGTCGGATTCATCCACAACAGATACATTGATTCATTTTTTTTAGTGGATATATGGATATGAATGACAGGAACTGGGTTGTATGCGTAGTTTACTGTAAACACATGCAAATAGAGCAGTATTTGTAAAGTATTGTTTCATCACTTCCCTCATCCTGCAAAAAAAACAAGGGCACCACAATACAGCCTTCACAGCATATTATATCCATGACCTCTTTACTTAATCTCGCCAAGCTCTTAATGCATCACCTAGTGTGGACAACTAGAATAATCATATAATCCAAGCTTAAGTATAAAGAGGAAAGATTTAAATAACAACCACTGTTAAATGTAAATACTAATGCAGCTGAAAAATTGTCACTGATTGAAAACATCCCATATGTCAGGTACATTACATTAATAAATGTGTAGTAAAATTACTTGAAAGTAAAATATATATAAGGTGACGCATTAACGCGTGACATTCTTTTTATTTTTGCTCACAAGCCACATTGGCTAGTGGTTTTCTAAAGTTAGTAACCACTCAGCCTTTCACTAGCCACAATTTTTACTTCAATACCATGGGGAAAACATCTATATGGATATTTTTTAATATTAACTCATAATTTGGCAGCAGTTAAATTAGGCTGCTGTCACTTTAACACCTGACGCACAGATTCATTATAGGCCTACTGTTACACGTGTTTTCTTTCTCAAATGTTTACGTTCACTTAAAACAGAAATGACTGTGTTTATGTGAATACCCATCAAGACCAGCATTTTGACTTTATTTTGATTTTTCAGTTTAGATATGTATCGAAAAATATATTTTTGACATTACATTGCACTTAGTTTATTATCTCAGATTAATTTTTAAAGTCCCCCTGTAAGCAATAATTTTATCCCTTTAAGCTCATCTTTGATCACAAAAAATTTAAAGACTTTTCCTGTGAAAAAAACATGTATTCATGCCGCCTGCACTCACTCATACAGGCTCTTTCTCATCTACAAGTCGATATATCAGAATGGTAATGTGTTTTATGTATCACTCTCTACAACGTCGGACTCATAATGGTAATTACTATGATTAGCCTTTGGCTTGACTACGTTATCAAACAGCTAATAATGTGTTACTAATGTTACACAAACCATGTTCCCATTCGCAACCTCAGAGTCACACAGCTGCTTTTTAAAAATCAGCATCCTTAGAAACGTTTTGAACAACTCAGAACGTCAGTGGTGAAAGCCATAGTTTATCATAACATTGTAATATCATATACACAATTCACCTGCTATATTGTTAAATGTACCCGATTTATCATGTCAAAAAAAAAATAATAAAAAAAATAAAAATAACGGGATAACCAGCTTCGCAGCAGTAAATATCAAGCCCTCTATATGTATGCCACATATGTTTATGTATATATATATATATATATATATATATACACACAAAAAAAAAATATATATATACAGCATATATATATATATATATATATATATATATTTGTGTGTATGTATGATGTATGTATGTATTTATTTATTTATTATTTTTGTGCATACAATGCTTCTTATTCAAGGATATATATATATATATATATATATATATATATATATATATATATATGAAGAGTTCAGATGCAAAAGCCTCTAAGTGCCATTTGAAATTTTCTTCTAAAATGATAATTTTTATCAAGCTTGTATATTTAAGTTCAGTAATTTCACTTAAATGGCAATGAAGATTACCTATTAATTGTCATTTATGTGAAATTACTGAACTTAAATATACAAGTTTGATAAAAATGGTCATTTTAGAGGAAAATTTCAAATGGCATTTAGAGGCTTTTGCATCTGAACTCTTCATATATATATATATATATATATATATATATATTACAAGCTTCTTCAAGGCTGTAGGCAGGCAGTGCGGCACAGGAGGGGTTAACGTTCCCCTCACGCGTCGTTGCTACATGTGCCCGCGTGAACATTAGTGGGAGTCCCCTTTACTGGGTCCCTTTGCAGTAGTGTGGACTGGAGAGTTGTAGACAGAGCCGAGCAGAAGCGTGAACAAACAGAAGTAGTGTCATAAAGTGAACATTTGACATTATCGCAAAGCTTTTCACTTTTACCGCGTGGATCCGTCTTACTGTCATCAGAGAGGGACGCCGACAGCTTACAACGCGCGCGCGTCAGCTGGCATGAGCTAACCGACCAGACATGGAAACCAAACCTTTCTTGTCATTGGGTAAGTTTACCCCCAGACTACTGAAAGATATATATTTTTTCACCAGAGTTTCTTTGGTTTGCTAGAGAGAGTTGAAGAGTAGGCTACAGTGTTTTACTTTTCAGTCTAGCACGAGGGAGGCAAAAACAAACGCTTAAAAAAAGAAACACGAAATTGCTAGTTTAGTCGCTCATTATCGACTCGGGTGTATATTGAAGGTTTACATTCGTAGCGAACGGAAAGCATGTAATCATAATCAATAATGCCGAACAGTCAAGTGCATGGTGTGGATCAGGACATTTGTTTTTAAATCCAACTAAAGGTAAACACAAAAGTTGGGCGTGCAAAAGAGGTGGCACGCGCTCGGACAGTGACACCTCATTAGTATCGCGCTTAATGTTTTAATCTTGATATGCGGTATGATTTAACACTGATAGCGACGTGTTTTTTAAGGCTGTGTTGCAGAATTGAAGCTCATGCAATCTTATACATGCATGTATTGGATTCTCGCGCATCATTTGTATCACTTTCCTGGCTGGAAAACAGAAAAATGCAGACGTGTGTGTAGGATTCTTCGTATTTACAAACGCAAAGCAACATCGTGCATCAATAAGAAAATTAGCGAAAAACATAATGTTGCATTGCTTTAGTTTGAATCCATCGGACGTCTGTAAGATTTCATTAAATCTCAAACAGCTCTGCCACGCTAATGAAAGAAAAAAAGTGGGGTTTGCTCAGGCAAATATTTTTGTTTTCCATGTTTATATTATTCTTCATTTGCAGAAAACAAACATTTGATCAATTTCCTCGCACTTTGGTCTCAAATAATGCCGCGAGCTGAGCACCGTTTGTGAATGAGATAGTTTAGTTGGTGCGTGATTCGGTTATGAACTTGGACAAACTTTGGCGTTTTTGTGGAGTATAACTTAGTTTACTGAGGGAAGTGACAAATCGTTTCAGAGGAAGAGGATTTCATTTGAAATGTATTTATTGTGACTAGATTTAATAACAAAATGACTATGTCCGAGCAACAAACGTTGCTGGATGATTCAAAATGTTTTTTTAATCGACGTCTGAGGAGAAATGTAGGTGTGGTTTCCATATGTTATTCCATCATATTAAAGGAATAGTTCACAAAAAATGTACTCATCCTTAACTTTCTGTCTGTGTAACACCAAAAGTGAATTTGTGAAGAATGTTCTGTCTGCTTTTTTCAATATAACAAGTGAATGGGATCTGAGACTGAGATAAAAGGCAAAAAAGCACCATAAAGTTATCATAAAAATAGTTTAAACGTGTCATATGCTGTTTTCCAAGTCCCATAAACTGAGTTGAACAGACTGAAATTTCTACCGTTGTAACAAGTTGTTGTTAACTTAAAATCGTCTCCTCTATTGAGATGTTCACTGTTGAGACCTGATCATCAAATCTGTTCATCTGGTTTCTTGAACTAGAATTGATGATTAATTAAAAGATCAAACTCAAAACGACAATTCATTCACTAATCGGACATTGCTACTCTCATGAAAATGAAGAGCTCGTTTGCGTTTTTTTTATTTTTTTTTAATAAGCTTGAAAGCCTACATTAACTTTTTTAAAATGAGTGTCCATTCTCAAACATTAATATTCGTCCATATACTCTCAAACATTCATTACAATGAAGTAATCCAGATTTTGGAATGACATGAGAATAAATAAACGATACATTTTCTTTAGTTTGTAAAACATATTCAAGGCAGTATCTATATGATTTCCTGAAAAATGGTCTGTCTTTTTCTCTTTTTTTTCTTTTTAGAAAAGATCTGAGCCTCTTAAATTCCAACGGTCGGTGTGTGATTATGAAATCATTGTGCAATTTGCAGCAGTAGAGATAATGTGATATCAGTGACTGATGCCAAAAATAGACCAATTGGCAGGAGATTTAGATAACGTGATATATAACATCTCAAAATAATTAATAACCTGGATGTAAAGCAGTTTTAAGTCTGAGTATTTGTCTTGTACATGCCTCCTACTCATGCATGAATTTGTGGTTTCACTGGTTTGGCAAATGAACATGTTCTTCAATAAATGATACACATTACTCTCATATGCATATGAGTTTGCTTGTCATGCATAAAGATTAGTTCAGCAGTCACACGTGATCCAGTTCTCACACAGAGGCCCGTATACCGTAAGATATGTTGAATAACAAGCATGCTGTACAGTTGCACTCGGGATCTATAGGCAGGACTGTTAAATTGTTTCTCTTTCATGCGGGAGTCGTGTTACACCTTGAATACATCATCACCCCACCGGTTCACTGAGATGAGAGACGGCAGGAATGCCGGGCTTCCCAAAACCCCCGAATGTTCCCAGCACTGTACCAGAAAAACCACAGAGCTAAGCAACATAATAGACTATTTGAGAAGGTGTGTTTAGGCTTCTCTTTTGTGTTTTTATGTTGGGAAATCTGGATGTAAAATCTGAAATTAATTTTGTGGTTTTATAGTTATGTTTCTGTTGGCATGTGTTTTAATAGTATGCAAACTAAGGTTTGTCAGTAAAACGTTCTTATTGGAGATATGTGCTTTATGCTTCACATAATTTGCACGGTTAATTTAGTCTGTCATAAATTCTTGTCTTTTTAAAAGCTTTAGTTAAAATATTCAAATTGTATTAACCATAACTGGTTGTTAAACTTTAAATCTTTATTTTTAACCTTTATTTTTTTAGTGAAAACAAAACAAAGCCTGAATAATAATTTAAGATTTTAAATAAATAAAAAATAATATTTGTAAAAATATGTTTTGTTAAAACAAAACAAAATAATAATTTAAAAAAATTGAAATAATTCCAAATAATATTTTTTAAATAATTCCTAAAACTTTAATCATTTAAAATAATATTTATGATATTTTTTATCTGTTAAAAAGATATATATTTTATTTAACATAATATATATATATATATATATATATATATATATATATATTAGGGCTGTCAAATGATTAATCGTGATTAATCGCTTACAAAATAAAAGTTTGTGTTTAAATAATGTATGTGGGTGTACTCTGTGTAATTATTTTATATATATAAATACACACATATGCTAGTATATATTTAAGAAATATTTTCATTGATTTGCTGTATATAGATTTATATATGAAGAGTTCAGATGCAAAAGCCTCCAAGTGCCATTTGAAATTTTCTTCTAGAATGATAATTTTTATCAGGCTTGTATATTTAAGTTCAGTAATTTTACTTAAATTGCAATGAGGATTACCTATTAATCATCATTTAAGTGAAATTACTGAACTTAAAAATATAAGCTTGATAAAAATGACCATTTTAGAAGAAAATTTCAAATGGCACTTAGAGGCTTTTGCATCTGAACTCTTCATATAATTTATATTATATATAAATATTATTATTTTATATGTAAATAATTTTTTCTTAAATATACATGCATGTGTGTGTATTTTTATATATATATATATATATATATAAAATAATTATAAACAGTGCACCCACATATTATGTAAACACAAACTTTTATTTTGGAAGCGATTAATTCACGATCAATCTTTTGACAGCCCTAATATATATATATATATATATATAGTTTTTTAATAAGCATATTTAGCCAAAGCTTATCATGAAAGCCAAAAGAAATGTGGCTGCTTGCAAGCGGAGTCCTGTTTCCTGATGTCAGGCAGATGCAGCTCTAACCTGCTAAAATCAGACACATAATCACTTAAACATGAATGATTACTTGTATTTACAAATGCTTTTGTGGAGGTAATTGAGCAGGGTTTCAAATTACAGCGCTAGATATACTTTTATGATGTTTTTGTTCTTCCGCAGTGTGCAGAACAGGGTTGGTTTATTAACTTTTTTTTTTCAGCCCAAGGGCACAGGTGCTAAATACCTTGTATTTGTCTATTTTTTTGCCTACAAGGATTTAATGAATCCTTTTTTGGAAATCACAGAGGAAAGTACTGTATTGCATCATAAAAACACAAGTTATGGAAGTATTCTGCTTTGTGAAATCACTCCCTGTTTATCTGTAGACCATAGGGTGTTGAATAGATGGTTGTGTCCTTGGCCTTTTAAGGACCATAATAGTAAACCACATTTAGTTCAACAAAAACAGTTTTTAGGGGGTCAAGACGGGGGGTGAGGAGCTGTTTTTGAGGGACAGGAGGTGTTTTTTTTCTCCGCCCCCATCTGTGAAGTTCATGGTCTTGATGAGAAAGTGACATTCACAGTTGAGGGGGTGCATTCCTCTGTCAGCCGTTATTCAGGAACAAAGGTGGTGTTGGGCATGTGTACGGTTTAAAGAGCCTTGATTTGGGGGCTGGGTGGACTGATTACCTCTTAAACCCATAGAAGTTTTTTTTTTTAAACAATTTTATGACAGTGCAGTTTTAGGTTTCTCACTGGAGGCTTTTTGCCCCCTTTTGTGAGTGACCTGCAGCTGTCATTTTTACTAGACAAGTTTTAAGGAGAATATTAATGGCTTAAAGAGCTAGAGCTCCCAGTACATCTTTTGTTGAAGTTCAAGTGTGGAGATCCACGCATCTAATGGACACAATTCAAAAACACATATCCGTGAGCTAAACCTCTTGGGTAATGCCAAAGGTTTCTGGCACGATGATCAGTCCAAGGATGAGATTGAATTCAACCACGATACAGCGTTTCCCACTCGGGTTACTGATGTGTTCAGAAATGGAGCTCTAAAATGGTTATGATAGCCATGCGTCAAACCCTTGTTAATAATTTGTGAATTTTTCAGCCCCCGACCGTCGTGAGTGTTTTATCTTTAAGGGGAGCTGTGGACTCTGAGCCTCAGACTTTGACCTCCGCTCCCCATATGTTTTATCAGCTGGAGGATTTGCTTTGGACTTCTAGATTTGAGTTTTCACAACGTTACGACTGATTGTAAACTATAGCGGATGTTATACTCTGAACTCTCGCTTATACATTTATCACGGTCTGATAGGACTGATATTGTGCTCTTTATGTAAAAGTAACTTGCGAGAGATAAGCATTTTTTAGTTTTGTTGAATCAACTCGCTCTGGGTAAGTGAAGTTCATTCAGACTTCCCTAAGAAGCTTAATTTGACTGATATGATTGAAGCTTTTATATATTTTTCAAGTTATATAAGTTGTGCGTCCATAGAACAATATAGACTGTTTTGTTTATTTTATTTTTTAGCTTTCACTACTTATTAGTATGGATAATGAGAGGAAATATGATGGAGATTCAAACCTGCGTCCTCCGCATGAGCAACACAGCTAATGTGTCAGAGCGTGTGATGATAACCACAAAGAGCTTTTTTCCCTTTTTTTGTTGTATTGCCACTGCTGTTCAAAAAGTTTAACTGATAGTAATAAGCAATGTTTCTTAAAGGGATAGTTCACCGAAAAAATGAAAATTATGCCATCATTTACTGTACTTAACCTCAAGTTGTTCCAAACCTGTGAGTTTCTTTCCTTTGCTGAACACAAAAGAAGATATTTTGAAGAATGTTGGTAACCAGACTGGTGATGGTAGCCATTGACTTCTATAAATACAATGGGAAGTGGTGGCCTGACATTCTTTAAAATGTTATTTTGTGGTCAGCAGAACAAAGAAAGTCACACAGGTTTGAGGGTGAGTAAATGATGACAGAATTTTCCCTTTAAACACCAAAATACCATATTAGAAGGATTTCTGAAGGATCATGTGACTCTGAAGTAATGGAAATTTAGCTTTGCCATCACAGGACTAAATAACAGTTTTATATTTAAATCTGTTTTTAAAATGTAATTTTAAATTGTCATAATATTTAACAATATTACTTTTCTTTTTTTTTTTTTTTTTTTACTGTTTTTTGTATTTTAAAAAATCCGCTTTGGTGAGCTTAAGATACTTCTGTAATAAAAACATGACATTTTACAGACTCAACTTTAGAATGGCAGCGTATATAACGGGTTTGCTGGTCTTATGGAACCAAAATCAGCACTTACCTGTCAAATACCTGAAAATTAGAAATACAAACATGGACTCTTTGCTTGGAGTCAAATTAAATGCTTCTTGATGTGCAGCCTGAATCATAATTACACCGTGTCGGTTCATTGGCCAGAGGAGAACTGGCCCCCCGACTGAGTCTGGTTTCTACCAATTCTACCATTCTGTCACCTGATGGAGTTTGTGTTCCTTGCCACTGTTGCCTCTGGCTTGCTTAGTTGTGGACACCCATATTTAACAATATTATTGACTGCACTGTACTGAAAATGTCGAATGAGAACTGAACTGAGCTGGAAACCCTAACTGCTTTATAGATGAAATGAACTAAATTAATAATTGAGGATCTTTACAATGAAACTGAATTCAGCTGAACAACAGCCGAAACGCACAATTTTCCTGTTATCATTGTAAAGCTGCTTTGAAACAATATATATAAAGGTAAGAATCTTGAGTTGACTTGTGGCGGTTCGGTCAAAAAGCAGACTTTCCATCAGATAAGCGCTTTGGGGTAAATAGAGTGCTGTTTAACACCTCACTAGGTGCTAGCCAGTGACAGTGCCAAAAATGTGCTGTTGCTACACAGGAAGTCTTTTATATTTGTATATATTGACTGCAAACTTGTGAGGTTTCGCATGCACGCTTTAGAGTAGGTTTCTGACAATTAATCAATACTGCATCTGGCGCCCCTTGGTTCTCTTCTTCAGTACTTTTTGTTTCTTGCTATTTAACAAATGCTTTTTTATTTCTTTATTAATTTTTCTGCTTGGAACATCAAGTCAACAGATAATAACACTGAATTTATCAAATTATCATTCCACACTGTTAATACTGTACCTCAATAAGACCCTCCCTCAAATAAACAACCTACAGCTTCCAATAAGGAAAGGAGAAAATAAATAAATAAATAACTGACAATATTTATATATTAATGCATTTTGCAATATAAAATACAATTTTGCAAGTATCTTGAGAGTTAGCCAGTTATGATTTTTTCCAATAAAACCAAATGCTTTTTAATCCAAAACAGGCACGACTTTATAAATCTCAAGAGTCATGTAAATTGCTGACCAAACGCTTGGTGATGCAACACTATCACATCCAGTCAGAACTATATGTTGTATCGTTATGTGAAATGTGATTTTGGACCAATGTATTCAAGGCTGTTTGGGACTGATCCTGCACCCTCGGTGTCAGAACTGCAGGCCATTAACCATAAGCAACTCTACAGTGTAGAATTCATATTCCAGCACAGTGACATTAGCCTTTATCACACAGGCGTTAATTAAAACGCACTGACAGAAATGTGAAGTAGTCTTCTATCTATTTCTGAAGGCGGGGCGACACATGGTTTAGATCGTTTTAAATCTTAATAATGACTTTCTAGGTTTGCTCGTGTGAACCAAGGTGTCTATGACTGTTCTTGGGATGTGGCATGGTGCATTCTGAGCATCGAACACTAAAAGATTTTGGCCATTATTTTTTTTCATCATAAGGCAGAATAGTGTTGTTAAGTTTACCAATACTACCAGTACCAATTGGTCCAAAAAAAAAAAAAAAAGTTGATGGAACCAGCATTTCTGCAGTACTGGTAATACAGAGTATATTCGGTACCCATTGATAGATGCTGCTTTCAAACGCTCTTGGCAAGACATGCAAATTCACCCTATTTTCTAAATACATGTTATTTATCTTATTGTGAACTAGTCATCCAAATATGTGTTTTTTAGGGGTATAACAATGTATCGTGTCACAATAACTCGTATTGAACCGAACCGTGAATTTTGTGAACCGTCATACCCCTACTGGTGACGTGCAGTTCTCCGATCATTTTACATAAACCCCCAGACAAAAGTCTAAAATAGTGTAATTGGTCCTACAATAATGATGGTGGTAATTTATGTATTTACTTATTTATTTTTTGTAGTTACTAGTTACTATAGTAATTACGATAAATTCTGCATAATTACATGCTACTAATCCTAAACAGCACCCTAATCCTAACCCTAAGTACGTGTTTAATTATTAGTCCGTACTTAAATGTATAATTACACTATAACAGGGGCATTTTAAATGTGCAGTATATCATATTGGTTGCCAGTGGATGAAATGGGTACTGCAGTTTAAATTCTAAATATTGGAGAGAGTTGTCCCTGCACCCTCCTCCTCGGATTTGACGCTCACGTGTGTTGCCAGATTGAAGACATGCAACAGAAGCGAGTTCAGTTGACAATTGAAGGCAAGTACACACTGTAAATTGATGAGTTAATTTATCTGTTTTAATATGCTCCCATTCATTGCGTTTTTTTATTTTTTATTTTTTTAATATGCGATCTCTGACTCTGTTTGCTTGCTAGCTTCCATGGCTGCAATATACTGTGTTTCTGCCAACTCGTAACCCGGGGTGTCGAAATACTATTGGGTAAAGTAGAAGTGGGCGGGATCACACAGAACAAAACAAAAACAAACATGCACATATGATGGTGTTCTTAAGCTTTAGTACAGTAGTACACCTTTTTAAAATAAAGTGTAACCTTGATGGCTAATAAATTGATATGCTTTTCTATTTGATATTCAATATTAAAGATCTTAATTAATTGTTCACATTATTAGCATAAAATTACCTCTTTTTAAAAGTTTCAATACATATCTGACATACTCCAGACACTTTCCTTTTGATTTTCCATGGAAATGTTTGCTTCAGTTTTATATGTAAATGAGAGTGTTAGAGCATAATGGTTTGTCCAGTCTTACTCTGTAAATCGTTCTCAGAGTCAAATGGTATGCTTTAGCTTTTACCAAAGATTCCTGGGCTCATATACTGTAATCTGACATGTATCAATTGTAACTGGCAAAAAACTTCACCGAGCTTTAGCGTTCTGGACTGCGTGTTAGTGTGTGTATGTGGGGGGTTTTGTCGTTAAAGCCACAGCTTACACTGGAAAGCCTAAATCAGCCCAGCAGATTAAGGAGCATGATTGCAATTATGATAATCCATATCTGTTACACCAACCAAAATACGATGACAAAGATAAGATGAAGGGATTTGTATGCAAGTGGATGGCAACTCTGGTGCTGGAGTGAACGCTGGAGTGAACGCTGTCCTTCACATCAGTTTTTTTTTTTTTTTTTTTTGACTGAGCCAGGTGCGCTTTTACGCTCCCAATCCATGGTTTGCCCAAACAAGGCCTCTTTTTTTCTTTCTTGTTTTTACCAGCGGCCTTGCAAGAGTGATTTACAGTTTGTTCACGTCAACTGCAGACCCTCACTTGTGTTTCAAATGTACTCCGAGACATGTCAGCTATCTCGCTCCGTCTTTGCTATGGCTGAGTACGTCTCCATGAGGTATAAGATGATGGTGGAGGCAGTCTGGGCACATATCTGTTTACATAAGTCATGGCACATGTCTGAGATGGTGTCTCTTTCACAGATCTGGCCATTCCAGCGAGAAATGGTGCTCTGGTGCCTTCTGACCTCGCTGCCTTCCTCTTACTGGAGCAGCAAAAGAGCACACCTCTTATTACCCATTTGCTGTGAGCGCCGCTGCTATTTGTCAAGTGGCTGTTGAGCTGCGGCTCACTCCAGCTGAGAGGCCTTTTAATCTTAGAGGTGTGTGTAAGCCAGTTACTTCCTATCACTTACTGTGTGTGTCTTAAGTGATTCTAGTTCTGGGACAAAATAAAAGTTCGGCTATAAAACTGAGGAATTATTTTGGTTTACTCTGGTCAGCATGGTCAAAGATTTTCCCCTATGTTTGGGAACTTATGTGTAATATTCTTGAACTCCTCTTCAGGATGAAGATTCTCTTTTTTGCCTGAATTTTTAATCAGAAATAATTATATGACAGATAAATTTGCTATATATAATGAGGCACATAACATTATTTTATTTAATATTTTATAAAAGTTTGATATTCATTATTATTTTTAAAATACTGCTTCATTTATAATGATATATACTATACTATATTATTATATATTCAGATTGTTATTATTTTGCTTATATATTTTCATTATTCTATATAAATAACAAATATAATACTTTAAAATGGTTTATTACATTTTAATACATATATATATATATATATATATATATATATATTAGATTTTCAATTTCTAATATAATTAATTATAACGTTCGAATGGATAAATTTAGGGAGAAAATCTAATGAAATGGTGCATTTATGTGATCATCTAATATCAAAGTGGAATGCTTGCTATTTTTCAAGCTAATGTCAGATAGATATCAAAAGAATCAGCTCTAGAATCAGTGGTTTGTTTGAGCACATGTGACGTAGGTTCATACTGGATAGGTGGTGTATTTTAGCACTCACTGCATTGTGGGAGGTAATTGTGGTTTGGCAGTCGTCCCTGAGTAGTTGTTTGCATTGGAATTGCAAGTGCAACTTCCACTCAGCATTTGTTAGGCAGTGGTCTGGGCTGAGAAACGTGTTTACGGTGGAGTTTGAGAATGCCTGTGGCAAAATCTTCTGTGGGGAGTTAGGCAATACAGACAGGAAGACAGTCGAACAGATAGGCAGACGGGCAGGCGCTGGCAGTTTCTTTCACGTCAATTTGTTGCATACCAGAAGGCTTACATTCCAGCGCCTGCAGAAACGGCACCCGGCAAGTTCAAGTGTCACATTTAGGATGGTTTCTTCTGTTTCATACTAGAATAAGTAACATGAGACTGCTTCGCATTATAAAAACCAGATCAGAGCCTAAGCACCGGCTGGAGGGTTAGTTAGTTTACGCAGGTGTGTGTGTGTGAGACGTTCTGGCACTGTTTGAATACGCCGGCTCATTTTAAAGGCTGCGAATAAAGCAGAACAACTAGGCACCGAGCACTTGTGTTGCGAGGTCAGGGGTCATGGCCAGGTCACAGCCTGTGAGAAGTACGCTGCACTGGGACATTGGAGCGTGTCGGGGAACGGCACAGTTGCAAACATCCTGCTGTTAGTTAATCTTGGGAATATGGAAAAATTCACCTCTCGAAGACAGCAACACCATATATTTTCTGGTCCTAGTTCTCTTTTTCCTCATCTATTATATGTTTAAAGCTTACTGTGAGCTTCTTTTCAATGATAAAAATCTAAATCTTAGAAAGAGTTAAGGGGAACTAAAATGTGGCACATCTGGAATGCTTCAGCAAATATATTTTGAAACATCTGGAGGAATCTCATGGAATTTATGGGTCCCTCCTTTGATTTAGCCTTTTTTTTCTCCTCCGCTCAGTCTTCGGCATCTTCAAAGTCCCAGGCACGTCTCTGGCACGTAAATGAAGGGGGGTTTAGACTCCTATTACAGTGCGGGTCGAGTCATTCCAGACTTTATTGTGGTCTAAATTGGGCTCTTGTGCCTGGTTTCCCTTTGTGCAGGCGGGCTAATTAAGTGACACTGAGGTGAGAGACGGAGAGTGAGCACCAGTGAAACTCAACCCCCCATAAACCTCCAGTGAGAAGGCCGTCCGTAACAGTATCAACCACAACAACAGTCGCTAAACCTTGCTGCAAAGCGCCTTTTTATGTTTCTTTAATGAATATCATGACAATTCAAAAGAAAATTCTTGTTTTTGAAAAATAAAATCTGTTAGCACATCATCTTTTTTTGTGTATCCTGTCATTATATATATATTGTGGCAGGAGGAGCAAACGACAGACACAGTGACAGACACAGTGTCTGTCAAGCCTTGGAGAGCCATTTATTAAATTAAATAAATATAAAATGTCCGAAAATGGGAGAAATAAAGTGTTAAAAGAAAAGGGGATCTGGTGTCCTCGTTGTGCCAGGGAATTGTGAAGGAAGGTTAGTGAAGAGATGGGATGGGTCCAGGGGGGCGTTGTCCGGCGGTCGCACGTGTTTCTCTCTCCTTGGCTGGAGGCGTGGGCCCCCTCCGTCAGCTCGGGAATCCCTCTGTGCTCCCTTCCTGAACCCACGAGAACACCAGTGTGCATGCACAGGGAAGAAACTGGTCTCTCGAGGAGATGCGCGCTCATCATTTAACAGCAGCGATGATAAGGCTTCATTCTCGTCAAGTGTGCCTCATCACATGCTGCCAATTCTCCTCTTCTCCAGTCACACCACTTTGTTTTATATACACATATATGGTTTGGAGTAGGGGTGTAATTGTTCAAATTACGGTTCAGTTATATTCACAGCTTCAGGACAGTTCGGTATGTTTGTATGTTCAGGGGAAAAAAAACTACTGTCAAATAAAAATAAAGAAAATAAGATTAAATAATGAAACTACAAGCAATAGTGAATAATAAATAGATAAATAAAATAGAGTGAAGATACAAAAAAAATAGTGCTTTCAGGTTTTTCAGGTATCTAACAGTAGTTTAAAGCTACACCGTGTAACTCTTTTAGTTTATTCTTAGCTAAAAACACTTAGTTCTATCAAAAATATATGTGCTCATTAATGTATATTTACTTCGTTCAAGTAATAAAGTATTCTCGTGAGTGTATAATATGCCATTGAAAATACATACGGGTAAGGGGTTGTAATGTCGGTCGCCATGTTGCCCCTCCATCTTGAAAGTACATTAGCCAAAGAGGGACTTACCCGTTAATTCAAGCTTCGCCTTTCACGTTTACGTTTGAGTTAACGCTCATGGGCGAGGTCGAACTGGAAGCCATGTTAATCTTGGACTACATTGGCCACAATAGGAGTTAAAACGAAATTGGAATTGAGAGCAACAGAAATTAATATTCACTGGATTGTCAGATTGACCTTTTCACTGCTAGATGGGGGTAAAAATCACACAGTGTAGCTTTAAGGTACAGAAAAGTAATCAAATGTAAAACAGTGTTGCGAATGATCTTCTCTGTATAAATTAAATAAAAATTAATCTTTATTAAAGTTACAATAGCTATTCATTCAAGAGCAGTGAGTTGTTTCCTTGTCTTTTGTGGTCTGATTAATATTAAAAACACAGTGAGAATATTTGGCTGCTGTTACTTTAAGACATAATGCACTGATCTAATACACTGATACTGTACACATGCTTTGTCATTCTCGACTGTTTACGTTCACTTAAGACAAACTATGTTAGCTAGGATAGTCGCCAAGATGGGCATGTTGACATCATTTTTGTGTGAATTTGTCCGTTCAAGCACAAGACTTGAAAGAGAACTCAATATTTGCAGAAGCGGCTTCGGATGAGCGAACACGAGTCTTTTCCGTCTTATTGCACTTGAATGTTTAAATTGGCAGGACTTAAATGAGTTCACTGATATCAAGATGTGCTGTTAAGATCTCACCGGCGCTATCAACACCCAGATGTTGACGGTGTAAATGACTGATCATATCAGAGCGAACGGCACTACCAAGTTTAGGGGAAGCCAGAATGTGTATCCATCTACAGAAACATACATTAGCAATATAACTGTCTATTTTACACGTTATTTTCAACAAACCATATTATAGATGCATATGTGTCGTCAGATTTGAGATTACTGAACCATTATAGCTCTAGTTTTTAGTTTCATGAGAGTTGTTGTATTTGTAGCATGAGAAATACTAGCTAAAAAACATAATCTCTGTCTCAAAGAACCATGTAGCATTGCATTTTACTTCCACAATTAGCAGACTTTCTTTTGAAAGCTGAATGTAAACCTGAGTATAAATCAATCCCGAACATAAATCCAAGCCTTAATTGTCAGCTTTTTATGTTGAAAGCAGCTTTGATATGCGATGGTAACCTTGCCTGAGCTGAACCTCTCTTGGGTCATGGAATTAAAATTCTGTTTTAAAAGACTTCAGTGGATTGAGTGTGTGCTCAGATCCACACAAGGCAGCGGGTTTCACTTTAGTATTGACGTTTCGTTAGAGACTCCCATCCCAGACTGACAGATGTCAAATGATTTCATCTTTCTAGGCATAAAACGACAGCACATGTTATTGTTGTAGCTTGTACAGCACAGGAATTTACTATTGCCGAGGATTTCTAAGACTCTTAAAGAAAGATTATTTCTGAATTGGTGTATTTGATCACCATTTTAAATGGGAAAATCACAGTCAGGTAGTTGTTACTAGTATACCAGAATAAACCATGGGCTCATTTTGGGGTCATTCTGCTTCTTAAACAGCTTTTTGCCACAAACTTGAATTATTAATTTGAAGTAAATTAATTTATAATTTGAGAAATAAGAGACTGCTGAGGCAAGTGAGCTACTGTATGAAGCAAATCAGTCATGAAGGGACAATAACGATATGTTTTTTTGGTCTTTAAATTCTGAATGCAACGATCGACCAATAAAAATCATGTATTCTATAGCAAAAAGTTTATTTAGATTTGGGATGCTGTTATGATGATTAGTTTTGCGTGATTGAGAAGGTCTACAGCCCTAAAAATGTATCTTCTCAATTTCTGTGCTGATGTTAGGCTGTTTTGCATATGTTTTCTTAGATTTTTTTTTTCAAAATATTGTTAATACATTTCTCAATATTATTAATTAAGTCTTGAAAAACTCAATGTTAGAGGAAGCCTAATTTGTTTCTACCTGGTCATGTAAAGTAATAAAATGTATACATAAATATATATTGTTCTAGCTAAAGTATTTTCTGAAATATTTCATCAGGAAGAAATAATATATTTAAAAAAAATCTTCACCCTTATTTCTTATCCAGTAAATCCTAAATAACTGGAAAAGTCATGGGGCCTAATATTGTAGACAGAAGGGGCCTTCGAGTCAGAAAGGTTCTGCAGGTCTTGTCATGGCTACTGTTGCATGTACAGGGCTTTAAAGTGATATATTTTCCTTTACCTTTCCGATTTAGGACTGTCATACCTCATTAGGTGGGAATTTCTCCTCTGCCATTCCGAATTTCTTGCTCTGTCACTCTCCGGTACCCGGTTATGACGGATGTCTAAAGAAGTGTGTTTTTATTCCTAAAAGCCCATTTCAATTTTAGCGCTCTGTTTCTCTGTCTGTCTCTCACTCCATCTCTTCTCTGAGAGATAGAAAAAAAAGCAGCCAGTTGGTTAATCGTGTCCCCCTCTGTCTGCGCGCAGAGCTATTTTCTCTGTGTTGCTGTGCAGATGGCCTAGATCTTTCTGCCTGACTGCATCGGGAACAGCAGGGAGAGGCTGATACACATCATCATTGAGTGTGTGTGTGTGTATTTAAGTGTGTGTGTTGCTTCTCTACATTATTTAATTCCCAGTCCTCGCTGCACACACCCCACCACGTCCTCCAACGCTGCACAAATCAGGATTTTTCTATCAGCATTCCTAGAACACACGGCAGGCATGCCGTGTATCTACAGTCGCTGCCCTGGACTGAACCATAGACCACCAAAGTAGTTGAGCCATGTGGGTTGTTCTCATTATCAATGGATCAAGAAGAGAAGTGGCCGAATGGATGTGTTGTATTTCACTCAAACCAATGGCTGTAACTACATTCATTCAGAATGTAGGACACCGTTTTGTCTCTAAACCTAAATGACATCCTGTCACTTTTGTTTAGTATCTCATATTGGGGTCTCTTGTTTTTGTTTTTAATACCATTTTTATTTATTTATTTGGGCTCTCTATTTTTCCCTGAATGCTGACTGAGCTTTTCCAATCTCAAAAAACACCAAGGCATCAGGGAATTTTAATGTTTGAGAGCTTGTCACTGTTATAAAAATGAAAAGGCGGCTTTTGATTGTCAGTAAACATTGCATTTAAGTACATTCACTTGAGGTTTCTGAAAAGATCACCTGTCACAGAATGTGACTGTGATTGGCGCACTGTGGGCGGAGCTTCCAAGCACTTACCAATCTTTGACTTTGTACTAACCAATGATTGGATGAATCGGCAATGTGTGTTTGATTGGCAGTCTCACACATTTTTTTTTCTGCTTGTTGTCAGCTTAGACGCATGACATTTGCCTCTCATAAGATGTCACTCCGTATTAACTATGCTTCCCTAGATGCAGATACAGCTTTCATCCCCCTATTTTTTTTTTACCTTGTCTCGATTTATGCTTAAAACAAATGTTAAACCAACATTTAAAACATTAAAATGTTTTTAATGTTGGTTTAACGGAGAATTCGGTGCCACTTAAATGCCTCAGCTGTCGTTTGAAATATCTGCCCTCTGGTTCTCCGAATATTACTACTGGCTTGACTACTGGCTTGACAACTAAAGAGACTAATTGGCATAATCTTATTAATATTAAAGGATAGAGTTCTAATGCATGAAAAATGTGTATCTTTAATGTGCCGTGACAGATCGCTGTAGCTCCTCATTTAAAACTGCTTGTGAACCAATCAACTCTTCCGTCTGGTTAATTTATAGCATCAAATAAACATGAACGAACAACAGAAGGAATGTTGTTTCAACCGCGGAAAGATGTCGGCACACATTGTTTTTCAAATACAAGTCCAGTGATGTTAATATACTAACTCTCCTGACTGCTTTGTCAGAAAAAATAGCAGATTCGTTGTATGGCGGATTATGATTGGTCAGATCGCCTGTCATTCAAACTCATTGCGAAGGGTGAATTATGCCAAGGATGATAACTGTAATTATAAAGAGTTTTAAAATCGTTCTAATTATAAAAGAATAGCAAGAGTTCACAACACAACCATAGCAATAAGGGCGCAGAGAAATGATATGGGTGGAATAACACTCACAATTTTATTTTCCAGCTGATGAAGGATAAAAACATTAACAGCCTATCAGAATCCACCCTGCTCTAAAGACCTTGAGCATTTAAAGCTGCAGAAGACAATAGCATGCATTGGTGATGATGCACACTTCCAGGAATGTAATACCTGCAGTATGTATGTCTGCATTTATTTATACAGACCCCGAAAATAACCCCAAAGCTAAATACAGTGTGCAAAGGGCAGTTGATGTATATTTGGAAATTTAAGCAGAATTGTGAAGTTTGGTTATGACTGTGTCTTCCCGTCCACTCAGACAGCAATCTCTCTTCTGTCTGAAAGGATGCCACTGTTTCTGACTCAGTGTGTTTAACTTGCTGTACACACAGCACACGGATCACTGAGAATCTCGCGCCTCGCTGATCTGGACCTGCCCCCTTTCCCTCATTCCCTGCTCAGCCCCTCACAAAACGCAGATAAAGCTGCAGTCAACATTTGTTTTGTAAATGGGCACATGCTGTAGAAATGTAATCCTGCCTACAGTTGATCGCTCAGTCATGTGACTTGACCTAGTTTTCCATCTCTCCCTCTCTCAGAATTCCATCCTCCTTCAATTCTCCCTCCTCTACGCTCATTCCTTTGCTTTTCATTTGGCCTCCATGAAGAGGAAAAAATGTTATATTTCATATATGTCTTCTAGGGATGTGCAAAATTACATCAAATAATCTAGTTGGTTAGTTGTCTCAATGACTAAGTGGTCTGGGACTAACTGAATTCCTGTATAATTTAGCCGGTTTGGGGTTATGTCCACCCCACACTGATCATCAGGTGCGTTTCTTAAAGTTCATTCTCCGTGTTTTGAAATGCATCAATTTAAAATACAATTTATTTTTATTTTAACACAGTTTACCATGCTAAGGGTGCTTTCACATCTGTAGTTTGGTTCATTTGGTCCGGATCAAGGGCGAAAAATTATACTTTGCAGCATTTTTCAGGGGTTTTGGTTCGTTTTCACATCACACTGTTTGCTTTGGTCCGAATCAGTTGATGAAACGAACCAAAATATAGTCACGTGACAACATCCACATTACTCGTTGGCCAGATATGTCTTGAACATATTTCCATAACCGCACTTTGGTTGGTCAGGATTAACGTGCATGAAAATTCCTGGAAGTAAACAATGAGGAACAAAATCCGGCTGACATGCGGAGAATTCACTCACAATGTATGTTCAGAATCAGCACGAGCTTTATCCTTTCGCAAATCCCTCATAAACAACAAAGTATAGAAGCGATATGAATAAGAGGTTCACTGTGCAGTGTGGACAACTTCAGTGTTTATGATGAGTGTTTTAGTGAGAGTGCAGAACGCGGTAAGTCAGTCATGGCTTGAAGGGAGCACTATTGACTATATAAATAATCATTTTGTTTTAGTACGGCAGTTGGTTTAGTCCAAAAATGTGCAGTTATTTGGCAGTTGGGTCTGTTCGAGGTCGGATCACGTTCTCACCACAAACGAACCGCTCCAGAGTTCGTTTGAAAGCGTACCGAGACCTCCTACGCTTGTTTTGAAGGCCAATACCGATACAAAGATTTTTTTGGTTTTAAAATCCGATATTCCGATATATCGGCCGATATTTTTTATTTATTTTTTTTATTTCAGAAACGCGCAACAAAACATTAACAGATTTCCCTAACATTAGTTATTTGTAGTTATTTATGAGTTTTAACTAAAATAATATGATATTGCATTTTAAAAAGTAACTTAAAATGCTTTTGTCACAACAGAACAGACTGATGATAGTGGCATTAGCTAGCTTTATGGTTAGCTAGTCTATGATGAGCCATAATTTAGCAATGGATAAACTCATACTGCAAATAGTAAAACATACATTTTCAATATAACAGGCCAAGGAGAGATGATAGGCACTGTGTATAGCCTATACAGAAAAGCTACGACCCCTAAATGTTTTCATGCATGAAGACATGAGAAGTTATGTGTAGAAAAAGTGTGATTATTATACATAAGTATACAGTATAATTGCCTATATTTATCATTTTTTAAATATATATTTATGTTTTTTTTTCTATGGTATCCTAGTCTTTATTAACAAATATATCTTGACGCATTCCTAGAATCCGCATGTGTTTCTGATCTCCAGCTTTCACTGTGTGTCCATAGTCATTATTTTATTGTGCTTCAGGTTACAAGAAGCTATAATCACTTTATTTTACAAGAAATAGATTTGCTGGCATTACCACATATTTTAAAACAGCATGCACTTTGTTTGTCATCGACATACGTTCAATTCAATCACAGGCAGCCACTGTAGCGCTGGCAACCTGCGTGGTTTTGTAATCACAACTCTATTTACATTACTGGCTAATGTTCATGTTTTTAGATGCATGCAAGATGCAGACTGAGAAAAGTAATGAAGACCGCTGGCTTGCATCAGCTTTTTCTCACCTACTTGCATCTGGTTGGTCTCTAAACTAAATAAAAAACATGCTTATAATACTCCTTAAAAAACTCATTGATTCCAAAGCACGTTTTGTTGTATTTTACAGTCAAGTTGAAATGCCCCCATCAACATACACTATCTGATTAGTCACTCTAGGAAGTGATTCACATGAACATCACTTATGAGCTTCACATGGGGTCCTCTCTTCATTTGTCATTTCAAAGCACATGTTCATACGCTGGAGTGTTTGCTTAGCAAACTGTTTGCAATTCTCTTCTGGATCATAATCTTGCCTCATGCCTCCCCACTTGGCCTGCTGGGTGAGTTTCACTTTCATTGTGAGAGCAGCGACCCAACACGCATTCAGTTCAAACACTCTGATTTCTTTTTGTTTGCATAATTGTGTGTGTGCCATCATATGAGAGATGTGGACACAGGTGCCCAGTTGATATACTGAGATTTATGTACCAAGTACTTGTAATGTGGTTTTGACCTTTACATGTGTTTTAAGAAAAGAGATCTACTTTGCCCACCAAGTCTACAAATCGCTGAAGCTCTAAGCTCTAAGAAGTTTAGTAAGGAGCCATAATCAGTTCATTCTGTAAAGAATTCAGGCTGATTCCATAGTAATTGTAACCGTTACAGTAATGCTGTTGCAGTAAACCATGTCTTTTTTTAATAATTCAATAAAAGTTTTGTTCATGAATCAGACTACAGCCGTCCACTGATAATGAAATTCGATGTTGACCTGTTTTTATTTCTGTCTGTATTTCATGCTTGCGCTTCATGACTTGACGGTGAAACGATGATTGCGAGTTTGAAATAAAAGCCTACCGCTGGCAACGAATTAATTACATACCGAATTCTCTGTAGGGATCAGCCCTAGAAAACACAACGATATGTTGTTTGTTTGAAATGTTGCAGATTATGCCAACAAGCCCAAATTCAGAGTTTTTGGATGACTCTGTGGAACCTACTAGAATTTCCTGTTTGATACCACAGTTTTTTTATCAGTTTAAGAGATTTCTAAAACTCATTATTATGGATAGAAGAGAAGCACTAAACGACTTTGACTAGTACACTAGTGGCATTTGTTTGATCAAAATTATAGTAATTGCAGAAATACTGTGAAATGTTACAATTTCAAATAACTGTTTTTAATGTAATACATTTAAAATGTAATTTGTTCCTGTGATAGCAAAGCTGTATTTTCAGCATCCTCACTCAGGCTTCAGTGTCGCATGATCCTTCAGAAATCATTCTAAAATGCAGATTTGGAGATCATACATTTCTTATTAATATTATCAATGTTGAATATATAATTCAACATTGTTTGAATAATTTAATATTTTTGTGGAAACATGATAGATTTTTTTTTTTTTTTTGGATGAATAGAAAGTTTTGCATTTCATTTGAAAGAGAACACATTTGGACGGCAGTATATGTTGCGTGTTTCCTGTCGACCAAGTGTCAGTTTGCTTGGTTATTTCTGTATAACCCAGCAGCTCAATACCGGATAGATAGCATTGGGGTTAATGTTTTTTTCAAATGATGCAGCATGTAGCAATCCCATTTAGATGTGTAACAGGATGTACTTGTGGAGCACAGGTCATCTTCTTTAACCTTCACTCACTCTTCCAAGTACTTGGTGCTTTTCATCATCTGTTTATTTGGACTCAAATTAGGGCCAGTTTCAGCGTATAAATATACTCCTAAAACCGAATTTATTTTTGATGTCTCTCTTTCATCCAGATCAGACTCCAATCATGTGTTCAGTAACATTAGAGATGTGAGATGGGTGGCTGGATTTTAAATGCTTCCTTGTTTCAGCTCTCACCAAAGAAAGCTCTTTCTTCAGTCCAATCACACAAATTTGGTTATGCTGTTTGCCCAAGGAACTTTTCGAAACGCTGGGCAGTAAGTGAGGCCCTTGTTTCCAGCATGTGACCTGCAGCAGGCCTGGTCTGCCGTACAGAAGCCATCTTTGACATTTCCCCCTTAACCTCATTACTGCCTCCTCCTTCCTTCCTGGCCCCTCCTGTCTCTTTCTATGTAGTTTTTTTGTTTTTTGCATTCTGTCTTTCTCTCTTAAATGTTGTCCCACCTCTATCTTTTATTAACATAATTGGGCTTATTTTATTTTTAATGATCAAGTCATGAAAAACACCTTTTTTAGCCTTTCTGCGGTGTGTGTGGGTGTGTGTGTGTATATATGTATATAAAATTTGAATTAATATTTGATAAATTATAGATAAATAATTTAAAAAGGAATAAAAAAATGGATCTCTAATTTAAACAGACTTACTTCGGATGGCAACTTCTTGATTCTGTAATCATATTACAGTATTTCTTACAAAAAAAGTAATTTTTTGAAAAAAATATGAATAAAAAGTAAAACTGTATCCAACAGGGCACTCAGTAATCTAAGTTTGTGCGCAATAGGCATCACATTTTTTTTTAAATAAAGACAAGGAAACACTAATTCTACACACAGCACATAGTAAAATGACTTGAGTATAACGAAGTGGCCAACTGAATATAGCGCAGCAAAGTTTAAATTCAAGGGTTTATGTGTGCATTTTCAGTGAAGCTGACTCCTGTCCACATTCAATTCACACAGTGCACTGCAAAGTTTTTGAAATTAAATGTTTATTAGATATTCAAAGATTTGTTTAAAGGATGTAAATGCGTATTTGCTGAATGTTGACGGTAAATGAGAAAAAAATGCCAATTATTGGCCGATATATCGGTCGACCACTACTTTTTTTTTCTCACTAGCCACAGTGGCTAGTGGTTATCCAAAGTTAATAGCTACTGGCCACAATTTTGACATCGATACGATAGGGAAAAACCTACCATATAGATATTTTTAACATTATAATTTAACACTTTAAGCAGATATCCATTGTTACACATGCTTTTTCTTTCTCAACTGTTTATGTTCACTCAAAACTAGGGATGCACTGAAAGAGGAAAAAAGCAGAAAATATAAGGCCAAAATATTCCATTCCACCCCGCCACTCTGTGTTCAGCGATCAGGTTTCACTCTGGCTCTGTTTTGTAACTTTATGAGTGGCTCTGCTTCTGAAGATGCACTACTTCGCTGTCGGAGAGATGGGAGGGTGAGAAAGAGCAACTGGTGTCTATTCTGGGGAAAATGCATACTTTTCATTCATTCATACATTGCATTTAGTTTATTTCAAATGCTTTTTAAAAGACTAATATTGAAAATGTGTGTGTTGTATATAAAATTCCACCTGCCAGTGGCTAGTTGGAGTGACTGCGTTACACGCCGCTGTTGAAATCCACCCAGTCATAACATGCAAATATGCAAAAATATTTTTAAAATAGAATTTTATGTCATAACGTGGTCAATTTAGAATACTTTAATTAGTTCGCTAATTAAAGTTCTTATGCAAAAATATCAGAAACTGTTAAAAATATATAAATATGCAAATATGAATAAACCAAATGCACAGTGTGGCAACATCATGATAAAAGAAACAGTCAGACGCAGCATGTGTAACTGGTCTTAAGGGTGTCTGCTTGAGTCCGTGCTGTGTTCAGAAAGAACATTCAATGTGAGACAGAGAGTAGCATCTGTGGTCACAACTTTTCGTGGCACATCCCTTTCACACCTACACAGAACCACACTGAAACACACACTTTGTCATCTTGAGAATAAGAAGGTGCAGGCTCCAAGAAAATGCATAATTTGTCAACTGAAGACTTTCCCTTGTTAAGCCCTGTTTTAAGGACTTGTTGTCAGGTTGTGGACCTGAAGCTTGGGAGGGTTGGAATAGAATTGTGCAAAGCTATACACTTACCTAAAGGATTATTAGGAACACCTTTTCAATATCTCATTAATGCAATTATCGAATCAACCAATCACATGGCAGTTGCTTCAATGCATTTAGGGGTGTGGTCCTGGTCAAGACAGTCTCCTGAACTCCAAACTGAATGTCAGAATGGGAAAGAAATGTGATTTTGAGCGTGGCATGGTTGTTAGGGTCAGACATGCTGGTCTGAGTGTTTCACAGTCTGCCCAGTTACTGGGATTTTCACGCACAACCATTTGTAGGGTTTAGAAAGAATGGTGTGAAAAGGGAAAAACATCCAGTATGCGGCAGTCCTGTGGGTGAAAATGCCTTGTTGATGCTAGAGGTCAGAGGAGAATGGGCCGACTGATTCTGATAGAAGCTGATAGAAGAGCAACTTTGACTGAAATAACCACTCGTTACAACCGAGGTATGAAGCAAAGCATTTGTGAAGTCACAACACGCACAACCTTGAGGCGGATGGCCTACAACAGTAGAAGATCCCACCAGGTACCACTCATCTCCACTACAAATAGGAAAAAGAGGCTACAATTTGCAAAAGCTCACCAAAATTGGAAAGTTGAAGCCTGGAAAAATGTTGCCTGGTCTGATGAGTCTTGATTTCTGTTGAGACGTTCAGATGGTAGAACGAAAGGGGGTCAAACAAGGTATTAGTATGGTGTTCCTAATCTTTTGAGTGTATTTTTGCTATTATTATATTGTCCAGATGGTGGTTACCTGGATGGCTAGTTGAGCAAGTAAACTAAATGCATTTGGGAGTGTTTAGGCAAGATGTGTTCGAAAACAGAATGGCACAAATGGCAGGACATGTTTCCTAAAAGTTGGACAATTTTAATTTGACACCATAAAAATTCAGTGCTCTTTGTGGGATGTTTAAAACAATTTGCAAGACGAAGGTGTTTATCAGCATGAGCATGGTTGTAGTAGTTGTGCTTTAAAGAGGTGCATAAAATAACAGTACCATATCGGTCGTTTTATTTTTTAATTATTTTTATTGTATATCAGTTGATAAGTGAAGATGTCAGATCATATTAAATAATTAATTGTGCAAATTGATTTGGATTACCGTTTCAATTTACAATGTATAGCTCGCTCATTAGAGTACCATGTCTTAATTACTTAGGCTACTTTCAGACTGTTGGTCCAAATCTGATATTTTTGTAACTGATTGGAATCTGATCTAAAATTATTGTAGCTTGATTTTTTTGAGTTCTAGAATGACTAAATTGTTTTGTAATGTCTACTTAACCATTGTGATCTATTCTTGTATCAAATGTGCTTCATAATATATTTCAGGGTGATAAACCTAGAGCGATATGGTGTAGTAAGCAGTCTAAAAGAGCTGGTACAGGAAGGTTGTGGTTATGGGTTTCTGGGCCGTTAGGGTGGCAGGGGGTGGATGTGGTATTTAGTTTAAAGCAGCAAGCACCTGATGATATCAGCGTAGTGGGGTCTGAGAGTGGCCTTTGACTTGACACTTAAAACCACTGCGCTCAGCATGGGGCCAGCAGGCAGACCTGGTGTCAGTCTGTGTGACTGGTCCCTTTTTTTTTGATTGTTCAAGGCAGAACACCTGTGGTCTCAGCAGTGGCCTTGTAAAGGCTATAATTTCAGAGCAAGGTAGGGTTACGCCCCCTATGGGGACCTTCACTGTGAAAAGAGGGTGAGATAGAGACAGAATGTGTTAAATTTTTACATAAAACATAAAGCTTTTCATGTACTTTTCAAGCTTTTTATGTCTCTCACTTTTATCTTGACCTCTGGACAGAGTCCTTCTTTCCAGTCATATTGAAAACCTGGTTTCGCTGACTAAATGTGAAGTCAAAATGCGTTACGGGCCTGTGACGTCACATAGGTTATTTCCAAGGAGAGTGGCGAAAGAACAAAGGCTTGATGGAAAAGTGCAGGGAGAAGGTTTCCAGTTGAAACGGACAGTTTGCTGAGCAAAGGTTTGACATTTCCTTCATGCTGATCACCATCCAAGACATGTTCTCAGTGATGAAAGAGCGATTGTGCCCATGCGTCATTGATTTACAGAGTAGCTTTTGGGGTTTAACCAGGAGACCCAACAAAGTCAGACTGGCATTCTCGATGGGCTTTGATTAAAGCACCGTGGAGGTTGCGTCTGTCCGATGTAGCATAACTGTCAGTTCAGTAATTGAATTTAATGAGAGGCTTCTCTGCCTGCTTATTTCTGTAAGTGGAAATCAAACATCTGAAGTTAATTTTTAGACATCACAGTGGAATACACTCATAGGCCATGAGAGAACAGGGGAACCGCGTTTGGCATGTATATCCACAGCGAGAGTGTGTTTTGAAAGGGTTATTGGTTCATCAGTTCAGGGGTTGTTTAAAAATCCTCCCCATCCTTCGCATTAGATTGAAAATACACTCCTCTGAATGCTTCCACATTCAAGGATGAGGCAATCTGCTTAACCTCACTAGCCGCTAATACATAGAAGACGACACAATGGGCCTTTCAAGGACGCGAGGAATGCGCTACGCTCATGCTTCTCTGAGCTCTCAAGGCTGTTTATTGGGCCCTGGAAAAAAGACCCCGTGAAGTGTTTTTACAAAATTGAGTTGATAATAAGATGGGCACGAATATATTATTGCAGATGAATCTTTGTGATCCAAACCTTTTTTACAACTCTGTCCTCTGGGAAAAAAGCAGCCGAACTATCTATCTGAAATTGTTCAAGATAAGTAAAAAAAAACAAAGATAAATAAATAAAATAATAAACAACTAATAAATAAATTGTAATGTTATAAACATAATATTTATATTAATATCTGTATATAATATATAATGTTATATATTAACATTACTAATATAATGATGAATTTTAATAACTATTACAATTTTATTATACATTTTGATATTATTGATTATTATTATAATTGTCATTGTTTGATAATAATTCTATTAAAAATATATATTTTTTTAAATGACGCCACCTTTGAATCTTTTTTGTGCCAGACTAGTAAGATGCAATTTTTAACCAATGCAATTATATATATTAATATATGCATATACATGTGTTTTTACCACCATACAATGAAAAAAATCCTTTTTATATATATTTTTTTTAAATTAAAAAATAACATTTTTATCCTCAAAAAGCCAAAACACTCCATCAAGCCATTTTCTCAGCAATATGATGTCATATTGCTCATACTCCGCCCACTACCACTCACGGACTGACCCGTATTAGCATATTTCCGCCCCCATATAAACAGTATAAAATATTAAAAAGGTATTATAAAACATCACAGACGTATTATAATACAAATTTTATAGGATTACTATAGTTCTTTTTCATAAAGGAAGTAGACACATCTGTCCCACTGCCTAATACGAGTTCAACTCCCACTATTATCACACAGGGATCTACTCACACAGTAATCTCTAAAATCCAAGTCCCTGGAGGCTCACACAGTTCTGTGTGTTCATTAGGAAGGATGTAGAACTTCAATTTATATAAAATGTATATTGGATGTACAGAAAACGACAAAACAACTCTTCGGCATGATTGTCGCGTGTATTTCAATGAGCGCCAAGGCAATATTTTTAACCCCACTAAATTCACATCACGTGACGGGGGGTTCCCAGACCAACCGTCTGTATGTTTGGAAGAGGAACATGCACCGATACGGGTCGCTGTGAACAGAGCTTGAGGAGGTAAAAATTGTGTTGTTTTACACAATCATTGAGGAATTTTAACCAAAGTTTATTACAAACTTTACATGAAGACCATAAAGAATCACACCAACTTGTGGAAAATGGGCATCCGATGATCCCTTTAACATACTTGATTAGATCAGATACAGTCATCCCAAGCTGCTGATAGCTGTGCTAGTTTCATGTCTCTCTTATCACTCTGCCTTCTCTTTCTTCTCACATAATAAAATAATTTTAGCTCCTCCTCTTGCTAGTGTCCTTATCACCCTGCCAACATTTATTCTGTGATAATGATGGGCTGTTTGTACATCACATACTTAAATGACTCTGTGTTTTAGGATTATGTTTCATGAGATGTGGAAAATTATTAATTGAAGCCTATTTTTATAAGCACATAATTCATGGGAGCGATGTCTTCCTGTATATTTACTTTGCAGATTGTCTACTGATTCAGGATACCGAATCAGAAGAGAGAGATTAAACGACTAATCACGGATTTATGCCAAGACATAAAGCTTGAGTCCAGAGGAGCTGTTAGAAGACAGATTACTTAATCTTAAAATTCATCAAGACTGTTTAAGATAGCGTCACATGTTCACACAGTGGGATGTTTACACACATTTCTGATTAAAAGCCATAAATAAAAGGTACACGACTGTAATAGCCTGCCCATTGGTGGGTTCTAATTTAGAAATTAAACTGTGTGCTGAGTGCTGTATTATTACAGGAAATATGATTTTAATTGGACCCATTAGGAAGCCGTAAATGGCCGTGCATATCTGACAAAAATTGAGCATACCTGAAGCATTTCAAAGAGTGTTTTCTCTCATTAGATCCCTTTTTTACTGGAACTGAGATTGAGAACTTCCTTTTCCCTTTTTCCTGTTCGGTTCCTGTCCTTCTGCATTACCCATGTTTTTGGAAAAGCTGAGGTTGACTGGGAGCCTTAGCTCATGTGTTAAAGCGGTAATTTTCAGTGACATCGCTCAGAGCAAGCAGGGATGTGTCATTGTCCGTCCTTCACTGGTTACACAATACAGAATCTGTTGGGCTGAAATGAAGGTGATTCACTCCGTCGGGCTTTTAGGCAAGAGCTAATGGGCCCCGCTGACCAGTCGAGCCAAGAAATGAGCGATATGCCACAGGGAAACGTGTCCCCAATGGCCTAAATTAATTTTGATGACGATTACTGATTCATTTATTTTAGCCATGTTCAAGTCTTGTATTACATGCTTAATTTGGTTTACACTTGCGGGATATGTCTGATGTTTTTCAGGCTGGTTGAAGTGTGTCCTAGAACGCAGAAGTGTGACACCTTAATACCTTTCCTTTTTTTTCTGTCTTTTTCACTGCTAGACTCTTACTTAAACAAATAGGCTTCCACTTTAGTCATTGCTTATTGGAGAATTTGCACAGATTAATCACCTGATTTATAATCGGACTTGTGTTCATACGTGGCATAACAGTTTCCTTTAATCTCTTGTGGTTTCATCAATGCATATTTTAGCTACTATTTTTTTGAAACCAGTGTATTGGTTTCATTTAGATGGTACAGTATCCCTGATGGGACATGAAGGGAGATGAAATATGAGATGGAGGAAAAATTATTTTTCAATGATTTTGCATTCCCTCGCAGTAACTTTCGTGTTCCACTGAACACAAACTGATTCAGGAAACTCAAACTTTGCTTTCACTTACAAAGGGCTCAAAATGTTTTGCGAGGGAACTCAAAGGTTTTGCGTATGAACTCAAAGTTTCTAGGATGACTTGAGGGTGAGTAAATCTTTGGCTAATTTTCATTTTTGGGTGAACTCATTTTTGGGTTTTTGGGTCATTGAAAAGAACTGGCTTAATGTAATGATCAATTCATGACATTGAACTGATTCAGATCTCCAGTTCATCTCCCTGATTCAATGATCCAGTTATAAGGATTCCCAAGTAAACAAATTACTGAAGGGGAATGGATGGCTTCAGAAGGCCTAGGAATGTAGAGCACATGTCTATTTATATAAATGTATGTATTGTTTTTGTCATTTTAGTCAAACAGCTGCAGCAGGTGCCTATCAGGCAGTCCGTCCGTCTGTCCGTTTCCTGCTTTGCCTTGACCAAATCATCAGCATCCCAGCCAGCTTATCATGGGGAACTAATTCAATATCCCTGTGCCTGATTTAAATGTCATTGGCTGAGCTCATCTGGAATGACATGTTTTTCATGGTGGAAGTAAAGGCGCTTTATTGAGCAGGAACCAGAGTGGGGGGATGTGGCTGCCCTTCGCTCTTGATGTTCGCTCCCATCCGAAAGGTCTATGAGCTTTTTAAGATCATTCGGTGCACATTCAGTGCACACTCGCTCATCCTATCTTTCATTGGCTCTGTGAGTCATCACACAGCCTTAGCTGACTTGTGAGTAGACTACAGCAAAAGTTACATCCTCAAATGTCAGTCTATATGAGTTTTTATTTTGTGATTTGTTTTAATATTACAAATATGTTGACTTTTTTTTAAGGATTTTAAGTACTTGAAGGGGATAGTAGGGGACTTCACCTACAGTTGGGGCCAAAAAAGTATTTAGTCAGCCACTGATTGTACAAGTTCTCCTACTTGGAATGATGAGAGAGGTCTGTAATTTTAATCATAGATACAGTTTAACTATGCGTTTAACTATTTAAAAATAACCCAGGAAATCACATTGTAGGATTTTTCAAGAATTTATTTGTAAGTTATGGTGGAAAATAAGTATTTGGTCAATAACAAAAGTTCAACTCAAATACTTTGTAACATAACCTTTGTTGGCAATGACAGAGGTCAAACGTTTCCTGTAAGTCTTCACCAGGTTTGCACACACTGTAGCTGGTATTTTGGCCCATTCCTCCATGCAGATCTCCTCTAGAGCAGTGAAGTTTTGGGGCTGTCGCTGGGCAACACAGACTTTCAACTCCCTCTACAAATTTTCTGTAGGGTTGAGGTCTGGAGATTGGCTAGTCCACTCCAAGACCTTGAAATGCTTTTTACAGAGCCATTCCTTCTTTGTCGGGGCGTTGTGTTTGGGATCATTGTCATGCTGGAAGATCCAGCCACGTTTCATCTTCAAGGCTCTCACTGATGGAAGGAGGTTTGGCTTGAAATCTCACGATACATGGCCCCGTTCATTCTTCACTCCCAACTCAACCGTGGCCAAAACCAAAGAGGTGTCGAAGGACACCAGGAAGAAAATTGTGCACCTCACATTGTATTATTGCACAATACCAGCAAGAACACATCATCTCAAACTGTCAGTAGTGTTCTGTGTGGTCGTCACCTTGTGAGTTCATTCTTCCAAAAATGACTAGCAAGAGTGTTCTCCCCAAGAACACAAGTCCGTTCTTTGCATTCTTGGTTTTGAGAAACACCCTATGCGATCTCTTGCCACGTGGGTGATGATATCAGTTAACCCATTGTACCAGAGAAAAGGTCCCTGTGTGAGGAATGGCCCAAAAACCCCTGAGATGCACAGCATGGTGTCTTACCATGACCCCCGCAGGCATGCCTGTATCATCTAGCCTTTTGCCCGTACTGAGTCATCCGCCTCCAATCTCACCCCTGCTCCTTTCTTAACTCCCCTCTGGCGTTTTTTACCCCTTTGCATCCCGACTCGCATGTCTGGCTGCTTCTGGGGTTGTGAGTTGGAGAAAAGGGAAAAGCTGGAAATGTGAGAGGTTGACTGGGGCTTACCACAGCACATAGAGGGGCAATACACAAGGCAGGGACGAGTCAAAGTTGTTGCTTCTTTAAAAGATCAATTTAAATATAAAGGGCAAATAAACATCTGCTCTGTCAAGTCTGCCAGTCCGATCTTTAGTGGGAAATCAGAAGTGTATCTTTTTTCAGTAGAAATGGGACAACATGGCTAAAACTCTCAAATCGCAATAATAATTGTAGTCTGTTGTAATACAATATTGTAAATGTTATGCTTTAGTTATTCAGGTTCCATTCATTTATGAAAAGAGTATATTCAGATGTACTTCCATTCTGACTAGCAAGTAACTTAATTCATGTCATTTTGTGGAGATAAAGGGTTTATTATTATTACGTTAACCTTGTGTTTGTTTCAATTCATTGGTCTTGGAGGATGTGTGTTAATTCCCCCACACTGGTTATATTTAACATTACAATTATGTTGACAACAGTTTCATTGTTATAAATTACATGTAGTAAAGTTGAGTCTCATGTGTTTTTCCTGTAGGGTTCCTGAAGCCCCAGTGCTCAATACCACCACCGCCTCAGAGAGGACGAGCAGAAGCATGTACGTGTTTCAGCGGAATGTGTGCTCTTCATCAACGCAGACTTTCTACAGGTAACAAATGCTTATTCAGGACTGCAAAATCACTTATGTTCTCTGTAGAGCGTAAGCTTTTAGCAATAATTCAACTGTTGGCAGCTGTGTAGCTCCACCATATAATAATTCTGCCTTTTTGTGTGCGTCAACTGTTCCATGAAACCTTATGGTTCTTACTTTGAAGAACACTCAAAATGCATGCATAAATCAATGCATTGAAGTCATATTTAGAGCTCTAAACGGATTTCCACCACGCTCAGCTGTAACTCATGCCAAATGTGTCTGGTCTTGTAATATGTCTGCATCTGCAAGAAACAAGACACATCTTGCACTACATGCGTACACATACAAACACACTCTCTAATCTGAAATAGTGTCTGGCCCCATCCGAATGTTTCGGCCCTGCAGTGTGTTATTTACAGTTTGTTATGCTAAGACTGATGGACATGTTAGCAACTAGTCTTCTCTAAGTGATCCTTATGGGGTAGAGTTACGGCACATTCCAGTCATGTCCTTCTGGTATGTGGAGAATGATATACTGTTGGCTTGGATGTTAACATGTTTTGTTACATGTCTTTTATTGTGTTGTCCTAATATAGTGTAACAACTAGATCAGTTCATGAGCTAATGACATATCAACTGATTCATTGAAAAATGGGTTCATAAATGACTCCTGAATCAATTCAGTTTAGAGTTCTGTAGTTGGTTTTGTGTCTAGATTTTTTACTGCGCATCAAGTTGGGACCGAACAAAATTGATTGTTCATGCCCTCACGATGAAATATTGAAATGAATTAATTTTACAGTTATTGAGATATGAATTGTTCAGTTTGATTGGACAGACATCCTTAGACGTCAACAACAAAATAATATACGTAAAATGTTTACTCCTAATGTTGATAAGTCAATTTATTTAGCTATTCTCCATTTGCACAATTACAGTATATGGTTAATTAGGTTCAACTAGTTGCATTTAGCATCATATTTCTTTCCCTATCATAACAGATTGACATCAGATGAGAACCACGGATATGGGAAACAATCCTGTATGTATATAATTGAGTCCGTTCTTTGACCCTACACATGTGCCGGGTGCATTATGGGAGACCTCATCCATATATGCTATTCAAATGAGATACCATTTCAATTCATCTTTGATTTTGCTTTTAAAATGGGATTGGATTTGACAGTCACTTCTTGGATTTATTGTTTTATAAAATATTTTTTTTTTTTACAAAAGCCCCAAAGGGTTCAGCGTTTGCTCAGAAGCACAAGTTGAAGGCTGGTTTATCCCTCAAGTGCCCATGTGATTTGATTGAATCCATGTTTTATACTCTCTCAACTCAGAAAGGCATGGCAAGCATGTTTTAAAAGCCACTGCAGATGGTTTGCATACATCATTTACAACAAAGGGCTACTTTTGATGATGGTATACAGAGATATTTCCTTGGTTTAGTTGCTTTATTTGGAGCTATTCGTGCTCAAGTCATTCTGTTTGTGAAAAATGTTAAATATTTCCGCAAGCTGACGTGGTGGTCTTGAGACGCTCCAGAGAGTTTTTGGCAACACAAATAAGTTTGCTTACAAAAAGGGTTTCTTTCTACATATTGTCTTTTCCAGAGCCCATAATAGAGCTTGTGGAGAACGAGTCTTTAAAACCCTGCGTGGTGCTCAGCAGCCTGTTCGCGGTGAAATGGTTACTGTGGAAACCCTGTGGTCTGGTGTGGTGGCTAGCCTAACTGGAGTCGCTCGTTTATAGAAGTAGTAATAGCCGTGTTTCTAATTAAGGAATGTGTTTCCGTAAATCTTTTCAGAGCGGGAGGATGTGTTCCAGTCTTAGCTTGTTGCTTGTATTGTGGTGACCAAAATCACACATTCGAGTGAGGAAGATGACATGGGTTTGCTGGCAAACGAAGCAGGCAAATTAACGTTACCCGGGGATATCTGAATCCCTGATGTGGCGGCACTTTGGCTTCCAGTGGTTTTACATTGTTTTTTTGTTTTTTTTACAAAACATAGGCTTACTGGAAAGAGACCGTGAGAAATGGCGTCCTTATTCAGTTCCAACTTCATTTCAAAGGCGCTCGGTTTTTTATTAATATAATTTTTTTTTAAAGTGCTCGTATGAAGTGCGCAAGAGGGAGCACTTAAAAAACTGCTGCGGAGGGGCCTCACAATGCCGTCCTTGTATTGCGATCTGGGCTCTTCTTGCTGCAGCGAGTAGAGGAATGGAAAAGATTATCCACAGGAATGTCTGGGGTGCCCTCAAACGCAGCGCTCCGCGTGTCCGGCCAATGGGAGAGCTCAACTGAGTGGCGGGCTAATTTTTTCCTGATGAACTCAGCCGCCTGCTTCATAATGGAGTCTGATTGCCAGCGCTGAACTCACATATGGTCCATGTTTGCAGAGCCCAAATGACAGGACCACTTCTGTAGCGGGCAGAAGGAGATGATCGCTGGCTCAGTTTTTGGTTGTTTCATTAGGGTTGAGTAAGGACGAAGGTTTAGTCAGACTCATTTCAGACCACTTTCTCCTTCAGGTGTGGGTGTTTTTTTTCTTCTTTAATTATTCACTTTTTATTGGCATCACTTATCTTAAACTCAAGTTACGCCCTAAGGCCAAACCTTATTACTTGTAGCCACACTTAATTATATTGGTTGAGTCGCGGTGCATCTCTCGGCTTCATAAATTCTCCCAATTAATTTGGAGGCTATTTATTTTCCCGATTTCTTGGAAACAACTTTTGCGGCCGTATTAATTTACGACAAGTGGCTGTAGAATTAACTGTATAAATTACTTGGCTTGAGGTGGGTGTGTTTTTGCTCGGTGGAACATCGCCGGCTGCCTACAAAAAGACAAAAAGAAAATGCGGTCAGGCTTTCCGAGACCAAAGCATGTGTTTGTAGACCTTGTGGTCGCACGGGAAGGGGAAGGGGCACTCTGGGGTCAGAAGGTGAGGGGGGGTCAAGGAAAGGAGCTTGTTAGCTGCAACATGTTCCATGGTCCTTGTTTTTTAATTGGGTCTGGTTGGCGTCCACGCTCGCCCCTCACCACTTCCTGCTGGCCCGGGGCCGCCAAAAAGGGGCCTGGAAACTCCAACTTGTTGATTATAGAGTCAGG